>JAQQAF010000007.1:18723246-19923246 GCA_029747655.1 Ensete ventricosum | reverse complement strand
ATGCGTCGATTATCGGGCCCTCAATAAAGTGACGGTGAAGAATAAGTGTCCCATCCCGCTTATCGCGAACTTGTTCGATCAATTGGGCAAGACAAAGAAAGTACTTCTCCAAACTCGACCTTCGGTCAGGGTACTAGTAGATGCACATTGCAAAAAGCGATGAACCGAAGACTACTTATGTGACCAGGTATGGAGCGTTTGAGTTCCTGGTGATGCCTTTCAGCTTAACCAATGCTCCGACCACATTCTTCACTCTAATGAACTAACTATTCAAGGAGTATTTTGATAAGTTTGTGGTCATCTACTTAGACGATATCATCATCTATAGCCAAACGCTCGAGAAGCATATTGTGCACCTTCGAACAATTTTTAAAGTTCTTAAGGAGAATACTTTATTCGTGAGGAGGAAGAAGTGATGGTTATAGATGCCCTACAAGCCAATCACGTGAGTGATGACATGTGTGACACGTTGCATAATCTTTTTACATCATTATTATTATTGGTATATTCTTATATTATATTATATATTGAATATATATATCATAATGTCCTTAGTTCTATGCAATAGGAATTAGATCATGATGAGATTATGATAATGAGATCGATTCATCTTTAAACACAGATTCTAAATAATCCTGGTCATAGGTTACTTGAGAGGGACATCAAGATAACCAGATAGACTGGCGTACTATATACCCATCCATATGATGGAGGCGACTTGTCTTATAGCCACTTGTATGGAGACACTAAGGTTACAATATAGGTGCTTATTGGAAAATGAGTTCATTGATTGATTCGCTTATGAAATACTATATGGTTAATGATACCTAATGTCAGACAGTGATTTTATAGTCCCACTTGGGTATCTGGTCCTTAACTTAAGACACCAAGGATGCCTTGTTTGAGTACTCTTTTTTTTTATGCTGGACTTACAAGTTTGGAAAGTTCTAAATCTGGTATAACTGGTTATCGGGATTGGTAGCCAACATTACAAAGATAATTGAATGTAATAATGGATCATCCACTCTTAGTACCACGAAAGGAATATCTCTTGTAAGCTTGCTCAAACAAATCCTTGGCTAGCATCATTTGGATTAAGAGAGGAGTTCTCTTGGAGAATCCAATTAGAGCACGACTCGGATGGATTCCGTATGTGGCCTGACAGTATCGTGTCCAATATACGATCTTTAGAAAATTAGTTGGATGAGGGACTATAGATCACGGTAACTGTGGACAGATAAGTCTGATAGCTTCGATCCCCCTATACCATTTGGGTACTTTGGCGTAGTGGCCTAGTACGTTCTTAGTCGATGAGTCGAGTAAAATATTATGAGGATAATAATTCATGATATTAGAAAAAGTTTTGATAGGAGCGACTTATGGTCAGCTCAGTATCAGGCCTAGAGGGTCACATACATATGGTGGATGCTTCAGCGAATAAAGGATTGGATATGAGTTATCCACCTGTTCTCATCGGATAAGACCCTACATTGATGGGCTCCTTGCATGAGGCCCAATTAGAGGCTAAAGATGATTATTGGATAAAGATCCAATAATCGAAGGTTAGTGGGTAATTAGATGGAGATCTAATACCCATTAAGGCAGGACCCCTAGGTTTTTGGTGGCTCTCTATAAATAGGAGGTAGGGGCGACACATAGATGATAGGCTGCTCCCTTGGCCGCCCCCTCCTATTCTCCTCCTCTCCCTCACCTTCTCAGCCGACCAACCCCTCTCAGGCATGAGACGACAGCGAAGAAGATAAAGGATCTTCTTCCAAGTTCGTTACGAGAAGATGCACAAGAATTACGAGACTTGAGGCTGCGATTGGAGGAGTATCGCTATAATGATCCATCATGTAAATACCGCTAGAGAGGAGGACACTTGACCTCTTTCATGCTCTCCATCCAGATTTGGAAAGGTATATATGATCTCCCTAAGTAAACAATCTCACACATGATGTAGTTTTTCGATTTTATAATTTTTCTCACACCAATCTTTACACGACGATTTTGATTTGCTTAAGAAATTAGTTTTATTTTGATCTTCTATTACGCATGTGATGCTCTCGCTTGGTTTCCTAGCAATGGTATTAGAGCCAAGGTTGTTCATGTAAAAGATTGATTTTAAACTAAATGTGATGAGATTGAATCGTGTAGAACTATTTTATGCGTTTGTTGCTACGCGACGAAGGTAGCAAGGAGGGCGACAGCCACCTGTGGGCAGGTCACTTGTAGGGGCGATTGGTCTCAGCCACCTGCGACTAGGCTGCCTTCAAGGCTGGCCATGTGCGGCTAAGGCTCCTACATATGCAGCCGCATACGGCCAGGCCATCTATAGGAGTGGGAACCTACGGCCAAGGGTGCCTACAGGTTGCCTGCGAGCATATCAATGCCCGCCCGTAGGGGCAGCGCTTGCGAGCACAACACCTATGGGCAGGCCGCCTGCGGGCCAAATGATATGTGCATATGTGATTATTAATATTATGGGGGCTTGTGAGCCTTTATTTTTCTCATTTATTATTGGGCTTACGTGCCTGTGATTATTTTGTAATTACATGGAGAGGTGTGGTGGGAGTGTGGAGGTGACAGCGGGACCTACGATGTCATGGCGAGAGATCACGAAAGCATGGTGATGTGACGAGGATCCGACGAAAACGATGATTACGAGATCAATGATCACAGAGCATGAAGACGCATTGATGTACACATAGATCCCATTGTGAGTGATTACTCCCATTGGCTTGGGATTAATCATATTAGGTGACGGCTTATGATCATCTAGTATGGTTTGCATATGTGATTCGATATATATATATATATACCTACTATACATATATATATGCATACGATATAGATATATATTAAATATGTATGTATGTGACACGACATATTAGGAGACCGATACAAAACAAAAACCCCTCCTACGATAATATTAAGTCGATAAGCATGAGACAATAAGATTAACCCATGTGGCCTTCCATCATTATAGTAAGAAATTAAATCGCGACATAGATTGAGCTAGTCGAGTCACTCGAGGCTCACCTATTTACGAGATTAAGATCTTGCCTACGACATAGAGATGTCATCAGTGACCTGAGGACATGGTATGCTTAGTTGAGTCACTCGAGAGCATATCATCGATTTAGACTCATCTTGTATCGATGGTGATGACTTAACTGAACTTCTTGGTTGGTCAAGCAGTTAATACCATGATGATTCGGAGGCCAAACATGACAAGAATCACAAGGAGTTGTGATTGGTAAGAGTTGTCTACCTTTCTAGCTTAGTGTAATTGATCGAGTCACGCAAGGTTGTATTAAGACGCCGATTGGATCCCGACCGACTTGAAGTCTGCTGGAGGCTTCCGTTTCATGTGCTGAGGGTGTCGCGTGATTCACTAGGAAAATAGTGGGAGTACATTAAGATAGAAGTCCATATCTTAATTAGTTTTTTTGTAAAATTTGTATGTTATTTATTTATGCTATATCTTATTTGTCAGAAACATGTCACTCGCAAACTACACGGATTGGCTCCATAATTTGAGAATTGTTCTCATGATGGAGAAAATCTGATACAATTATACCCACACCGAAAGAAGGGGCAAGTGAGGATGGGATAGCTCGGTATGTGAAGTATATAGATGATTCCATATTAGCAAAATGTTACATGTTGGCCTTCATGACTCCTGAGTTACAAAGGTAACATGAGAGCATGGATGCCAATTCTATCATTCTTCATCTCCACCAGCTATTTGAGATACAAGGAAGAACTCAAAGATTTGAGATACCCAAGAGTCTCTTCCAAGTCAGGATGATAGAAGGGACATCGGTTTAGAACCATATCCTAAAGGTGATAGAGTGGATCAAGAAACTCACAGGTATAAGAATAGTCCTAGAGGATAACCTATGCGTTGATCTTATACTTCAGTCCTACCAGATTTCTTTTCTCACGTCATCATGAATTTTAACATGAGTAAGTTTGAGGTGACTCTCCCTCAGCTCCTTAATATGTTGAGGGAAGCTGATAGTGCGATCAAGAAAGAGAAGTCAGTTCTCTATATTTGTAAAACCAAGAAGAAAAGGAAGGCTAGTAAGACGCTTAAAGAGGGCAAGGGCAAAGAAAGAATAGGAAAGACAAATGCTACTAAGAAAGACCCAACAAAGGACAAAGGACAAAGGACAGTGCTTTCCACTATAGCAAAGATGGACACTGGAAGAGAAACGGTAAGCATTACCTTGCAGATAATGCGAAATAGAAGCTTGGAAAAGCTTTTGGTACATTCATGATTAGTCTCCACTTGTCAGATTTTTATGATAACACATGGGTATTAGACAATGAGTATGCTCATCATATCTTATCTCCTTCACACCTGAAGATGTTCATCTATGACAAGGAGATGCTTATGATCGTGCACGTGGTGACAAAGTGGAGACCCTACCTAATCGGCCAACGCTTTCAAATAAAGACCGACCACAAGAGCCTTAAATATTTTTTGGAGTAGAAGATATCGACGCCCGAGCAGCAAAAATGGGTAACAAAACTCTTGGATATGATTAAGAAATAACTTACAAGAAAGGGAAAGAGAATGTGGTGGCAGATACACTCTCTTGACTACCCGAGCAAGCTGGACTTTCAGCTATCTCTATTCTGATCAACAATTTCCTTGAAGACATCATAAAGGAATGGCGAGATAATCCAAAAATTTTGGAGACCATCAAAAAATTGGAGGAAGAACCAGGCTCCGTGGCATATTACAGTTGGGATTCGGACTTACGATATAAAGGACATATAATACTATAGTGCCAAATTCCCCTTGCATAAATATTATCTTACAGGAGATGTATTCCTCACCATTAACTAGGCACTTTGGATTCCTTCGAACCTATAAGAGGATCAAACAAAATTTCTTTTGGAAAGGAATGAAGAATTTCATTGTTGAATTTGTAGCACGGTGCGTCATGTGTTAACGACATAAAGGCAAAACAATGGCAAGCCTTGGGATGCTGCAACCTCTACCAATTCTAGACTCAATTTGGACTGATATCTTGATGGACTTCATCGAAGGGCTGCCCTCATCCCAAGGAAAGGGTATAATCCTCATTGTGGTTGATCGACTCACCAAAAATGCACATTTTTGTGCCGTCCGTAACCCTTACTCCGCCACTAGCATTGCTTGGATCTTCATGGATAATATTATAAAACTGCATAGGATGCTCAGATCTATTGTGAGTGATCGTGATAGGATCTTCACCAGTAAATTTTAGACAGAACTCTTCCAGTTACAGGGTACCAAATTCAAGATGAGCACAACATACCACCTATTGTCCGATAACCAAACTGAAGTGGTAAATAGGTGCTTGAAGACTTACCTCAGATGCTTCACTAGTGACTATCCAAAAGAATGGACTAAGTGGCTCCCCTGAGCCGGGAGGTGGTATAACACGACTTATCACTCTTCCACTAAATGTACTCCTTTTGAAGCTGTATATGGCTGACTGCCCCTTATAATCCCAAAGTATGTAATCGGCTCATCCAAGGTAGACCAGGTAGACAGGGAACTCATGGACAGGGACAAAATAATAAAATTATTGAAGGATAATCTCTCAGTAGTGCAAACCAGGATGAAGTAGCAATATGACATGCACAAAAGCAAAGGAGAGTTTTTGGTGGGAGATTGGGTCTTCCTTAGGCTCTAGCCCTACAAACATACATCCATCACACTAGAACATCTATGAAGCTATCACCTCACTTTTACAGGCCCTACCAGATTACAGAGTGCATCAGAGCGATGGCATACAGGCTGGACCTACTATTAGAACCCTTACGGATTCTATGCTTAGGGTGATCTCTATAGGGGATTGGCCTCCTTGGAACTCTATAGGGGTTCCTCCCTCCTTGGTTTTCTGCTACATGAGCTAAAATATAATTGATCTATTGATGATAAAAAGTGGATGATTACAAGGCTATTTATAGGCCTTCAATCCCTAATTCCTAAGAGAACTCATACTTCAAGACTCCTACCCTCAACTAACTCCTAAGCAACTCTTAATACAACTATAAGTCCAACCACCAACTGGCCCATCTAGGGGTGGCCAATTACTTTATTGTTTCATAATCCTATTCTAATTTAACCCCTCTTCAACCAACCCCTCTTTAACTAGGATAGGGGGTGGTTAATTAAGGTAACATGCATCTTACTCTCCCCTTAAATATCTTCCTTAATTAATCCTAACCTAGCCGGCCTTCTTACTTTCCTTAATAGGGGTCGGCTATATAGGATTTACATGAATGCCCCTTAGATTTTACATAATTTTCCTCTTCCATGAAACTAAATTAGGACTCCTCTAGCTAGAGTCTTAATAGACTCGCCCTCTTCAAATCAGCCTTGTCCTCAAGGCTGAGGCTCCATGAACTTTGGGTCTTGATCTATAATTCTCCTTGAAGCTTCCTTGTGGTATCTACGATAGGCATATTGTGGTTCGACGGTTCAACATTATCTTGTATATCTTCATCAGGGATAGTAGTATTTGGACGGTGGTGCATCACGATCCTACGATCCCATGTGATCATCAACTGAACTTGAACTTCCTCATCCGTTAGAATGTCAGGTGGATGGATCTGGGCTGAGTCATCATTTCTAAACTTCCATTTACGGTGAGATACTTGAAGGATGAGTTGTAATTTTGAATTATTGTGCAAGTCTGATCCATAATTTACAACTCAAATGTGGTCTCCAATTTTGTAGGGTCCAAAGAAACTAGGAGACCACTTCCGTGAGGCTCGAGTTTTCATAAATTCCTACTGGTATGGATGAATATAGTGAAAGACTCGATATTTAATAACAAACTTCCTTCTACTCTGGCATTTATCGGGTGGTTGTTTCTTTCTTGTGCAGGCTGGCATGTGTATTGATAGCCAAGCCTTCCTTTGTGATGGTAGTTGCCTTCTAGTAAAGTTCATAGTAAGGTGAGCTCGATTTGAGTTTGGAAGGAGCAGAAGCTGTAATTTTTCGAGTCTTACTTTCATCTCCTCTTCGTGTTGTTGTCTTGTATCATACCAAGCAATAAATTCAGTAAATGTTAGTATTCCCTCGTCATTGATTGGTAGCCTCAGGTGATTTGGAGCGAGGGCTTTGCTGATGTAGCTTATGAGTCAACCATCTTGCATGTGGATAACATAATTTCTAGCTCCCAATGCATTAATAATAAGCACTTTGTCAAAGCCGGGTAAAGCTAGCATAGGCGAAGAGTAGGGGCTGCAACTTGGCTGTATGACCCCTGTTTTAAGCATCTCATCTTCAATCCTCACTATTTCAGCTTTCTGGAGGTGAGGATAATGATATGGCCAAGAGTTTACTACTGGCTTGCCCAGGAGAATCAGAATTTGGTGGTTATGCTGGCGGTTAGAAAGTATGCAGCGCAGTTCGACAAAAATATCTGAAAATTCAGCAAACAATTAAAGTATATTTGGGTCTTCAAATTTTGTTGGCTCCCCCATAAAGTATTGCTAAAGTTGCATCAGGGAACCATTGTTTTCTTTGTTCCAAACTTTCTCTGTTAGTTGTGTGCAAGTTGTCATTACGTTGCTACCACGTTTCCCGCATAGGATCTCCTGTTTCTTATGGCTAAAAAATTTCATAGTAAATTTAAAAATTTTCCAGAGAATATCTTCTAGCATAGCCAACCATTTGATGTTGAGCATGACCTCATAATCATCAAGAGGAAGGTTGAAGAAATTAGTAAGTATCTCTTGGTCCTGTCGCAATAATTTCACCCGTGGACATCTTTTGTCGCACTTTAAAATTTGGTTGTCGGTGACCTCAACATCTAACCTATTGCAAGCTTTATTTGGAGCATTAAAGTTGTTAGTGCTCATGGTGTCAATAAGAATGATGATCGGTTGTTGCTTCAGAAGTCCTCCCACTTTCATCATTTGCGGGTTCGCATAGCCGGCAAGAGTATGCATCATAAAATCAACCGGCTACTGTTCTTCATCCATAACCTCTTCCTCATGCTTCTGCACCTCCTCCTCCATGTCTTCAAGTGGTTCGATTAGTATGAGGTGGCTCTTTCTGTAGCGACGATCACGGCTCCAAAGTTCATTACAATTCCAACAAAGACCCTTTGTCGATCAATCGTGTAGTTCTTCTCTTGTCAATTTTTTTGGCAGCAAAGGATGGCTGGAAGCAGAAGGAGGCTCATATGCCATGGGTCTATGAGTGGTTCTCATCCTCCAACCATCTTGGTTGAGTCGTTCCTCTTGTACTCGGGCGAAAGAAATTGCAGCTGATACGGTTCAGGGTTGTTACGCCTTAACCTCTTATTTAATCTCTGACTTGAGTCATCGATGAATGTCCCTAATAATTATCGATCAATCCAATCATGAGCAAGGAAAGATAATTCTTCAAACCTAGTATGGTATTCTTGGATCATAGAGGTTTGTCGGATCTTTGCAAGTTGTTCGTTGATATTCTAGTTCTTAGTCGGCCCAAAGCGGTTCAGTAGTGCGTACTTGAATTATTTCCATGTCGGAGCCCCATGGTTGTATTCAAGCTAATTGTACCATCGTATAGCATCTCCTTCAAGGTGGATGATAACGATGTCCACCATGGAATCCTTCGGTGTTTGGTGATGATGGAAGTAACGTTCGGTGCACGAAATACATCCCTTTTGGTCTCCTTCTTCCCATCGAGGGAAGTCCACCCTCATACATGGCTACCTCATATCAACGACTCATACTTTCTTTTGGAGAGGCCTCTCTGAACTTGCACTTTGCTGAAATTTTGTTGGGCTCGGAGATGGGCCCAATCCGAATTCGGCGAATAAGGTTAGCAATTTGTCCTCCACGCGTGATTCAAACGCCTCTAACTTGGCACCAATTGAACCTTGAGATGCCATTGTGTGTGTGTCTAGATCTAAGATGTTAATATCCTTCTCCTATTGTTAGGTCAGTGATATGAAATGGTTGAGTGGATTGATGGTCGAAAGAGGTGATGGATCGAGGGTAGATGATTGCGATTTGGGGCTGAAAGGTTGCTGTTTTTGGTTGTTGCTGGGGATATGATTTAGGGCTGTTGTAGGGGTCGTATGGGGGGTAAAATGACTGAGGATTAAGGTTAAAGGAATGGGTTAGGGTTGCTATTGATGACAACAATAGATTTGGTAGGAATTGGGTGTGGATGCAGCAAGTAGTACCGAAGGTAGTGCAGCAAAATTTTTCGGCAAAGAGGGTGCTATTGATGCTATTGTTTAGGGCTGTTACACTGTCTATAAGGGGGGTTCAATGATAGAGGTTTAGGGTTAGAAGGGTGGCTTAGGGTTGTTGATGATGGCAGTAACTGATTTGGTAGGGATTGTTGGTCAAAAGATGATGGCAGTACTAATCATCTTAGTACTAGTCAATAAAAACCCTGTTAGATTATAATAAAGCCACTCCTATCTTATAAAGTAGTCTGGCTAGGGTCTAGATTAGCCCTTAGGGCTTAGTAGCCGCCACACCCCTTACTGGGTTGATCGGCTAGGGTTTCCCCCTGCTTAGGCCGGCTATAGAGCCACTTAGCCGCCTCATGTTCTTATTAAGGCAGGTTGGCTATAGAAGGGACAAAGGGATAATTCTACTTAGGCAAGCACCCCTTTAGTTTGGGTTTTGATCCCTATTTAAAGATGTAGCCGCCCCCTCTCTTGAATTAAGCAATTATCAATTTTATTTCAGCCTTGTGCCGAATCTAGGAGGGAGGAACCCCTACAGCGTTCCAAGGGTTGATCCCCCTCAAAGATCAAAATCTATAGAGCTTCTTCTAGGGTTTTATCATCTGGTATCAGAGCAGCGATCTTGCTGCCCCTGTAGCCATAGATCAAATTAGTTTGCTGCTACCCCCAGCGTTTGATCTGGAAATCTGGTATTTTTTTATCATCCACATCTCTTCAATACTACAAGACTCCTTACTTTACATGTTGAAGATTTTTCCCAAATTTTATCCGCTGCAAATTTCGTTTGTCGTACACATTATCATTGTTACGAAGGTGCAACGCTGCAGAAATTTTTAGCCATGTTTTTGCCTCTTGAAACTGGCTTATTCCTTCTCCTTTCTGGCCAAAATTTGTACACAATTCTCAAGATCAAGTTGGCTTTCATTTGGATTTGATTTCTAAAAAGTAACTCCTTCTGAAACTGGTTTTCTTGTGCAATCTTTGACCATCACACAGTTCTGGAATTTTACGACAAAGGAATCTACCTTTCACCTTTTGCCCTATTTCCCTAATGTTATGCTATCAAAATTTCATCAAACTTTTTCTTGGTATTACGACCATCTGAGCCAAGGGTTTTTGCATAATTTCCTTGAACTTTCCTATGGAATTTATGTTGAGAAGTCATCGTTTCTCCGATGTAAAACCGGTTTAGCAGGATAGCACATCGCAACAATTTTTTTTTCTTCGAATTCTATCAGTTTTGAGTCTATTTTTTGTGAGATTTTGGACTCTCTTTTCCTCATATCAAAACCCTACCATCCTTACCAAAAATCCTTCAAAACCCTACCCTAAACCAAAATCAAACAGTCCCCAAACTTGCCCTAAACCGTAGCCTACTTCCATCCAAACCGATTCACCTCCAACCGGCCACCCCCTTCTCCAAAATTCTCATGCCACTAACCCGACAATAGAAAAAAGATCTCAATATTACAGATCTAGAGGCATATACTATGGCATTAGAGGAGGCTATCGATGCAAAGCTTGAAGCCTTTGAAAACTGCATGGAAGAGAAGATGCGACCCCTTTTCGCCGAATTCAGCATTGGCCGACTGTCGAGCCCGAGGAAATCACAACACGGAGAAACTTCAGATCGGCGAGATAATCCTCAAGAACATGGTCATATCACCTCTGATCTCAATAATCCATGCATGAAGGTTGACTTCCCTAGATGGGAAGAAGGAGACCCGATTGGGTGGGTCTCGCACGCGGAGCGCTATTTTCGGTTTTACCGAACCGTCGATGCCACACGGGTGGAGATTTCTACCATCCACCTTGAGGGAGATTCTATTCAGTGGTTTAATTGGTTTGAGCATACCCATGGAGGATTCTCTTGGTAGTGATTCCAGGAAGGACTACTAAACCGCTTCGGACCAACCGATTTCGACAACATCGACGGACAATTGGCAAAGATTCGTCAAACCTCTACAATACAAGAATACCAAATAAGGTTTGAGCGTTTATCTAACCAAACTAAGAATTGATCTGAGAAATAACTTTTAGGTACTATTATTGAGGGCCTAAAGCCGGAGATCCGAGGAGAAGTAAAGGCCCGACAACCGTACACTCTTATGGCGACGATTTCTTTCTTGCGTATCTAGGAAGAATAATTGAACCACAAGGTACAAAGGACAAGGGTCACTCCCCGACCAGCCATGCTGAAGCCTACTGCTCCCTCTACTGCCATCCAAGCCCCCGCACCAAAAAAGTTGCCAAGAGACGAGCTTCGCGAACGACCGGCTAAGGGGTTGTGTTGGCACTGCGATGAACCATGAAGCCGCAAACATCACTGTAAAAAGGGTCGGCTCCTCATGATTGAACTAGTAGAGGATGAGGACAGTGAACCATCTGAAGAAGCCCTTGAACCTAAAGAAGAAGTCATAGAGGAAGAGTCCCAACCGGCCGACTACGTAGTGCACGCATTGGCTGGCTACTCCAACCCGTAGATAATGAAAGTTGGAGGACTTCTAAAACAGCAACCCATCACCATTCTCATCGACATGGGCAGCACCAATAAATTTCTCAATAGTAAGGTTGTTGCATATTTGGTGGTTCAAATCGAAGTTTACAACAAGTTCGACGTAAAAGTCACCGACGGTCAAATCTTTAATTGCGACCAACGGTGCCTGCGGATGGAACTACTCCTCCAAGACCAAGAAGTGGTAGTTGATTTCTTCCTCCTACCCATCGATGATTGTGAAGCCATACTCAGGATCGAATGGCTCACAACAGTAGGTGATATCTCTTGGAATTTTTCTAAATTAATCATGAAATTTTATTGCAAAGGGAGACAGGTCACGTTACAAGACAAGCGCGGGAGCCAAATTTTTACCGTTTCGTCGCAACGAATGACGAAAGTTTTGCACAAAGCACATGGTGGATTCTTGATGCATATCCAACAGCCATCTATGGGAGAGAATGTACAAAACTCATATCCTAAGCTTGCCCTTTGCTTGAAGGAATTCGCGGTTGTTTTCTTAGAGCCGTGCGGGCTGCCCCCTAACCGGCCACATGACCACCGTATTCCTATTTTGCCAGGCAAACCTCTAGCAAATTTGTGACTGTACCACTATCCTCACTTGCAGAAGGATGAGATCGTGAACATTGTTAAAGAGATGCTTGACACCGGGGTGATTCGACCGAGTTGCAGCCCTTACTCCTCACCGGTGTTGCTAGTGCGCAAGAAAGATAGTACGTGGCGGATGTGCATTGACTACCGGGCTCTAAACGCCATCACTATCAAGGATAAATATCCTACACCATTCGTAGATGAACTCTTGGATGAATTAAAAGGAGCCCGAGTCTTTGCTAAATTGGATCTCTAATCCGGATACCATCAGATTCGGGTATGCACTGAAGATATTCTGAAAACTGCATTTTGCATGCATAACAGCCACTACGAGTTTCTGGTAATGCCTTTCAGACTTACGAATGCTCCTTCTACTTTCCAAAGCCTAATGAATGACATCTTCTGGAGTTTTCTACGTAAGTTCATATTGGTATTCTTTGATGATATTCTCATTTATAGCCCTATGCTTGATATACATTTTCAGCACTTACGAACTGTTCTAACGATTCTTCGAGAGAATACTCTTTATGTTAAATAGTCAAAGTGTGGCTTCTTACAGTGTAAAGTGGAGTATCTTGAGCATATTATATCAGAGGATGGAGTGGCGGTGGACCCGACAAAGATCGAGACAATGCAAGGATGGCCGAGACCTACAAACGTACAATCACTATGCGGTTTCTTTGGACTCACGGGCTACTACCAAAATTTTGTGAAAGATTATGGCAAGATAAGTGCCCCACTCACATCCTTACTGAAGAAAGACTCCTTCTTGTGGTCGGATAGAGCCTCCGCAACCTTCGAATGACTCAAGGCAGCCATGACGATGACGTTGGTCCTAGCGCTGCCTGATTTCAGCCGCACTTTTGTCATTGAGGCTGATGCGTTAGGAGTTGGAATTGGGGATATTCTTATGCAAGATGGTTGACTCCTAATTTACACCATGGCTTCCCCCACACTCCACATGAGGTTTTTACAAGGGATACTAATTCTACCAAATTTAAAATATGGCTGGATATAGGTCTATGACACGAAAGATGAGTAAAACTAGAAGAATTGCAAACCATGCTCACGCCAGATTGGACTCTCATTATCTTGAACCATACCAGAGGGCAGTCACCATTCCAGAAGAAAGATTGGCTATCACTAAAGACTGACCATATAGCAGCACATGCAAAGAAGAAACGGCCTCCCGACAAACTTCAGAATGGACGAAAAATTAAAGATCAAGTTTTTTGACACTTCCAGCCCGATCAGTAGGAAACTCGAGCCTTAATGAAGTGGTCTCCCTATTTCTTTGGACCTTGTAAAATTAAGGATCACATTGGGGCCCTAACCTGGAGATCAAATCCGTACACCAAATTAAGATTACCATTGATTTGTCAGGTATCCCACCTCAAATAGAAATTTAAAGAAGACGACTCAGCTCAAATCCTTTCAACTAATACCCCAACTGATGAGGTGGCCAAAGTTCAGTTAATGTTAGCATGGGAGTCACATAAGGAGTTGAAGATCTAATTTTCAAAGTTTATGGACCCTCAGCATTGAGGACAAGGCTGATCTGAAGAGGACGGATTTGATAGGACTCCCGTAGGGTTAAGTTCTAATCATCTTAGTACTAGTCAGTAAAAACCCTGTTAGATTATAATAAAGTCACTCATATCTTATAAATGAGTATGACTAGGGTCTATATTAGCCCTTAGGGCTTAATAGCCGCCACACACCTTACTGGGTTGGTCGGCTAGGGTTTCCCCCTGCTTAGGTCGGCTATAGAGCTACTTAGCCGCCTCTTGTTCCGATTAAGGCAGGTTGGCTATAGGAGGGGCAAAGGGGTAATTCTACTTAGGTAAGCACCCCCTTAGGCTAGGATTTTGATCCCTATTTAAAGATGTAGCCACCCCCCCCCCCCCCTCCTCCTGAATCAAGCAATTATTAATTTTATTTCAGCCTTGTGCCAAATCTAGGAGGGAGGAACCCCTACATCGTTCCAAGGGTTGATCCCCCTAAAGGATCAAAATCTATAGAGCTCCTTCTGGGGTTCTATCAGAAGATAGGGCAGCGATGTACACGGTTATTGTGGAGGAGGGCAGCAGTGGTATAGAGTGAGAGACGGCTACTGTTGTGTTTAATTTGTTGCTAGCTACGATCAAGATAGTTGGCAACGAACGATTGTTGCGGGCTTTGATGTAAACAGATTACAGCGAAAGATCGCTGCTGGTAGCTGTTTACCGCAAGGATCGCTGTTGGCTGCGATCAAGGAGGATGGCAGCAAGAGATCACTGTTGGCAACGTTGGGCAGTGAAAGATGCGTGCTGTGGTTGAAGGGACAAGGGAGATTGAGTAGCTGAAAGGTTGGTGGACCGAAGGCTTCGATTTTTAGGTGCGGTTTGTGGCTATTTTGGGTGCGATTTAGGGTTGTAGTTTTGTGAAATTTAGGCTACAAATTGGCATGGTTTTAGGGCTGTGATAGCAGTAGATCAAGGTTAGAAAAATATATTTTAGATCTGGGATAGATGGCAGCAAAGGTAGGTGTCTCGGTAAGGAAAGTTGGGTAAGAAGGTAAGTGGATCAATAAGGAAGTAAGCTGATTTGGGAGGCTGATTTGAGGGGCTGTTTGGATTCAGTTTAGGGTAATATTTGGAAGGGTTTTTGGTGAGGATGGTAGGGTTGGAGATGAGGAAAAGAGAGTCCAAAATCTCAAAAAAAATAGCACTCAAATCTGATAGAATTCGGTGAAATGAAGTGTTGTGATGTGCTGTCCTACTGAACCGGTCTTTATGTCAGAGAAATGATGACTTCTCAACATAAATTCTAGGGGAAAGTTTAAGGAAATTATGTAGAAACCCTTGGTTTAGATGTCATCAATACCAGTAGAAACTTTGACAAAATTTTGGCAGCATAACAGTAGGGAAATAGGGCAAAAGATGCAAGGCAGATTCCTTCGTCGTAAAATTTCAGAACTGCGTGATGGTGAAAGATCATACAAGAAAACCGGTTCTAGAAGGATTTTTTTCATGAAATCAAATCCAAATGAAAGCCAACTTGATCTTGAGAATTCTGGAAAAATTTCAGCCAGAAAGGATGAACAAAAGTTTGGTTTCAAGTAGCAATAATCGGCTAAATATTTCTGCAGTGTTTCACCTTCACAACGATGATAACGTTTGCGACGGTAAAAATTTTCAGCAAGGAAACTTTGGAAAACTTCTCTCATATATAATATGAAGGATCTTGCAATATTGAAGAGGCATGGGTTATAAAAATATACCAGAATTCCAGATCAAACATATGAGGCATCGGCAGACTGATTTGATCTGCTGCTGGGATGGAAGGTGGAGGCGTATGTCGTAGCAATTATGGAAATTACTTGGGAAGGTGGAGGTGGCTGAGATGGCTACAGGTGAGTAGGAATGTGGCTCTGATACCAGATGATAGAACCTCAAAAGGAGCTCTATAGTTTTTGACCCTTGAGGGGGATCAACCCTTGGAACGCTGTAGGGGTTCCTCCCTCCTAGACTCGGCACAAGGCTGAAATAAAATAAATGATTGCTTCCTTCAAGAGGGGGGGCAACTACATCTTTAAATCGGGGTCAAAACCCTAGCCTAAGGGGGTGCTTACCTAAGTAAAATTACCCCTTTATCCCTCCTATAGCCGACCTACCTTAATAGGAACATGGGGCGGTTAGGTTGGCTCTATAGCCGACCTAAGCAAGAGGAAACCCAGGTCGACCAACCCAGTAAGAGATGTGGAGGCCACTAAGCCCTAAGGGCTAATCTAAACCCTAGCCATACTCCTTTATAAGAGAGGAGTGACTTTATTATAATCTAGTAGGGTTTTATTGACTACTTCTTAGGGAGATTAGGACTCAATCTTTATAAGGTTGAGGTTCCATGAACTCAAGGAATCGGGTCTTCAGCTCCTCATATGATTCCCAGGTGCCATCTTCAGGTGGTAAATTATTCCGATGAACCAACACTTCAATAGAGGGTCATCGGTGACACATCATAATTCTTTGGTCAAGGATGGCTTATGGTTGGGCTTGAATTTCTCCATCATCAGTGATGTTTGGTAGTTGAGTCTGGGTTGACTCGTGTTCTCCCAACTTGGGCTTCAAGCAAAATATATATAAGACAGGGTAAATTTTGGCATCCTCTAGCAATTTAAGTCTGTACGCCATAGCTCCAATACGCTCTATGACCTGATAAGGCCCATAAAAGTGAGGGGATAGCTTCATGGAGGCTTGTGTGTTGATGGATAGTTGCTTGTATGGTTACAGGCGAAGATAAACTCAATCTCTTATAGAAAACTCTCTTTCGCTCCGATGTGTGTCAGTTTGTTGCTTCATTCTGGATTGAGCGGCATAGAGATTATCCTTTAGCGGTTGTAGGAGATTGTCCCTGTCAATTAAATCTTGGTTGACCTGATCCACTTTGGCTGAGCCAATTACATACTTCAGAATCATAAGGCCCCGTCGGCCATACAGTACCTCTAGGGTATATTTTGTAGATGAATGATATGTAGTATATACCACCATTTGGCCCAAGGGAGCCATTTCGTCCATGCCTTTGGTCGGTTATTGGTGAAGCATCGAAGGTATGTCTCTAGACACCTGTTCACCACCTCAGTTTGGCCGTCCATTTCAAGGTGGTATCCTGTGCTTATCTTGAGTTAAGTGCCTTGCAGCTGAAATAACCCTGTCCAAAATTTACTTGTGAAAACCCTATCGCAGTCAATTACAATGGACCTTAGCATCTCATGTAGTTTAACAATATTTTTTATAAAACTATGAGCAATATTAGCAGCAGTGCAGGGATTTCGCATAGCATAAAAAAGAGCATATTTTGTTAGTCGATCAACCACCATGAGAATTGTGCTTTTATCTTTGGAAGGTGGTAGCCCTTCGATGAAATCCATGGAGATGTCAGTCCACACTGAGTCCGGCATCGGTAGAGGTTGGAGCTTCCTCAGACTTGCCACTGTTTTACCCTTCTACTGTTGACATACATCACATTGGGCTACATATTCGGAAATAAATTTTTTCATCCCTCTCCAATAAAAATTTTGCTTCACTCTTTTGTAGGTTCTCAAAAATTTAGAGTGCCTTGTTAAAGGTGTGGAGTACATTTCGTGCAGGATGATTTTCATGTAAGGGGAGTCGGGTATAAGCGCAATACGACCTTTGTAGCGTGGATCCCTCGAATCCCAAGTGTAGTGGGCTATTGCACTCAGATCCTTCTCCAATTTTTCTATGATGTTGCTGGTCTCTGGATCCTTCTTCTATTCCTCCCGAATGTCCTCAAGGAAGCCGATAGAAGCATGGGAGATGGCTGAAATTTTAGATTGCTCCGGTAGCTATGAGAGCACATCTGCAACAACGTTTTCTTTTTCATTTCTATAAATAATTTCATAATCAAATCCAAGGACTTTGGTTACCCATTTTTGCTGCTCAGGAGATAATATATTTTGTTACAAAAAGTACTTGAGGCTTCAATTGTCAGTTTTGACAACGTCGGCCGATCAGGTAGGGTCTCCACTTCGTTACGGCGTGCACGATTGTGAGCATCTCCTTATCATATATTGATATTTTTTTATGGGAGGGAGACAATGCCTTGCTGATATATGAGTGGTCGACCATCTTGCATTAGGACAGCTCCAATTTCGACTCCAGATGCGTCAGCCTCAATGATGACGGGTCAGCTGAAATATGGTAGCACTAGCACTAGAGTCATCGTCATGGTTGCCTTAAGTCTGTCGAAGGCAACAGAAGCTTTGTCTGACCATTGGAAGGTGTCTTTTTTAGTAGAGAGGTGAGTGGTGCATTGATCTTCCTATAATCCCTTACAAACTTTCGGTAGTAGTCCATTCATCCATGGAAACAACGTAGCGATTTCAGATTTATAGGTTTCAGCCAGCCCTGCATTGCCGTAATTTTGTCGAGTCTACCGCCACTCCTTCTAATATTATGTGTACAAGGTACTCTACTTTTTGTTGGAGGAAGCTGCACTTTGATTGTTTAACAAAAAGAGTATTCTCCCAAAGGATTGTTAAAACAAATCATAAGTGCTGAAAATGAGTATTAAGAGAAGGGCTGTAAATGAAAATATCATTAAAAACACCAGCACAAATTTACGTAGAAAGCTCCATAAAATATCATTCATCGGACTTTGGAAGGTGGAAGAATCATTAGTGAGTCCAAAAGGCATTACCAATAATTCATAATGTCCATTGTGCATTCGGAATATAGTTTTTGGAATGTCTTCTTCACATACCGAAATTTGATGGTACCTAGATCGAAGGTCCAACTTTGTGAAGACTCGGGCTCCTTTTAGTTCATCTAAGAGTTTGTTATTAGGATTCTAGCTAATAAGGTCCTAATTTAAATTCAATGAGAGAGCACACATGTAAATCTAATCTAGCCGACCCCTATTAATAGATGAAGAGGCTGGCTAGGTTAGGATATTTGGATTAGGCATTGGGCACATGTAATCCTAGTTAGCCACCTCTTACTTTGGTTAAAGAGGGTTGGTTAAGGTAGGGTTAAGTTAGAGTTAGATTGGGAGTCATAACCATCAGTCACCCCTAGTTGGGCCGGCTAGTATTTGATTCTTAGAGTTGGAGTATGAGTTGTTTCTTAGAGTTGGAATATGATATGTTAGAAGTAGGAGTCTTGGAGTAGGAGTCTTATTATGAGTTAGGGTTTAGAAGGCCTATAAATAACCTTATAATCAGCCAGTTTTCTTCATGAATAGATGAATCCTTTCAGTAGCCTTTGAGCAGCAACTTGGAGGGTGGAACCCCTATAAAGTTCCAAGGAGGCCAATCTCCTATAGAGATCACCCCAAGCTTAGAATCCACAAGGGTTCTAACATTCATCCACCACTGGTATTGGGTACTTGTCCTTAACAGTGATGGCATTTAAAGCTCGATAGTCGATGCACATCAGCCATGTTCCATCCTTGCGCACAAGTAACACTGGCGAGGAATAGGGGCTTCAGCTTTGCCAAATCACCCTTGTGTCGAGCATCTCTTTTACAATATTTTCAATTTCATCCTTCTAGAGGTGAGGATAGTGGTACGGTCGAGAGTTTGCTGGTGATTTGCCTAAAAGAATAAGAATTATATTATCATGTTGCCGGGTAGGAGGAAGACCACGTGGTTCAGTAAAAACAACGACGAATTCAGTAAGCAATTGGGTGAGGTTTTGATCTTTAACTTTCATGTTCTTCTCCTCTAATTGCTACTGGAGATGCATCAAAAAACCACCGTGTGTCTTATGTAGGACTTTCTCCATTCGTTGCATTGAAATGGTAGAGATGTGGCTTTCGCGCTTGTCGTGTATGGTGACCTGTTTGCCTTTGCAATAGAATTTCATAATCAATTTGGAAAAGTTCCAAGAGACGTCACCTAGTGTCATCTGCCACTCTATGCCGAGAATGGCTTTATAATCATCAATAGGTAGGAGGAAGAACTTGGCAATGATCTCTTGGTCTTGCAGCAATAGTTTCACCTGCAGGCTTCTTTGATCACACTTTACGATTCGGCCGTGACGACCTTTACCTCGAACTTGCTACAACCTTCAATGTCGAGTGCCATCTAAGCAGCAACCTTATTGTTTAGGAAGTTATTAGTGTTGCCCTTGTTGATAAGAATAGTGATCGATTGTTATTTGAGAAGGCTTCCAACTTTCATTATTTGTAGATTTGAGTAGTCGGCTAGCGCGTGCACCATAAAGTCGATTGGTTGTGGCTTTTCTTTTGCATCTTCTTCTTCGTGTTTGAGGGTCTCTTTTGAAGGTTCAATGACTTCTTCTTCTACTGGTTAAATCATGAGAAGTCACCCTTTTTTACAACGATGTTCACGGCTCCACAACTCATCACAATGCCAACATAACCCCTTTGTCGATCGCTCCCAAAGCTCTTCTCTCATCAACTTTCTTGGTGCATGGGCTCGGCTGATAGTAGGGGGGACTGAGGGCTTCAGTATTACTGGTCGGGGAGCGACCCTAGTCCTCCAGGCTTCATGGTTCAATCACTCCTCTTGAAGACGTGCGAAGGAGTTGGCTGCCATAAGTGTGTACGGTTGCCACGCTTTGACTTCTCCCTTGATCTCCAGCTTCAAGCCCTCCATAGAAGTCCCGAATAGTTGCTTTTCAGATCAATCATGAGTTTGATTAGATAACCTTTCAAATCTAGTTCGATACTCCTTAACGGTGGAGGTTTGTCGGATTTTTGCTAGTTGTTAGTCGATGTTCTCGTAATCGATTGGTCTAAAGCGGATCAGTAGCCCTTATTTAAATTATCTCCATGAGAGGCCTCCATGAGTGTGTTCAAACCAATCAAACCACTGTATGGCATCCCCTTCAAGATGAATAGCAGTAATTTCCACCATAAATGCGTCTGCGGTTTTGTGGTACCGAAAATATCATTCTGCGCGCAAGATCCAACCAATTGGGGTCTCCTTCTCATCTAGGAAAATCCACCCTCATGCGTGGATAGTAGGGATTAGTCATAGAGACTCCCCTCTCGTGGAAGTCATCTCTTTGGTCCAAGCTTTCTCCTTGTTGTGATTTTCTCGGGTTCGGTGGTCGACCCAAACTAAGTTTAGTAAAGATAGTTAATATCTTTTCCTCTATTCGTGTCTCAAAGGCTTCGAATTTAGCATTGAAGGCCTCCTCTGATGCCATAGTGTAAGCCTCCATATATGTAATGTTAAGATCTCTCTTTTGTTGTCGGGTTAAGGGCATGGATCGGTTAGAAAAAGTTATGGTCGAAAAGTTGGATGGATTGATGGATGTATAGGCTACGGGTTTGGGCTATTTTGTGGCTGATTTGGGGGTAGTTTTGGCTATGGTTTGGTAGGATTTTGGGGCTATGATGGTAGGGGTGAAGGTTACGGAAAGATGGTTTCAAATATGGAAGTGATGACAGCGAAGGTCTGATAGAATTTAACAAAGTTCGCTGCAATATATACTACCTTACAGAAACAGAATTGTCGTCAAAGAAGCAACAGTTTCTCGACATAAATTCTAGCAAAAACCTGAGAGATGTTAGGTTGGCACTAAGAGAGAGAGAGAGGAGGGGGGGGGGGGGGGGGGGGGGGGGGGGGGGGGTTTCTCCGTGTTGTGATTTCCTCGGGCTCGACGGTCGGCCAATACTGAATTTGGCAAAGAGGGATCGCATCTTCTCTTCCATATGGTTTTCAAAGGCTTCAAGCTTTGCATCGATAGCCTCTTCTGATGCCATAGTATACACCTCTAGATCTTTTTTCTGTTGTTAGGTTAGTAGCATGGAAATTTTGAAGAAGGGGGTGGCCGGTTGGAAGGTGAATCGGTTTGGATGAGAGTAGGCTGCGGTTTAGGGCAGATTTGGTTGGCTGTTTGGGTTCAGTTTAGGGTCAGGTTTGGAAGGGTTTTTGGTGAGGATGTTAGGGTTTTGAGATGAGGAAAAGAGAGCCCAAAATCTCACGAAAATAGCACTCAAATCTGATAGAATTCGGTGAACAAAGGTGATGCGATGTGCTGTCTTACTGAATTGGTTTTACGTCAGAGAAATGATAACTTCTCGACGTAAATTATAGATGAAAGTTCAAGAAAATTATGCAGAAACCCTTCGTTCAGATGTTGTTAATACCAGTAAATGTTTGACGAAATTTTGGCAGCATAACAATAGAGAAACATGGCAAAAGACGAAAGGTAGATCCTTCGTTGTAAAATTCCAGAACTGCGTGATGGTGAAAGATTGCACAAGAAAACCAGTTCCAGAAGGATTTTTTTTTGAGAAATCAATCTCAGATGAAAGCTAAGTTGATCTTTGGAATTGTATAAAAATTTCGGCTAAAAAGGATAAACAAAAGTTCGGTTTCAAGAGGCCAATATACGGAAGGCAGATTCTGCGTTGTAAAATTTCAGTACTATGCAATGAAGAATCGCAGCGCTATAAGTCCGTATCCAGAAAGAGTTTTTTTATGAGATTAGTCTTAGATAAAAGCTAATATGATCTATGAAATTGTAAAAAAAATTTAGCCAAAAAGGACAATTAAAAGTTCAGTTTCAAGAAGCAACAATCGGTTGAAAATTTCTGCAGCGTTTCGCCTTCGTAACGATGACAACATTTGCGATGGTAACTTTGGAAAAACTTCTCCCACATATAAGATAGAGGAATAATAGTAGCAAGAGGTGTGGGTTTAGAGTTTTTAATAGATCTTTTGATGTTGACGCAGAGGAGGCAGCAGATTAATGGATCTGCGGCTTGGTGGGCGACGGTGGAGGCGACGTCAAAAGCAATTGTGGGAATTGCTTGGGAAGGTGGAGGCGGCTGAGATGGCTACAGGGTAGCAGGAACACAGCTCTAATACTATATGATAGAACCCCAGAAGGAGCTATATAGATTTTGATCCTTGAGGGAGATCAACCCTTGGAACGCTGTAGGGGTTCCTCCCTCCTAGATTCGGCACAAGGCTGAAATAAAATTGATAATTGCTTGATTCAAGAGGGGGGGGGGGGCAGCTACATCTTTAAATATGGATCAAAACCCTAGCCTAAGGGAGTGCTTACCTAAGTAAAATTATCCATTTGCCCCTCCTATAGCCGACCTGCCTTAATAGGAATAGGGGGTGGCTAGGTTGGCTCTATAGCCGACCTAAGCAGGGGGAAACCCTAGCCGACCAACCCAGTAAGGGGGTCGATGACTACTAAGCCCTAAGGGCTAATCTAAACACTAGTCATACTTCTTTATAAGATATGAGTGGCTTTATTATAATCTAATAGGGTTTTTATTGACTAGTACGAAGATGATTAGGCCTCAACCCTACTGGAGTCCTATCATCTTGAAACTGAACTTTTAATTATCCGTTTTTACTGAAAATTTTATACAATTTCATACATCATCTTAGCTTTCATCTAAGATTAGTCTCATGAAAAAACTCCTTCTGGATATGGACTTATAGCACTATAATTCTATGTTGCACAGTACTAAAATTTTACAACGTGGAATCTCCCTTCCATTTATTGGCCTCTTGAAACTGAACTTTTGTTCATCATTTTTGGTAGAAATTTTTATACAATTCAAAAGATCAACTTAACTTTCATCTGAGATTGATTTCTGGAAAAAATTCCTTCTAGAACTAGTTTTCTTGTGCAATCTTTCACCATTATGCAGTTCTGGAATTTTTACAACGAAGGATCGACCTTTCATCTTTTGCCCTATTTCTTTACAGTCATGCTACCAAAATTTACTAAACTTTTTACTAGTGTTACCAACATATGAACTAAGGATTTCTGCATAAATTCCTTTAACTTTCCTCTAGAATTTACATCAAAAAATCATCGTTTCTCCAACGTAAAATCTATTCAGCAGGACAGCACATTGCAACACCTTTTGTCGTCGAATTCTATCATATTTAAGTGCTATTTTTTGTGGAATTTTTGACTCTCTTTTCCTCATCTCTAAACCCTACCATCCTCACCAAGAACTCCTCCAAATCTTACCCTAAACTGAACCCAAACAGCTACCCAAATCAGCCCTAACAACAACCTACATCCTTATCGACCCACTTTCCTTTTCAGCCAACTTTCCTTACTGATACACCTACCTTTGTTGCCATCTATCCTAGATCTAAAATCTAATTCCCTAACCTTCATCTACCATTATCATAGCCCTAAAACCCCACCAATTCATAGCCTAAACTCTACAAAACCATAGCCCCAATCGCACCCAAAACAGCCACAAACTGCACCCAAAAACCTAATAGGACTCCAGCAAGGTTGAGTCCTAATCTACCTAGAAGTAGTTAATAAAACCCTGCTAGATTGTAATAAAGCCACTCCTATTATAAAGGAGTATGGCTAGGGTTTAGATTAGCCCTTAGGGCTTAGTGGCCGTCGCCCCCTTACTGGGTTGGTTGGCCAGGGTTTACCCCTGCTTAGGTCAACTATAGAGCCAACCTAGTTGCCCCCTATTCCTATTAAGGCAGGTTGACTATATGAGGGGCAAAGGGATAATTTTACTTAAGAAAGCACCCCCTTATGCTAGGGTTTTGATCCCTATATAATGATATAGCCGCCCCCTCTATTGAATCAAGCAATTATCAATTTTATTTCAGCCTTGTACCGAATCTAGGAGGGAGGAACCCCGAAAGCGTTCCAAGGGTTGATCCCCCTCAAGAATCAAAATCTATAGAGCTCCTTTTATGGTTCTATCATCTAGTATCAGAGCAGTGATCTTGCTGCTCCTGTAGCCATCTCAGCCACCTCCACCTTCCCAAGCAATTCCCACAATTGCTGCGACAAGCGCCTCCACCTTTCACCCCAACCGTAGATCAAATCAATCTACTGCTACCCCCTGCATTTGATCTAGAGATTTGGTATATTTTTATCACCCACACCTCTTCAATACTACAAAATCTTTTACCTTACACGTTGAAGAAGTTTTTCCAAAAGTTTCCTTGCTGTGAAATTTTACCATCGCAAACATTATCATCGTTGTGAAGGCGAAACGCTACAGAAATTTTTGGTTGATTGTTGCTTCTTAAAACTAAACTTTTAATCATCCTTTTTGGCTGAAACTTTTTATAGATCATCTTATCTTTCATATAATACTGATCTCGTAAAAAAACTCCTTCTGGATACCGACTTATAGCACTGTGATTCTTCATTGCACAGTACTAAAATTTTACAATGCAGAATCTGCCTTCTGTCTATTGGCCTCTTGAAACCGAACTTTTGTTCATCCTTTTTGGCCGAAATTTTTATACAATTCTAAAGATCAACTTGGCTTTCATCTAGGATTGATCTCTTGAAAAAATTTCTTTTGAAACCGATTTTCTTATGCAATCTTTTACCAGCATGCAGTTCTAAAATTTTTACGATGAAGGATCTGCCTTTCATCTTTTGCCCTATTTCCCTACTGTTACGCTGCCAAAATTTTGCCAAACTTTTTACTGGTATTCCCAACATCTAAATCAAGGGTTTCTGCATAATTTCCTTGAATTTTCCTTTAGAAATTACATCAAGAAGTCATCGTTTCTCCAACGTAAAATCTGTTCAGTAGGACTGCACATCGAGAAGTCATCTTTCGCTGCAATCTGTTTACATTACAGCCCATAAAAATCATTCACTACCAACTATCTTGATCGCAGCCAGCAACAAATTGAACACAATAGCAGCCATCTCTTGGTCCATACCGCTGCTACCCTCCTCCGCAACAGTCGTGTACATCGCTGCCCCGTCTTCCTCCTATTGCAGCCGCACCCTTGCTGCAACCGATACCACCTACAGCCACGAAGTCACACCGCAGCCGCAGCTAACGTTGCTGCTGCCCTCTTCTTCCTCTGCCATCGCTACTACCTTCCGACTCAGATCTCTTGGCTGCCATCTTTCGACAAATATCAGCCACCTAAAAAATCACAGCCTCGACGACATTGCAGCATCAACATTGCAACATCACTGAAGGACTGCAACCGACGTTACTGCTACCATTTTCTTCCTCCACCATTGCCGCTACCCTTGGCTGCCATCCTCCACTTGGAGACTTCACCACCGCAGCCCCGACATTGCTGCCATTGTTGCTTTCAACCTGAAGATTGCAACTACACTCGTTAATCGGTTTGATTTAACAGGTTAGAGATCCTTACGTCATGACATCGGTGGGCTTATTCGAAGCTAAATTGGAGGCTCTTGAGACGCGTATGGATACTAAATTACATGCTCTCTTTGAGGAGTTTAGATTGGGCCGATCACTAAGCCCAATAAGATCACAACACGGTGCAAATTTATATTGTAAAAGAACCTTAGTGAAGAACTAGCGATGATCCGTCAAACCTCCACCATCCAAGAGTACCAAACCAGGTTTGAAAGGTTATTTAATAAAACTTATGATTGGTCTGAAAAATAGATATTGAGGACTTTTATTGAGGGCTTGAAACCAGTGATTCAGGAAGAAGTTAAAGCGCGACAACCGTACACACTTAAGGCAGTCATCTCCTTTGCGCGACATCAAGAGGAGCGATTTAACCATGAAGCTCGGAAGACTAGAGTTGTTCCCCGACCAGCGGCACCAAAGCTTTCACCTCCTCCTACTATCAGTCGACCCCCTCAACCACAGAAATTAATAAGAGAAGACCTTCATGACGGATCAACAAAGGGCCTATGTGGGTGTTGTGATAAACTATGGAGCCCAAAACACAAATGTAAAAAGGAGACACCACTGATGATTGCACCCACTGAAGAACCCAAACTTGAAGATACGACTCTCGAGCCCAAGGAGAAGGCTGCACCACAACCGGCAAAAATTGAAGATTGAAGGGTTTCTTGGGCAGCAGCCCGTCATCATCCTCATCGACGCCGGGAGCACACACAACTTCATGAGCAGTAAGGTTGCTGGCCACTTAATGCTCCAAAAAGAAGATTACAATAGGTTTGAAGTCAAGGTAGCTAACGGCCAAATTCTGAAGTGCAACCAGAAGTGCCCGCGGGTAAAACTAATCCTATAGGAGCAAGATGTAGTTGCTGATTTTTTCCTCCTCCCTCTTAATGGTTTTGATATAGTGTTTGGTATTGATTGGTTGTCCATGATTGGAGATGTTTTCTAAAAAATTTTCAAGCTAATCATGAAATTTTTTAGAAAAGGAAAGCAGGTGATTCTACGAGGGTGCCCAGTGACTACAACCACAACACCGCACTTGGAGGGGGTACCAAAAGAAGAATCCAGTGGTTTCCCAATTCAAATTCAAGAGTTTCATGAGATTGAAGATAAAAAACCCCTCCCACAGCTTGTTGAATTTTTGGGTGTCTCCACCCAACCAAGCCGACTACCTCCTTTGAAGTTGACCGACCCCCATATACTGAACAGGCTGAAACCTCTACCAATTGTTGCTCGACCAGATTGCTTCATACAACCTCAGAAAGTCGAAGATAAAAGGATCGTCCAATAGATAATAGAGACACATATTGTTCAGCCATGCTTATTTCCCACTACGACATGTCCCTACATCCTTTTCCTCGGAGATAAGCTACTTCTAAAGTGTTACATCCTGTCGAACTCACCATGGTTGCTGATGCAGCACTTCCAGATCTCATGTGACTTCTACAACTTTCCCCAAGATCGAAACATGATGCTTAAAGACTTCCTTGATGATGACCTCCGATCTACGATCCAAGACCGCAAGAAAATTGAGCCCCTCTAGTGGCGAAATCAGAAAAGGGGAAGGATCATTCGTATGACTCAACGAAGCATGAACATCATCCCTCTCATTATAAAGAAAGATGCACCACCTTGGCCGAGTGGAACTATAGCCCTCACGACCATGATGTCGTCCACACCAAATCATGTCTAGATGTTCATTATTGGAGTAGACACATCCAGAGTGGGGGTCAGCACCATCCTCATGTAAGATAGTCAACATCATGAAGAAGTGAAAATAGGCCCCGAAAAATCACCACTCCTACCCACCTCAGACTCAGATCGGAATCACAGCACTAGAGATTTATCATAGGATAGCCATCACTCCAAAAGAAGGCACGACTACTATTACAGAGCAACTATGTGACAGCCCTTGCAAGGAAGAAACTTCCCCCTAACAAACGCCGAAGCAAAAGAAAGTTTCTTGAGAAAGATCAAGTCCCCCTTCATCTCCAGCTCCACAAATATAAAATTCAAGCCTAAAGAAAGTGGTCTCTCTATTTCTTTGGGCCTTGTAAAATTGAGGATCATATTGGGGCCCTAACCTGGAGATTAGATCCGTGCACCAGATCAAAATTACAGTTGATCCTCCAAGTATCCCACCTCAAATGGAAATTTAAAAACGACGACTCAACTCAAGTTCTTCCAACTAACGCCCAAACTAAAAAGGACCTGAAGACCCGATTCCCTGAGTTCATGGAACTTCAGCCTTGAGGACAAGGTTGATTTTCAGAGGGCGGGTTGGATAGGACTCTAGCAGGGTTGAGTCCTAATCTCCCTAGAAGTAGTCAATGAAACCCTATTAGATTGTAATAAAGCCACTCCGATCTTATAAAGGAGTATGGCTAGGGTTTAGATTCGTCCTTAGGCTTAGTGACCGTCGCCCCCCTTACTAGGTTGGTAAGCTAGGGTTTCCCCCTGCTTAGGTCCGCTATAGAGCCAACCTAGCCGCCACCTATTTCCTCTAAGGCAGGTAGGCTATAGAAGGGGCAAAAGAGTAATTTTAGTTAGGTAAGCACCCCCTAGGGTTAGGGTTTGGAGCCCTATATAAGCATGTAGCCTCCACCTCTTTTTGTTAGGCAATCTACAATTTTAATTCAGCCTTGTACCGAGTCTAGGAGGGAGGAACCTCTACAGCGTTCCAAGGGTTGATCCGCCTCAAGGATCAAAATCTATAGAGCTCCTTCTGGGGTTCTATCAGATATTTTGAGGGAAGAATAAGAAATATATCACCCTAATTAACCACCCCTTGTCCTAGTTAAAGAGGGGTTACTTGAGGAGGGGTTACGTTAGGTTAGGATTAGTTTGGAGGTTGCTACTTAAAGTTGCATTAGGAGTTATTAGGAGTAGGAGTTTTGGTGTGAAAATCCTATTAGAAGTTAGGGTTTAGAAGGCCTATAAATAGCCTTGTAATCATCCACTTTTAATCATGAATATATGAATATTTTCTGCAGTCTTTGTGTAGCAACTTGGAGGGAGGAACACCTATAGAGTTCCAAGGAGGCCGATCTCCTATAGAGATCACCTCAAGCTTATAATCCCCAAGGGTTCTAACACATGGTAGCATAGCAGTGTTATTGGCGTCTTACTACCCTTCTACAGCCATCAATCATCCTTCCACAGAGGCCCAAAGTAATTCCCACAATTGCTTGAAGATCGTCACCAAATTCCACCGTCATCTCCACCACCGTAGATCATCCTTTGATCTTCCCCTGAATTGCAATAGGTTCTGGTTTTTCTACCTTACTGCTACTGCAATTTAGTTATCCTTATTCAAAAACCCAAAAAAATATATTCCTATTTTGTTGCACAATCTCTTTATCGTAAAGTTCCTATCTCTACGACGAAAGTTATAGTGTAGAATTTTAGCCGCATAACCTTGCCTAATTGATCTTGCTGCTTCGTTCTTACTAACCAAATCTCTATGAAATTTTTATGATGCCTTTAGCACTTCCTAACTTCATATTCCACTTTAGTTTCATCGAAAAATTATCAATATAACCTACTGATATTTTATGTTCAAACTGCTGCACTTTAGATGTAAAAATCTACCGTAGTACCTTTTCGTATTCCTTGATCTTGTTGAAACTTTTGCTGCCATTTTCTTCCATGAATTTTTGATAATATTACCTTTCCCTTGCCAGTAGATCCCCATTATGAACTATTATAAAAAATTTTGACTATACTGCTAAAATCTTTTGCTGAAAAATTTTTGAATAACATCTTCTCGTAATCTTTGATTTTTTTGAACCTTTTGCTATCGTTTCCTTCTACAAAATTTTTGATGACACTACCTCTTCCTTTTTACTAGTATATTCCCCTTGAGTTTCACTTGAATCTTTGTTGTGAATTGCTAGAAAAATTTACGTCTTTACTGTTGGAATTTTTTTGACACCTTTGTCTTTCTTCTTCTTCTTAACCTACCAAAACCTAACCATCTTGCTGCCACCAACCAAGATGTCTTTATAACACCCCTTAGTCCCAAATTGAAAATATGGGAATATATGAGTGCCTTATAAGGGTTGATGAGTGTATTATTATTAATTCTTGGCTCGAGCATTTTGGCCAGTGGTTGGGCCAAATTGAAAGCTATCAGGATAGTTAACTCATCAACCCGAGTCATGACAGTCTTTAGGGCATCCTTTTAGCCTTAAGATGTAACGATCATAACCTATTTTCATAACCCTAACAACACCCAAAACCGTAACCCAAAATAATAAATCCTTGCAGCCACAATCTTCTACCACCGATCTTTCATCCAAACTTTCCACCACCCCATGCCATTGATCGGTCAACAGAGAAAAGACAAAGACATCACTGATCAACCCGAGTCATGACAGTCTTTAGGGCATCCTTTTAGCCTTAAGATGTAACGATCATAACCTATTTTCATAACCCTAACAACACCCAAAACCGTAACCCAAAATAATAAATCCTTGCAGCCACAATCTTCTACCACCGATCTTTCGTCCAAACTTTCCACCACCCCATGCCATTAACCCATCAACACCATGCTACTTGTGTGTATGGAGTGCTCTGAACTCCCAAGTGCTTTGAACGTGATACAACGTGGAGCCACCACTGAGCTAAGCCTCACATGCATCATGCTAGGGTTCGATCTGGGATATGTTCAACCTTGACGAAGACATCAAGTATCTGAGTGGGGAAGAGTGTAACACCCCTTAGTACCATATTGGAAAAGTGGCAACATATGAATGCCTTCCTTATAAGGGTTGATGAACTTCTAGCTCGAGCATTTTGGCCAGTGGTTGGGCCAAACTGAAAGCTATCAGGATAGTTAGCTCATCAACCCGAGTCGTGACAGTCTTTAGGGCATCCTTTTAGCCTTAAGATGTAACCATCATAACCTATTTTCATAACCCTAACAACACTCAAAACTGTAACCCAAAATAATAAATCCTTGTAGCCACAATCTTCTACCACCGATCTTTCGTCCAAACTTTCCACCACCCCATGCCATTGATCGGTCAACAGAGAAAAGACAAAGACATCACTGATCTACAGGCATACATGATAGGACTCCAGTAGGGTTGAGTCCGAATCTCCCTAAAAATAGTCAATAAAACCCTGCTAGATTGTAATAAAGTCACTCCTATCTTATAAAAGAGTATGGCTAAGGTTTAGATTAGCGCTTAGGGCTTAGAAGTCGCCGCCACCCTTACTGGGAAAGTTGGCCAGGGTTTCCCCTTGCTTAGGTCGGCTATAAAGCCAACCTAGCCGCCCCTTGTTCCTATTAAGGTAGGATGGCTATAAAGCCAACCTAGCTGCCCTGTAGCCATCTCAGCCGCCTCCACCTTCCCAAGCAATTCTCACAATTGCTATGACACGCGCCTCCACCTTCCACCCCAACAGCAGATCAAATCAATCTGCCACTACCCCCTGCGTTTGATATGAAAATCTGGTATTTTTTTATCATCCACACCTCTTCAATACTGCAAGATTCCTTACTTTATATGTTGAAGATTTTTTCTAAATTTTATTCGCTGCAAAATTCGTTTGCCGCAAACGTTATCATCGTTGCAAAGACGAAACACTACAGAAATTTTCAGCCAATTGTTGCTTATTGAAACTAAACTTTTAGTCATCCTTTTTGGCTAAAACTTTTATACAGTTTCATAGATAGTCTTAGCTTTCATCTAAGACTGATCTTATGAAAAATCTCCTTCTAGATCTGGATTTATAGTGCTGCGATTCTTTGTTGCACAGTACTGAAATTTTACAACACAGAATCTGCCTTCCGTTTATTGGCCGCTTGAAACCAAACTTTTATTCATCCTTTTTGGCCGAAATTTTTACACAATTCTCAAGATCAAGTTTAATTTCATCTGAATTTGATTTCATAAAAAAACTCCTTCTGGAACTGGTTTTCTTGTGTAATCTTTGACTATCACGCAGTTCTGGAATTTTACGATAAAGGAATCTGCCTTTCGTCTTTTGCCTATTTCCCTACTGTTATGCTGCCAAAATTTCATCAAACTTTTTATAGGTATTAACAACATCTGAACCAAGGGTTTCTGCATAATATTCTTAAACTTTACCCTGGAATTTACATTGAGAAATCAGCATTTCTCCAACGCAAAAATCGGTTCTGCAGGACAGCACATCGCAGCACTTCTTTCCACCGAATTCTATCAGACTTAAGTGCTATTTTTGTGGGATTTCGGACTCACCTTTCCTCATCACCAAACCCTACCATCCTTACCAAAAACCTTTCAAAACCCTACCCTAAACCAAATCCAAACAGCCCCTAAATCAGCCACCTAAATCAGCCTACTTTCTTATCGATCCACTTACCTTTTTAGAAAACTTTCCTTACCGAGACACCTACCTTTGCTGCCATCTATCCCAGATCTAAAACTTATTTTCCTAACCTTCATCTACTGCTATCATAGCCCTAAAACCATACCAATTCATAGCCTAAACTCCACAAAACTGTAGCCCCAAATCTGCCCTAAAAACTGTAGCTTACTTCCACCCAAATCGATCCACCTTCCAACCGGCCACCCCCTTCTCCAAAATTCTCATGCCACTAACCCGACAATAGAAAAAAGATCTCAATATACAGATCTTAAGGCATATACTATGGCATCAGAGGAGGCAATCGATGCAAAGTTTGAAGCCTTTGGAAACCGCATGGAAGAGAAGATGCGATCCCTTTTCGCCGAATTTAGCATTGGCCGACTGTCGAACCCGAGGAAATCACAACACGGAGAAACTTTAGATCAGTGAGACGATCCTCAAAAACATGGCCACATCACTTCTGATCTCAATAATCCACACATAAAGGTTGACTTCCCTAGATGGGAAGAAGGAGACCCGATCGGGTGGATCTCGCGCGTGGAGCGCTATTTTCGGTTCTACCGAACCGCCGACGCCACACGGGTGGAGATTGCTGTCATCCACCTCGAGGGAGATGTTATTTAGTGGTTTAATTGGTTTAAGCACACCCATGGAGGACTCTCTTGGTAGCGATTCAAGGAAGGACTACTAGACCGCTTCAGACCAACCGATTTCAATAACATCGACGGACAATTGGCAAAGATTCGTCAAACCTCTACAATACAAGAATACCAAATAAGGTTTGAGCGTTTATCTAACCAAATTGAGAATTGGTCTAAGAAACAACTTTTATGTACTTTTATCGAGGGCCTAAAGCCGGAGATCCGAGGAGAAGTAAAGGTGTGGCAACCGTACACTCTTAGGGCGACGATTTCCTTCACACGTATCCAGGAAGAACAATTGAACCACGAGGTATGAAGGACAAGGGTCGCTCCCCGACTAGCCAAGCCAAGGCCTACTGCCATCCAAGCCCCCGCACCAAAAAAGTTGACAAGAGACGAGCTTCACGGACGATGGGCCAAGGGGTTGTGTTGGCATCGCGACGAACCGTGGAGCCGTGAACATCACTACAAAAAGGGCTGACTCCTCATGATTGAACTAGTGGAGGATGAGAATAATAAAACATCTGAAGAAGCCCTTGAACCTAAAGAAGAAGCCATGAAGGAAGAGTCTCAATCGGCCGACTACGCAATGCACACATTGGCCGACTATTCCAACCCGCAGATGATGAAAGTTGGAGGACTTCTAAAACAGCAACTCATCACCGTTCTCATCAACACGGGCAGCACCAATAACTTCCTTGATAGTAAAGTTGCTGCACGTTTGGAGCTTCAAATTGAAGGTTGCAACAAGTTTGACATAAAGGTCGTCGACCGCCGAAGCTTTAATTGCGACCAATGGTGCCCGCGAGTGAAACTACTCCTCCAAGACCAAGAAGTGGTAGCTGATTTCTTCCTCCTACCCATCGATGATTATGAAGCCGTACTCAGGATCGAATGGCTCATAACATTAGGTGATATCTTCTGAAATTTTTCTAAATTAATCATAAAATTTTATTGCAAAGGGAGACATGTCACGTTACGAGGCAAGCGCGGGAGCCAAATTGCCACCGTTTCGTCGCAACAAAGGGAGAAAGTTTTGCACAAAGCACATGGTGGATTCTTGATGTATATTCAGCAGCCATCTATAGGGGAGAATATACAAAACTCAGATCCTAAGCTTGTCCTTTGCCTAAATGAATTCGCGGATGTTTTCTTGGAGCCACGCGGGCTGACCCCTAACCAGCCCGCATGACCACTGCATTCCTATTTTGCCAGGTAAACCTCTAGCAAATTTGCAACTGTACCATTATTCTCACTTGCAGAAGGATGAGATCAAGAACATTGTAAAAGAGATGCTTGACACTGAGGTGATTCGACCAAGCTGTAGCCCTTACTCCTCACCGGTGTTGCTAGTGCGCAAGAAAGATGGTACGTGGCGGATGTGCGTTGACAACTGGGCTCGAAACGCCATCACCGTCAAGGACAAATATCCTATACCCATTGTAGATGAGCTCTTGGATGAACTAAAAGGAGCCCAAGTCCTCACTAAATTGGATCTCCGATCCGGATACCATCAGATTCAAGTATGTATTGAAGATATTCTGAAAACAGCATTCCGCACACATAACAGCCACTACGAGTTTCTAGTAATGCCTTTTGGACTTACAAATGCTCCTTCTAATTTCCAAAGCCTGATGAATGACATCTTCCAGAGTTTTCTATGCAAGTTCGTATTGGTATTCTATGATGATATTCTCATTTATAGCCCTATGCTTGAATACATTTTCAGCACTTACGAGCTGTTCTAACGATTCTTCGGGAGAATACTCCTTATGTTAAATAGTTAAAGTGCAGTTTATTACAGTATAAAGTGGAGTATCTTGGGCACATTATATTAGAGGATGGAGTGGCGGTGGACCTGACAAAGATCGAGGCAATGCAAGGATGGCCGAGACCTACAAACGTACAATCATTACGCGGTTTCCTTGGACTCACGGGCTACTACCAAAATTTTGTGAAAGATTATGGCAAGATCAGTGCCCCGCTCATGTCATTACTGAAGAAAGACTCCTTCTTGTGGTCGGATAAAGCCTCCGCAGCCTTCGAACGACTTAAGGCAGCCATGACGATGACGTCGGTCCTAGCGCTACCCGATTTCGGTTGCACTTTAGTCATTGAGGCCGATGCGTTAGGAGTTAGAATTTGGGCTATTCTTATGCAAGATGATCAACTCTTAATTTACACCGAGGCTTCCCCCACACTTCATATAAGGTTTTTACAGGAGATACTAATTACTACCAAATTTAAAATATGGTTGGATATAGGTCCATGGCACGAAAGAGGAGTTAAACTAGAAGAATTACAATCCATGCTCACTCTAGATTGGGCTCTCATCATCCTGAACCATACTAGAGGGCAGTTACCATTCCAGAAGAAAGATTGGCTATCACTAAAGACTAACCTTGTGACAGCCCATGCAAGAAAGAAACTTCCCCTTGACAAATGCTGGAGCAGAAGAAAGTTTCCTGAGAAAGATCAAGTCCCCCTTCATCTCCAGCTCCACTAGCATGAAATTCAAGCCTCAAGAAAGTGGTCTCCCTATTTCTTTGGGCCTTGCAAAATTGGGGATCATACTGGGTCCCCAACCTGGAGATCAGATCCGTACACCAGATCAAAATTACAGTTGATCCTCCAAGTATCCTACCTCAAATGGAAATTTAAAGACGACGACTCAGCTCAAGTTCTTCCAACTTACACCCAAGCTGATGAGGAGCTGAAGACCCGGTTCCTTGAGTTCATGGAACTTCAGCCTTGAGGACAAGGCTGATTTTAAGAGGGTGGGTTGATAGGACTCAAGTAGGGTCGAGTCCTAATCTCCGTAGAAGTAGTCAATAAAACCCGGCTAGATTGTAATAAAGTCACTCTTATTTTATAAAGGAGTATGGCTAGGGTTTAGATTAGCCCTTATGGCTTAGAAGTCGTCGCCCCTCTTACTGGGCAAGTCGGCCAGGGTTTCCCCCTGCTTAGGTCAGCTATAGAGCCAACCTAGCCGCCCCTTGTTCCTATTAAGGTAGGATTGCTATATGAAGGATAAAAGGATAATTTCACCTAGATAAGTGCCCCCTTGGGCTCGGACTTTCATCCCTATTTAAGATGTAGCCGCCCCCCTCTTGGAAAGCAAGCAATTATCATCTTCAATTCAGCCTTTGTGCCGAGTCTAGGAGGGAGGAACCCTTATAGCGTTCCAAGGGTTGATCCCCCTCAAGGATCAAAATCTATAAGGCTTCTTCTAGGGTTTTATCAATACATCATGGCTTCTCAAGATCCAATTGATGCCAAATTTGAGGCATTGGAATTTCGGCTCGAATCACGGCTTGAATCGCGCTTGGAGGACAAACTACGTGCTTTGTTGGTGAAGTTCAAAATTAGATGACCATCGAATCCAACCAAATTTCATGCTTAAGTCACGCATGAGGGTGGACTTCTAGAAGGAGGACAAACTGCGCGCTTTGTTCGCGAAGTTCAAAATTAGATGACCGCCGAGTCCAACCAAATTTCATGCTTCAGCCATGCATGACTCGTTGTCATCCACCTTGAATGAGATGTTATTCAATGGTATAATTGGCTAGAATATAATCATGGGACTCCTACGTGGAATCATTTAAGAATGCACAGTTGAACCACTTCAGACTAACGGAGTATGAAAATATCGACGACCAACTCGCAAAGATCCAACAAACCTCTACACTTCAGGAGTACCAAACCAGGTTTGAGAAGCTATCCTACCTTGCTCATGATTGGACTGACCGACAATTGTTAGGAACATTCATCAAATTATTCAAGCCAGAGATAAAAGGGGTGGTTAAGGCGCGGCAACCCCGTACCATGTTAGCTGCAATTTCATTCACCCGAATACAAGAAGAATGGCTCAACCAAGATGCTCGGCGGATGAGAACTACTACTAGGCCCACAGCATATAAACCTCCTTTTGTTCCTAGCCATCCTTCACTGCCAAAAAAATTGAAAGAGAAGAACTATGTGACTGATCAGCAAAGGATCTTTGTTGGCATTGCGACGAGCCATGGAGCCGTGATTATCGCTGCAAAAAGGGCCGCCTCCTACTACTTGAACCTCTTGAAGACATGGAGGAGGTGGTCCAAGAGCATGAGGAAGAGGTTGCGGATGAAGAACAACAGTTGATTGATATTATGATGCATGCTCTTACCGACTATACGAACCCGCTGACGATGAAAGTGGGAGGACTTCTAAAGCAACAACCGATCATCATTCTTATTGACACCGGGAGCACTAATAATTTTATGAATAATAAGGTTGTTGTTCGGATGGCCTTACCTATTGAGGATTGCAGCAGGTTTGATGTTAAGTTCATCGACGGATGAATTTTGAAGTGTGATCGTAGGTGCTTGCGGGTGAAACTGCTGCTGTAGAATCAAGAGATAATTGCAGATTTTTTTCCTCCTCCCTCTTGATGATTGTGAGGCCATGCTTGGCATCAAATGGCTGATGACATTAGGTGATATTTCCTAGAATTTTTTGAAATTAATCATGACATTTTGTAGCAAAGGAAAATAGGTGGTGCTACGTGGCAAACGGGGGAGCAACGTATCAATGATTTGCACACGACAAATGTAGAAAGTTTAGCACAAGACATGCAGCAGCTTCTTAATACAACTTGAGTAGCAATCTATGAAGGAGCCTACCAAATTTAAAGACCCAAAACTACTTCCCTTCCTTGATGAATTTTCAGGAATATTTGATGAATCGCCCGGCCTACGTCCTACCCGTCGGTATCATCATCGTATCCCAATTCTTCCGAGAAAACCTCCTAGCAAGCACTTGGCCATATCAGTATCCTCATCTCTAGAAAGATGAAATAGAAAGTATTATAAAGAAGATGCTCGAAATAGGAGTCATTTAGCCAAGTTGCAGCCCCTACTCTTCGCCGGTGCTCCTCGTATGAAAGAAGAACGAAACATAGAATGTGCATCAACCACAAGAGTCTAAAATATTTTCTGGAGCAGAAGATAACCTCCCCCGAACAGCAACAATGGGTAACAAAACTTCTTGGATATGATTATGAAATAATTTACAAAAAGGGGAAAGAGAATGTTGTTGTAGATGCACTTTCATGACAACCCGAGCAAGCTGAATTTTCGACCGTTTGCTTTCCGACCAACGACTTCCTTGAAAATGTTAGGAGGGAATTGCAAGATAATATGCTAGTCCTCTAGCTATAGTAGTCCTAATTTAGTTTCATTGAATAGGGCAAACATATAAATCTTAAGGAAATTCATGTAAATCCTATCTAGCTAACCCCTATTAAAGAGGTGAGAAGATGGGCTAGGTTAGGATTAGTTTGAAGGAAGATATTTTGAGGGCAAAATAAGATACATGTCATCTTAATTAACCACCCCTTATCCTAGTTAAAGAGGGGTTGGTTGAGGAGGGGTTTAGTTAGGTTAGGATTAGTTTGGAGGTTGCTACTTAGAGTTGCATTAGGAGTTGTTAGTAGTAGGAGTTTTAGAGTGGGAATCCTATTAGGAGTTAGGGTTTAGAAAGCCTATAAATAGCCTTATAATCATCCACTTTTAATCATAAATAGATGAATATTTTCTGCAGCCTTTGAGCAGCAACTTAGAGGGAGGAATTCCTATTGAGTTCTAAGGAGGCCGATCCCCTATAGAGATCACCCCAAGCTTAGAATCCCCAAGGGTTCTAACAGTGGTTCCCTCCACTTTTCAAATTCTGACTTGAACCTTATGTTAACCAATTCTCTGGTCAACTAATTGAGCTCAACCAGAGCTCAATCAAACCCCTTTATTGGACCTGGTTGCCTTTTTGAGTTGATTTGGATTCCTTCCAAATCACACTCAATTTGGACTCAAACATAACCTACGACTTAAGGATTACAACCATACATGACCACTAAGCTTAATTAACGACCTCACTTCTATAATCCGACAACCTTCGACATTCCCTGTGATGAGTCTCACGGTCTTCCTCTAGCGATCTCCCAGCGTATTCCTAGCGATCTTTCCGATACCTTTGGTGAAGTCCTAGCAAACTCTCGGCGAGCTCCCACTGCATCATCCAAACCTTGGCCTGATGCCTAAGCTTGATTCTAGGTCCATGTTTGGTCTGTAACTCTTTTTCACCATCGTGGTTAAACTTGCACGAAGCTAACTATGACTTAATTAATTACAATCAACATGGCCATAAATCTACTTCAAGACCTTCCCAACTCCCGGCAAGCTTTTCGGCTACCTCGGACAATCTTCTAGCGAGTCTCGGTCTTCTTCTAACAAACTCCCTTGCACCATCCTGGCAAACTCTTGATACCCTCGGCAAGCTCCTGACGCACTTCAGGCGAGTTCCCAACTGCATCGTTCTCACTTCGGCCCAATGCCTCGGACTTAACTCTAGCACATATCTAATTGTAACTTTCTCTCTATTGTAGTTAATCCTACATTAATCAATTTAATAAACTTGTTAGATCAATAACTCATCAATTGATTTCATCATTGAAATCCAAGATTTAACAATCTCCCCTTTTTTTATAATGACAATCAATTGATGACGGGAGTGAAACCTTACTCCCCTTACATCCATGCCACAATAAAGAAAACTTAAATTCAAGAGAATCACACTCTTGAATTCAAGTATCATAAAGTAATTAATATTTAAAGTAAATTTCAATAAAAATTTGCATCAAATCATCAAAGCATAAATTTCAAAAAATTATCCATCAATATCCAAGTATGTGCATCGATATCGATTTGTCATCAATGTCCATTTCTCTCCCTTTGTCATCAACAAAAAGATAAAATGTATAGCTAACAATTTCAAAGTACATTATGACATTACTTGCCCTTAGTAAAATAGAATATGCATTATAAAATTATCTTCCCATTTGTGAATAATGAGGAGAGAAACAAGGGAGGAGTTGTGAAATCATTACATCATTAAGAAGAGCTCTTAATAAATTTCAAAAGAATATTAAGATGAGCTCAAAAGTCAAAGTTGAAATTATTCTAATCACATCATATGTAATAAATCATATTATCATAATAAAATCATGAGTATTGCATGCATTATTCTAAATCATCATGTATATTTTCAAAATCATCATTACCTTCTCCCCCTTTGTCATTATACATAATTTCACATCATCATACCTTCTCCCCCTTTGTCATCAACAAAAAGGAGAAGTACAATTAGCAAGTTTTTGAGATATGAAAGCTTAGCAATTTAACAAATTTTTCATCACTTTAGAACATACAAGATAGTAAGTTCTTTTTTCTCGTTTGAGAAGTGAAAGCTAGCAAATTTTTGCTTCCTTTGCAATGTTCAAGCTAGCAATTTTATATCATGCAAGCTAACAAGTTAGCAAGTGTTACTTCTCTTAGCATATTTTTTGAAAATGTGAGGTTAAGCAAAATTTTTGCTTCTCTTGAGATTTGCAAGATAGCACGTCTTGCTTCTCTTGAGATAAGCAAGCTAGCAAGTTTTGCTCCCCCTTTGTCGTTGTCAAAAAGTAGAGATGGTTACAATAGTGTAAAACTTTTCCATTACATCATTTTTCAAATCATCACATGAAATATATCAAGAAAAATTAACATGGTGATGAGATATACAATTTATGAAGATAAATTATGAATATCAAGAGATAAATTATAGGAGAGATAAATAAAATATATTGATTTATGCATAAGAAATCTTAAAGTTGTCAAAATCATGATTTATATAAAAATCTTCTTTTAAGTAATACGAGAACACATAATAAGAGATTTTGATTCATAAAAGATTTCAAGTTATAATTCTGAGGAATCAAAATCATGATATAGGTAAAAACTCATTTAGTTTCATATAATCAAAATTATCAAAATCACTTTCAAGAGATTCAAGATAAAATAAATAGACTTATCAATCGCTTGAAATGCTAGTGATTTTCTTTATCATTATAAATAAAAAAGAAGAAAAGGGGAATAATACATAACAAAACTTCAAGTCATAAATTATCAAGATGTCAAGTAGCTATCATGGTTCATTAGGATATGTCTCCTTTTTAGTGAATAGCCAAAGGAATCGTAGGAGTACAAAGAATGAAAATCTTGACTCATAGTAAATCTTAATTTATAAATATCAAGGAATCAATATCATGATTTGAAAAAAAAAACTTATTCAAATTCAAATCATCAAAATCACTTTCATAGTTCAAGAGATTCATAAAAAATAACATAATCGATTCATTAGTCTCTTTTTTAAAAAGTTATACCATAGAGAAATTTTTGAAGAAAAAAGTATTCCTTTTTATTTCATACAAGCATGCCTTTGTCTTTTAAGCCAAATAAAAACATGCATCATCATTTAAAACTGAAAAAGAACTTTTATTACAGCAAAGATTAATAAGCCATAAATCACAAAGATCATCATACATAATTTTGAAATATAAATCCATTAAGTAAGATCACTATGCATCATTAAATTATCAAGCATGGTTTCATTGAACATAAAGCATCTTCAATCAAAATCAAAAAGCAATAGGAAAATCATCAAGATATATATTATTATTTCTTAAAAGCATATGTAGTATTTATCTTAAGCATTAGATTTAAGTCTAACATTTTGTTCATTTATCATAAAATATACAATTTGCATGATCAATATAATTTTTCAACAGGAAATAGTTAAAGTTCTCTATGTCATTTTGTAAGAGATTCAATAATAGTAGTATCATTTTATCTCTTGTTGCAGATTGATAGGATAAAAATATTTTCAAGAATAATTATCTTCCTTTTTATTTCAAGAATGCAATGTTACTTAATGTCAAAAACTAAGTTTCATCAAGATCATTGCAATAAAATATTTTCAAAGAAGAGTTTTGATTTATTTTAATCTCATTGATTTTTTTAACTTAGTAATATGAGTTACCATGCTCATTTCATTCTCATTAAATATATTATTAATTTTTCAAAAATACTAGACAATGAAGCATGATATTTCTCTCCCTTTTTTATATTGTTCAATGCTCAAATTCTATAATTCAATAACAATAATCATCAAAATCTTTCATTCATAAATTTAAATTTAGATAAAGTCTCTAATTCATTTTTTTACTAGCATGCCAAAGTTAGAGCAATCCAAATTAATTATAATAATAAGTTATCCAAAGATTTATTACCCATAATTTTATTTTAATAATTTTTTGTTAGTGCTTAGGCTAGTGAGCTTTGAAAGAGTATTAGATCTCAAGTCATGTGCCTTAAGCATCTACTTTCATAACATTACCTAGTGCTCCTAGCCTTGTTAGGAGGCAACTTTATATTATGAGAGATTTTAATTTAGGTACCCATTTGAGTTTGAGTCCTTCATGATATATTCTTTCCATTTTCTCTAATGGTTTTAGGTTGTTTATGATTCATTTAGGAACCCAAACTAATTTGTAAGGACTATAATTTTTAAATAAATATTTATTGGCTTTATGTCCTAATTTTTCACAAAAATTATATTTAACTTTCGATAGTAAATTTAAGGTAGGTCCTTTAACAAAAATGGTTGGCTTTTGTTAGGTGTTTGTTACCAACAAAGCCTATACTATTTCCTCTATTAACATGACCCTTATTAGCAAGGATCATATTAAGGGATTTATTTTATATTTTAAAATTTTCTAATGTTTGTTTAAGCATGATATTTTCCTCTTTTACATCATCTAACATTTTACATTTAGAACAAGGGTTTGGAGATACTAATGAATCATGCATTTCATCAAGTTTATTAACTAATAAATCATTGTCATTCTTAAGCAACTTAAAATATATATTATTTTTCTAAATTCATCAAAAAATTCATGAAACATATTTAATAATCGGTAAAGATATACTTAATGAATCACAAACCTCGTCGTCGATGGCCATAAGCGCGTAGTTGGCGATTTCTTTCTTGTTTTGATGGAGCACCTTGGCTTCTTACGTTCATAGCAAGAAGTTTTATCCATATTGAGATCATTTTTATGGTTTATGTTCATTAATTTATCTGATTCATTTGTCAAAGGTTCAAAGACCTCATCACTCAAGATTTCACTCGAGGAGTCATATGTTCTCTTTAGTTCAAATTTTTTTTTTATTCTTCGGAAGGTGTTCTTCAAGTTCATTTTTATAGGACATTTCATTCATTGATTCATTTATATTAATTGTGCTTTCATGTGTGATTTTCAATATATGTCAAATATCAAAAGCTAATTCACAAACGAAAACACGATTAAACTCATTTTTTTCAAGAGCACAAAATAAGACATTCATAGCCTTCGCATTCAGAGAAAAAATTTTCCTTTCCAAATCATTCCACTCATTCATTGGATTAAAAGATTTTTCAAATCCATTCTCTACAATGTTATATAAATCAAGGTCCAAAAAATGAGAAAAATATGTATCATTATTTTCCAATATGTGTAATCTATCACATTCAATGGGAGGACGTGAAATTGAATGTCTCTCATTCATGCTAAAATAAACCATTTACTCAAGTGGGTGTTAATCCAATGAGTAAGAAACCTTGCTCTGATACCAATGGTTAGGATCAATTGGCACTGGGGGGGTGAATCAGTGCAAGTATAAATTGATGTTTTAATGAAAACTTTTCATTTGGAGCAAAACAACAAATCGGAAGTGTATCTTAAACTTGAAGGTGAGTTAGTAGATATTTTCAAAACACAATCGAAAGATGATGCTCTTGCTTTTCTAAGTACGAACAATTATAAGTGGTAAATGAAGAAAGTAAGGAACACTTACAATTTATAGTGGTTCGACCTTAACCTTAAACTACATCCACTTCCCGAGTCCTCCTCCTTGAGGCACACCGACGTCCACTATCGAGGGTGAAGACCAAACCCTTACAACATGAGCTTATAAGGGAGACTCTTTATAAGAATTTTTTTCAACTCTAAGCTCACTCCCTTCCCCTTTTCTTTTTTTTACAATTCACATAGGTTTTTCACAGAGATTTTATCCTAAAAAGTATTGTAAGGAATGTAAGAAAACTTGGGGTATTTATAAGCCCTAAATGGCTTCAGAATTTGGAGCCAAAATTCAAACGTATCCCAAAAATCTGGGTCTGGTGGTTCACCCGCCGGCGTTGGCTGTGCACTTGTCGAAAGCACCCTAAAAATAGGGTATGAGTAGTTCGACTACTGGTCTAGGCAGTTCAGCCACCATCAGCTGCTCGAAAACCTAGGTGGCAGTGGTACACCCACCGGGTTCAGCCGTCGAAATTTTCGAAGAAGTGGTTCCCTCCACTTTTCGAATTCTGACTTGAACCTTATGTTAATTAATTCTTTGGTCAACTAATTGATCTCAACCTGAGCTCAATCAAACCCTTTTAGTGGACCCAGTTGCATCTTTGAGTTGATTTAGATTCCTTTTAAATCACACTCAATTTAGACTCAAACATAACCTATGACTTAAGGATTACAACTATACATGACCACCAAGCTTAATTAATGACATCACTCTCATAATCCGACAACCTCTGGCATCCCCTGCGGTGAGTCTCACGGTCTTCCTCCGGCGATCTCCTAGCGTGTTCCTAGCGATCTTCCCGATACCCTCGGTAAAGTCCTAGTAAACTCCCGACAAGCTCTCACCACATCGTCCAAACCTTGGCCCGATGCCTAAGCTTGATCCTGAGACTATATCTAGTTTGTAACTTTTTTTCACCGTCGTGGTTAAACTTGTACGATGCTAACTATAACTTAATTAATTACAATCAATATGGCCACAAATCCACCTACCGGCAAGCTTTTCGGTTACCCCCGACAATCTTCCGGCAAGTCTCAATCTTCTTCGGGCAAACTCCCTTGTGCCATCCTGGCAAGCTCCCGATACCCTCGGCAAGCTCTTGATGCACTCACTCCAGCCTGATGCCCCAGACTTGACTCTGGGACACATCTAATTGTAACTTTCTCTCTATCGTAGTTAATCTTGTATCAATTAATTCTAACAACATTGTTAGATCAATAACCCATCAATTGATTTCATTATCAAAATCTGAGATTCAACAAGAGAATTGTAGAGAATTTTAATACCAAAATCTTGGTTCAGAGGGTAGCAGTAATAACAATTTGGATCAAGGAAATTTCTGCAGCATAACAGTAAGAGAAATCGATGCAAGATGCGATGGCAGAATTCTCGTTGAAAAATTTTAACGGTTTGCGACAAAAATTTACAACAGCATAAGAATTGTTTCAAAGATGAATTCCATAATAGATCATTCACAGATGAAAGCCACAATGATCTTTGAGACGTGTGAAAATTTTCATCCAAAAAAGATGCCAAATAGATCGATTCAAAGCACCATATGCGGTTGAAATTTTCTACAGCAATTCTTCATTTGTAAAGATGATCACTTTTACGACAGAAGGAATTAGTAGCATGGGATATGTAGGAAGTTCTTTTTGGTATTTTGTAGATGGAAAATTATAGTAGCAAAAGGTATTGGTGATAGGGAAATATCATATTTCTAATGCAATTGGTGATGGCAGCAGCAGATTGATTTGATCTGCAGTAGGAGATGACGGTGGAGACGACGACGTCAAAAGCAATTATGGGAATTGCTTGGCTAATGGAGGCGGCAGAGATGGCAGCAAGGGCAGCAAAATTGCTGCTCTTATACCAGAAGATAGAACCCTAGAGGAATCCTATAGAGATTGATCTTTGAGGGGGATCAACCCTTGGAACGCTATAGGGGTTCCTCCCTCCTAGTACTCTGCACAAGGCTGAATTGAAGATTGATCTTTGCTTATTCAAAAGAGGTGGAGGCTACAAGCATATATAGGGCTCCAAACCCTAGCCCTAGGGGGATGCTTCGTACGTGAATTTCTCCTTTCACCCTCCATCTATCTTACTTGCCCTGTTACGGGGGGCGACGGCCTAAGGGGGCTGCACAACCATGCGCCCCTGCTAAAAACCCTAGTCGACTATAGACGTACTAGGCCACTACGCCATAGTCCCTAGACGATACAGGGGGGATCAAATTCATCAGACCTAAATATCCACAGTTATCATGTATCTATAATCCCTCGTCCAAATAATATCCTAAAGACCGTATATTGGACATGGTACTTTCAGGTCATATATGGAATCAGTTTGTCTTGCTCTATTCGGATTCTACCGGAGAACTCCTCTCTCAATCTGAATGACCCTGGCCAGGGATTTATCTAAGCAAGCACATATGGGATATTCCTCTTATGGTACCGAGAGTAGATGATCCTCTATTGACACTCAATTACCTTCGTAAGATTGGCTACTAATCCCGATAACTAGTTGTACCAGATCTGGAGCTTTCCAAACCTGTAAGTCTGACGTCGAAGAAAGGAGTACTCATACAAGGCATCATTGGTGTCTCAAGTCCAAGGATCAGATACACAACTTGGACTATGGAATCGCTATCTGACATTAGGTATCATTAACCATACAACATTCCATAAGCGGATCAATCAGTAAACTCATTCTACAATGAGCACGTATATTATATCCTTAGTGTCTCCACACAAGTGGCTATGAGATCAGCCACCTCCATCATATGGATGGGTGTGTAGTACACCGGTCTGTCCGGTTATCTCGATGTCCCTCTCGAGTAACCTATGACCAGGATTATTTAGGATCTGTGTTTAAAGATGAATCGATCTCATTATCATGATATCATCATGATCCGATTCCCATTACACAAAACCAAGGACATCACAATATATATGCTACATATAATATAATATGAGAATATGCCAATATTAATCATAAGCAAAAAGATTACGCAATATGTCACACGTGCCATCACTCGCGTAATTAGCTTGCTGGGCACTTGCGACCAGCAACTTCTACCCTTGTTGCCTCAAAGCATAGCATATGTCACCTCTGCCACGCTGCCTTCGTCCTACTCAATCACAGCCATAGCCGCACCCTCCTCTGCAACAGTCGCTGCCCTCAAACCTCTATCTGTCGCCCCTACCACCTCTACCACGCTACTCTTCACCATCTCCCCTGCCGCAACCCTCGCTGCTGTCATTGCTACCTTCTTCCTCCCCTGCCACTACCACTAGCCAGCCGTATCTTTCTCCCTTGTTGCTACCCAGTCGCATCTTCTTCCCTTACCGCTGCCATCTCCTGCGCCTTCACTGGAGACACTACTGCTGCCCTCCATTGCTGTCACCTGCTCCTGCTTCCTCCATTGCTTACAGCCCTTGCCGCTCACCTGTGCACTGCCATCGATCGTCGGATCCTTGCCACTATCCCGCTCTTGCTCTACAGCCGTAGCCAAGATGCTAGCTTTGCTACCCTTCTTCTTCCCTCTACCGCGGTCGTGCTTGTGCCGCAACCACCACTGCCAATCACGCCAGCTTTGCTACCCTTTTTCTTCCCTCTATCGTAGCTATGCTTCTGTCGCAATCGCCATTGCCAATCACGCCAGCGTTGCTGCCCTTCTTCCCTTGCCCGACACCACCATCGCGGCTGCTACTCTTCCCTATCTCCCTCTATAGAAGTCATGCCCCTCCTTGCCGTCGCCTCCTCCCTTGCCATTATTGCCTCCTACTGCAATGCACTTCCCTCGTCGATCTTGCAACATCACTGCAGCCATCGTCTCTCATCACCTTACTATTGCTACTGCCATCAATCCCAAGATCGCAGCCACTCCTGCTCATCCTCTTGCTGCCACTGCTGCCATCAACCTCCACTATCTCCAATCAGCCTATTCAACATATTGGTGATTCCTACGATCTTGTTGAGGCCAAGTCCTACTACATCTACAATGTAAACTCATGCCCCTGACTTGACAATAGAAAAAAGAACTGAATATCACTAATCTATATTCCTACACGATGGCTACGGATGATGCACTAGACGCAAGGTTTAAGGCCTTCGAGGCCCGCATAGAAGACGGATTGCAAGAACTCCTCTGTCAATTCAGAAGAAACCGATCAGAGAGCCCCAATGAAACTCAACATGGTGAAAGTTCCAATCTTAAGGGAGTCGATATGAAAAGTATGATCATGGGAGGACACAGGATATCCACGCATAAGGGTGGAGTTTCCTAGATGGGAAGATAGAGACCCAATTTTTTTGTTTACCTAGGACTCTAGAAGAATCCAAGGTGGAGATAACATCTATTCAACTTGAAGGAGACATGATCCAGTGGTATGATTTGTATGCGACTTATCACAGAGTTCCTTCGAAGGGACAATTCAAAAGAGAGTTCTTGGTTCACTTCAGACCATCGGAGTATAAGAATGTTAATGGACAGCTCGCCAAAATATGCTAGACTTCCACAATACAGGAATAGCGGAGCAGATTTGAGCGCTTGTCGAACCAAACCCGAGATTAGTCCGATATATAATTGGTGAGAAAATTTATTGAGGGACTTAATCCTAAGATTCAATGCGAAGTTAAAGCTCGCCATCCCCGCACTATGATATAGCCATATCATTCGCCAACGTGCATAAAGGAAAAATCAATATAGACACTCATCGAAATAGAAACTTCAATAGACAGGAAAAATCAACAAAGGAGGACTTCAAAGTGGTTAACATAGAAGAGCAGCTTCTAACGATCGAGCCAACTGAAGAGGAATCAAAAACTGAAAATGTGGAGTCCGATCATAAAGGTTGTGACAAACTTCTGACGATTGAACCAGCTAAGTAGGAATCGAAAATCGATATTATGGAGTCTGATCACGAAAGTTATAACAAATTTGAAGTCAAGATTGTTAATCCATGAATCCTAATTTGTGATAATGGGAGCTCAAAGGTATAGCTAATTATTCAGGGCAAACAAGTACTTATACATTTATTTTTGATGCTCCAGGAAAACTTCGAAGTGGCGATCCTCAAAGGAAGATATGGTACTACCACTAGCCATCAGATAAAAAGGGGTCCACAGAAGACTACAATGACTACTGCACCAGAAGATCGACCCATTACTTACACCAAGTGAGCCCAATCGAGTCAATTATGAGTTAGTTGGACTTGGTTATTATCTTCAATTATGGTGGAGTCGGTTATTATTTTTAGTTAGGGTTTATTTGATTTTTATCAGTTAGTTAAGAGTCCAAGTTTAGTGGGACTCTGAGTCTAAGCCTAGAGGGACTCTTGGCAGAGCCCTATAAATAATGGTGTAAACTCTTTTATCAATCAATGAATGAAGAAGTATGAGTTTTAGCAAATAGGTAAAACCCCATGAGGGTCGACCCCCTATAGAGATCAAGGAGGCTGTTAGGACCCTAGCTAAGTTAGGTCCTAATCAATTAAGTCGAGTCCTCAAATTAGGCCTTGTTGGCCAACCCAGACCTGACATTAGGTCGGCTAGGACAAGATTTGAGTCCATTGTAATAAATCAACCCAAATCCTAGTAGGGTTAAGATTTGACTAAACTAAAGTCTTCGTTTAGTTGGAGTCTTGGTTTACTTGAAAGTAGGAGTTGCTTCTTAGAGTTGGAGTATGAGTTACTTTTTAGAGTTGGAGGAGTTGTTAGGAGTAGGAGTCTTGAAAAAGGAATCCTATTAGGAGTTAGGGTTTAGAAGACCTATAAATAGCCTTGTAATAAGTCTCTTTTCATCATCAATAGATCAATTATTCTTCAGCCTATATACAGAAAACCAAGGAGGGAGGAACCCCTATAGAGTTCCAAGGAGGTCGACACCGTATAGAGATCACCCCAAGCTTAGAATCTGTAAGGGTTCTAACACTTGGTATCAGAGCAGCCTTCTTGGCCTCTCGTTGCCCTTTCATAGCCATCCATCATCCTTCCACAGCCACCCAAATCAATTTCCACAATTGCTTAAAGATCGTCACTGAATTCCATCGTCATCTCCACCATCGCAGATCATCCTTTGATCTCCCTGTGAATTGCAATAGGTTTTTGTTTCATACCTTACTACTACTGCAATTTAGTTATCCTTATTCAAAAACCCAAAAAAAATCATTCCTATCTTGCTGTATAAACTTTTCATCGTAAAGTTTCCATCTCTACAATGAAAGTTGCACTGCATAATTTCAACCACATAGCATTGTTTATTTATTCTTGTTGTTGCATTTTTTCTATCTAAATCACTATAAATTTTTTACAATGGCTTTGGCACTTTCTAATAGTAGATTTGCTTTTAGTTTCATCAAAAAATTATTAATATAAATCACTGATCTTTTACATCCAAACTGCTACACTTTTGACGTAAAATTCTAGCGCGGTTCATACCCGTGATCTTGATTTTGCCAAACCTTTTGCTGTCATTTTCTTCCATGAATTTTTTGTTGATATTATCTTCACTTACCCGTAGATTCTTCTTGAGTTTTACTTAAATCTTTGTTTTGAACTGCTAGAAAAAAATCTCGTCTATACTGTTGAAATCTTTCGATGAAAAAATTCTACCGCAGAACCTTCTTGTAATCTTTGATCTTGCCTAATCTTTAATCTTGCCAAATCTTTTACTACCATAATTTTATATGAATTTTTGATGGCTTTATCTCTCCCTTACCAGTGGATTCCCCTTATGTTTTACTAAATTCCTTATTTCGAATTGCTGGAAAAAATTACATCTGTACTACTGATGGCATTATCTCTACCTTACCAGTGGATTCCCCTTCTTGTTGCTGCCACCCACGTCATCTTTAAGGCACCCCTCTAACCCTAAACCTTAGCCATCATACCCTCTATATGACCCCTATAGCAGCCCTGAATCATAGCCCCAACAGCAACCTGTCAGCTCCAAACCGCAGCCATCTACCCATGATCAACCATCCCTTTCGGCCACTAAGCCACCCAACCGTTTCATACCACTGACCAAATCGAAAGAGAAAGATATAGACATCTCAGATCTGGAGGGATATGCAATGACATCTCAAGGTTCAATCGATGCCAAGTTTGAGACATTTGAATCATGAATTGAGGATTGATTGCGCGTCTTATTTGCTGAATTAGGATTGGGCCAATCTTCGAGCCCAACAAAATTTCAGCAAGGAGAAAGTTTAGAGAGGCCTTCAGATAAGGAGATATAGCTCTCGAACATGAAACAACCACATATGAGGGTGGACTTCCCTCAATGGGAAGAAGAAGACCCGATGGGATGGATTTCTCACGCCGAACATTACTTTCGGTATTACCAAACATCACTGGATTCCATGGTCGAAGGAGATGCAATTCAGTGGTACAATCAACTTGAATACACCCATGAGGCTCTGACATGGATACAATTCAAGAATGTATTGTTGAACCACTTTGGGCCGACTAAGTACGAGAATATCAATGAACAACTTGCTAAGATCCGACAAACCTCTACGATCCAAGAATACCAGACCAGGTTTGAGGTATTATCTTACCTTGCTCATGATTGCTTTAACAAATAGGTATTAGAGACATTTATCGAAGGACTCAAGCCAAAAATTAAAGGAGAGGTTAAAGCGCGACAGCCCCGCACCATGATGGCCGCAATCTCTTTCGCCCGAATTCAAGAGGAGTGGCTCAACCAAGATGCTCGGAGGATGAGAACCACTCCTAGACTAGCAGCATATAAACCTCTAATACCCTCTAACCCCAGCCAACCTTCACTGCCAAAGAAATTGACGAGAGAAGAACTACGCGATAGATCGACGAAGGACCTTTGTTGGTATTACGACAAATCGTGGAGCTGCGATCACCGTTGCAAAAAGGGGCGCCTCCTACTGATTGAACCCTGTGAAGATATAGAGGAGGAGGTCCAAGAGCATGAGGAAGAGGTCACGGATGAAGAACAACAGCTGGCCGATTGTACGATGCATACTCTTGCCGACTATGCGAACTCGCAGATGATAAAAGAAGGAGGACTACTTAAGCAACAACCAATCACCATCCTCATCGATACCGAGAGCACTAATAATTTCATGAATTGCAAGGTTGCTGCTTGGATAGCCCTACATATCGAGGATTGCAGCAGGTTTGATGTTAAGGTCATCGAAGGTCAAATTTTGAAGTGTGACCAAAGATACTCGCGGGTGAAATTGTTGCTACAGGACCAAGAGATACTTGCTGATTTCTTCCTCCTCCCTCTTGATGATTATGAGGTTGTGCTCAGCATCAAATGGCTTATTACGTTAGGTGATGTTCTTTGGAATTTTTTTAAATTTATCATAAAATTTTTCAGCCATGGGAAACAAGTGATTATGCGTGGGAAACACAGGAGCAACGTAACAATGATTTGTACACAGCAAATGGAGGATGTTTTGCACAAAGTGAATAGTGACTTCCTGATGTAACTCCAGTAACAATCTATGGGTGAGCCTACAAAAATTGAAGATGCAACCCTACTCCACTTGCTGAATTTTCATATGTCTTCGTTAAACCGCGTAGCCTTCCTCCAACTCGCCGGCATGATCATCGAATTTTGATTCTTCTGGTCAAACCACCAGGCGAACACTCGGTCATATCACTATCATCACCTCCAAAAAGCTGAAATAGAGAGGATTGAAAATGAGATGCTTGAAATAGGGGTCATCCGGCTAAGTTGTAGCCCCTACTCTTCGCTGGTGCTAGCTTTACCTGACTTCGACAAAGTGTTTGTGATTGACGCATCGGGAGCTAAAATTTATGTTATCCACAAGCAAGATGTCCAACCCCTAGCTTACATCAGCAAAGCCCTCTCCTCATACCACCTGAAGCTATCAATCTAAATGCTGACTAATGCTGAATTTTATGGTTTGGTATGATACGGGACAACAGCACAAAGAGGAGATAAAATTAAGTCCTAAAAAATTACAACTTCTACTCCCTTCAAACTCAGATCGGGCCCATAGGCCCACCTTACCATGGATTCTACTATAGGGCAACCACCATGTTAGGACTCTAGCTAGGAGAGTCCTAATTTAGTTTCATTAAAGAGGATAAATATGTAAATCCAAAGGGCATTTATTTAAATCATATCTAGTCGACCCCTAATAAAGAAGTAAGGAGGTCGGCTAGGTTACGATTAGATAGGAGGAAGATATTTTGAAGGAACAATAAGATACATGTCACCCTAATTAACCACCCCCTATTATAGTTAAAGAGGGGTTGATTGAAGAGGGGTTAAGTTAGAATAGGATTAGGATTAATTTGGAGGTTGCTTTTGATAGGACTCCAACAGGGTTGAGTCATAATCATCTTAGTACTAGTCAATAAAAATCCTGTTAGATTGTAATAAAACCACTCCTATCTTATAAATGAGTATAGCTAGGGTCTAGATTAGTCCTTAGGGCTTAGTAGCAGCCACACCCCTTACTGGGTTGGTCGGCTAGGGTTTTCCCCTGCTTAGGTTGGCTATAGAGCCACTTAGCCGCCTCCTGTTCCTATTAAGGTAGGTTGGCTATAGGAGGGGCAAAGGAGTAATTCTACTTAGGCAAGCACCCCCTTAGGCTAGGGCTTTGATCCCTATTTAAAGATGTAGCTGCCCCCCCTATTGAATCAAGCAATTATCAATTTTATTTCAGCCTTGTGCCGAGTCTAGGAGGGAGGAACCCCTATAGCGTTCCAAGGGTTGATCCCCCTCAAGAATCAAAATCTATAGAGCTCCTTCTGCGGTTCTATCATCTGGTATCAGAGCAGCATTCCTGCTACCCTGTTGCCATCATCCATGCCTCCATCTTCCAAGCAATTCCCACAATTACTTTTTGACGATGCCTCCATCCACCGTCGCCCACCAAGCCGCAGATCCATCTATCTGTTGTTGTCCCCTGCGAGATCTAAAAATCTGGTATTTTTTTATCACCTAAGCCTCTTCAATACTGCAATATTCCTTACTTGACACGTTGAAGATTTGTCCCAAATTTTATCCGCTGCAAATTTTGTTTATCGCAAACGTTATCATTGTTGCGAAGGCGGAACGCTACAGAAATTTTTAGTCATATTTTTGCCTCTTGAAACCAGTTTATTTCTTCTCCTTTCTGGCTGAAATTTTTACAAAATTCTCAGGATCAAGTTGGCTTTCATTTGGATTTGATTTCTCAAAAAACACCTTATGGAACCAGTTTTCTTATGCAATCTTTGACCATCACATAGTTCTGGAATTTTATGACGAAGGAATCTACCTTTCGTCTTTTGTCCTATTTCCCTACTGTTATGCTGCCAAAATTTCATCAAACTTTTTATTAGTATTAACATCTTCAAGATGTAGCTGCCCTAATCAAGCAATTATCATATTCAATTCAGCCTTTGTGCCGAGTCTAGGAGGGAGGAACCCCTATAGCGTTCCAAGGTTTGATCCCCCTCAGTGATCCAAATCTATAAGGTTCCTTCTGGGGTCTTATCATCTGGTATCAAAGCCGCGTTCCTGCTGCCCTGTAGCCATCTCAGCTGCCTCCACCTTCCCAAGCAATTCCCATAATTGCTATGACACGTGCCTCCACCTTCCACCCCAGCAGCAGATCAAATCAGTCTGCCACTGCCCCTTGCGTTTGATCTGGAATTCTGATATATTTTTATAACCCATGTTTCTTCAATACTGCAAGATCCTTTATATTATATGTGGGAGAAGTTTTTCAAAGTTTCCTTGCTATAAATTTTTACCATCGCAAACGTTATCATCGTTGCGAAGGTGAAACACTACAGAAATTTTCAGCTGATTGTTGCTACTTGAAACCAAACTTTTGTTCATCCTTTCTGGCCAAACTTTTTACACAATTATCAAGATCAAGTTAGCTTTCATCTGGATTTTATTTCATAAAAAAACTCCTTCTGGAACTGATTTTCTTGTATGATCTTTCACCATCATGCAGTTCTAGAATTTTACGATGAAGGAATCTGCCTTGCATCTTTTGCCCTATTTCCCTACTGTTATGCTGGCAAAATTTTGTCAAAGTTTCTACTGGTTGACAACATCTAAACCAAGGGTTTCTGCATAATTTTCTTAAACTTTCCTCTTGAATTTATGTTGAGAAGTCATCATTTTTCTAACGTAAAAACCGGTTCAGCAGGACAGCACATCGCAGCACTTCTTTTCACCGAATTCTATCAGATTTGAGTGCTATTTTTTGTGAGATTTTGGACTCTCTTTTCCTCATCTCCAAACCCTACCATCCTCACCAAAAACCCTTCCAAATATTACCCTAAACTGAATCCAAACAGCCCCCCAAATCAGCCACCCAAATCAGCCTATTCCTATCCAAGCCAATTCACCTTCCAACCGGCCACCCCCTTTCCCAAAACTCTCATGCCACTAACCCGACAACAAAAGAAATATCTTAATATTACAGATCCAGAGGCATATACCATGGCATCAGAGGAGGCCATCAACGCCAAGTTTGAAGCCTTTGAAAGCTGCATGGAGGAGAAGATGTGATCCTTATTCGTCGAATTCAGCATAGGTCGACCATCAAGCCCGAGTAAGTCACACCATGAAGATACTTTAGATCAGCGAGATGATCCTCAAGAGCATAGACACATCACCTCTGATCCCAACAATCCACACATGAAGGTTGACTTCCCAAGATGGGAAGAAGAAGACCCGATCGGATGGATCTCGCGCACATAGCGCTATTTTCGGTTCTACCGAACCGTCGATGCCACACGGGTGGAGATCACTGCCATACACCTTGAGGGAGATGTTATTCAGTGGTTCAATTAGTTTGAACATACCCATGGAGGACTCTCTTGGCAGCGGTTCAAGGAAGGGCTTCTAAACTACTTCAGTCCGACCGATTTTGACAACATCGATGAACAATTGGCAAAGATTCATCAAAACTCTACAATACAAGATTACCAAATAAGGTTTGAGTGTTTATCTAACCCAACTAAAGATTGGTCTAAGAAACGACTTTTAGGTACTTTTATTGAGGACCTAAAGTTAGAAATCCGAGAAGTAAAAGTACGACAATCGTACACTCTTATGGCGACAATTTCCTTCGTGCGTATCCAGGAAGAACGATTGAACCATGAGGCATGAAGGATAAGGGTCACTCCCCGACCAGCCATGCCGAAGCCTACTACCCCCTCTACTACCATCCGAGCCCCCGCACCAAAAAAATTGACAAGAGACGAGCTTCGTGAATGATCGGCCAAAGGAATGTGTTGGCATTGCGACGAACCGTGGAGCCGCGAACATCGCTGCAAAATGGATCGGCTCCTCATGATTGAACTAGTGGAGGATGAGGACAATGAACCATCTGACGAAGGCCTTGAACTTGAAGAGGAAGCCATGGAGGAAGAGCCCCAACCGGTCGACTACGTAGTGCATGCATTGGCTGGCTATTCCAACCCGCAGACGATGAAAATTGAAGGACTTCTAAAGCAGCAACCCATCACCATTCTCATTGACACGAGTAGCACAAATAACTTCCTCAAAAGTAAGGTTACTGCACATTTAGTACTTCAAATCGAAGGTTACAACAAGTTTGACGTAAAGGTCGCCGACGGCCGAATCCTCAATTGCGACCAACGATGCCCGTGGGTGAAGCTACTCCTCCAAAACCAAGAAGTGATAACCGATTTCTTCCACCTACCCATTGATAATTATGAAGACGTGCTTGGGATCGAATGACTCACAATGCTAGGTGATATCTCCTGGAATTTTTCTAAATTAATTATGAAATTTTATTGCAAAGGGAGACAGGTCACAATGCGAGGCAAGCGCGGGAGCCATATCTCCACCGTTTCGACGCAGCAGATGGAGAAAGGTTTGTACAAAGTGCATTGGGGATTTTTTATGCATATCTAGCAGCCATCTAAGGGGGAGAATATACAAATTTCAAATCCTAAATTGCCCTCTTGCTGGATGAATTCACGGACGTTTTCACGGAGCCGCGCGAGCTGCCCCCTAACCGATCGCATGACCACCGTATTCCTATTCTGCCGGGCAAACCTCCAGAAAATTTGTGTTCGTATCACTACCCTCACTTGCAGAAGGATGAGATCGAGAACATCGTCAAAGAGATTCTTGACATTGGGGTGATCCGACCGAGTTGCAGCTCTTATTCTTCACCGGTTTTGCTAGTGCGCAAGAAGGATGGTACATGGCGGATGTGCTTTGATTATCGGGCCTTGAACGCTATCACCGTCAAGGACAAATATCCTATACCCATCATAGATAAGCTCTTGGATGAATTAAAAGGAGTCAAGTCTTCACTAAACTGGATCTCCGTTCCGGTTATCACCAGATTCAGGTATGCACTGAAGATATTCCGAAACTACATTCCGCACGTATAACGACCACTATGAGTTTCTGGTAATGCCTTTCGGACTTACGAATGCTCCGTATTGGTGTTCCGTAACTGTAATAACATCTTCTAGAGTTTTGGTAACTGCATTTCGTAGGGTTTGGTAATGCCTTTCGGATCTACTTTCCAAAGCCTGATGAATAACATCTTCCGGAGTTTTCTACGCAAGTTCGTATTAGTGTTCTTTGATGATATTCTCATTTATAGCCCTACGCTTGATATATATTTTCAGCACTTATGAACTGTTCTAACGATTCTTCGGGAGAATACTCTTTATGTTAAATAGTCAAAGTGTAGTTTCATACAGCGTAATGTAGAGTATCTTGGCACATTATATCAGAGGATGGAGTAGCGGTAGACCCGACGAAGATCGAGACAATGCAAGGATGGCCAAAACTACAAACGTAAAATCGCTGCGCGGCTTCCTTGGACTCACAGGCTACTACCGGAAATTTATGAAAGATTATGGCAAGATCAGTGCCCCACTCATTTCCCTACTGAAGAAAGACTCCTTATGGTCGGAACAAGCTTCTACAACCTTTGAACGACTCAAGGCCGCCATGACGACGACGCTAGTCCTAGTGCTGCCTGATTTTAGCCGCACCTTCGTGATCAAGGCCGATGCATCTGGAGTTAGGATTGGAGCTATTCTAATGCAAGATGGCTGACCTCATACTTGAAAATGTCGGTATATGATAAAGAAATATTTGTCATTGTATACGCCATCACAAAGTGGAGACCCTACCTGATCGGCCAGCGCTTCTAGATTAAGATTGACCACCAAAGTCTTAAGTATTTCTTGGAGCAGAAAATATCTTCCCCGGAGCAGCAATGTTGGATAACTAAACTTCTCGGCTTTGATTATGAAATTACTTAACGAAAAGGAAAAGAGAATGTTGTTGTAGATGCTCTATCTCGGCTCCTAGGGCAAGCCGAAATTTCAGCCATCTCCCTTCCCACCACCGACTTCCTCGAACACATTAGGGAGGAGTGGAAGAATGATCCAGAAGTCCAAAGCATCATAGAAAAATTAGAGAATGATCCAGATTCCGTAGGGCACTACACGTGGGACTCGAAGGACTTACGCTATAAAGACCAAATTGTTGTTGTTCCTTCTTCTCCTCACATCCAAGTTATTTTGCATGAAATGTACTCTTCACCTTTGGCAGGGCACTCTGGATTTCTAGAGACTTATAAAAGGGTGAAGCAAAATTTCTTCTGGAAGGGCATAAAAAAATCAATTTATGACTATGTATCTAAATGTGATGTATATTAGCGGCAAAAAGGTGAAATAGTGGCAAGTCCCAGTAAACTACAGCCGCTACCTATACCGAATTCGACTTGGACAGACATCTCCATGGATTTCGTTGAAGGACTACCACTATCTCAAGGTAAAAGCACGATCATTGTGGTGGCAGATCGCCTAACTAAATATGTTCATTTTTGTGTTGTGAGGCATCCCTATACTGCTACCACTATTGCTCAAATTTTTGTGAAAAATATTATGAAATTGCATGGGATGCCAAGGTTGATAGTGAGCGACCGTGACAGGGTGTTTACAAGTAAATTTTGGACCGAGCTCTTCCATCTACAGGGCACCCAATTGAAGATGAGCACAACCTATTATCCACAGATAGACGACCAAACAGAAGTGGTGAACAGATGCCTCGAGACTTACTTACGATGCTTCACCAACGAACAGCCCAAAGAATGGATAAGATGGCTTCCCTGGGCCGAATGGTGGTACAACATAACTTTTCATTATTCGACTAAATGTACCCCTTACAAGGCACTGTATGACCGACCGCCCCTTGTACTTGATTCGGCCAAAGTGGATCAGGTCGACCAAGACCTAATTAACAGGGATAAACCGCTACAGTTGCTGAAGGATAACAAAATTGTTGCTCAAGCCCGTATGAAGCAACAAGCAGACAATCACCGGAGTGAGCGAGAATTTTCAGTATGGGATTAGGTCTACCATCACCTACAACCATACAAGCAGCTATCCATCAACACCATAGCATCGATGAAACTATCTCCATGATTTTATGGACCATATCAGATTTTGGAACGCATTGGGGCCGCGGCATACTGACTTAAACTTCCAGATGACGCCAAAATTCATCTCGTCTTCCACGTATCCATACTGAAGCCGAAATTAAGTGAACATGAACTGGCTCAGACTCAGTCGCCGAGCACTATAATTGAAGGTGAAATCCAAGCCCAACCTAAGGCTATACTTGATCGAAGAATTATGATGCACCGACGACGCCCCTCAACTAAAGTACTTGTGAAGTGGAATAACTTACCATCTGAAGATGTAATATGGGAGTCACACAAGGAGCTGAAGACCTGGTTCCCAGAGTTTATAGATCCTCAGCCTAGAGGACAAGGCTAATTCTGAGAGGGTGGACTTGATAAGACTCCAGCAGGGTTGAGTCCTAATCATTTCAGTAGAAGTCAAAAAACTCTGCTAGATTGTAATAAAGTCTCTCCTATCTTATAAAGGAGTATGACTAGGGTTTGGATTAGCCCTTAGGGCTTAGTAGCCACTGCCCCCCTTACTGGGCAAGTCAGCCAGGGTTTCCCCCTGCTTAGGTCAGCTATAGAGCCAACCTAGCCGCCCCTTGTTCCTATTAAGGCAGGATGGCTATAGGAGGGGCAAAAGAATAATTCCACTTAGGCAAGCGCCCCCTTAGGCTAGGGTTTTGATCCCTATTTAAGATGTAGCCCCCCCCCCCCCCCCCCCCCCCCCCCCCGTCCTCCTCTTTTAATCAAGCAATTATCATATTCAATTCAGCCTTTGTGCCGAGTCTAGGAGGGAGGAAACCCCTATAGTGTTCCAAGGTTTAATCCCCCTCAGTGATCAAAATCTATAGGGCTCCTTCTGGGGTCTTATCATATGATTTGTACGAGACCTATCACAGAGTCCCTTCGTGGGGATAGTTCAAGAGAGAGCTTCTGATTTGCTTCGGACCATCGGAGTACAAGAACATTAATGGACAGCTTGCCAAAATCAGCTAGACTTCCATAGTATAGGAGTACCATAGTAGATTTGAGCGTTTGTCGAACCAAACCCGAGATTGGTCTGAGATACAATTAGTTAGAAAATTTAATGAGGGACTTAATCCTGAGATTTGATGCAATGTTAAATCTCACCATCCCTGCACCATGATAGCAACCATATCATTCGCCTGCATGCATAAAAGAAAAATCAATATGGACATTCATCGGAACAGAAGCTTCAATAAACAGGAAAAAATCAATAAAGGATGACTTCAAAGTGGTCAACATAGAAGAGCAGCTTCTGACGGTCAAGCCAACTAAAGAGGAATAAAAAACTGACAATGTGGAGTATCATAATAAAGGCTGTGACAAACTGCTGACAGTTGAACCAACTAAGGAGGAACCAAAAATTGATAATGTGGAGTCCGATCACAAAAGCTATGACAAATTCGAAGACAAGATTGCTAATGGACGAATCCTAATTTGTGATAACATGTGCTCAAAGGTAAAATTGATTATACAATGTAAACAATTATTTGTATATTTCTTGTTGATGTCACAAGAAGACTTTGAAGTGGTGATCCTCAAAAGAAGACATGGTATGACCATTAGCCATAAGATTAAAAGGGGTCCTCAAAAGACTACAATGACTAGTGCACTACAAGATCGACCCTTTGCTTACACTAAGTCAGCCATCTTGCATGTGGATAATACAAATTCTAACTCCTAATGCGTCAATAGTAAACACTTTGTCAGAGTCGGGTAAAGCTAGCACTGATGAAGAGTAGGGTTGCAACTTGGCTGAATGATCCCTGTTTCCAACATCTCTTCTTTAATCATCTCTATTTCAGCTTTCTAGAGGTGAGGATAATGACATGGCCAAGTGTTTACTGCTAGTTGGCCCTAGAGAATCAGAATTCGTTGGTCATGCTGGTGGGTAGAAAGTAGGCTCATGATTCGATAAAAATATCTAAAAATTCAACAAGCAATTAGAGAAGCCTTAGGTCTTCATGTTTGGTTAGCTCCCCAATAGAGTGCTGCTGAAGTTGCATTAGGAAGCCGATGCTCACTTTGTTCAAAACTTTCTCCATTTGCTGCATGCAAATCGTCGTTACGTCGCTCCCCGCATTTCCACATAGGATCTCTTGTTTCTCATGGCTAAAAAATTTCATGATAAATTTTAAAAAATTCTAGGGAACATCACCTGGCGTAGTCAGCTATTTGATGTTGAGCATAGCCTTATAATTATCAAGAGGAAGGAGGAAGAAATCAGCAAGTATCTCTTGGTCCTACCGCAGTAATCTCACCCGTGGGCATCTTTGGTCGCACTTTAAAATTTGACCGTCGATGACCTCAATGTCAAACCTACTGCAATCTTCATTTTGGAGCATTAATTGGGTAGCAACCTTACTATTCATAAAATTATTGATGCTCCTAGTCTTGATGAGGACAGTGACGGGTTGTAGCTTAAGAGATTCCTCAACTTTTGCTGCTTGCGGGTTCGTATGGCTAGCTAAAGCGTGAGTTGTGCAATTGGCCAACTACGGTTCTTCCTTTGTGTTCTCCTCCTTAGGTTCCTGGACCTCTTCTTTATATTCTTCAATAGATTTTATTATGGAAAGCTTTCCTTTTTCACAGCGATGGTTGCGACTCCAAAGTTCGTCACAATACCAATAAAGTCCCTTCGTCGATCTATCGTGTAGCTCTTCTAACGTGATTTTTTTTTTTTTGTAGCGAAGGATGGCTTGGGGTAGATGGAGGTTTATATGCTGCTGGTCCAGGAGTGGTTCTCATCCTCCGAGTATCTTGGTTAAGCCATTCTTCTTGGATTCGGGCGAAGGAGATTACGACCTTCACAATGCGGGGCTGCCGCGCTTTAACCTCTCTTTTAATTTTCGGCTTGAGTCATTCGATGAATGTCCCTAATAATTGTTTGTCAAACCAATCATGAGCAAGGTAAGATAATTCCTCAAACCTGATATAGTATTCTTGGATCGTGGAGGTTTATCGGATCTTGGTAAATTGTCTATTGATATTCTCGTACTTGGTCGGCCCAAAGCGATTGAGCAGCGCCTTCTTGAATTGTATCCATGTCGGAATCCCATGAGTGTATTCAAGATAATTGTACCACCATATAGCATCTCTTTTGAGGTGGTTGACAGCGGTATCCACCATGGAATCTTCCAGTGTTCAATAATAACGAAAGTAATGTTCAGTGCCCAAAATCCATCCTGTCGGGTCTCCTTCTTCCCATCGAGGGAAGTCCACCCTCATGTATGGCTGCATCATATCAGTGACTCATTCTTCCTTTTTGGGAGGTTTCTCTAAACTTTCACCTTGCTACAATTTTGTTGGGCTCAGAGATCGGCACAATCTGAATTCGGCGAATAAGGCACGCAATCTATCCTCTATGCGTGATTCAAACACTTCCAACTTAGCATCGATTGAACCTTGAGATGCCAATGCATGTGCCTCTAGATCTAAGATGTCAATATCCTTCTCCTACTATTGAGTCAATGGTATAAAATGGTTGGGGGATTGGTCACCGAAAGGGATGGTGGATCATGGGTAGATGGTTGCAGTTTAGGGCTGACAGGTTTTTTTTTTTTTTGTTGCTATTGGGGCTATGATTTAGGGCTGTTATAGGGGTTGTATAGGGAGTATAATGGCTGAGGTTTAAGGTTAAAGGATTAGTTTAGGGTTGCTATTGATGGCAACAACGAATTTGGTCGAGATCGAGTGTGGATGCAGCAAGTAGCACCAAAGATAGTGCAGCAAAATTTTTGGCAATAATGGTGCTATTGATGCTGCTATTTGAGGCTATTATAGAGGCTGTAAGGGGAGTTTGATGATAGAGGTTTATGGTTAGAGAGGTGGGTTAGGGCTGCTATTGATGGCAGCAACCGGTTTGGTAGGCATTGGTGGCCAAAAGGGTGATAGATCAAAGTCATGATTTAAGGTTGATACCTTATAGTTTAGGTTGTTGTTGGTGCTGTGGTTTGAGGGTGTTGTGGGAGCTGAAAAGGATTTCGGTGGTAATGGTTTGAGGCTAAGAAGGAAGGTTTAGGATTGATGTTGGGGGCAACAACCGGTTTGGGAAGGTTCGGGTGGTAGTGGAAGTTAAGATCGATGGTGGAAGGTTGTGGCTGCGACGGTTCACTATTTTGGGCTACAGTTTTGGATGTTGTTATGGTTATGAAAATAGGTCACGATAGTTGTGTCTTAAGGCTAGAGGAGTGCTCTAAAGATAAAATGGTTGGTGGCAACAAGTAGGTTAGGGTTTGGTGGGTTGAGAAAAGAAGAAAGGCAAAGGTACAACAGTAGAATTTTTTTCGTCAAAAAATTTTAGAAGTATAGATGCAATTTTTTCCAGCAGTTTGAAACAAGGATTCAAGTAAAACTCAATGGAAATCCACTGGTTAGGAAAAGGTATTATTGACAAAAATTTTGTGGAAGAATATGGCAGTAAAAGTTTCAGCAAGATCAAAGATCACGGGAAGGTACTATAGCAGATTTTTACGTCAAAAGTACAGTAGTTTGGACATAAAAGATCAGCTATTTATATTGAGAATTTTTTGACAAAACCAAAAGGAAATCTACTGTTAAAGAGTGCCAAAGCCATCGTAAAAAACTTGTGTAAGATTAGATAGAAAAATCACAGCAGCAAGATCAACATAGACAGTGTTATGCAGCTGAATTCTACAGCGTAACTTTCATCGAGCAATGAAAAGTTTATGCAATGAGATAGGAACAATTTTTTGGGGTTTTTAGAATAAGGATAACTAAATTACAATAGCAGAAGGTAGGAAACCAGAACATTTTGTAATTCATGGGGAGATCAAAGGATGATCTGTGGTAGTGGAGATGACGACGGAATTCTGCAATGTTCTAAGCAATTGTGGGAATTGCTTGAGTGGCTATGGAAGGATAGGGGATCGGCCTCCTTGGAACTCTATAGGGTTCCTCCCTCCTTAGTTTCTTGCACAATGGCTGAAAAGATATTTATCTATTGATGATGAAAAGAGGGGAGAATACAAGCTATTTATAGGCCTTCTAAACCCTAACTCCTAATAGGACTCATACTCCAATAAACTCGAACTTCTAATCAACTTTTGCTCCAAGTAAACCAAGACTCTGACTAGACTAAGACTCATCTTTCTCTCAACTTCTAACCCCTAGCCAACTCCTAACCATGTTGTGGTTGGTGGCTGTAGGGGTCTCCAACTCCTAATTTTATTCTTATTTCACCCTAGAGGGAGTCCAAGCTAAGTGGAACTCTCCCCCTCTTGCCCTAGCCGACCTCTATTAGGAGCAGGAGGCGGCTAGGAGACTCTTATCCCATAAGTATCCTCCCTGACCCTAGCCAACAACTTCTTTACTAGGGGGTGGCGGCTAGATTATGGTTTATTACATTCATGACTCAATTGACTCTGACTCGTATCCAACTCCGACTCCTAACCCAACTCCAATTCAATCAAATCCTAAACCTACTAGGATTTGGGCTGATTTATTGCAATGGACTCAAATCTTCTCCTAACCAACCTAATGTCAGGTTTAGGTTGGCCAACAAGGCCTAATTTAAGGACTCGACTCAATCGACTAGGACCTGACTCAGCTAGGGTCCTATCAGCGATGGTCAAGTTGGCTGGTAGTGTCCCATCCTTCTTATATCAGAGGATCTCCTCCATCCAATTAGATGTGACTTCGGTGGTAGTTATGTCTTGGCTTGCGATAGATCAAGCGGGGATTGTCTCTACATCAGACAGGCGATCTCCAACTCCTCCCGTCGAGGCCAACTTGGCTAGTGCATTACCTTGTGTCTTCTTCGCTTGGGGAACCCTAGTCATAGAAAAACATTAGAAATTATTGATTAGATGTTGTACCTCAGTCAAGTATTTTTCCATGGTCGAATCCCGAGCCTCATAGTCTCCGTTGATGTGGTCGACCACCAATCGGGAGTCGCTGAAGACCATGAGCTCCTTTATGTGTAATTCCGAGGCCAAGCATAATCGACAGCAAGGCTTCATACTCGGCCTTATTGTTAGTGGCTTTGAACTTGAAGCGGAGTGCATGTTGGTATAGTTGGTTGTCGGGTCCCTTCAAGACGAGGCCTACTCCTCCTCTTTCGGCATTGGGGAACCATTGACAAATAGTGTCCACTCATGTGTCGTACACCCGGGAGGGTTACCTGAGGTGGAGTCAATTTGGAAATGAATTCTATAAGTGCCTACACTTTAATGGCCATCCTTGGGATGTACTGAAATCGAATTCCCCAAGCTCGATCGACCATCAGAGCATTCAACCGAAGGCATTGAAGTTAGAAAGAATCTGGTGGAGGGGCTAATCCGTTACCACCCTTATGGTGTAGGCTTGGAAGTAGGGGCTTAGTTTCCTAGCTGCTTGGATAAGGATAGCACTAACTTCTAGATTGGGAGATATCGTTCCTCGGGTTCGTTCAGGACGTGGTTGGAATAGTAGATGGGCTATTGTTTATCTGATTCTTCCTAGACCAGAACCGAACTGGCTACATGCTCAGAGGGGGTTAGGTAGAGGCTGAGTGGTTCGCTCGAGCTTGTTGAGGTGAGTTGTGGTAGTTGGGCGAGGTGTTGTTTCAACTTATCGAAGGCTTCTTGGCACTCGAAGTTCCCTCGGAAATCTTTGACACGTTTCAATGTGTGAAAGAAGAGGAAGCATTTGTCCCTTGACTGAGATAAGAATCGATTGATGGTGGCTAACCTTCCTGTGAGTCATTGAGTCTCTTTGAGTGTTCGAGGATGCTACATCTCAGTTACAGCTTGTATCTTCTCCAAATTTGTGTCTATCCCCCTCTGGTTAATGATGAAGCTAAGGAATTTACATGAACCAACCCCAAAGACACATTTGGTAGGGTTGAGGCACATTTTGAACCTTCTAAGGTTTCAGAATGTCACGGCAAGTTCCTCCAGGTGAGTCTCGGCAACTTTGCTCTTCACGATCATGTCGTCGATATACACGTCTACATTTATCCAAACTTGGTGTTTGAACATCTGGTTCACCATCCTTTGGTACGTCGCCCCAGCATTCTTCAAGCGGAACGACATGACCTTCTAATAGTAAACTCCTATATATGTGATGAAGGCAGTAGTGTGCTCCCGATCCTTAGGAGCCATGCAGATCTGATTATAGCCCGAGAAGACATCCATAAGTGAGGAGTTTGTGCCCTAAAGTTGGTCGACTAATTGATCTATTCTCGAGAGGGGGTAGCAATCCTTCAGGTATGCCCAGTTGAGATCAGTGTAATTAATGCACATCCTATAGCTTCCATTAGATTTTTTACAAGGACTACATTGGAGAGCCATTGAGGGTTCTTTGGCTTTGGCTATGAACCCTGCCTCCATCAGACGGTCCACTTTCACTGATTGCCTTCTGTTGGTCCGAAGCAAACTTTCGAGGCCTTTGCTTCACCAGTTGTGCTTCGGGAAGGATATTAAGATAATGTTGTGCGACCTTGGGGTTGATGCCTAGCATGTCCTTAGGTGATCAGGAAAAAACATCGGTGTTCTTCAAAAGAAAATCGATATGCTAAACCTGATCCTTTTCTGGGAGCATGGACCCGACCATTATGACCCAGTTAAGCCGATGCTTGTCAAGGGGGACTTCCAATATGAGCTCCAAGGGTTCTAACTGACGTGTGGTCGACCAAAGGGTGGTCGGAAGACGGCTGCGGCCACTCTACCTCCTTCAGGATCGAATGATCAAGATCAAGCTTCAACCTTTTAGGTAGTGTGACAACAGTCAAGTAGCATTGTCGGGACTCTCGAAGGTCACTTCTAACTTCTTCGATCTCTGCTCAAGTCAGGAACTTCATTACCCTATGGTAAGTGGAGACGATTGCCCTTAACTTATTGAGGCCCAGTCGGCTAAGGATGACATTGTACATCGACTGGAGGTTGCCACTATGAAGGTGACTATCATGGTGTTGGACCTCAGCTCTTGTCCGATAGTGACAGGTAAAATGATCATCCGGAAATAGGTGATGGAGTCACCTGCAAACTCAGTGAGGGTGGAGGTCATTGGTGATAGATCAGTGGCAATTAACCCGAGCTTTTGGAAGGCATCGAAATACAAGACGTCGATGATAGCTCGGGCATAGCCTTCTGACCCAATGCACTATCTCCGCTGGATGCTAGTTCGCTGACAATAACGTCGATATGCTTCTTTATCGGACCACGGGGTGTGGAGAAGGCTCTCAGGGCCTCTTCACGTAGCTCCTGAGGTATCCCTTATAGGTGAGTTCCTCAATCTAGTTCTTGAGGTCATGGCACTCCTCCATGTCATGATCGTAGTCTCGGTGAAAACGGTAATACTTCACCCGGTCTCGAAGCTCCCATGGGGTTAAGAGCCCTTTTCTTTGATCTGAAAGAAAATATATGTCCTAGTCAAGTTCAAGGGCGGTGGAGGTGGCCTTGGGTAGGATGGTTCCGGTTGATCGAGCTATCTCCTGGGTGGCTCTAACGGTCGACCTCGAGGTTTCTTCATGGGAGGCTTCTTGTGTTCCTCCCGTTTCCCCACCACTGATGCCTCAATGGTGGTATATTGGTTAGCGTGTTTGAGCAACTCAGGTACGATCATTGGTGGCCTCTCGATTAAGACCAAAAGAACCTAGACGATCGTAGCCCCATTCAGAATGCTTGCATGATTAAAGAAGGATGAGCATCAGAGACTACCATGATCTCCATAGTGAAGCAAGAGATGAAATAAGAGAGTGGTTCATCATCCTTCTAACTCAGGCCGAGGAGTGCGACCATAGATGGCTTCAGTCAAGCGTTGGCTAGGAAGTTGATCTCGAATTCCTTTACTAGTTGGTTGAAGGACGAGGTCGGAAAAGGCTTCAGTCGACTATACCACATCCGGGTAGGACCTCGAAGGGTGGTCGGGAAAGCTTGACACATCAAGGTGTTAGATATGTCGTACAAGGCCATCCGAACTCGAAAGGCGGCAACATGCTCTGCCGAGTCGGAGCTTCCATCAAAGGTCTCTAGCATCAGTAGGCGGAAGTTGGAGGGGATCAGCTTATCTTGGATTTCCTGGACGAAAGGGGATGCCTCAAGAAAGCCTCCCCCATGTTCATCCATTGAATTATGGAACTCTCTCTAGACCTCGTTCAAACGACAATTGACTTGATGCAGTTGAGCCAGGAAAGAGTTCGATGAGTCGGACGACAAAGTATCCGGCTCAGGATGGCTCGTGGGAGCTCATGGGGCTTCCGAAGTCCCACGCTTAGGTGTGGGTCATCTGCCTCCAAACGGTTATTCATTCCATGGGCAGGCATCTCAGGCTTGCTTATCGGACACAAGGGGATCCGGAGGTGCTTGGAAAAGTGTTGATTGGGACGTCGAGGATGCTAAAAAAAGTCAATTGGGGCGGCAACGATAATGCCTGTGGTGGTGTGGTCTTTTGAGCGAACTGGGGGGGAAGGCTATTAGAACCCTTATGGATTCTAAGCTTGGGGTTGATCTCTGTAGGGGATTGGCCGCTTGGAACTCTATAGGGGTTCCCTCCTCTAAGGTATTCTACATAATGGCTGAAAGGAATTTGATCTATTGATGATGAAATAGTGGTGGCTACATGAGTTTATATATGGACTCAAAACCCTAACTCCTAGTAGGACTCCTACTCAATAAGACTCCTCTTTAATGGAAGACTCCAACTCCTAGTGAAACTCCTACTCCAAGTAAACTAAAACTCCAACTCCTAATGTAACTCATTATCAACCTTAGAAAGAGTCCTAACTAAATGGAACTCTCCCTTTCTTACCTTAGCCACCTTCTCTCAGCCCTAGCCGACTTTCACTCATCAAGGTGGACGCCTAATTGGGTTGATTACAAGATTGACTTGGTTGACCTGACCCGAATCCAACTCTGACTCCTAACCCACCTCCAGTTCAGCTAAATCCTAACCCTACTAGGATTTGGGATGATTTATTACAATGGACTCAAATCTCTGCCTAACTGACCTAATGTCATGATTAAGTTGGCCAACAAGGCCCAATCTAAGAACTCGACTCAATCGACTAGGGCCCTATATATATATATATATATATATATATATATATATATATATATATATACGTGTGTATATATATATGTATATATATACACATATATATGTACATATATATACATATATATATGTATATATGTATATATATGTATATACATATATAATCACGACATAGGTTGAGTTGAACGAGTCACTCGAGGCTCACCTATCTACGTAATCGAGATATTACCTACAACATAGAGATGTCACCGGTGACCTGAGGACATGGTATGACTTGGTCGAGTCACTCGAGAGCATATCATCGAATCAGGCTCATCTTGTAACGATGGTGATGACTTAACTGAACTTCATGGTTGATTGAGCAATTGAGACCATGATGATTTAGAGGCCAAACATGATGGGAATCACAAGGAGTTGTGATTGGCAAGAGTTGTCTACCTTTCGAGCTTAGTGTAATTGGTCGAGTCACTCGAGGTTGCACTAAGACACCGATTGGATCCCAATCCCCACTTGAAGTATGCTGGAGACTTCTGTTTCACATGTCGATGGTGTCACGTGATTCGCTAGGAAAATAGTGGGAGTATATTAAGATAGAAGTCCATATCTTAATTATTTTTTTATAAAATTTGCATGTTATTTATTTGTGTTATATCTTGTTTGTCATAAACATATTACTCGCAAACCCCTACATGGCATACTTAATGCCAACTGCCTCACTGGTCCTAACTTCACGGATTAGCTCCACAATTTGAGAGTTTGTTCTTACAACGAAGAAAATCGCGTACGTCCTTGATACAATTATGCCCATGCCAGAAGAAGGGGCAAGCGAGGATGAGATCGCTCGCTATGTGAAGTATATAGATGATTCCACGTTGGCAAAATGTTACACGTTGGTCTCCATGACTCCTGATTACAAAGACAACATGAGAGCTTGGATGTCAATTCTATCCTTCTTCATCTTCGCCAGTTGTTTAAGAAATAGGGAGGAACCCAAAGATATGAGATATCCAAGAGTCTCTTCTGAGCTAGTGTTAGGACTCTAGTTAGGGGAGTCTTAATTTAGTTTCATGGAAGAGAGCAATCATGTAAAATCTAAGGGGCATTCATGTAAATCCAATCTAGCTGACCCCTATTAAGGAAAGTAAGGAGGCCAGCTAGGTTAGGATTAGTTGAGGAAGATATTTGAGGGGAAGGTAAGATGCATGTTACCTTAATTAACCACACCTTATCCTAGTTAAAGAAGGGTTGACTAAGGAGGGGTTAAATTAGAATAGGATTAGGAAACAATAAAGCAACCGGCCACCCCTAGATGGACCGGTTGGTTGGACTTAGAGTTGTATTAGAAGTTGCTTTAGGAGTTGGTTGAGGGTAGGAGTCTTGAAGTAGGAGTCATCTTAGGAATTAGGGATTGAAGATCTATAAATAGCCTTGTAATCATTCATTTTTTATCATGAATAGATCAATCTTTCTTTAGCCAATGGCTTGAGTACCAAGGAGGGAGGAACCCCTATAAAGTTCCAAGGAGGCCGATCCCCTATAGAGATCACCCCAAGCTTAGAATCCATAAGGGTTCTAACACTTGGTATCAAAGCAACATTCTTGGCATCTCGCTGCCCTTCCACAACCATCCATCAGCCCCCCACAGCCATCCAAAGCAATTCCCACAATTGCTTGAAGATCATCACCAAATTCCGTTGTCATCTCCACCACCATAGATCATCCCCTGATCTACCTGTGAATTACAATAGGTTCTGGTTTTCTACCTTACTACTACTGCAAGTTAGTTATTCTTAATCCAAAAACCCAAAAAAATTATTCCCATATTGCTGCATAAACTTTCCGTCGTAAAGTTTTCATCTCTACGACGAAAGTTATGCCACAGAATTCCAGCTATACACCCCTTACTGTTTGATTTGCTGCTGCATTTTTACTGATCAAATTTCTACGAAATTTCTACCACGGCTTTATAACTTCCTATCCTCAGATATCCCTTTAGTTTTGTTAAAAAATCATCAAGATAACTTGCTCATCTTTTACGTCCAAGCTGCTACAGTTTAGACGTAAAAATCTACTACAGTACCTTCCCGTGATCTTCAATTTTGCCGAACCTTTTGCTGCCATTTTCTTCCATGAATTTTTTGACAGCATTACCTTTCTCTTGCCAGTGGATTCTCATTGAGTTTTACTTGATTCCTTATTATGCACTATTGCAAAAAATTGAGATTATACCACTGAAATCTTTCATCGAAAAAAATTATGCAGCAACACCTTCTCGTAATCTTTGATTTTGCCAAACTTTTTGCTGTCATTTCCTTCCACAAAAGTTTTGATGATATTAACTCTTCCTTACCAGTAGATTCCCTTTGAGTTTCACTTGAATTTTCATTAAGAGTTTCTGAAAAAAATTACATCTTCACTGCTGAAATTTTTTCGACGAAAAATCTGCTGCTGCACCTTTGTCTTTCTTCTTCTCCTTAACCCACCGAAACCCAACTAACTTGCTACCACAACCCAAGACATCTTTAGGGTATCCCTTTAGCATTAAGACACAACCCTCATAACCTATTTTCCTTACCCTAATAGCACCCAAAATAGTGACTATCGTAGCCTATCGACGTAGAATTCTGTAGCACTACCTTTTGGTGTTTTTTTGCTATGCCCATATCTGATCCTTACCAAAATTGTTGCTGCCACCCATGTCATCTTTAGGGCACCCCTATAGCCTTAAGACGTAGCTATCATAGTCTTTTTTTTATTTCCATAGCCAACCCAAACAATGGTCTTCCACAGCCACCGAATCTTCCACCGATCCTTATCTTCCGTAACCACCGAACCTTGCCAAACCGGTTGCTGCCCCAACAGTAACCCTAAACCTTCCTTCCCAACCTCAAACCACTGCCACAAATATCCTTTGCAGCCTCCACAGCACCAACAGTAACCAAAACCACAAGCTATCAACCCTAAATTACAACCTTGATCCATCACCCTTTTGGCCACCAATCCCTACCAAACCGGTTGCTGCCATCAATAGCAATCCTAAGCCAACCTTCTAACCCTAAACCTCTATCATTGAATCCCCCTTACAGCCTCTGCAACTGCCCCAAATAGTAGCATCAATAGCACCCTCTTTCCCAAAAAAATTTATTGCACTACCTTCGGTACTACTTGCTGCATCCACACCCAATTCCTACCAAATCCATTGCTGTCATCAACAGCAACCCTAACCCATTCCTTTAACCTTAAACCTTAGTCGTTAGTACTACTTGCTGCATCCACACCCAATTCCTACCAAATCCATTGATGTCATCAACAGCAACTCTAACCCATTCCTTTAACCTTAAACCCCAGCCATACCCCCTATACAACCCCTACAGCAGTCCTAAATCACAGCCCCAGCAGCAACTGAAAATAGTAACCTTTCAGCCCCATACCACAGTCATCTACCCTTGATCCACCACCTCTTTCGGCCATCAATCCACCCAACCATTTCATATCACTGACCCAACAACAGGAGAAGGATATTGACATATCAGATCTAGAGACACATGCAATGGCATCTCAAGTTTCAATTGATGTTAAGTTAGAGGCATTTGAATCATGAGTGTAGGACAGATTGCGTGCCTTAGTCGTCGAATTCAGATTGAGCCGATCTCCGAGCCCAACAAAATTTCAGCAAAGTGTAAATTCAGAGAGGCCTCTCAAAAAACAAATGAGCCACTAATATGAGGCAGCCAAGAATGAGGGAGGACTTCCCTCGATCGGAAGAATGAGACCCAATGGGATGGATTTCGCACACCGAACGTTACTTCCGTTATCACCAAACATCGGAGGATTCCATGGTGGACACCACTGTCATCCACCTTGAAGGAGATGCTATACGATGGTACAATTTGCTTGAATACAACTATGAGACTTCGACGTGGATACAATTCAAGTATGCACTGTTAAATCGCTTTAGGCCAACCAAGTACGAGAATATCAATGAACAACTTGCCAAGATCTGATAAACCTCTACGATCCAAAAATATCAAATCAGGTTTGAGGAATTATCTTACTTTGCTCGCGATTAGTTTGACAGCCAATTACTAGGGATATTCATCGAAGGACTCAAGCCGAAAATTAAAGGAGAGGTTAAAGCGCGATAGCCCCTCACCATGAAGGCTGTAATCTCTTTCGCCCGAATCCAAGAGGAACGGCTAAATCAAGATGCTCGAAGGATGAGAACTACTCCTAGACCAGCAACATATAAACCTTCAGCACCCCCTGCTCCCAGTCGTGCTTCGCTGCCAAAGAAATTGACGAAAGAAGAACTTCACGATAGATCGGCGAAGGGCCTTTGTTGGCATTGCAATGAACTTTGGAGCCGCAACCATTACTGCAAAAAAGGGAAGCTTTCCATGATAGAACCTATAGAAGAATCTGAAGAAGACGACCTTGAACCTGAGGAGGAGAACAAGAAGGAGGACCCACAGCTGGCCGATTGCATGACTCACACTCTAGCCGGCCATATAAACCAGCAAGCAATGAAATTTGAAGAATCTCTTAAACAGTAGTCGGCACCATCCTTATCAATACCAGGAGCCCCAATGACTTTATGAATGGCAAAGTAAAGCAGGTGACCTTACACAGGAAACGTGGGAGCGAAGAAAAGACACAACGCTCAGAGAAGTTTGCTACCTCCAGCAAACCGAGTCAATTTCATCCTACCAGACTGCACGACCTCCGTATGCTGATCTTACAAGAGTAACAACCAGCACATATTCGGCTCTATTGCTGTCCACATCCTCAGAGGCCGAAGCTCAAAGGATTATTCAGGAGACGCAGGAGACATGGATCATTCAGCCACGACCTTCCCTTGCAATGACACTTTATCTCCAAAAGCTTTGCCTCTTTGTCTGCAGGGATAAGCTCTTCCTGAAGTGCCACATCCAGTTGAACCAGCTATGGCTTTTAAGGCAACACTCCCAGATTCTCGGGCTACTTCCACTACCTCTCCCAGGAGCGGACTATGCTGTTTGAAGTCTTCCCTATTGATGATTGTAAGAAGATCAGGTCCCTCCAGTAACAGCACCAGCATGGAATCTATGATTCGATGAAGATCAAAATTCTAAAGGAACTGGAGGAAAGCATCCACACGTCCACCATCTATGGGGCCTTCACAGCCACGATGTCATCTATATCGGTCTTAGCATTACCAGATCGAAATGAGGTATTTGAAATTGTAGCAGACAAAATAGGAGTTGAGATCGCACCACCCTCTTGCAAGCTGACCGACACCTGATTTGCACGAAGGATCTCCCTACATTTCACACGAAGCTTCTTATCTATAAAGGGATACTAATTACTACTAAATTTGAAGTCTGGCATGATACAGGTCAACAGCACAAAAGAGAGATAAAAATAGGATCGGTAAAATTACAGCTCCTAACCTCCTCGGACTCAGAATGGGCTCACACCACCAGGGACCTTATCAAAGGATAACAATTACTCCAAAAGAAGGCTCAGTTACTATTAAAGAATAATCAAGTGGCAGCCCATGCAAGAAAGAAACAGCCACCCGATAAATATCGGAGCAAAAGAAAGTTTACTGTTGAATATTGAGTTTCCCTTCATCTCCAGCCCTACCAGTAGAAAATTCGAGCCTCAAGGAAGTGGTTCCCCTGCTACTTTAGCCCTTGCAAAATTGGAGATCATAATGGAATCGTGATTTATGGATCAGATCATTACATCAATTTAAAAATATAATTGATCCTCCAAGTATCTCACCTTAAATGGAAGTTTAGAAATGATGAGTCAACCCAGATCTATCCACCTGACATCCCAACTGATGAGGAGGTTCAAGTTCAGCTGATGATCGATCACATGGGAACATAGGATTGTGATGCACTACCGTTCAAATACTACTACCCCTGATGGAGAGATACAAGATAATGTTGGATCGTCGAACCACAGTGCGCCTACCGTAGATACCACAAGGAAGCTTCAAAGAGAATTACAGATTGAGACCCAAAATTCATGGAGCCTCAGCCTTGAGGACAAGGCTGATTTGAAGAGGGCGGGTCTGTTAGGACTCTAGCTAGGGGAGTCCTAATTTAGTTTCACAGAAGAGGACAATCATGTAAAATCTAAGGGACATTCATGTAAATCCAATCTAACTGACCCCTATTAAGGAAAGTAAGGAGGCTGGCTAGGTTAGGATTAGTTGAGAAAGATATTTGAGGGGAGAGTAAGATGCATGTTACCTTAATTAACCACCCCTTATCCTAGTTAAAGAAGGGTTGGTTTATGAGGGGTTAAATTAGAATAGAATTAGGAAACTGTTGGGAAACCTCAGCAGGTAAATCACATGTGCAGCGGAAATCAAAACAAAAACTGATTTCCCACGCAACTAGCAGAAACAATAAAGCAATCGGCCACCCCTAGATGGACCGGTTGGTGGTTGGACTTAGAGTTGCATTAGAAGTTGCTTTAGGAGTTGGTTGAGGGTAGGAGTCTTGAAGTAGGAGTCCTCTTAGGAATTAGGGATTGAAAGCCTATAAATAGCCTTGTAATCATCCATTTTTATCATGAATAAATCAATCTTTCTTTAGCCAATGACTTGGGTACCAAGGAGGGAGGAACCCCTATAGAGTTCCAATGAGGCTAATCCCCTATAGAGATCACCCCAAGCTTAGAATCTGTAAGGGTTCTAATAGCTAGGATGTCAAAAGAGACATCAGAACCATGTCTTAAAGATGATAGAGTGGATCGAGAAACTCATAGGTCTAGGAATAATCCTAGAGGATAACTTGTACATTGATCTTATACTTCAGTCCTTGTCATATTCCTTTTTCTTACTTCATCATAAATTTTAACATGAGCAAGTTTGAGGTGACTCTCCCTAAGCTCCTCAATATGTTGAGGAAAGTTGAGAGTACCATCAAGAAAGAGAAGTCAGTTCTCTATATTGATGAGACCAAGAAGAAAAAGAAGCTCAGTGAGACCCTTAAGAAGGGCAAGGGCAAAGGAAAACCGAGTAAGGCAAAGGTTGCTAAGAAATACCCGACAAAGGACAATGCTTCCACTATGGTAAAGACGGGCATTGGAACAAGAATTGTAAGGATTATCTTGCAGATAAAGCGAAACAGAAGCTTCATGTATATTCATGATCAGTCTCCACTTATCATGATAACACATGGGTATTCGGTACCGAGAGTGCTTATCATATTTGTAATTCATTGTAGGTTCTGGCAAGACCTAGAAGATTGGCCAGAGGTGAGATGGATCTCAAGGTGGGCGATGGAGCAAGAGTTGCTATAGATGCCATTGGGAAGGTCATCCAACATCTGTCTAGTGGAGCTATCATTGCATTGGATGCATGTTATTTTGTTCCCTCTATTATCAAAAATATTATTTTCATCTCTTATTTGACAATTAGTGGATATAAATTGGTTTTTGAGAATAATAGTTATTCAATAATTATGGATAATGAGATCATCACTAGAGGGACCTTGATAAATGGTTTGTGTGTTTGACACTTCTCCACACATCATGAATATAAATACGTCCAAAAGAAAAATAGATGAGGTGAACAACGCATACCTATGGTATTGTAAGCTAGGTCATATACATAAGGAATTGATTCAAAAGTTATTGAAAGATGTACACTTAAATCCATTTGACTATGAGTCGTATGCAACTGTCGAACATTGCCTTCATGGGAAGACGACCAGCTCTCTTTTAGTGGAACTAGAGAGAGAGCCACTGAGTTATTAGAACTCGTACATATATGTGGTCCCATGTTGACTCAAGCTAGGCGATTACTCATACTTAATTATATTAATTGATGATTTCTCTAGGTATATATATATGTACTTAATGAAGTACAAGTCTGGGGCCTTTGAGAAATTTAGGAAATATAAGAATGAGGTAGAGAACCAAATTGGAAAGAGTATTAAGACTCTTCGATCAAATCGAAGAGGAGAATACTTGAGTATGGAGTTAACCCAGTTCCTCAGGGATCATAGGATTCTGATAGAACCCCAGAAGGAGCTCTATAGATTTTGATCCTTGAAGGGGATCAACCCTTGGAACACTGTAGGGGTTCCTCCCTCCTAGACTCGGCACAAGGCTAAAATAAAATTGATAATTGCTTAATAAAAAGAGATAGAGCCTACATACTTATATAGGGCTCCAAACCCTAGCCCTAGGGAGTGCTTGCCTAATTAAAATTATCCTTTTACCCCTTCTATAGTCTACTTGCCTTAAAGGGAACAAGTGACGGCTAGGTTGGCTCTATAACTGACCTAAGCAAGGGGAAACCCTAGCCTACCAACCCAGTAAGGGAGACGGTGGCCACTAAGCCCTAAAGGCTAATCTAAACCCTAGCCATACTCCTTTATAAGATAGGAGTGACTTTATTATAATATAGTAGGGTTTTATTGACTACTTTTAGGGAGATCATGACTCAACCCTGCTGGAGTCCTATCAAACCCGCCCTCTTAAAATTAGCTTTATCCTCAAGGCTGAAGTTCCATGAACTCAGGGAACTGGGTCTTCAGCTCCTCATCGGCTTGGGTGTCAGTTGGAAGAACTTGAGCTGAGTGGTCATCTTTAAATTTCCATTTGAGGTGTGATACTTGGAGGATCAACTGTAATTTTAATCTAGTGTACGAATCTGATCTCTAGGTTATGGCCCCAATGTGATCCCCAATTTTGTAAGGCCCAAAGAAATAAGGAGACCACTTTCTTGAGGCTTGAATTTCATGCTGGTGGGGGCTGAAGATAAAGGGGGACTTGATCTTTCTCAGGAAACTTTCTTCTGCTCCGATATTTATCAGGGGGAAGTTTCTTCCTTGCATAGGCTGCCACGTGGTTGCTCTGTAATAGTAGTCGTGCCTTCTTTTGGAATGAGGGTTGTCCTCTGATAAAATCTCTAGTTATGTAAGCCCGATCTGAGTCTGAAGTGGGTTGGAGTGGTGATTTTTCAAAGCCCATTTTTACTTCTTCGTGCTATTGACCATCTTGCATGATAGTGCTGACCACCACTCTGGATGTGTCTGCTCCTATAATAAACACTTGGCCATGATTTGGTATGGACGACATCATGGTCGTGAGGGCTATAGTTCCATCGACCAAGGTGGTGCATCTTTCTTTATAATGAGAGGGATGATGTTCATGTTTCATTGAGTCCTGCGAATGATCCTTCCCCTTTTCTGATTTTGCCACTGGAGGGGCTTAATTTTCTCGCGGTCTTGGGCCGTAGATCAGAGGTCATCATCAAAGAAGTCTTTAAGCATCATGGTCAGATCCTGGGGAAAGTCATGGAAGTCACCTGAGATCAGCAACCATGATGAGTTTGATGGGATGTAACACTTTAGAAATAGCTGATCTCCGGAGAGAAGGATGTAGGGATATGTCGTAGTAGGAAATAAGCATGGTCGAATAATCTGTGTCTCTATCATCTCTTGGATGACCCTTTTATTTTTGACCTTCCGAGGTTGTAGGAAGCAATCTGGTTGAGCAACAATTGGTAGAAGTTTTGGCCTGTTCAGCATAGGGTGGTCGGATAACTTCAGAGGAGGTAATCGGCTCAGTTTGGTGGAGACGCCCAAAATTTTAGCAAGCTGTGGGAGATGGTTCTTATCTTCAATCTCATGAAACCATTTAATTTAAATTAGGAAACCACTGGATTTTTCTTTTGGTACCCTCTCTAAGTGTTGTGTTGTGGTTGTAGTCACTAGGCTCCCTCGTAGAATCACCTGCTTTCCTTTTCTGAAAATTTTCATAGTTAGCTTCAAAAAATTTCAGAAAACATTTCCAATCGTGGTCAACCAATCAATGCCAAGCACTATATCAAAACCATCAAGAGGGAGGAGGAACAAATCAGCAACTAAGTCTTGCTCCTGTAGGATCAGTTTTACCCGTGGGCACTTCTGGTTACACTTCAGAATTTGGTCGTTAGCTACCTTGACTTCGAACTCATTGTAATCTTTTTTTTGGAGCATTAAGTGGGTAGCAACCTTATTGCTTATGAAGTTGTGTGTGTTCCCAGTGTATATGAGGATGATGACGGACTGCTGCTCGAGAAACCCTTCGATCTTCAATATTTGCAGGTTGGTGTAGCCGGCTAAGGTAGGGACCGTACGGGTGGCCAGTTATGGTGTATCCTTCTCCTTGGGCTCGAGAGTCGTATCTTCAAGTTTGGGTTCTTCAGTGGGTGCAATCATCAGTGATGTCTCCTTTTTACATTTGTGTTCTAGGCTCCATAATTTATCACAACACCCACATAGGCCCTTTGTCGATCTATCATGAAGGTCTTCTCTTGTTAATTTCTATGGCTAAGGGGGTTGGCTGACAGTAGGAGGAGGTGAAAGCTTTGGTGCCGCTGGTCAAGGAGCAACTCTAGTCTTCTGAGCTTCATAGTTCAATCGCTCCTCTTGATGTCGCGCAAAGGAGATAGTTGTCTTAAGTATGTACACTATCGTGCTTTAACTTCTTCCTGAATCTCCGACTTCAAGCCCTTAATAAAAGTCCTCAATATCTATTTTTTAGACCAATCATAAGTTTGATTAGATAATCTTTCAAACCTAGTTTGATACTCTTGGATGGTAGAGGTTTGACAGATCATCGCTAGTTCTTCACTAAGGTTCCTTTTACAATCCAAATTTGCACCACGTCGTGATCTTATTAGGCTCGGTAATCGGCCCAATCTAAACTCCTCAAAGAGAGCGTATAATTTAGCATCCATACATATCTCAAGAGCCTCCAATTTGGCTTCGAATAAGCCCACCGATGTCATGACGCAAGGATCTCCAACTTGTCAAATCAAATCGATTAAAGAATGTAGCTGCAATCTTTAGGCTGAACGCAGCAATGGCAGCGATGTCAGGCTACTGTGGTGAAGTCTCCAAGTGGAGGATGGCAGCCAAGAGTAGCAGCAACGGTGGAGGAAGAAAATGGTACCAGTAACGTCGGCTGTGGTCCTTCGATGATGCTACAATGTTGACGCTGCAATGTCGTCGAGGCTATGATTTTTGAGATGGCTAATATTTGTCTGAAGATGGTAGCCAAGAGATCTGAGTTGGAAGGCAGCAGCGATGGTGGAGGAAGAAGAGGGCAACAACAACATTGGGTGCGACTTCGTGGCTGCAAGTGGCATCGGTTGCAGTAAGGGTGCGGCTGCAATAGGAGGAAGTGCTGGTTACAGGTGCCCTGCAAGCCAATCACGTGAGTGATGGCACGTGTGACACGCGGTGTGATCTTTTTGCTTATGATTAATATTGACATATTCTCACATTGTCTGTTACACATATTGTGATGTCCTTAGTTTTGTGCTATGTGAGTCGGATCGTGATGAGATCACGATAATGAGATCGATTCACCTTTAAACATAAATCCTAAATAATCCGATCATAAGTTACTCAAGAGGGACATTAAGATAACCGGATAGATCGGTGTACTATATACCCATCCATATGATGGAGGCGGTTGGTGCTAGTTACAGGTGTCTTGCAAGCCAATCACGTGAGTAATGCCACGTGTGACATGTTGTATGATCTTTTTGCTTATGATTAATATTGACATAGTCTCACATTATCTGTTATATATATATTATGATGTCCTTAGTTCTGTGCAATGGGAGTCGGATCATGATGAGATCACGATAATGAGATCGATTCACCTTTAAACATAGATCCTAAATGATCCCTGTCATAGGTTACTCAAGAGGCATATTGAGATAATCGGACAGATCGGTGTACTATATACCCGTCCATATGATGGAGGCGGCTGGTCTTATAGCCACTTGTGTGGAGACACTAAGGATATAGTACAGGTGCTCAATGGAGAATGAGTTCACTGATTGATCCGCTTATGGAATGTTATATGGTTAATGATACCTAATGTTAGACAACTATTCCATAGTCTCAATTGTGTATCTAGTCCTTAGACTTGAGAGACAAAGGATATCTTGTATGAGTACTCCTTTCTTTAACGCCAGACTTACAAGTTTGGAAAGTTCCAGATCTGGTATAGTTAGTTATCGGGATCGGTAGCCAACCTTACGAAGGCAATTGAGTGTCAATAGAGGATCATCCACTTTCAGTATCACAATAGGAATATCTCATATGTGCTTGCTCAGACAAATCCCTGGCCAGGGTCATTCGCATCGAGAGAGAAGGAGTTCTCCGGTAGAATCCGATTAGAGCAAGACAAACTGATTCTGTATGTGACCTGAGAGTAAGTACCATGTCCAATATATGGTCTCTGGGATATTATTTGGATGAGGAATTATAGATACATGGTAATTGTGGACAGACAGGTCCGATGGATTTGATCCCCTTGTACCGTCTGGGGGCTATAGCGTAGTAGCCTAATACGTCCATAGTTGATGAGTCAAGTGAATTATTATGTGGATAATAATTCACTATATCAGAAGGAGTTCTGATGGGAGTGACTCACGGCCAGCTCGATATCAGGCCTAGAGGATCACACACATATGGTGAATGCTTCAACGAATAGAGTGAAGCTACGCTCTTTCCCACTCTTTTGGCTGCTAAGAATAACAGGTAGGGAGCAAAGCCTGATATATAGTAAGATAAGCCTTAGACCGGGGCCATGTGAGCAGTGGTTTTGTTTTTTACGAGGTTGTTATGTGTCCTCTTGTTGAAGTCCTTGCCTTGTTTCCGGTTCAAGTCAGTTTTCTTTGTTTGCATGTTCTGTGTTATGACTTCATAATTCTATATAGGTGTCTATTACTTAATAATTCTATATAGGGATAGCGCTATCTACTTATGGAAGGCAGTAACCAACCATAGCATAGCTTTCAAAACTCATGTCGGCACCCGTGTAAGCACCCCTCCTTACTTAAGAATAGAATGAAACGTGACACATTTCCTTACTCTCACAGGTATATGTTATTAGGCGTCAATGAATTGGAAGGCCAGTTGCTGAGTTTCCATGAGGGGTAGGGTCTCTCTTTTGAGGGTAGTTAGTTAACAGGCGTTACACGACGTTCGTTTAAGAAGCCTTCATCAGCCAACAATGAGTTAGTTGTAGTCCAAAGAGTTCCGTTAGATCTAGTGTTGTCGTTTCAGGGAGTTCCTTTCCTGTTTTTGTCGTTGGCGTTAGCTAGTTCCACTTTTTCTGTTGAGATACCTTCTACTTTCTATCCTTTTGCTTTCGTCACTTGAGATTTGACTTCGAGCGCATTAACAACAGGTTGAGATACTTTACTTTATGCCCTAGACTTCACTTTCAACTTCTCTTGCTTGTTCCGACAAACGTAGTTAGAGCAATGTCTTAAATAGCTCGTAGATACACCTCCACCTGTAATAGAATATAAACGAACCTTGAAACCTATTACTCTATTTCTTTGGGCGCTTACGGATAGTTGAATTGAGTGAGGAATTTAATGTTGAATGCTCATCTGCTGAAACTAATGTGGTTCGAGCTTTAGTCTCGTCTCTTTCTCTTTGTGTGCAAGGGAAAGTCAAGTATAGTTCTGGGTGGAGCATAGGAAAGGTCTGAAGCATAAGATGTAGTTTAAAGACTGGGGAAAGAATCCATTCGAGTTTCCGACTTAATAGGGTAGGGGTCGACAGTAGTCGGTTATGAAAGTAGAGTTGGGGTCGACAAAGAATATCTTACTTACCACACAAAGAATATCTGACTTACAGGGAAGCTAGGTGTTAAGTGGAGAAAACCTTGTTTTGCAGAAAGATCTTCAGCTGGATCTTAAGAAAGAGAAGTCAAGTAGGGTCTAGATGGTATCAACGTTAAGGTACACAGGTAATAGGTCAGGAGCAAGTGATAAGTCAGCATCAGCATAAGTAACTGTTGCGCTTGTTGATAGTGGGATTTTTCATAATTGATGTTTGGTTTGATACACAAAATAAGGCAAGGCTTAGAAAAGAATGAATGTAGTTCTTTTGAGTATGAGGGAGGTTCTTTGAAAGCGGTAAGCGAGGAAGGAAAGTATAGAGACCCTTTATCCATGTTGTCGAAAGTAAGCTAAGCTGCAAGTGGTTCTGTTCTAGTGGAATTTGCAATTAAATCAGTGGTTGCTTGTATCTAAGTCTGCAAAGTGGAGTTCCTGTTGTTGGCGATGAGTATCTTTCGAGTGGTTGCCGATGATAATGGCCAGTGAAATTGATAGTTTAACCCTAGTCGACTATAGAAATACGCAGTATCTAAAATATTCTTCTATCCCAAGATGCTCAATAAGAGAGATATTCTGCTCAATAAGAATAAGAGAGATATTCAATTCAAACTGCCTTGTCGAGTTGACTTCTGACTTATGTATTACTTGCACTCTAATTTGTAATATCAAAACTAGGTCTTTCCTCTACTGGGTGTAACACATGGGATTCACTGCTACCCCTTTCTTCCTTATTTGTAATATCGATACTACATCTTGAATCTACTTTTCTATTCTATACCTAACAAATGCATGCATGCTATTTCCTTACTTACCCAAATCAAAGCAGTAAACCAAATAGTAGCATTTGATGGCAGGGAAAGTAAGACTAAGGTCTCTAAGGGCAAGAGCAAGGCTTGAACATAGGCATAGGTAATAAGGTTTGGTGGACTACTGGCTTAGGTCTGCTACTTATGAGTGGAATTACTTATATCGAGTTTCATTCAAAGAGTAATAAGTTAAGTTCATTGACCTAGGACGAAGGCACGGGCGCCTGGTCTAATAAGAATTATGTTTGTTAACTTACAATAATGATGTTGACTCAGCACCAGCATAACTGATCTATCGCTCAACAGAAAAGAAACCACCCCAAGTAATAAGTACCAGCTTTGCACTACTGCTAATCAGAATTCAATAGAGAAATACAAGATAATGATTGGTCCTCTACTACAAGACAAGCAGACAACCCGCCAAGCAACCACCAATAACTAGCCGCGTCGCTACGGCGCCTAGCTTGCTCTGTTTATCAACCCTTGGCCCTTGGCGGCCGCGGAACTCTTTTAGTTGTTGCTTGGCCCCTTTTCTTTTGCCGTATTCCTATTCGTATGATCTCTCTGAAGCTTCTCCTAACTATCTTTTTTTTACTACACTTTATTTTGACTAAAGAACTACTTATCATAGTAGGCGCTGAGAGGCGAACCTCATTCCAAGCATTCCCTAGATTAGATGCCCTATCTATTGTTCATGCCTTCTTTACAGGTTGTGTGGATCTTCTCCCCTCTCCACTCTAATTATGGGAAGTAGGTCTTCCGCTCTAGCTCTTTCAAATAGATAGTCCCAGGATGTTGTAGGTCTATGAAAAAGAATAACTTTACCAGTTCTGTCTGAAAGGATCATTTCTTATTTTAGCCGTTAGGCGAACAGACAGCCAGGATCATTAGTTATTGGCTCGACTCATGATGGAATTGGCATTTAATACAATCCATATGTTGATCTAGGCGTCTTTGTCCTTCTCTTTTTGTGGGCTGCAGAGGTAGAATCAAGTATGAAAGGAGAATTCCGCCCGAAATCAAACCCAATTCCATGATTCCGGGACGATGAGGATCGGTTAGACAGCATTCTTCATTTACCCCTTACTTTTATGTATCGCATTAAGGAAAGCGCCCAATCAAATACCAATTTCTAGTCTAAGCTAAAGCTTGGGTGATCCGGTCGAGAATAAAGAATATTACAACTACAGACTCTTTTCATTCTCAAATGTAAGTATTTAATTACCATATGTTAATTTATATGATATTTTGGAGTAGTTCAAGGCCTTGGTGGTATGATCTAAGGCATCTACTAATAAGAATGGACCTGCTACTCGGAAATCGACCGGGGCATATGAAGCCCGCCCTGCTTCTTACTTATCTATCCTAGTAGAGGCACCTCAACCCCTACTCTTATTTTTTATCTTACAAATAAGGAATCCCGCTACTAGCTATTAATTAGCCTGGCATTACTTCCCTAATTACTGTAGTTCACCTACGATCCTATATGTTCGATTGTTAGCCTGTCCCCTCTTCTCTGTTCTTTATCCATTGATCCGGGTCCTTACTCTACTACTGTCTAAGAACCTTGCTGCTTAGTTTGATTTGATGAATCTATCTGTCCTGTCTTTTTATCCTTGTACTTAGGGGCTCGGGCTTACACTTCTACTGCTAGGGCTTACTTCACTAACCGGTAATTAACTACTAACATGGGAACCTTGCCTTACTGGCATCCCTTCCGTATTACCTGACCCAGCTCACTCTTACCTTCTTTGCCTTTAGTCCCACTGTACTCTCCTTTAGCCTAAGTTTCCCGGCTAATTGCTTTGATTTCTATCTTTTATTGTTACATCATATTTAAAAATGCACTATCCAGTTAACTTACGTAAGATTGATTCGTATGCTGCTCGGTTCAGTGTAATTCTCCTTTCGCCAATAAAGAAAAGAGAGATTCGTGTAAATGTAACTAAAGCATATAGCCTTTCGAACAGAGGAATAAGAATCTCGCACAGATTCAATAAAGAGGAGCGACAGAAAGAGAGTGATATTACCTAAGGAATAGTATATAAAGCAGCATGTGTTTTAGCAGGCTAGCTTATGTGTTGGCAGGCCCAACCTTAGGACAAGCGAGGCGCTAAGGCATAAGTTACAGAATTTAGGGTAGAGGGTTCGGTTCTCTCTTTTGAGTTGCTTGGCCGGGTAGTAATCTGACTTTTTAGTGCATTTTGCCCAGCAGTACACACGCCTTATTCTATGTCTCGCTGTCTACTCCTTATTTTTTAGTTCTGTAGTTCGCCTCCAAGGCTGCCTCTCCTACTAACTATGTATTGATTACTATGTATTGATATATTGATTACTATGTATTGAAGGGGCAGGGCAGCTCCAAGTAAAGAATAAGAAAAAGGAGTTTTTGTTTCAAAAAAGAGAAAAGGTATTCTCGTTTTTTGCTCTACAAAAAGGTAGTTGTTTTCTATTTCCCTTGATAGCTCTGGTGCCGGTGTGAAGTCAATTGTTTCCTCTGTTTCCCCTAAGTATTAGTTGAAGAATCCATACCGGGTTAACTGCTAGCCCACTGTAATTCCTCAGTTCAAGAGTCATTCTTACATTTGCATTGTCCGAACCCGAGACCAGTCGCCCGTGCCTTCGTCCTAGATCGATGAACTTAGCTACTGCTATTGGAATCAAACAAACAGTGTGGGAAGTGTGTTATGATACGAGAGGCGCATCTAGATCTAGTATAGAAATAGAGAATGCGGATATGACCCAGAGCATACAAATACTTATAGTTAGGAACAAGGCTGGTGCATCTAGTAATATAGTAATAGTCGTATGATCTAGTAGGCCAGGGTCTAAGACCTATAGTAGTAGTTGGAAGCTAGCAAGTAAGGGCAGCTTATTTGTAAGATGGGAAGCAGTAGTTACAACCCGATCGATATTTGTAGTTGAGTTCCGAGTCCGGTAGACGCCATGAGTGAAATCTTAGGTTTAATCCTTGTTGTTACTATTTGATTTCTTTATGATAAGATATAAAGGGATCCGGATGTCTAGTTCAACCCTTATTGTACGTGGGTTCGTTCAGTCTATTGCTGCTGGGTTTAATTCATTGTCCAATTACTTATTGTAAGTAAAGTATCGGTAGCACTAGATTGATTCTATTCCCTTATAAGACGCTATATCTCATCAATAGGCTCTCCGTTGTTTGAATAAGAATAAGTAGAGGTTGGAGTTCCTGTCTTCATTAGCTAACAGAGTTTCTGCTTGATGACATTCCTAGGGTAGATATTTCAAATAAAGAAATTTCCCTGGTTGACAAAGGCCAACAAGACGTAGTGCAGATGGTAGGTCTTTCCTTGGAACCATACTTGGTGCTCAATAAGAAATGAATGTTTGACTCTACACTTTAGGAGTTATCAGTTCTTCTACTTCCGTCTTAAGATCTTTTCCTGCTGTAGCTTCTTGTCCAGAGAGGTAATTGGTTGGCTTTCTGCCTTTAGTTGTCTATGAGAGAAGCCCACGTAACTCTGTTAGCGCTTTAGACTAAATTCCCGGCAAAGAAAGAACTTGTTCAGTGTCTCTATTCACTCATATATTAGTTGGGCATTCTTCTGATGCCACTGAGTGAGTTAGGGCATTCTTCTTAAAGAGGAGGATTCGTCTTCTTTTTTTGCCCTTGCGAGTACTGCTGTCGGTGTTCTAAGCTATAGGATCCGCTTATGATACTGTCCCTGTGGAAAGACAATAAGGCAAAGGGAAAGCACAGATGGAATCAAAGGGCTGGGCGCTAAAGAGCCTAATCCTTGAACATGGGTTTCACTCTGTTAATGGCAAATTCAAAACTAGCACCTTTCCTAGACAATGCTTAAACTACACTTTCTAAAAAAAAAAACAAACAGAATTGACTCGTACCATATCTGATCCTGATCTTTCTTTCAACTCAAATGTAACTTCCCGCTTCTGCTCTCAATTCTATACATATACGCTTTTCTTTTATTGAGGTACATACATCATATGGCACATTAAGTTTATAAGTAGTAGTTGCTTCAAATACAAAATACGGAATTGAACTTGCGCAGAGGTTCTTCAATTCATACTGAAACTCTGCCTTTTCCATTAGTAAATCAAGATTCCTCTCTGCTAACAGGAATCAAACTAGGCATTCGGATCCTATGTGCCCTTTCAACCTACTACTAGTGATAACAAGACCTTAGCTAGCAACTGGGAATTAAAACAAACAATACCTTATAGACGAGAACCTTCAAGTAAGACGGAGCTGGTGCAATATGAGAATGAGACTAAGCAGTAAAGGCATAAAGCTATAAATGAGAAGGTTTAAGTGCAGAAGTAAGGACCTTACCACCTACCCGATACAACCAAAGAAGTAATTCCTATTAACAATATCAGAATTGCTGTAAGCGATAAAAGAACTAGTCGTTATGGGAGCCCCAACTATATCTGTAATTGTTAGCATTCAAACCTCGACTTGTAGCTATAGTACCTAACTCCTATTCTCAATACCATGTCGATAAGTCACCAAGTAACGGATACAAACTAAACGCCTTACCAAAGGAATCAAACTATTAACCAGGAAATGACTACTAACAACAGGGCTCCAACCACTGATACCGAGGCTTTCACTATTGCTATCATAATCCTACTACTATACTAATGAGGCTGCTACTCATAGCTAGTATCGGCGATCCTGTCTCTCAGTCCTTTTATTTGTTGTCCTGTATTTGCTGTCCTGCGTTTGTTCCCCTCATTCTTATGTGCTCATGTTGCGTTGCTCTTCCGCTCCTCGGCGAAACTCTGGAAATACTGGTTTGTACTAATTAGTTCGATTCTCTTTATTGAAACTGGGGATTCTGTTTTTGTTAGGTAAAGTCTCTTACTCCTGCTTTTCACTCTCTCCTGAGTGCGGGTTCCCTAACACTCACTGTATGCTTCCCCGGTCCCCCCGCAACCTATTCTTTTACTGCTGAGTTGTTTTCTGAATTCTGTGTTTAACCGTAGGGGCGCGGGCACTCTATCCTCTACTCCGGAGTTGACTTCTGACTTATTGGTTGATTTCTTGTCAGCGAAAGAGTGTAGCGGCAGTGTGTTTTGCCAATGGAAAGAGTGGAATCACTACTCATTAGAATAGAACAGCTCGCTTAGAGACTTTCTCTTATTATAGGGGATTGACTATTGCATAACAGGCTGAGTTGCTTGGCTATCCGTGTCTTGGTTAAAGGATTCTGTTCTCTTATATTAGAATGTGTTTCTATTCTTATCTATTTTCTCATTTGTTTCTACGTTTTTCTATTATCTTATATTATTAATGCAAACAAACAAGATAGTATACTAGTGCCAACGGGACTGTAGCTCAAACAGGGGATCGAACTGTGCACTAAGGGACTTGAACCTCATAACTTGGGAAGCAACCACTACTAAAGGGAATGCAACTGGAAATAAAGAATATGTCACTACACTATACTATTAGGGCTTACCCTGTGAACTCAGACCTGAGCTACTGGCTTTTAGGCTTTACTATAGTGTATGGAAAGAATGAATTCAACCACATACTCCCTTCGCTGCTTCCAAGTCGGGATGCCTTTCTATGCTTCCAAGTAGGGATGCCTGCCTATGTATACGAGCTATAAGACTAATAGCATTAGTGACAAGAGGCTAAGAGATCTGATAAAGAAGGGGGGACTGCACTTGATAGTTGAATTTCGTGATCTTAAACAACTAAGGATAACGGTTGATTCCTACTTCTTTCCTTTCTTCTGATATTAGCGTTAGGTTAGCATCCTCCGGTTACTATCCAGTTAGTAATTGAATTCTCATAAAGAAATAGCAGTAAGTGGACTTCCAGTGGAATTTAGAGTTGTTGTCCTATACCAATGAGTTCAATTCTGCCTGCATCTGGGGGAGGTGCCTGTTGGGCAGATGGCCCAGATTCAGCCCATAATGGGCTTTAGTGAAGCCCACAGCCCAGAACATCACTTATATTAACCTAAAACCTAGATTAGGTGGCCAGGGTTGAGATTAAGTGAGCAGCGGCGGCTGAAAACGTGGGAGAGAGAAAGCAGACTGCAGATTGACAGTAGAGGCCAGAAAACAAGAGATCCAGAAAAGGGAAGAAGACAAGGGCAGAAAAAGACTATTCTCAATCATTCATATCTCAGGTTAGATCAGTTTGCAGTGGATTCTTACTGTGATCTCTTGGGAAGGTTTTGGATATTGTGTTTAGGATTATAGTCCTTGTATCCCTGAGATTCTCTTGTGGCTATTGCTTTGGGCTTGGGCAAGAAGCCTGAGATCTGTATATTCATTATTTTGATAGTGGATTTTCTCTGGCTTGTCCCGTGGTTTTTACCCTTCGAGTTGAAGGGGTTTTCCACGTAAATCTTGGTGTTCATCTGATTGTGATTTCCATTTCATTCCGCTGTGCATGACGGTCTGCTAGTATTTGTTCGTATACAAAGTTGATTCCTGTTTTATTCCCATCAACTGGTATCAGAGCAGGGTTTTGGTGGTATTTAATCTTTTGTATCTGAACATGGAGGCCGGTAACATTTCTCGCATGATTAGTTTAAACGGAAACAATTGGATGATATGGAAACCAAGAATGGAAGATCTCTTGTATTGCAAAGATTTGTATGGACCTTTGCAAGGAGATAGTGCAAAGCCCACATCTATGACAGATGATGAGTGGAAGAGGTTAGATCGAAAAACAGTTGGTTTTATTCGACAATGGCTAGATGATAGTGTCTTTCACCATGTTTCTACTGAATGTTCTGCATACTCTCTTTGGAAAAAGTTAGAAGGTCTTTATGAAAGAAAAACGGCAGGCAACAAAGCTTTTCTGATCAGAAAACTTGTGAACTTGAAATATAAAGAGGGTGCTTCTATTCCTGAGCATTTAAATGAAATGCAGAGTATTACTAACCAGTTATCCTCTATGAAAATGCCTCTTGATGATGAGTTGCAGGCATTGTTACTTCTCAGTTCTTTGCCAGAAAGTTGGGAGACACTGGTGGTTTCCCTCAGTAATTCGGCACCAGATGGTATTGTCACCATGAGTCAAGTAACAAGCAGTTTGTTGAACGAGGAGTTAAGGAGAAAGAATTCAGCAACTTCTCAGATTGATTCACAAGCACTTGTCTCAGAGAACAGAGGAAGGTCAAAGTCAAAGGATAGAAGTGGTTCACGTGTGGGTAGAAGCAAGTCAAGGTCAAGGAAAGATATTGTTTGCTACAATTGTGGTGAGAAAGGACATTACAAGAATCAGTGCAAGCAACCTAAGAAGAACAAGAAAAGGGGGAAAGAAGTGGAGCATACAGAGTCAAAAGAGAATATCACAGCTACAGTACAAGGTGGTGATTATTTGATTTTGTCTACTTCTGATGATATTTTTTCTTGTGTGTGTCAGGATCTCGAGTGGATAATTGACACAGGTGCTTCTTATCATGCTACACCACGGAGGGAGTTCTTTGCTACTTACAGGTCTGGAAATTTTGGTGTTGTCAAGATGGGCAACTATGGCACAGCAAACATCATTGGCATGGGAGATATCCATATAAAGACCAACCTTGGTTGCAAGTTGGTACTTAAGGATGTGAGGCATGTGGTTGACTTAAGACTGAATTTAATTTCAGTTGGAAGGTTGGACGATGAAGACTTTGATGTCAGATTTCATAAAGGGCAGTGGAAGCTCAGTAAGGGTTCTTTAATTGTAGCTAATGGAAAGAAATGTCATACATTGTATAGATTGCAGCCTAAAGCTTGTGGTGGGCAGTTGAATGCTACAGAGAAAGACTCCAGCATGGAGTTGTGGCATAGGCGACTAGGACACATGAGCGAGAAGGGGTTGCAAGAACTTTCCAAAAGAGAGGTATTGCCATCTCTCAGAGGTACACGTTTGAACCCTTGTATTGATTGTTTGGCTGGTAAACAACATAGAGTTTCCTTTGTTAGTCCTGCCTTATCTAGAAAAATGCATGTCTTGGACCGTGTCTATACAGATGTGTGTGGTCCTTTGAGGACAAAAACTCCTGGTGGATCTGTTAATGTTCCTAGTATCAGTGGTGCACTTTATTTTGTTACTTTTATAGATGACTTTTCCAGGAAAGTTTGGGCCTATGCTTTGAAGACTAAAGATCAGGTTATTAATATCTTCAAAGAGTTTCATGCCAGAGTTGAAAGGGAGACAGAAAGACAATTGAAATGTATAAGATCAGATAATGGTGGTGAGTACACAGGATTGTTTAATGATTATTGCAGGTCACATGGCATCCAACATGAGTTGACAGTCCCTGGTACGCCTCAGCATAATGCAATTGCAGAGAGGATGAACCGCACCATCATGGAAAAGATCAGATGTATGCTTTCACAGGCCAAGCTACCCAAAAGGTTTTGGGATGAGGCTTTGAGGACTGCAGTTGATGTAATCAACTTATCACCATGTACAGCTCTAGATGGTGATGTTGCAGAGCATGTATGGTCAGGGAAAGATGTCTCCTATAGGCATTTAAGAGTGTTTGGTTGTCGTGCATTTGCACATGTTCCAAACAATGAAAGGTCCAAACTGGATGGTAAGACAAAAGAGTGTATTTTTCTTGGTTACTCACATGATCAGTTTGGTTACAGGCTTTGGGATCCAGAAAAGCAGAAGGTGTTCAGAAGCAGAGATGTTGTTTTCTTTGAGGATCAAACCATTGAGGATTTGAAGAAGGAGGCACTAGCTAAGACTTCTGCAGAGGGATTTGTAGACTGTGACCCAGTTATTCCTCCAGTATATCAGGGTGATGGGGGAGATGTGCAGGAAGATGGTGCAGAGCCAGATGTTGATCTACCTGCAGAACATGTTGAGCAAGAAGAAGAAAGAGAGCAAGTTCCCACAGAACCTCAATTAAGAAGATCTTCTAGACCACGTCAACCTTCCAGAAGATACTCTACAGATGAGTATGTGATGCTTACTGATGCAGGTGAACCAGAGAGTTACCAGGAAGCAGTTGAAAGTGAGCAGAAAAAGAAGTGGTTTATTGCTATGCAGGAAGAGATGGATTCTCTACAGAAGAACCACACATATGATCTGGTGCAACTACCAGAGGGAAGTAAGGCCTTGAAGAACAAGTGGGTTTTCAGGTTGAAGACTCAAGAATATTGTTCTCAACCAAAGTATAAAGCTAGATTGGTTGTGAAAGGCTTTGGTCAAAAGAAAGGTATTGACTTTGAAGAAATTTTTTCTCCTGTTGTTAAAATGTCTTCTATCCGTGTTGCTCTTGGTATTGCTGCTAACTTAGACTTGGAGATTGAACAGTTAGATGTGAAAACAGCTTTCCTTCATGGTGATTTGGAGGAGGAAATTTATATGGAGCAACCAGAAGGCTTCAAAGTCAAAGGTAAAGAAAATCTTGTCTGCAAGTTGAAGAAGAGCTTGTATGGGCTGAAGCAAGCTCCAAGACAGTGGTATAAAAAGTTTGATTCATTTATGATTGAAAATGAATATAAAAGAACAGCTTCAGATCATTGTGTGTACATCAAACGGTTTGGTGAGGATTTTATTATTCTCTTACTTTATGTTGATGATATGCTTATCCTCGGAAGAGATATGTCTATGATTGACAGGTTGAAGAAGGACCTAAGTGAGTCTTTTGCAATGAAGGACATGGGGCCAGCAAAGCAAATACTGGGCATGCAGATTTCTCGTGACAGAAGAAAGAGAAAGATTTGGTTGTCACAGGAGAAATACATTGAGAAGGTATTGGATAGGTTCAGTATGAGTAATGCAAAGCCAGTTGGTTCTCCTCTTGCAGGTCACTTCAAGTTGTGCTCAGATCAGAGTCCGTCAAGTGATGAGGAGAAGGAGAAAATGCAAAAGGTTCCTTATGCTTCAGCAGTTGGAAGTTTAATGTACGCAATGGTATGTACGAGGCCGGACATCGCATATGCAGTGGGTGTTACTAGTAGATTTCTTGCAAATCCAGGTAAAGAGCATTGGGCAGCAGTGAAGTGGATTTTTAGATATCTCAGAGGAAGTTCTAAAGTTTGTTTAAGCTTTGGAGGTGGACCACCTGTATTGACAGGTTACACAGATGCAGATATGGCAAGAGATATTGACACAAGGAAGTCCACATCAGGTTTTGTACTTACTTTTGCAGGGGGAGCTGTGTCATGGCAGTCCAGATTGCAAAGGTGTATTGCACTCTCCACCACAGAGGCAGAATATATTGCTGCTACAGAGGTTTGCAAAGAAATGTTATGGATGAAAGAATTCTTACAAGAATTGGGGCTGAAACAGGAAAACTATGTGGTGTATTGTGACAGCCAGAGTGCCATCCATTTATGCAAGAACCCAACATTTCATTCCAAGTCAAAACATATAGATGTCAGATATCACTGGATCAGAAATGTGCTTGAAGAGAAGCAGTTACAGCTTCAGAAAATTCACACAGATGATAATGGGGCAGACATGTTGACAAAGGCTTTACCGAAAGAGAGACAGGAGATGTGCCGACAGTTGGTCGGCATGGCTTCACATTGAGGAGTCATGAGACAGCCTCCCTGATGGGCTGAAGGGGGAGGTTGTTGGGCAGATGGCCCAGATTCAGCCCATAATGGGCTTTAGTGAAGCCCACAGCCCAGAACATCACTTATATTAACCTAAAACCTAGATTAGGTGGCCAGGGTTGAGATTAAGTGAGCAGCGGCGGCTGAAAACGTGGGAGAGAGAAAGCAGACTGCAGATTGACAGTAGAGGCCAGAAAACAAGAGATCCAGAAAAGGGAAGAAGACAAGGGCAGAAAAAGACTATTCTCAATCATTCATATCTCAGGTTAGATCAGTTTGCAGTGGATTCTTACTGTGATCTCTTGGGAAGGTTTTGGATATTGTGTTTAGGATTATAGTCCTTGTATCCCTGAGATTCTCTTGTGGCTATTGCTTTGGGCTTGGGCAAGAAGCCTGAGATCTGTATATTCATTATTTTGATAGTGGATTTTCTCTGGCTTGTCCCGTGGTTTTTACCCTTCGAGTTGAAGGGGTTTTCCACGTAAATCTTGGTGTTCATCTGATTGTGATTTCCATTTCATTCCGCTGTGCATGACGGTCTGCTAGTATTTGTTCGTATACAAAGTTGATTCCTGTTTTATTCCCATCAGTGCCATTCTTGCTTTCTTTCCTGCTTTTCCGTCATATCGCCTACGAAATTAGTCTTATGCTGGGTTCATCTACTCTAAGTTGGTTCACCTAGGTTCGTAGGTTAGTCAAACTCTATGTTATCGGGGTAGTATGCCACTTAGGGAATCAAACTCATAAGTGAGGATACCGGGCAAAACGAAATAAGTGATGTTGTAGTGCATTTTGAACAAATCTATTGCACCTTGCTTCCTCCTGTCACCAACCCTGCCGTCCCCTTCTCACATTCTAAAACCCCTCTAACTATAGACCTGCCGCTACTTACTTGGATTCTTTGTACACTTACATTACATCCCTACTCGCTGGGTTTAGTTTATTGGATAAGCAACTGACACCCCGCCCGGGGGTTAAGCCTGCATTGCCTGCCTTGCATTCCTTAAATACTTATTCGAATCTTTTCTCTTGTTAACAAGGAATCGAACCCGGACGAACAGGACTTCAGCAAGAAAATAGGAATTGAGTAGTGCCTTCTAGTACTGAAACAGGAGAAAGGGAACCCAACCACTAATTATAAGAATTTCACTGGCAAAAGAAAGACTGCACCGGGGGCGTACTAGAATATAACTAGTAGGAGCAAGACTGGAATGACCACTAGAAAGAATCGAACCAATGCTTTCAAGGGCACATAGGATCTTTCTTTAACTCTAACCAATCACACTCTTTCCTACTAAAAGAAACCTCACTGATCCCACTAAATCTTTTACATCGATGTTTCGTACTCTCTGGACCAGGTCATCATAAGAATAGAATACTGCAAAATCTTTCCAAACTATCATACTGCAAAATCTTTCTTAAGTAAGTAAGAGAAGGAGGGAAGGCGCACGCTACAACTAACAGCCTCCTGAAAAAGAATTCTAGCTAGAAACGCATGTTAAATTGGAAACGAAGCATGTAAATTGATTAGTAAACCGTAGGTGCTCTGGTAAGGTTGGGATCGTGGTTGTGCATCTCAGGTTTGTCGGTCGATAAGATCACTGAAATTGACCAGCCAGCTTGGTTGGTTTGGCTATTATTTGCTATTGAAAAGTAGTCAGCTGTCTGTGCGAGTCACCTTCCTTCTTCTAGGCTCCGAGTAACCTTCTTCTAAGCTCCGCAGGACGACACGGCATTCTCGTTCTATAGGCCGACCGTACTTGTGATGGTTCCCCAGGATCGAATAAACTTAGGTCTACGTTGCCATGATATTGTTCTATGGAAGCGGGCGGGCAGCTCTTTTTATAAGTTCTAGCCCGGTATTGCATTCTTTACTAAAAAGAGAGGTTTTTCTCTTTCTCACGCATATTCTGTCGTACCAGCATGGCCCCACTGATTTGATTTGTTTTCGATCGGAGCATCAAGCAGCGCAACCCGGTTCTACTTGACCAAGCCCCGTGCTCGTCCAAGGAGGGAGTTTGCATGACCCAACTCCCCAATTTGGAACAAGGCATAAACGTCCGACCCTACATGAATTAGTTTAGAATGAAGAATGCCCATTTGCCCCTCAATCTTGGATTTGTAAAGTTGGTAAAGACCCACCCCTTGTTTCAGTCAGAATGAGTCCTCGGGACATTGGCTTCCACCAACAGTGAACTACTAAGGATCGCATCCCGCTCATATTCTACATTATAGCCTGCAACTAATTCAGCTTCCGCTTCTGGGAGATCAAACGGAGCTCGATTAGTTTCTAATAGACGAGGAATAAAGAACATAACCAATACGGGGAACAAGGGAATACCAGACCATATATGCTTTTGCGCCATGACAATCTCACTCGAATTACAGGGACCTACACATATTAGTATAGTTTACCGGGGTCCCCGGCCAGAACCACACGTGCAAGTTTCCCTGCATGTGGCTCGTTCGTGCTTTTTTTCCAAAGCGCTGCCTTTGACTCCGCATGGGATAAGAGTGCTTCACTTAACACTTGTGTGTTCAAGAGCATTGCATTGTCTGAGGGAGTAGGGTGAGTAAGCAGCGCCTACCAAGCTAAGCTTTCGTCGTAAAGTAAAGGCTAGAGTGGTTCCTTTTCTTAGCCCGCCTTGCGGCCAAGGAAAGAAAGCTCCCAGCTCCATCTCGGCCGGCATCCTGCTCTCGATAGGGTGTGGTCCTTGAGCAAACTACTCATGTGTTGTCTTGCCTTTCATCATCTATACTAGACTAAGCCCAATAGGAACGGCACTATTTATGCGCCCTAAGAAGCGGAACGCGCCATCACCTACAGCCCTTTACTCCGCCGGGGACTTCCAGAAATGTAAACAGGCGGCATCGTCGTATGCTCGACATTAGTTGCCCTGGTGTATATCCCGGAGTACTCCTATGGCCAATCTGTCACCCAGCAAACTACTCCTTGTTGGGTGATCCCTTGCTCTCACGTTCGAGTGTTTGCTCATCGTTTAGGCCGGTTAGTGGAATTTCTGCTCATTGCAATTACCTCCGAGGTTCTTCGCACCTGGGTAGTACCAGGACCCTTGTGCCCCAACGGACTTATCAAAAGAGCTGCCTGCCCTCCCTATGTATGACCAAAAAGAAGCAAAAGAAGCCTTGCGACGAGACACGGACATTCCTCATGCTGCGGTTCCCTCCGGTCCGTTCCCGGGTTGGGTTAGGGGCAGATCCGAGCAATTTCTTTCCTTCTAGGATCCAAACGTGCTCACAAGGCGCATAATAAGAATAAGACCAATAGATACTTCATAAGGGACCATTTGAGCTGCAGATCGTAATGCTCCTAGAAAGGCATATTTCGAATATAGAGGAAGTTCCCAACAAATCGTAGAAAATCTCATAACAAACAAAACTATGAACCGTACAAGCACGTCCTCTCTCACCCCACCGCGCTTACGGCTCTATACCCCAACTTGACTTGCTCTGGCCCCGGGTCCTCCCGCATCTCTTCCTCGGTAAGTGGACTGTGGAAGCTGGGGTTTATCTGCTTGGGACAGATAGAAAGCAGCAAGCATCTCTATGTTTTGTTTGTCCCTCCTGGCTTTCTAAAATAAGCTATGCTCTGCCTAACAAATCCAAATAGTAGACGCGTCGGAGACATCTTTATCAGAGAATCATTCGCTTGCGAGAAGTCCTTGCATTAGTATGAGTTCGTTGACCGTGTAAGGGCGATCCATCTTGATGACGAATTCCACGATAATGAGAAATAGAAATTAATCGTTTGATATCTGCTCGTTCTCCCCTCTTGAATTCCCAATTCACAACATGATCTTAACTTATAATTTGTTCCATTTGGTCGATCTGATACTTAGTTAACTCCTTCATCTTTATGTTCCCACTGATACCTAATCGATAATGAAACTTAATGGCTTTTTTAGGTCCAATTCCATCCATTTTGGTTGAGGCTATTCTTACTTGTTCATCGAGAACTGATATAGCTCCAGTATTATCTGACATTATTAATCCTTCTACCTTTTCCTGGTCTTCTCGGCTGGAATCTACTAGGGGTCTCGTCTCCACCCCTCCACTCCCGAACCAAGCTAGCAATTTCTCTTGACTAGAGCAAGATCATAGCATAGATTACCCCCACCCTAAAGATCATAGCATAGATTACCCTATCAAGGGAAATAGAAAAACCACTAAATTGATACACAAAAATCGATAAATAGAAAAGGCAGCGAGTTATTGTGTTTAAAGGAAAGTAATCCTTGATTAAGGTTTGGTAACATTGGACAGGAGGGGATGCGGATCATACTTATAAGTCGAATTCCTATTTTCTTATTCTATTCTTTTCGTAGCAGCTAGAGTCCCAGTTCCGAGTTGAAGCCCTGTTTCCATTAGTATTTGTATTTGTATCGCCCCAACGGGTGTATTAGAATTAGTATGCCGATAACAATGAAGGGATACGAAACCCAGCGAGTCAGAATCAAAGCATAGAGCCCCGTACTGAGATCCGGACTGAGATAAGGTAGTTGAAGGAGCACTCCGCCCACCACCACATGTAAGGCTGGAATGCTGGTGATCAAGGGTTGCTGTTGCTGGAAGGAAACGCCAGAAGAGCTAAAAGAGTGGAGCGGCCCGCCAAGGGCCAAGAAACATAGGTTACGCGGCTAGTAGCGACGCCGTTATTGGTGGTTGGTTGGCGGGTTGCTGAAAGAAACGGAAGCGCCAAGGAACAGTAGTAACGCGGCTAGTAGTTGTTACGGCTAGTTAGTTGGTGCTTGGCGCCTATCCCCCGAGGACATCAAACCGACTATTTGCATTCTAGCATTGATTTCAATTCTACAACACCTTACCCGCATTCCGATGCTGTTGCTACTGCCATTGGTGGGTTGTTCTTACTTTTGCTAGGTTTTCTCTGACTTTTGTGTTTAAGTAGCGGTGTTTTGAGTTGCCCGTTTTGACGTTAGTTCTCATCAGCCATCGTCAGCTGCCCTTCTTAGGAGGTTGGTTCCCCGCCTTAGAGCGAGCGGTAGTACTGATTTGATGATCCTAGTAGAAGAGGAGTTGGACTTAAGGGAAGCTACTCAGTTCACCTCTCTTGTCTTTGGTTCCATCTTGCATTATTCAATTCAGCATGCAGTTCGTGTACATTAGAATGTGTTTTTGTCACATTGGATTTGCTAGTATGGTTTTCCTAGTGGGTCAAAACCCAGTCCGCCAAGACTTCCACTCATATGACTACTATTGAACCACTCCCACAAGGATTTCACTAATGCTATCAGAAAACAACTAATACTGATGTGATGGGACTCTTACCTATGATAAGGAATAACCACTAGGCATTAAAGGGATGAACCCACTACTTGTTATAATTGAGCTAGCGTCGACAGACAGGGCTTGCCCTCTAATACTTGAATGAATAAGTGGAGATCTAACTATAGCGCTAACAGGACTCGTATCTAATACTGGTATAGATTTAGCTGCTATCAACAAGACTCGAACCGCACGAAGAAAAGTTTGGATCCCGAGAGTAGAACCGAGTAGCCCAAGCCTTAGTCTATGCTACCAGTAGACAGAGCCTTACTTCATTAGTCACCAACGCCTTACTTTTTGACTATCCTGTGTCTCGTTCTCACACTGCTTATTTGCATCATGCATTACTTCTTTTATTCTTGTTAACGGTGATCCATTCCTCTCCTGTTTGGTTCCATGCTCCACTAACCATATCCTGTATTCCCTGTTCCATTCCCATAAGTAGTGATTTCACTCTTTCTAGGAGTAGTTGCTTTCCTTGTTTCAAGATAAAGTGTGAGAAGCACTTGTGCAATTATTGGTAGTAGCGGTTTCGACCTCGGAAGTAGTTGTCCTATAATCAAAGACAGGATCCAGTACCATAGTTATGGAATCAAAGGCAGGAAAGGCAAATTCAGTTCCCAAGGTATTAGTTTTATTGTGAACGGTGGAAGAATCAAAGAAGCGAATGGAAGCCTATTAGGCGGTGGTTGGATTAATTGCTTTGAGTTGAGTTCCTGTTGGTATTAGTTCGAAGCTGGTGCTTACTCTACTTATATTCTTTATTGCTAGTTCGCTTCACTGGCAAGAGTAGTAAGTCCTATAAGCAATAGTTGTTCTCCTAAGTTAGTAGGTCGATTCTTACTAGTATTGATATCGGTCTTGCTAGGCAGTGTTCGATTACCAGTTTGAGTTAAAGCCCTGTTAGCGGTAGGTATATCCTGTAAGTAAGGTTGGATTCCCTGCTCCCAGGTCTCTTCTTATTAGTTGAATTCTTTGTTTCGAGTTGTAGTCCGATTAGTATAGATAGTAGTAAGCCTGTTACTTACTTGTTGTTAGCTGTAACAAATTTTCATAACCGAACGAGATTCTCTCGTTCATCAGTTGAGGAAATCACGTAGTTAGTTGAGGAAAATCCTCCTATTTCACCTGTATAAATTGACAATGGATCAATGAATCAATTGGGCATTTTCATTACTTCTTCCTATTTCCAACATGGTATCAGAGCGGCTTGCTTAAAGCAAACTCTCTTATTGCTGTCAAACGACAGTAAATTTCCACCGCTTCCGATCGCGTGCAGATTTTATCGTCGACTCCAGTCCATCTACTGTTGCGACATCTGCCTCATCTACTGACGGAACCAACGAGATCAACACCGATCTCCCAACAAGAGCTGATACTGTTGGCGCAACCTTGACATCCTTTCTTTCGCCGGAGCAGCGAAATCTCGGCCGCCTCCCCAGTCTCCAGCCTCGCCAACGCTCCGGCACATTGGCACCAGCGGTCTCCGGCCCTGCAAACGCAGCGCTCGCGAATGCTCCCGTGATCTATTTTAACAGTGGCTGCACTCACTGTGTCATATTCGGATGGGCTGGTTCCAGTATGATTGCTGCACCCGAACATTGCTATTCATCGTATCAGGACAACGGTAGAGTCTCCTTACCTCTCATTCCTTATTTCTTTTACCATCAATCTCTTGGACGCTTTCGTCATATTATTCAAAAATCGGCTTCCTACACTCGCTCTTCCTCTATCTTCTAACGATTTTTGCAATTGTTTTCTCGGGGAGATTACTACCTTTCTCTCTTGGTTTCCCTTTGACCTGGTATTGGTTCCTCGATGTCTTCGTTCTCTACCTCCGATACTCCAACGCTTTTTTCTGTTGGCAATCTTTCTCCGCATTCACGACTCACCTCAATTAATGCCGCCTCCTTGATTCCATTTAAATTATCCAAGGGTGGTAATTATGCGTCCTGGCGGGCCCAATTCTCAAACCTTTTATTTGGTTATGATTTATTGGGTTACATTGATGGCTCTCTTAGTTGTCCACCAGCGATGATACATGTTCCAGGAGAACCCGACCTAGTATCGAATTCCGCGCACAAACTTTGGTTGCGCCAAGATCGGCTAATACTCCAAGCAATTCAAGCTTCTGTTGCAGGATCCATTGCTCCGCTTGTGTCCTCTTGTGTCACTGCTGCGGAAGCTTGGACCAAGTTACAAACTACCTTCGCGAATCGCTCCCGGACTCGCATGCTTGGACTCCTATCCAGCCTTATGAGCCTTAAGCAGGAGGGAAGTACTATTGCCGATTACTTACAACATATCAAAATGATTATTGGTGACCTAGCTTTGATAGGTCATTCCCTGACTGATGAAGAAGTTCTTGTCCACACGCTTAATGGATTGAGTCCCGAGTTCAAAGAACTAGCAGCTGCACTTCGAGCACGTGACTCTCCGGTTTGCTTTGAAGAACTCTATGACAAGCTCACAGATTATGAAGCTTACCTAAAACGTGCTAATAGACTGTCAGATTCATTGCCAGGACCTCCTATCACGGCTCAGTTCAATCAGAAGTCCAATCGGCAAAATCATAAATACCGTAAGAATGCTTCCAAAGGTGTGACCAATTTTTTTCCCACTTCTACGGGTCCCTCTCCATCACCGTCGCCTCTCCATTCTCCGCACTTCAACGCTGCCGTTCAACCGCGTTGTCCTCCTTCCATGCTTCAGCAACAAGTTGTCTGCCAATTATGTGATAAAGTCGGCAACTCGGCAAAGGTTTGTCGGTCTCGACCTCGTCTTTCATCTCCGTCGGCTTGGCCTCGGGCAAATGTCATGATGACTCCCTCTGACAATCAATCTAACTGGATTGTGGACTCTGGTGCTTCCCACCATATTACTTCTGATCTCCAGAACCTATCGCTCCACAACAACTATGGCGGAACTGAAGATATTATCGTCGGTGATGGTAACAGAATTCCTATTACTCATTTCGGTACAACAAAGCTTACTTCAAATGCCACTTCTTTTACACTCGATAATGTTTTGTGTGCACCCCATATTAAAAGAAATCTCATCTCTGTCTCTCAGTTCTGCCAACAAAACAATGCTTCTATTGAATTCTTTCCTGATTATTTTCTTGTCAAGGACTTGAGCACGGGAGCATCGTTGGTTCGCGGTCCGAATAAAGACAACATCTATGAATGGCCGTCTACCTTATATCTCACTCAGCCTACTGCTAACGCCTCCACCGCTGCTCCAATCGATATGTGGCATCAACGTCTTGGTCACCCCTCAATCCCTATTCAACAAAAGTTACTTTCTCGCTACTCTATTCCTGTTTCTAAATCTGGTTCTACTATTACTTACTGTGATGCTTGTCTTAGTAATAAGAGTCATCAGTTACCATTTGGTACATCTTCTATTTCTTGCTCTAAACCTTTTGAGGTTATTTATACTGATGTCTGGGGCCCTGCATCAGTTGTCTCTTTTGACAAGTTCAGATTCTATGTTGTCTTTGTAGACTATTTTACAAAGTACACATGGTTATATCCTCTTTGTCAAAAATCTGAGGTTGCTGTTGTCTTCTCTAAATTCAAGAACTTGGTCGAGAATTATTTTCAAACTACTATTAAAACTGTCTATTCTGATGGTGGCGGTGAATATCAAGCTCTTGCGTCTTATCTAGCTACCTCTAGTATTCAACATCTTAAGTCCCCACCATATACCCCTCAACTGGTTGGCTCTGCTGAGCGTAAGCATCGTCATATTGTTGAGACTGGTCTTACATTGCTCCATCAGGCTTCCATGCCTTCTATCTTTTGGTCTGTCGCTTTTCAAACTGCTGTTTATCTTATTAATCGTTTGCCTACTCCTCTCCTACAATATCATTCACCATTTGAAAAGTTATTTCAAAAACACCCTAACATCCAAACCTTAAAGGTTTTTGGTTGTCTATGTTATCCATGGTTACGTCCCTACAATTCTAATAAAATGCAACCTCGATCTCGACCTTGTGTTTTCATAGGGTACTCTCTTGAACATAACACCTATCGATGTTATGACCCTCACTCTGCTAAAGTCTTTGTCTCCAGACATGTTACTTTTGTGGAAACCGTCTTTCCCTTTCGAGATCATCGACAATCGGTAGTTCCATTAGATCGCAATGAACAATCTTCCTCCTCCATTTTGTCTTCCTTAGATCCAAACTCTCTAGTTACTTTTGTTCCGCAGTTTCCCTCTTTTCCCTCTCCTTCGGCTCCTCCCACCCCCGTGTCTTTGTCTTCACCACACCAAGGTACTTCTACTGTCCCTTCCTCTGCCTCCACCAGCACTGACCCACAACCCTTACCTCCTAGCCCTACTGTCACTTCTCGGCATCCTATGCAAACTCGTTCCAAGTGTGGTATCTTTAAACCACGTCGAGTTCTAGATTTGCATGTTAGCACCGAACCCTCTCTCGACTCTGTTGAACCTACTTCATTCTCTCAGGCTCAGAAATGTCCTCATTGGCGTAAAGCCATGTGTTAGGAGTATGATGCCCTTCTTCACAATGCTACTTGGACTCTCACTCCTCCTCTCTCCACACAAAATATTATCGGGTGCAAATGGATTTTTCGAATTAAGCGGAATCCTGATGGTTCTATTGCTCGCTATAAGGCACGTCTTGTGGCCAAAGGATTTCATCAACGACCTGGCATTGACTTCACTGAGACATTTAGTCCTGTTGTCAAACCTACTACCATTCGGCTTCTTCTAAGTCTGGCAATATCAAAAGGCTGGTGCTTACGTCAGTTAGATGTTAACAATGCCTTTTTACAAGGAACCCTCACTGAAGATGTTTTTATGGAACAACCTCCAGGCTTTATACATCCTCAATATCCGGGACATGTTTGTAAACTAAAAAAGGCCATCTATGGACTTCGTCAGGCTCCACAAGCATGGTATACTGAACTTGGTCTCTACTTATCTTCCATTGGATTTATCAACTCTAAGTCTGATGTTTCCTTATTTCTACGCCAACATCGTGGGAGCACCATCTATCTCCTCGTCTATGTGGATGATATTATTATCACTGGTGATAACTCAACGGAGGTTCAGGCATTTATTACGCAATTGGCAGACCGCTTCTCCCTCAAAGATCTTGGTACCTTGCATTACTTTCTCGGTGTTGAGGCTACATTTACATCTTCTGGTCTCTTTCTTTCACAACGAAAGTATATTCATGATTTACTGTTGAAGACAAACATGCAAGACGCTAACGTAGTCTCCACTCCTCTATCTCCAAGTACATCGCTGCATCTCTATGATGGTAGTCCTGTCACAGATCCTACTCTATATCGACAGGTAGTTGGCTCCTTACAATATCTAGCACTCACTCGTCCCGATGTCTCCTTTCCGGTTAATAAATTATCTCAATTTATGCATCAACCATCTACTTTGCACTGGACTGCTGTCAAACGCATTTTGCGTTATCTGAAAGGGACTATTGATCATGGCATTTTTCTTCGCAAGAATTCTCCCTCTCAACTTCATGCCTTTGCGGATGCGGATTGGGCCGGTAACGTTGATGATAGAACCTTTACATCTGGGTATATTGTATTCCTTGGTGCTAATCCGATAAGCTGGAGCTCTAAAAAGCAAAAGACGGTTGCCAGATCTACTACCGAGGCTGAATATCGGGCTGTTGCTGCCGCTGCTGCTGAACTCAATTGGATTAGCCACTTACTTCAGGAACTTCAAATTCATTCTGCTTCTATACCTGTTATTTACTGTGATAACATCGGGGCCACTTATCTTTGTGCAAATCCAGTCTTTCACTCCCGCATGAAGCACGTTGCTATCGACTTTCACTTTGTTCGGGATCAAGTAGCTCGCAAGCAGCTCCGTGTCTCTCATGTCCACACAGCTGACCAACTGGCCGACTCCCTCACGAAGTCTCTAGCACGTAAACTGTTTTTCTTCCATCGATCCAAGATCGGCGTCCTTGACAGGAGCTCGATCTTGCGGGGGCATGTTAGCTGTAACAAATTTCCATAACCGAACGAGATTCTCTCGTTCATCAGTTGAGGAAATCACGTAGTTAGTTGAGGAAAATCCTCCTATTTCACCTGTATAAATTGACAATGGATCAATGAATCAATTGGGCATTTTCATTACTTCTTCCTATTTCCAACACTTGTTTCATCTCTCAGGTAGTGTGTTGCTCTCTTACTTTTGAGTTATCGTCTTGTTAGCACGAGTTGGCATCTTCCTTTCTAGTGAGAGTCTTCTACTTATTCCTCTTATTCTGATTGCAGTGTTGAGTTCCCCGTTCACATTCTTCTTTTTATGCTAATGTATTGAGTTCAGCTACTCCTTATTAGTATCTTATCCTTGTGGGCTATAGTCCTATATCTCATCGTCTAAGACTTTTTGCAAGGACCAGTAAAGGGAATACAAATTTAGATGTCAGGGCGGAAGAATCAAAGACAGGAGAGGAGTAGTCTCATAGGCGGCAAAGTGAGAATCGAATTAAAGTAAAGTAAGCCTAGATCTCGAACTAAAGAGTTAAGGCATACTTCAGTACTAGTTGATAGGTTTGATTCCATATTAGTATAGCTGGATGCACTAGATTATACCCATATTCCCTTAATACCTAGGTTGGGGCGGATGCTCAAGTGCAATTCTTCCCAATAGGGTACTCAATCTCAGAGTTGGTATTGGTAGACCGGGAGACGGGCGAGGCAGCCTCAAAAGCACCAGTAACAGAGCGAGGGACAGTGATATCAGATTTCAAGTAAGGTACAGTAGGCTTGGCCACTCGTAAATCAATTTGAATTATGAAAATCCATGATTGCATTCTTTGTTCCACCAGTCAGCCTGCTACCTTTTACTTTGATTTCCTCACTGCTTACTTGCACTCTCTAGTTCAAGTTAGAGGCTTTCTTTCCCGACTACGTTTTCTTGTGTTCAAGCTGAAGCCTTCCATGAGGGAGATCCAGTCCAATTTTCTGCCTACAAAGGGGGATTCTTTAGTTGTAGCTTCGACCTAATAAGTTATGTTTTGGGCCTGTATTGTGATACGAGCTATAAGAGTAGAGCCGGGCTAAGTAGACTAATGCTGACTTTGAATATTAGTCTATTACTCGATGCGCTATATCATAGACCCTAGGCTGAGTATCCTGACTTCAAAGCTTAATTCTGTATTACTAACTTAGTAGTGAGTTCTGATTATGAAGGGGATAAATAAGTATTTGGATACAAAGACTAGAGTTGGGCAAGCACTAGTGGAATCCTGACTTTAGTGTTAACTTCCTGAGCTATGTTTTCATTCTTTCTACCATTACTCTTAATTCTTATTTGCGGGGGTGGGTTGTTAGCCTGTAATTGCTATCTTTGACTCTTGAGCACTGGCTTTCCAAACGCGGACTCCTTTCTTTCATTACTTAGTCCTAGCCTGCCCCTTCCATGCCTAGTTATTAGTATGGCACCCTTGACTCGAAGTCTGAAATCAACCCCTCTTAAGGAATACAACTCCAAAGTAAGAATAGCGTGAATAAGCCAATTCTTCGACTTTTATCAAATCTTACTTTCCCTACTATGGGGCTGATGCTCCTGACTTCAATTATGTGACTTAACCCTTGCATTTTGATAATGACCTCGCCAATCTACCCTCGTACAAGAGATCAGAAGTAACACTCACATTAATATGGGAGATAAGCCCAGTAAGCCCAAGAAGGGAACTAAAGCCCGAGAATGAACTACTATCTCAAAAGAATGCAAAGCGGGAGGGCTAAGTTTGATTTCAAGGATACCAGTAACAAGTATCAGTTCTCTTTCTTATTAAAGGTCGGGAAGCGGGAGTCTCAGAAAGTAAGAAGAAAAGGTAGAATTAGGAAATAGGCAGTGAGTCTGATGGACCGGAATGTTAGTTTGGCAGCTAAGCTATTAGTAAAAGAAGAAAAGGTGAACTACATAGTGAAATACATAATAATTCGTATAAGGAAGGGCAGCCTTGTTAGTAGAGTGGTATCGTTCTTGTCAGTAACAGTGGAATTCCCAGTTATGGGTTGGACTCCTCTAAGTTATGAGCTGGACTCCCCCCTAAGTCGTATTTCAAGTGTCTTTGCCTCTTGTTCGAGTCTGCTACTCCGCTCCCCTATTCCCTAGTTCGAGTTAGAGCCTTCCGATCCTAGCTTAGAGACTTAGTTCCTGTCCTCCGGCCTACTTACTTCACTTTTCTTTTAAGTTAAGCTCAACTGTAAGTCTTACTATCCTGGCTCGTATTCTTTGACTACTATTGCTAGCCGCTACAGTCTCTTAGCCCGGCATCCCTTCCCTTAGCTATAGAGTCTACCACTCCTTACTTTCTTTCTTTAATTAATGGCTTCTGATTCTTACTACGCTTCTATTCATTCTGTAATGACCTCGAGCGCCCCGAATTCCCATGCTCGGGATTTGTTCTTTTACTTCTTAGTTCCATTCTGGTATTTCCCCACTTTCATCCCTGTACTAATAAGTGAAATTAAGATTCCTTTCCCTCACTACTCATTATCTTTTATATTTTGGATTGGTTTCATTCTGGCTTTACCTATAAAGAGATTAGTGAAAAATGCACTAGAACAGCTTCCAGTTGGATTGATAGGAAATAAGATCATGTCATATACCTAATATAGCTTCTAATGAATTTGGAGCCTATAAAACAGGAATCGAAGTTTGCAACAAGGAATACAGAATCAATAGTGGGAAGGGAAGGCTAAGAGACATGAGTTGAGGTTGGGGGGTTAGGATCAAGTTTGCAACAAGCAATACGCGCCACGCCAGCAAGGAAAGAGTCAAAGGCAATTCTTTGAGCTGCCTTTGACTCTTTCCTTGCTGGCGTTCTGAGTTCTGTGCTTGAGCTTGTCGGTAAGTAGTTCATTTCTGTATTCCTAGCCTCATTCCTGTTATAAGTGATTCAATTCTTTCTATTATTCTTGCTGGTCTAAGTAGTTCTTTCCAGTAGTAAGGAATGTCAGGGCAGGGACAAGTCCCAATATCAAAGTAGAGAATCCAAGTCAGTAGTGCCAGGGTACAAATAAGCGCCAAGCAACAGAAAGAGTGGAGCGGCCCTAAAGGGTTGCTGAAAGAAACAAAAGCGCCAAGGAACAGTAGTGACGCGGCTAGTAGTTGTTACGGCTAGTTAGTTGTTGCTTGGCGCCTAGCTTCCTTCCAGCAGAAAGAGTGGAGCGGCCCTAGCCGCGCAACGTTGTTGCTTGGCAACGGCCGCGGAACTCTTTTGGGCAGTAAGGATTAGGGGTTTAGAGCCATGAGTCGAAGTCTAATGAGGAATGGGTTCATTCTCATTTGGTAGTGGATTGACTCTTATAAGCGTTAGTTCCAATCTGATACTGACTGCACTCAACTAAGCAAGTAGAAGAAATCAAATCAAGGATGAAATACATAGTTTTAAAGAAGGGAAGGGTGCTGTAAAAGAATAAAGAAGGGGATTATACACAAACAAATAAGGAAGGGAATAGATGAGCTCTAACAGGAATATGATCTTTGATTTTCCATTTCATAAAATACAAATTGGATTCATTAATGAAACAAAATATAGCACAACAAACAAGCAAACATAATGTTGCGCTAATGGGAGCTGCAAGCCATTACTTGTTTCCTTCTAAACTAAACTCGCTAACGCGCTCTCCTAAGAAAAACCTCTCTCTCTTATCCACTGAAAAAGAGCTATTCGCATTCGCGCCTCACTTTCTTTTACCCTTGACAACTGAAATCGTCCTAAGCTTTCACACAGTTTTAGGAAAGGACCTACTTTCAAGTGGCTGATAATAATCTAGTATATCTATTGCTAATAAATAGAAGTCTATTTTCTAATGCTCTTTCTACCTTTTGAATAAACTATTTGTAATGCTCTTCTGTGGGCGTTGTTCCGGGTTGGTTCATGAGGAGGAAGCTACGAAATCCAATCATATCGATTCTTATGTTTACTAGACTCTAGATATTGTTGAATCTGCATCTTTTCTCTCTGCAAGCAGAAGTTGGACTCATTTGGAAACCTGTTCAATGACATATTACCTCACGTACTTCAATCAAGTCTGAACTTGCCTTGCCCTTACAAGTCCAACACCTTACTCACTAAATCTTTCTATCAACCCACGCTCTAGGAGACGAGACCGTGGAGATGCTATATAACACGCTCTAGGGATGCAGACTAGGAAGTCATATTAGCACTCCGTTCAGGTCCACTCAATAGGTCGACCCGGGATTCTATATCAAATGGTAAAAAAATGGATAGGTGGGGTTAATCTACTCGTATTCAGTACAAAACAATGAGGAAGATTCAAAAGTAAGAAAAATCAGACCATTCTCTACGACAACACAAGAGCGGAACGGGGATTTACACTCGAACTAGAATAGAACTCATATTTAGTACTTGGCGCTTATATACACTTGTATGATAAGAGAACCTTTCAATTAGTTATGATAAGATAACCTTTCAATTAGTTGTTGCTGTGCTTTGTTACTGTATTCTGTCTTAGGGAGTTTTGAAAGAAAGAAGGAGGAAAATAAGTATGACTCGGCTATCTTTCCTGCTGCCGAAGGAACTCCCTCTCTTTACTTACATCCATTCTGTATTTTCTTACTTTCGTTCTCGCTTTCCTGTCTTTAAAGTCTAAATTGAAGAGTTTCACCCATTGGTTAGAGGAAGCCTATGCAACTTGAGGGCTGACTTAGAAATAGTATAGTCCATAGGGGAATGAAACACAGAAGCATAAGAAATGACACTATGAACAAAGAATTGATATCCTTTCTCATCAACCTAGCGCTAGTGGGCAACATCTACTAATAGGAAAAGCAGTAAACCAAGCCACCAAGCGCCAAGCGGACAAGCAACTACTGTAAATAAGGAATGGAATCTATTAGTATAAGAGTGATTAGTGGATGCGCGGGGGGACCTTCCATTGGTAGTGTGACGAAGACATCAGCGGTAGTAACTAATACAAAATACAGAAACAGTGTAGCGGCCGGTAAGAAAAGAATGTTGGAAATAGAAAGAAGTAATGAAAATGCCCAATTGATTCATTGATCCATTGTCAATTTATACAGGTGAAGATAGGAGGATTTTCCTCAACTAACTACGTGATTTCCTCAACTGATGAACGAGAGAATCTCGTTCGGTTATGGAAATTTGTTACAGCCAACATGCCCCCGCAAGATCGAGCTCCTGTCAAGGACGCCGATCTTGGATCGATGGAAGAAAAACAGTTTACGTGCTAGAGACTTCGTGAGGGAGTCGGCCAGTTGGTCAGCTGTGTGGACATGAGAGACACGGAGCTGCTTGCGAGCTACTTGATCCCGAACAAAGTGAAAGTCGATAGCAACGTGCATCATGCGGGAGTGAAAGACTGGATTTGCACACAGATAAGTGGCCCCGATGTTATCACAGGAAATAACAGGTATAGAAGCAGAATGAATTTGAAGTTCCTGAAGTAAGTGGCTAATCCAATTGAGTTCAGCAGCAGCGGCGGCAACAACCCGATATTCAGCCTCGGTAGTAGATCTGGCAACCGTCTTTTGCTTTTTAGAGCTCCAGCTTATCGGATTAGCACCAAGGAATACAATATACCCAGATGTAGAGGTTCTATCATCAACGTTACCGGCCCAATCCGCATCTGCAAAGGCATGAAGTTGAGAGGGAGAATTCTTGCGAAGAAAAATGCCATGATCAATAGTCCCTTTCAGATAACGCAAAATGCGTTTGACAGCAGTCCAGTGCAAAGTAGATGGTTGATGCATAAATTGAGATAATTTATTAACCGGAAAGGAGACATCGGGACGAGTGAGTGCTAGATATTGTAAGGAGCCAACTACCTGTCGATATAGAGTAGGATCTGTGGCAGGACTACCATCATAGAGATGCAGCGATGTACTTGGAGATAGAGGAGTGGAGACTACATTAGCGTCTTGCATGTTTATCTTCAACAGTAAATCATGAATATACTTTCGTTGTGAAAGAAAGAGACCAGAAGATGTAAATGTAGCCTCAACACCGAGAAAGTAATGCAAGGTACCAAGATCTTTGAGGGAGAAGCGGTCTGCCAATTGTGTAATAAATGCCTGAACCTCCGTTGAGTTATCACCTGTGATAATAATATCATCCACATAGACGAGGAGATAGATGGTGCTCCCACGATGTTGGCGTAGAAATAAGGAAACATCAGACTTAGAGTTGATAAATCCGATGGAAGATAAGTAGTGACCAAGTTCAGTATACCATGCTCGTGGAGCCTGACGAAGTCCATAGATGGCCTTTTTTAGTTTACAAACATGTCCCGGATATTGAGGATGTATAAAGCCTGGAGGTTGTTCCATAAAAACATCTTCAGTGAGGGTTCCTTGTAAAAAGGCATTGTTAACATCTAACTGACGTAAGCACCAGCCTTTCGATATTGCCAGACTTAGAAGAAGCCGAATGGTAGTAGGTTTGACAACAGGACTAAATGTCTCAGTGAAGTCAATGCCAGGTCGTTGATGAAATCCTTTGGCCACAAGACGTGCCTTATAGCGAGCAATAGAACCATCAGGATTTCGCTTAATTCGAAAAACCCATTTGCACCCGATAATATTTTGTGTGGAGAGAGGAGGAGTGAGAGTCCAAGTAGCATTGTGAAGAAGGGCATCATACTCCTCACACATGGCTTTACGCCAATGTGGATATTTCTGAGCCTGAGAGAATGAAGTAGGTTCAACAGAGTCGAGAGAGGGTTCGGTGCTAACATGCAAATCTAGAACTCGACGTGGTTTAAAGATACCACACTTGGAACGAGTTTGCATAGGATGCCGAGAAGTGACAGTAGGGCTAGGAGGTAAGGGTTGTGGGTCAGTGCTGGTGGAGGCAGACGAAGGGACAATAGAAGTACCTTGGCGTGGTGAAGACAAAGACACTAGGGGGGGAGGAGCCGAAGGAGAGGGAAAAGAGGGAAACTGCGGAACAGAAGTAACTAGAGAGTTTGGATCTAAGGAAGACAAAATGGAGGAGGAAGATTGTTCATTGCGATCTAATGGAACTACCGATTGTCGATGATCTCGAAAGGGAAAGACGGTCTCCACAAAAGTAACATGTCTGGAGACAAAGACTTTAGCAGAGTGAGGGTCATAACATCGATATGTGTTATGTTCAAGAGAGTACCCTATGAAAACACAAGGTCGAGATCGAGGTTGCATTTTATTAGAATTGTAGGGACGTAACCATGGATAACATAGACAACCAAAAACCTTTAAGGTTTGGATGTTAGGGTGTTTTTGAAATAACTTTTCAAATGGTGAATGATATTGTAGGAGAGGAGTAGGCAAACGATTAATAAGATAAACAGCAGTTTGAAAAGCGACAGACCAAAAGATAGAAGGCATGGAAGCCTGATGGAGCAATGTAAGACCAGTCTCAACAATATGACGATGCTTACGCTCAGCAGAGCCAACCAGTTGAGGGGTATATGGTGGGGACTTAAGATGTTGAATACCAGAGGTAGCTAGATAAGACGCAAGAGCTTGATATTCACCGCCACCATCAGAATAGACAGTTTTAATAGTAGTTTGAAAATAATTCTCGACCAAGTTCTTGGATTTAGAGAAGACAATAGCAACATCAGATTTCTGACAAAGAGGATATAACCATGTGTACTTTGTAAAATAGTCTACAAAGACAACATAGAATTTGAACTTGTCAAAAGAGACAACTGATGCAGGGCCCCAGACATCAGTATAAATAACCTCAAACGGTTTAGAGCAAGAAATAGAAGATGTACCAAATGGTAACTGGTGACTCTTATTACTAAGACAAGCATCACAGTAAGTAATAGTAGAACCAGATTTAGAAACAGGAATAGAGTAGCGAGAAAGTAACTTTTGTTGAACAGGGATTGAGGGATGACCAAGACGTTGATGCCACATATCGATTGGAGCAGCGGTGGAGGCGTTAGCAGTAGGCTGAGTGAGATATAAGGTAGACGGCCATTCATAGATATTGTCTTTATTCGGACCGCGAACCAACGATGCTCCCGTGCTCAAGTCCTTGACAAGAAAATAATCAGGAAAGAATTCAATAGAAGCATTGTTTTGTTGGCAGAACTGAGAGACAGAGATGAGATTTCTTTTAATATGGGGTGCACACAAAACATTATCGAGTGTAAAAGAAGTGGCATTTGAAGTAAGCTTTGTTGTACCGAAATGAGTAATAGGAATTCTTTTACCATCATCGATGATAATATCTTCAGTTCCGCCATAGTTGTTGTGGAGCGACAGGTTCTGGAGATCAGAAGTAATATGGTGGGAAGCACCAGAGTCCACAATCCAGTTAGATTGATTGTCAGAGGGAGTCATCATGACATTTGCCCGAGGCCAAGCCGACGGAGGTGAAAGACGAGGTTGAGACCGACAAACCTTTGCCGAGTGGCCGACTTTATCACACAATTGGCAGACAACTTGTTGCTGAAGCATGGAAGGAGGACAACGCGGTTGAACGACAGCGTTGAAGTGCGGAGAATGGAGAGGCGACGGTGATGGAGAGGGACCCGTAGAAGTGGGAAAAAAATTGGTCATACCTTTTGAAGCATTCTTACGGTATTTATGATTTTGCCGGTTGGACTTCTGATTGAACTGAGCCGTGATAGGAGGTCCTGACAATGAATCTGACAGTCTATTAGCACGTTTTAGGTAAGCTTCATAGTCGGTGAGCTTGTCATAGAGTTCTTCAAAGCAAACCGGAGAGTCACCTGCTCGAAGTGCAGCTGTTAGTTCTTTGAACTCGGGACTCAATCCATTAAGCGTGTGGACAAGAACTTCTTCATCAGTCAGGGAATGACCTATCAAAGCTAGGTCATCAATAATCATTTTGATATGTTGTAAGTAATCGGCAATAGTACTTCCCTCCTGCTTAAGGCTCATAAGGCTGGATAGGAGTCCAAGCATGCGAGTCCGGGAGCGATTCGCGAAGGTAGTTTGTAACTTGGTCCAAGCTTCCGCAGCAGTGACACAAGAGGACACAAGCGGAGCAATGGATCCTGCAACAGAAGCTTGAATTGCTTGGAGTATTAGCCGATCTTGGCGCAACCAAAGTTTGTGCGCAGAATTCGATACTAGGTCGGGTTCTCCTGGAACATGTATCATCGCTAGTGGACAACTAAGAGAGCCATCAATATAACCCAATAAATCATACCCAAATAAAAGGTTTGAGAATTGGGCCCGCCAGGACGCATAGTTACCACCCTTGGATAATTTAAATGGAATCAAGGAGACGGCATTAATTGAGATGAGTCCTGAATGCGGAGAAAGATTGCCAACAGGAAAAAGTGTTGGAGTATCGGAGGTAGAGAACGAAGACATCAAGGAACCAATACCAGGTCAAAGGGAAACCAAGAGAGAAAGGTAAGTAATCTCGCCGAGAAAACAGTTGCAAAAATCGTTAGAAGATAGAGGAAGAGCGAGGGTAGGAAGCCGATTTTTGAATAATATGACGAAAGCGTCCAAGAGATTGATGGTAAAAGAAATAAGGAATGAAAGGTAAGGAGACTCTACTGTTGTCCTGATACGATGAATAGCAATGTTCAGGTGCAGCAATCATACTGGAACCAGCCCATCCGAATATGACACAGTGAGTGCAGCCACTGTTAAAATAGATCACCCGACACTCCCCTCAAATCCAACAGGATACACCGGGAGGAAGACCGCGGGGGCATTCGCGAGCGCTGCGTTTGCAGGGCCGGAGACCGCTGGTGCCAATGTGCCGGAGCGTTGACGAGGCTGGAGACTGGGGAGGCGGCCGAGATTTCGCTGCTCCGGCGAAAGAAAGGATGTCAAGGTTGCGGCAACAGTATCAGCGCTCGTTGTCAATCAAATTTGCTGTCGTTTGACAGCAATAAGAGAGTTTGCTTTAAGCAAACGGCTCTGATACCATGTTGGAAATAGAAAGAAGTAATGAAAATGCCCAATTGATTCATTGATCCATTGTCAATTTATACAGGTGAAGATAGGAGGATTTTCCTCAACTAACTACGTGATTTCCTCAACTGATGAACGAGAGAATCTCGTTCGGTTAAGGAAATTTGTTACAGCTAACAAAGAAGTCTTATTACAGTGAAATTCCACTGATGTGTTTATGGTGGTATAGAGTATAGGGGTTTTGAGTGCATTTCTTGACTCTATGCTTTTCTTTTTATTATGAATAGTTGAGCTCTTTATTCCTCTTTCAATTCTTAGAAGCAATAGTACCACAGCTTGGAAGCAAAGAAGCAAGTAGTTAAGGTCATTCGAGTTCCATTCTTTTTAGCAGTAGTTATGGTCTGGTTTTCTTACTTGGTATTGGGAGCAGGTAACTGACGATACACGTATATCTTCCATTCTGTATTGAATACTTTCATTAAATAGGCTACGGTTGATATTACTACTTTAAAGACGTAGGCTAGGTCGGGAGTGACAAAGTTCAAAGGCAATAAGGCTGGGTGGGCCGAGGAGTAAGGCATGGGCTTATGCTTTGGATTCTGATATGGTAGCGTGGCTCTCCATTCTTCTAAGTAGAGGTTTGACCCCCCAGTTGTTAGTTAAGGTCGTTAGTACACTGTTTATTTCTTTACTACAGGATGAAGTCTTAGAAGCGCCAGCTGCAGTCTCGTAAGTGAAATAAGTAATGGAGTTATGATATATATTGTATGGCACAAGTTTCTTAGCGTATTTCATAAGGTAAAGAATAAAGAGCACGATTTGACTCGGTATGGGGAAGGGAGTTGTTGACTCGGCGTCAGGGCCGGGAGTTTGTTTAAACCCATTCTTTTACAAGGTGCTTTTGAATTGACGTCGGGCAAAACTCTGTTTTCAGTATTAGCGTCTCTCTACCCTAACCCTAAAAACACTGCTTACTGCTTACTCCAAATTAACCAATTGAAATAGGGCACCCACAAGTCCGGATAACAAGGAAAAACTATATCAATAATAGCCTTTCGGGTCTATTACTAACACGGACTTTCGGGTTGGGGTCGAGCAAGCACAAGGGTTTCCGCTATTAGTTCATTTGCCAGAACCCAGATTACAATCGTATTCTTACTCTACTACAAACAAAGGAGCGGATACAGCTTCTGACCTCGATACTGCAGATTCCTATTACCCCCTTTTATCGCAACAGGTAAACAATAATGTGAATTGGCAACATAGAAAGATGAAACTCGGGATGCAACTAGAACGGCACTATCCTTTCTTTCCCTAACAACTGCTTCCAATAATGCAGCCAGCACTAAAAGGAATGGAACCCATGCTAACAACAATGAAACCACCACCGATACACTAACAGCATGATTTATACTTAGAAGAGAGGAATCCAATCCATAACTGTACAGAAGTGCACTAGGGAATCCAGTCTTTCGCTCCCTTCTACTAGCCGCGCGCTAGCCGCGTCACTACTGACACGCTATACGTTATAGCTTGTCGGTCCTTGGCCCTTCAGTTATAGATTTCCACTTATATTCCTATTCTCCTGTTTTAACCTTCCCTACTGATACGTACTTTCTTTCTTTATCCGCCAATCCAGATCCTCTATTTGCTAAAGAACTCAGCTACTGTTATGAAAATGCTACTATTGTGCCCGGGTTTTTAGAATTCAATCACTGCTAATGAGAAACGAACTGTTGACTTCAATGCCTATATGCGGGCGACAGTCAGCTTATCAGACAGCACTGCTTTAGCTGCCCTCTCCTTCTTAAGAGCCCATCGCTAACAGTGGAGCGGCCGCCAAAGGTTGCTGGGCCGCCAAGCAACCTAGCCGCGTCACTACAGTGCCTAGCTTCCTTAACCAAAAGAGTGGAGCGGCCCTAGCCGCGGAACGTTGTTGCTTGGCGGCCCGCCAAGCAACCACCGATAACGGCGCCACGCTTGCTCTGTCTATCAACCCTTGTCCCGCCAAGCAACCACCGAGTTGCTAGGCTAGGGCCGCTCCACTCTTTTGGGTGTTCCCGCTCCACTCTTTTGGGTATTGCCGTGTAACTCTTTTGGGAAAGGTAGCCTTAAAGCAGTATAGTTTGACTCGTTGGTGCACTACTTGATTCTAATATCTGATAGTATTGGTCTTCCTCTTATAGTGAGGGCAATTGAAATACAAAATGGAAATCAGAAGTATGCTTGCCTGGTTCGCTACCCTAGCCTTAGAGCTCAGTCATATACTTTATAGCCTTATAGCTCGACATCGCAGAATAGAAGACAGGAGCGAAAGACCTCGAATTAGGAGCTCAATTCTGTTACTTGCTTGCTGGATTCTTACTTGTGTTAGTTCGTTCAATTCCTTTGATCGGCACTCTCATTCCTATATGCCCGGGTTCAATTACGATAGTAGTAAGTTCAATTCGTAGTTGTGAGTTACATTCTGCTTAGCAGCAGTTAAAGCATGTAATACAGGCGAGGTAGCCCTAGATATAGTAGAGCAGGGTTATAAGTAAGTAGAGGAAATCCTAGTTATAAGTGGAAGTATTGCCGACAGCGGGGTTATTCTTTGACTTCACTCTTATTCTTGTGCTTATGAGTTTGGTTGCTGTCCTTAGAGAGCTAAGCCTATCAGTATGACTTTCCTTACTATGAGGCTGACTTTCCAACTGAACTAACCTCCTTTCATCTTATTATTTGACTAAGGACTTCGAACCCCGCTTTACCAGCTCTAAGCCTTTATCCGCTATTGAGAGGTCTGCCACTAATGCCTATAAAACTGGAGTTCCATAGCGAAACTAGATAATGTGGATGCGAGGAATAAGCCCAACCCGTAGAGCGAAATACCGACTTAAGGCTCGGTAGTTAGTGAAGTAATTGTGGACTACCCGGTTCTATTCTTTTAGTAGTGATACCAATCTTGTCAGTATCAGTTCCATTTCTATATTATAATGAAAAGTATCAATTCAAATCCGTAGCGAAAGAAGGCAAGTAAGATAGAAGAAAAAGGCCAAGTTCCCGTAGGTAAGTCCTATCCGGCACTAGTCAATTCTTCATGTCGGGTTACGACTTGATAGTTTCATTGCTATGTGAGAGTTGGCTTCCTCGTTTCGAGTGCAATTCCTATTGATAAGGTGAAGTCGTTAGTGGGCCTATTTAATATGAGTTCCCAGTTCGAGTATTACCAGTAGTAGTAACTTACCTGTCCTTGTAGTTAAGCTCGAGATAAGGATTAGAGATGATAGTTCAATTTTGATTAATAATAGTATAGTATAGTATAGGATACAACAAACAAGTCAGGTTTTTGACTGCTCCGCGCGCTTAGCTCTGATACCGATAAGTTCAATTCCGAGTTGACTGTGGAAGCCCCTTTACCACTAGCTCTATTTTACTTTATAGAGGGAATTGCTGAACTACCTGGCGCTCCCATATTAGCAACAAATCCAACTATACTACTGAAACTCACACTCGAAAGCAATAATCAATGGAAGGATCTGTCTTGCCCCTACCCATAAGTACAATGATCCTATTACTTAGTTGCTTGGCCTAAGACGTTTTACTATACATCGAAAGAATAATCAGATAGGTTGGTCAATTGGTCGAGGTCTTTCTGAACCTAACGATACACGTCAGCTTAGCCCCACTCTTTTTTCTACGCGACGCCGCCAAGCAACAACTAACTAGCCTAGTCACTATGACGTCTAGCTTCCTTGTTCTAACCAGCAACCCGGCGGGCCGCTCCACTCTTTAGCCAATTCTCTGACTTTTCTTAAGGCTAGGGCCGCTCCACTCTTTGGGTCGGTAGATTTCTTCTTATTATCGTTAGTTACATTATGAGAAGCAGTAGTGATCCGACTCTCTACTCTAGTTATGAGAAAAAGTATCGCTCGGTAGGCACCAGTATAAGCTTGAAAGGCAAGTAGCGGTAGACTTTGAGGGGTCGAATGAAAGTAAGCCAAGACAAGGCAGGCCTAGAAACAGTGTAAATAGAAATGGGCTCCTAGGCAATAAGGTAAGATTCAGGTTCAGTAACGGAAGTACTAGTTTTGAGTTAAAGTCATTAGGCATTGCTCGACTCTAAGAAGTGGTAGTTGCATCCTGTCTCAACAGAAAAGGTATTCTCATGGGGGTGGGCGCTACCGGGTTATTCTTTTCAGTAGTGGTATCGGTCTTGCTTTTCTTGTTAGTAATTCTATATTACAAGAGAAGCTATTAAAAGCAGTAGCTGGCTTCTCGTCCTAGTACCAAAGCCTTGTTTTTTGGCCCTCGTTAGGATACCTCACTCACTAAGATAGGACAGAGTACAACTCAATAGTAAGCATGAAATCAATCAGTACAAGAATGCTGCTTTCCCCAACACGATCAGAAGTCAACTTATTAATTATATGAGCTAGTCCAGACAAGCAACGGCCCTAAACACAACCGCAAGAAATGAACTTGATCCCCGGATCCTATATTCTACGTCAAACAATCTTACTAGAAAAGGGAATTCAACTGGTGGTGCCTAAGAGCCTGTGAATACTACCAATAAGGCGGAAAACATCCCCATAGGGAATGCAATTACTAATATAAGAATACGACTATGCTGCTTCCAAGGCTGACTGCCTTTACTGTTTCCAAACCGATGCCAGCGCTACTGTTCAAAACTCATACCTTGACTCCCAAGCTACAGCTACCATTACTAGATCTCATTCTAACCTTCCTTACTCCTATTCTTTAGCTGCTGACTAACAAGCCTGTCCTGCCTAGCTCCTATTCTTACTTTGCTTACTTGAAAATCATATTGGGAGTTTGTCTCTTCCTTTCCCAGCTATCATTCTATAGTTGCTGATTCCAAAAGAGTTACGCAGCAATACCCTAGCCTAGCAATGTTGTTGCTTGGCCCGTCTTATAAATAAGCTGCCCCTGCTGTCATTCTATCATTTCTTCTGAAATTGTTGATTCCGTTTACTTATATTTCTCATATGATAAGTGGGCGTACAGTTATAATCAACCTATAGTGATAACAAAAGAACAGGTGCTCTGATAAAACCAAACTCGACAAGCAACGGGACAAGCACTACTAAATAGAATGGACCCACCTCTCGCCGGGCCACTCCCCAAGCCCTACCTCTTATCTAAAGGATTCCATTCCACTAGGGCACCGACAACCTACCTACCATCCCTATTCTCCGGTTGCACTTTGAAACTCCTGTTTTGCATTCTCCAACTGCCCTATATCGTTCTTGGTGCTCTACACCTGTTATTCTTCTTCTTACTTGCTTATTTCATGATTCAATCAATTCTTCCTTTATTGTATTGTATAGTGGAATATTTTTTATCATAATATATTCTCTTCTAGTTAAGGGAATTTGGGTGAAAGAAGCTTCTATTTTTGTATGAAAAAAAAAATCTATTGTTTTTCATTACTTGCGCACGATCGACCGCTCGTTGACTGACCTAGGCCTTATATGCCTAGGGATTCTACTGAAATACTATATGCGTTCATGGATTCTACTAAAATACTATGTGCCCGTTCACGAACAACGTCTCTACGCTCGCTTAGACTGAGGGCGAAGGCGATCGATCCGATATGATACTAAGGTATGTTGTGCCATACTATGGTGTGTTGCGGTGCGCCGTCATACTATGGTTTCAATCAATAGATGTGATGTAGGGTTACGTGCCATACACGACACGGGGTTTGTTGTTTGCTCGACTCGGGCACTATTGAAGTGAAGACTGTTCGATGTACCTTCTAAGTGCACGACCGACCTATGAATTCAATAACGATGGTCCTATCTCTTATAATACAGAAATCCGCTAGCGCTAACAAGGTTTTCAGTCGGTACTAATAAGAACTCAGCTAGTGCTTCTCAAACTCACTTTCCCGTCCCTATCCCTAAGTCTATCTTTCCTTTATCTTAAAAGGACTGCTAATAGCAAGTATCGAACTGACCTCTCCTTAACTAAAAAAGGGAATCCAATCACTACTAGCAGGAATTTCACCCATATCAACAAGGCCTAAACAAGAGAAAGGGAATCCCACTCCAAAGTCAGAAACACTGTTTATTAAAGGTCAAAGAATGAGATAGGAGGCAGAAAGTCAAACTAATAATAGGGGATTTGTTCTAAGGATTCAGACTTACGCTCTGGCCTAGGAATAAAGAAAATCATAATAAACTACTGGGGAGTCAGTTAATTCTGTATTGAGAGTTGTTGGCTTACTTTCCTGCCTGGCATTCCTATGTTCAGAAGTGAGTCCTTGCTTTCAAACTTGATCTCGCCTTTGATTCCTCTACTGTTTACTTTCACTCTCTAGTTGTTGATCCGGATACTAGCTATCGAACTCAAACGACTGTTTCTCTTTCTTCAATCCATATAGGTACGATATAACACCTATAGACGTAGAACCGAGCTACTCATAACGGGAATCTAACAAAGTACTTCTCATACTTAACTGGGAGCTGGGAAACTGCGGATTTCGATACTTTATCTTGCAATAAGGAATCAAAGTAGTACTTATGAGACCGAACACCTAAAGGACCATACACAACTGCCTTTACTCACTTCAGATATCCCTATCCGGACGCCTTGGATTACTTCTTTGGATCCTTACTGCCCGTCTTACTATCTTTGTTTTCCGGCTATAACAAGAGTGATTCTAATAAAACCTTTACTCCATCGGGCTTTCGCTGCCTATTATTATAAGAGAATAGCATGCTACTATTACTATTATTATAAGAGAATAGATAGATAAGTAACAACGGTATTAATACTCGACAATTATGTTTTCGAGTAAAGGAATCAATATAGAACATAGGAAACAAACTAATAAGTGGGAATCCAACTCTTAAGTCAGAATCAACTACTATGCACAACTTCATAATACAAATACAGATTTGGACCACTGTCTAACAGACTGCAAACACACTATTAACTTACAACTCGGAATAAGGAATGCAATGGTTCACCACAAGACTAAACCTAGTAGTGCAGTGCTCACGGGAATCTGTCCAATCTTATCGAGTAGGTAAGTCGGCGCTTGGCTGGTGGTTCATTGCCGCTCCACTCTTTCTGCTATCGAGTTCAGTTGCACAAGAATAGCTACTGTCGTACTTAGTCTTACGTCTAAGCTTGTCGGGTACTGATTTAGCGATGATAGGATGAAACCACTGCTTCTCAGTTAAAGAATTCAATTCATCAGTACAGGAATGAAGAATTGCCCAATATAATGAGAATTAATTCGAACAATCAGAATTCTACCAAGTAGTATATTAGTGGGATATGGAATGCAAGTAAGGAGATCCGTACTAAGAATACGGTAAGTCAAAGAATAAAGCTCAGGGGTCGGTATACTGATCTGTGGAAGCAAGAATACAGGCAAGAAGCCTAGGAGTGAACCGGGGAGTTGAAGAGCAAGGGTGCTTCTTCTCTTTCTTATGTTATGGGCGATATCTTATACCTTTCTTGTATTTCTCTATTAGCTTTTATCCTTAGAGATACCATTTGCAGGCTTTAAGCAAGGATAGGTGGGCTGATCTAAAGGAAAAGCAGAATTCATTCTAGTCATTAAAGTAAGACGGTAGCTCCATAGTTATATTGTTTACTTGGCGGCTAGGGTAGGATCCGGGGTTCCATTCTATTCTAATAGAGAGTAGTTAAAGCCCTGTCCGAGTTATCATAGTAGAAGCCCTAGCCTTGCTTTTGCTTTACCCTATATCCCCTATTGATTGATACATTGATTGAAACCCGCGACAACACATGACACACGCTCACTGACCAGACACCGTCGGCCCGGAGACACCCACTGACCAGGCACTCCCTGAGGCTAAGGACCCATACATAGATATTAGAAATCAAATTCACAGAAAAACAATAGAAGTTGTTGGCTCCAAAATGAGAATAACAACTCCAGTTTTGAATTTATGTTACTCCATATTCCTACTCACTATATTTCTATACTACGCACACGGGTTATAATACCAATACCAACTCGAAAGTCGAAGAATTACGTAAGAATATCGGTCTACACTACAAGACCGTTAAGACCAATAGAAAGAATGGAACAACCTCTCGTACTAATCAGAATAGAACTGGAATAACAAGGTGAGCAAAGCAGCAACCCTAGTTATTTTTAGGTTGTAAAATGGATAGACGATTCAGATTCATCAATAGCATAGCATCTCTTTGATCTTACTCTTTCTTAAGACGATGAAAGTAAAGCCAATCAATCACACCATTGCAATAAGGAACTCCGCAGAGTGTACTTATGTATTAGTTATGACATCAAGCCTTATTAATCACCCCAAGGCAGTCAATCCTTATTATTGAGCATCGATCTAAATCTCACTCTAACGTTAATTGAACTCAGCTGTCCAAGCCTGTTGAGTGGCGCTAGCCGCGCAACAGAGTTGCTTGGCGCTCTTAGCCCGATCTTCCCGGCTGGAATTCTTGCTTATTAGTTTGGGTCCGCCTCTCTTTGCTTTATCCACTAGCTCTCAAACTGAGATTGCCTATCACACTTGAACTAGAAACAGGAGATCCAACTGCGGATAAACAGAATAGAGCTGCTGCTTTGAAGTCTGTAGTTCACCTTCGCTTCTTTTGCTACTTGCTCTTGTGGAAGCTGCTTTTCCTGCCTCTTAGGCCTAGGCTCCATATCTCACATCTAAGTTTGAAGCTGTGCCTTTCTCGGCTATCAGCCTATATCCCTTGATTATATCCTTGCTCTAACTGTATCCCATTCCGAAACTCCTTTCTTAAGAAACCCAACTGTACCTAACGACTCGAACTGCTGCTTCTCATAATCGAACTACTGGCAAGCAGACTGAAACTAGCGCTGGTAGGACTTACTACCTACCTGACAAGACTGCCTCTCCTACTTTAAAGACCGCTTTCGATACTTTATCTTATAATAAGGAATCTCAATATACCGAAAGGGAATCGAATCGCGGATAACAAGCCTTACTTCCTATCCGGACACTCAAACTGTACCTACTACCTTACCTACAACTTGCATTCGTGGGAGCACCCCAAGCACCGACCTATAGCTATAACACCTTTTTCTTATTCCTTTTATATGGATATAGCCTCCGACTTTCCTTTATCTAATTCTGACTACCCTTTCTATCCAGGCTAGCACTACTATTAGCTTGCCCGCATAGGGAGGATCGAACAACCAACAACGAACAGTTATTTCTTTTAACAACAACACAGTAAGCCCTTACTGCTTTTCTTTCTTTAAACACCGGGGACAACCTGGCTTTCTATATATTATATATGATTCTGACTACTCTTACTGGAATTCTTTGACTCATTGGTACGATGTAGTGTAGCGCATATTATAATAGAATAATAGTATAAGGAACAGTAGAGCGAGTACAAAACCTAGCAGTAAAGAATAAAGGTACGATCCAAAGCACATCCAGTATAGATATAGATTCGAGTACGATCTAGTGCACCTAGCTACTAACCTTAACTTAAGAAGTAACAACCAAAACTGGAATTCGCGACTTTCTAATGAGGCTTTACCTAGAGAGTAAGAAAGAAACTAGGCCAAGTAACGACTAACTATCAGAAGAACCCTAACAATAAAGAAGAACTACCCGCCTAACAACACATCGAAAAATGTCCACATAGAATAGAAAAAGTAACTCTATTACTTAAGCTTTAATGCCTTGTTCCTTTTTCTTATCTTACTTATTAATGATTGTAGCCCGAGCTTTACTATAATACTTTATTGAATTCTTTTAAACACTGCACCAGGTCCTATGTTTTATTGTTAACATAGTAAACTACAAACCTCAAGTCTGTAGCTACTTTCTATTGTGCTAGCACGCCCTACTATTGGAATGAAAATACTAACTTATCATATTGATACTAGAAAAAGGGAATTCAATTCAACCACTACTAATAGGACTTCACCTACTAGCTGGGAAATCCGTGACTATATCTAAGATTGAAAGTACCAGTACAGAGAATAGAACCTCGGCCATACAGGAATGATAGTGCTGATCAAAGGAATTGAACTGGTATGGGCAGGGCAGTTTTATTATGCATTTACTACTGGAAAGAAAGGTCGATGATAAACATAGATATATAGGAGAGTATCGTAGTGGTACGAGATCTAATGCATGGACTTAATCATATGCTAATATGGAAATAGCCAGACTTGAGCAAAGGTAGGCAGACTCCAGGCAGGGGGAGGTATACTGGAAATGGAAATGAAGACTGCTTTTACGGGCGGAAAGCCAGAGTTCTGTTCCTTTTAGCTCTAGAGCTAACAAGCAAGAGTGTAGTTGCTTACGCGTATATAATATAAAAGAAAAGAGTTGAGTTGACAGCGAGAGCGCTAAGAGAAAAGACAGAGGTTGGTACTAGTGTTGTCGAAGTGATAGTTTCGGAAGAGAGATGCCAGGCCGGTAGAAGATATAGTGGGGCTTATAGATAGATGGGATAAGGAACCTGTATTGGTAGCCTTAGAATCAAAAACGGGAAAGTAAGGGGCCAAGCACTAGCCGCGCTTGCTCTTCTAACAGAAAGAGCTGCCGCGCTTCCTTAACCGAAAGAGTGGAGTGGCCCAAAAGAGTGGGAAAAAGCGTAGCGGCCCTGACTGACGCGCCACGACTGACGCGCCACTAGAACACATCACTCGGGCAAGAGCAACAAATAATCTGATTGTGTGTTTTTATTCTTACAGTTGAGTTTAAGGTCTGTCCAGTTACTTGGCGGGAAACCAACTTACTACTTATTAGAATCAATACAAGAATATAGGGAATTGAACACCACCTCATAGACGAAAACTGCATAATACAAATACAGATTTGAACCACCACTAAGAAAAAGAAAAACCCGGACTAAGGGAATGACCATAGAATTCACTAGGTACCTAATGGATTCAACAATAAGATAAAGTATTGAATGTAAGTGTTATAGAAAGGAAGTAAGGGTTGGAAGCTAATCTAAGGAAGTACGGCGTGGAATGGACCATAGATAGTAAGGCTGTTGGACCGGAGTGTAAGTTTAGGGTAGGGGCAAGCCTCTACGATAGGGCAGTTAGATTCGATCCCGAAAGAGCCCCTCGACCAGTTGACCAAACTACACTTATCCGATTATTCTTTTATTGTATAGTAAAACTTCTTCTTATTTTGCTTAAGGGAAAAGGGTAAAAACCAGCTACACTTTTTCACTTCACCGGATATCTCCTGTTTTGGTGTTAAGTCAACTCCTATATCATTGAAGACATAATGCAACTAATACGAATGAAACCAAAGCAACTATACAAAGCAGAATCGGGCTCCGCATAAAGAATGTATCTAATAGCTCTAAGGCAAAAACACATGAGTAAGAATCCCTATTGAAACTCGCCACGCAAGGTCCCATTCAAAACAGTAGTGCCGGGCAACATAGTACCTCGGCAATTCTTTCATAGGTCCTCTGTCTGCTTGGCCCTACTCGGCAAGGCACTAATTATTAAATAAAGTAACATCACATAGTCCTAAAGAGGAGCGGAACCTATCAGCCCGCGAGCGATCATGAACTAAGTCTTCGGGGGCAGTCTTTCATTCATAGTAGATCCATTGCACATGCAACGATGGTCCGCAGGCATAGAACATAAATGGTCCCCGGCCCGGGTGTATAAGGTCGGACATATTATACATATGTTAGATTAGTGATTCAATTCTGTATTTCTATATTGATTATCATACCAGTAAGGGAATCCTAGGTACGAATACGAAATAGAGCCCATCCCAGGCATAGCTCTAAGACACTGAAGCAGGATACCGGACATACCTCTTCTAACACATTGACAGACAAAGAAGGGCTATATCGCTACTACCAAGAAGAATGGAACTCTTACACTTGGAATTGAGCACTACCTGATGGGTTCGAACTCATACTAGAAAGGATTTCACTAGTACTGGTAAGACCTTAGCTCGGAGCGGGGAAGTAAACCCGAGCATATGAGAAAATAGTACTAACGAGGCTCACAACTGTGTATTAAGATAAGAGAATTACGCAAAGAAATAGGGCTTACTTTCCCTAGTGACACTTATTCGATTTCTAATATCTATGCATGGGTTTCTTAATTATTAGTTTACTTATTGATTATTCAATTGCTGATTCCATCGTTCGAACTCCAGAATAAGAAGTTGTTTGTTTATGTTGGAATGGAAGGGCAGCTTATTTATAAGATGGCCAAGCAACCTAGCCGCGTCACTACTAGTCGCGCTTGCTCTAACAACAACCCACCAAGCAACAACTAACTAGCCACGTCGCTACTAGCCATGCTTGCTCTATCTAACAAACAACCCTTGGCCCTTGGCGGGCCGCTCCACTCTTCTGTTGCTTGGTCCTTATTCTCACACAACTACTTACCCTAATCTCTTATAGGGATCCGGGTGGCAAGAAGGATTTTGTATCCTTGGAGTTCGTTTTCATTCTGAGTCACTAATGCATTAGATCGTAGTACCCTACATCAGAATAGAGTCTAAGAGCAACTAGGTGGGCAAGAAACAGAAAGAGGTCAGTCAATTCTTTTCTTACTTAGCTCCTCTTAAACTCCTGACTCCTATTCTTAGTTGTAAGTTTCATTCTTATTTGATAGAAGCGCCTATAGGTTGGTTAGTTACCCGCTTCTGGTTGGTTAGTTACCTTTTGATTTGGTTAAGAGCACTAGACTAGGGTGGCTATGCGAAGAGAGGAAAATTATCAATTGAGATAAGGGACACTATTAGTTACCCTTATCTATTAGGCTCCCCTCCCTTCCTTCCGGCTAATCATTCTATTTTTTATTACCGTAAAGTTCAATGATTTTCTTTTGAAGTTCAATGCAAGAAGCAGTTAAGTTAGGTTACCGCTACGTGAAGCAGTTAAGTTAGGTTACCGCTACGTGGGCTTGATAAAAGATATGATCTTCCTCTTCCTGATTCTATATAGGTAGGATGAAACTGGCATCTCTACGGCAGGATGAAACTTGCATCTCTACGACAAGGACTTTCACTCTCGCAGACTCGTATATAGCAGCTCCCGTCGATAAAGAACCTTTCTACTATAGAGCTCTTTTCGGGGCGCTACGCCGAGATCGCATCTAAGTGTTTTTTTCTTATCTGGGTTGGGTTCTATACTCAACTAGAACTATAGGCGAACTATACTCTTAATGCGGATTCGTATTCTCTTACTGCTTCATCTGGGCTGTTGAACCGTTCAAATCTTATGGAACTCCTATCGGATGTTGTAGTGCATTTGTAGCCTCTAAACTAAATAAGGACTTTCCCTCACTTAAATAAGTATTCGCTCCTCATCACTGTGAAACTGACTCTTTGACTTATACCTTATGTCTGTCGTCCTTACTCAACAAGCAAATCATATCCCGCCTCTGCGCTAAGTCCTTATTGTATTTCTGCTGGATTTGTGTCTGAAGCTGAATACGGATCCAAATCAGATGTACAATAAATAGAATCCCAGGTGCCAGTTAGGTCGCCCAGATCTGAAGCTATATAAGTAGTTTCGGCAGAAGAATGGAAAGTGCTAGTTGAATCTACGAGATCAGAAGTTGTGTTAGTAACAACGAAAATGAGATTAGTGGTGCTCGAGCTCATCAATGGACATTCTCTTAATACTTCCACACGAGAGTAAGCCTCATAGACAGGAGAGTAGAGCCGGTAGTGTTAATTTAGACTTCAAGTAATAGCTGGAGTTACTTACCAGGACAAGTCTTTTTGTCAGAGTATCTAGATTTCCGTCGGTACTGGTTGAGTTCTATGTTCCCGATTCTTTATCCGTTACTTATAAGTCATATATAGTAATTGAGTTATGACTTCCTTTCTTTCATTCCGATAGTCGGGTTTGATTCATATAAAGGTATGTTTTGAGTATAGTGAATCGTATAATTGAATCTAATAGAGTAGACCGCCTATGATAGTAGTCAAAGTCGGAGAGATACTAATATTCTGACATAGCCTCTCCACTGTTCAGTCTGATAGTGAGTCATTTCATTCTAACAAGTAGTAATAGCAAGGCAAGTTTAGTAGGTAGTACACTTCCCTCTGTTTTGAGTTAAGGATCCGTATCAGTGGTTCCAGACCAATCTCAAGTATGGGCAGTAAGAACCATAGGAAGTAGAGCAAAGATCTGACAACAAAAAGAAGTGCCGCTCCAGCTCATTTGTCACTAATATCTTTATTGGGAAACAGTAGAATGAAGGTGGAGATGTAGAGTCGAGTAAGTAAGCCAAGGAATTGAGGAGTAGGGGAGACAATACAGGATACCAGGCTACAAGACCATACGGACCGGACTACAAGACCAATAGGACCTATAGAGGGAATCAAACCACCTAATACAAGATTTGGAACTAGTGTTTCCAATACTAAAAAAGCAATAAGGGATTGAGCTGGTGCTTTTCACAATAGAGCCACCGACGACAGGGCTTGAACTTAGAAATAGGAATCCCATCACTGCTATCAGAACCAACCCCTATAAAGGAATGCGCTACTATCACTACCAGACTCAAACTCATTAGAAGGCTGGCACTGGCGACGAAAAGAGTGATACAAGATAATTGGAGTGAAACACTTCCGAACAAGCTACAACTCGTAACTCATAGGATCTCGCTCAACTGGGAACTCGGATGCCCTAGGAGCTTACCAAGACTCCGTAACTCTTAAAACAGACTGAAACCACTGATGATAAGAATAAGAAGAAATGTTACATCAATAAGAAGAACTAGTAAACAACTATAGGTACGATGTGGTGGCGCACGTCTAGTATGAAACTAAAGCATTAGTACAAGTATCGGTAGTAACCATTAGAAATCAAACGCCACAACTAAGGATGAAAGTGACTCCAACACATCAAACTGGGAATTCAGATTTTAGGGCTAACATACACCAACAGGATTTCACTTATTAATAGCGGGATTTAACTCATAGCTAAGAATAAAGGTAAGCGCTACAATGACTGAACCAAAGAGACAAGAAAGACATACTTTAACTTGATGTATGTATTTTACTTGTAAGGCTTTAACTCATAACCCTGAAGTCAACTACTACCGAGAAAAGTCGAGCTGGGAACTTAGCCTTTCACTGCTGATGGGAAAGAATGTAACTGCTACCGGAAAAGGACTCGGACTCATAACTCAGAATGTAGTTACTGACTATTAGATTCACTTACCAACTCCCAGATTTACACCGCTACTAATAGGGCTTTGACCCAGAACTCGGGCTTCCATTCCAACTCCCAATCTCACATTGTCCCCACGCCCCCATAACGTCTTTCTTTGACTTGCCCCTCCCAGTCCAGTCCACTCACAATGCCCTTGGACTTCGCAATCAAAGCATAATTGAATCGCTGCTACCGAGGATTGAACTAGAAAGAGGGAGTTCCACTGCTACCTATCGGCAATAAGTTATAAATTCTTGGGCAGAATAGAACTCGAAATCCGGATCTTTGCTTCCAGACTGTATGTCTGCTTTCTAGAGCCCACTGACTTAAATAATTATGTTTATAATAATGAAATAAACTAGTGAAACCAAGGATCGAACACCCCATAACAGACTGCAGAGCTAGAGGAGCTTCTCAAACTTCACGAGTGCCCTCTTGATTTCCAAGAGGGGGGCGGCTACATCTTAAATAGAGATCAAAGTCCTAACCCAAGGGGTACTTATCTAGGTGAATTTATCCTTTTACCCCTCCTATAGTCATCCTACCTTAATAGGAATAAGGGGCGGCTAGATTGGCTCTATAGCCGACCTAAGCAGGGGAAAACCCTGGCCGACTTGCCCAGTAAGGGGGGCGACGACTTCTAAGCTCTAAGGGCTAATCTAAACCCTAGCCATACTCCTTTATAGGATAGGAGTGACTTTATTACAATCTAGCAGGGTTTTATTGACTACTTCTATGGAGATTAGGACTCAACCCTGTTGGAGTCCTATCAAACTCGTCATCTTAAAATCAACCTTGTCCTCAAGGCTGAAGTTCCATGAACTCAGGGAACCAGGTCTTCAGCTCCTCATCAGCTTGGGTGTCAGTTGGAAGAACTTGAGCTGAGTCGTCATCTTTAAATTTCCATTTGAGGTGGGATACTTGGAGGATCAACTGTAATTTTAATCTGGTGCACGGATCTGATCTCCAGGTTGGGGCCCCAATATGATCCCCAATTTTGCAAGGCCTAAAGAAATAGGGAGATCGATTTCATGATGCTTGAATTTCATGCTAGTGGAGTTAGAGATGTAGGGGGACTTGATCTTTCTTAGGAAATTTTCTTCTGCTTCGGCGTTTCTCAGGGGGATATTTTTTCCTTACATAGGTTACCACATAGTTAGTCAGTGATAGCCAATCTTTCTTCTGGAATGGTGACTGCCCTCTGATATGGTTCAGGATGATGAGAGTCCAATCTGACATGAGCATGAATTGCAATTCTTCTAGTTTAACTCCTCTTTCGTAACATGGACCTGTATCCAACCATATTTTAAATTTGATAGTAATTAGTATCTCCTGTAAAAACCTCATATGAAGTGTAGGGGAAGCCTCGATGTAAATTAGGAGTCGACTATCTTGCATAAGAATAGCCCAAATTCTAACTCCTGATGCATTAGCCTCAAGGACCAAAGTGCGGCCAAAATCGGGCAACGCTAGGACTAACGTCATCGTCATGGCTGCCTTGAGTCGCTTGAAGGCTGCGGAGGCTTTATCCGACCACAAGAAGGAGTCTTTCTTCAGTAATGATATGAGCAGGGCACTAATCTTGTCATAATCTTTCACAAAATTTTGGTAGTAGCCCGTAAGTCCAAGGGAACCGCGTAATGATTGTACGTTTGTAGGTCTCGACCATCCTTGCATTGCCTCAATCTTTGTCGGGTCCACCGCCACTCCATCCTCTAATATAATGTGCCTAAGATACTCCACTTTATGCTATAATAAGCTGCACTTTGACTGTTTAACATAAGGAGTTTTCTCCCGAAGAATCGTTAGAACAGTTCGTAAGTGCTGAAAATGTATATCAAGCATAGGGCTATAAATGAGAATATCATCAAAGAATATCAATATGAACTTGCATAGAAAACTCTGGAAGATGTCATTCATCAGGCTTTGGAAATTAGAAGGAGCATTCGTAAGTCCAAAAGGCATTACCAGAAACTCGTAATGGCCGTTATGCGTGTGGAATGCAGTTTTCAGAATATCTTCAGTACATACTCGAATCTGATGGTATCCGGATCGGAGATCCAATTTAATGAGGACTTGGGCTCTTTTTAGTTCATCCAAGAGCTCATCTACGATGGGTATAGGATATTTGTCCTTGACGGAGATGGCGTTTCGAGCCCGGTAGTAAACGCACATCTGTCACGTACCATCTTTCTTACGCACTAGCAACACCAGTGAGGAATAAGGGCTGTAGCTTGGTCGAATCACCCCGGTGTCAAGCATCACTTTTACAATGTTCTTGATCTCATCCTTCTACAAGTGAGGATAGTGGTACGGTTACAAATTTGCTAGAGGTTTGCCTGGCAAAATAGGAATGCAGTGGTCCTGCGGCCGGTTAGGGGTCAGCTCGCGTAGCTCCAAGAAAACATTCGCGAATTCGTTCAGGTAAAGGGCAAGTTTAGGATCATAGTTTTGTACATTCTCCCCCATAGATGGCTGCTGAATATGCATCAAGAATCCACCATGTGCTTTGTGCAAATCTTTCTCCATTTGTTGCGACGAAACAGTGGAAATTTGGCTCCCGCGTTTGCCTCGTAACGTGACATGTCTCCCTTTGCAATAAAATTTCATGATTAATTTAGAAAAATTTCAAGAGATATCACCTAGTGTTGTGAGCCATTTGATCTCGAGTACGGCTTCATAATCATCGATGGGTAGGAGGAAGAAATTAGCTACCACTTCTTGGTCTTGGAGTAGTAGTTTCACCCGCGGGCACCGTTGGTCGCAATTAAAGATTCGACCGTCGGTGACCTTAACGTCAAACTTGTTGCAACCTTACTATTGAGGAAGTTATTAGTGCTACCCGTGTCGATGAGAATTGTGATGGGTTGCTGTTTTAGAAGTCCTCCAACTTTCATCATCTACGGGTTGGAATAGTCGGCCAATGCATGCACTGCGTAGTTGGCCGGTTGGGACTCTTCCTCCATGGCTTCTTCTTTAGGTTCAAGGGCTTCTTCAGATATTTTATTATCCTCATCCTCCGTTGGTTCAATCATGAGGAGTCGGCCCTTTTTGCAGTGATGTTCGCGGCTCCACGGTTCGTCGCGATGCCAACACAACCCCTTGGCCGATCGTTCGCGAAGCTCGTCTCTTGTCAACTTTTTTGGTGTGGAGGCTTCGATGGCAGTAGAGGGGGTAGTAGGCCTTGGCATGGCTGGTCGGGGAGCGACCCTTGTCCTTCGTACCTCGTGGTTCAATTGTTCTTCCTAGATACGCGCGAAGGAAATCGCCGCCATAAGAGTGTACGGTTGCCGCACCTTTACTTCTCCTCGGATCTCTGGCTTTAGGCCCTCGACAAAAGTTCCTAAAAGTTGTTTCTCAAACCAATTATTAGTTTGGTTAGATAAATGCTTAAACCTTATTTGGTATTCTTGTATTGTAGAGGTTTGACGAATCTTTGCCAATTGTCTGTCGACGTTGTTAAAATCGGTTGGTCCGAAGCGATTTAGTAGTCCTTCCTTGAATCGCTACCAAGAGAGTCCCCTATGGGTGTGCTTAAATCAATTAAACCACTTAGTAGCATCTCCCTCGAGGTGGATGACAGCAAGCTCCACCCATATGGCGTCGGCGGTTCGGTAGAACCGAAAATAGTTGTCCGCGCGCAAGATCCACCCAATCGGGTCTCCTTCTTCTCATCTAGGGAAGTCAACCCTCATGTATGGATTATTAAGATCAGAGGTGATGTGTGGCCATATTTTTTAGGATCGTCTCACCGATCTGAAGTTTCTCCGTGTTGTGATTTCCTCGGGTTTGACAGTCAACCAATGCTGAATTCGGCGAAAAGGGATCGCATCTTCTCTTCCATGCGGTTTCCAAAGGCTTCAAGCTTTGCATCGATTGCCTCCTCTGATGCCATAATATATGCCTCTAGATCTATAATATTGAGATCTTTTTTCTGTTGTCGGGTTAGTGGCATGAGAATTTTGGAGAAGGGGGTGGCCGGTTGGAAGGTGAATCGGTTTGGATGGAAGTAGGCTACGGTTTAGGGCAGATTTGGGGTTGTGGTTTTATGGAGTTTAGGCTGTAAATTGGTATGGTTTTAGGGCTGTGATAGTAGTAGATGAAGGTTAGGAAAATAGATTTTAGATCTGGGATAGATGGCAGCAAAGGTAGGTGTCTCGGTAAGGAAAGTTAGCTAAAAAGGTAAGTGGATCGATAAGGAAGTAGGTTGATTTGGGGGGCTATTTGGTTTCGGTTTAGGATAGGGTTTTGAAGGGTTTTTGGTAAGGATGGTAGGATTTGGTTATGAGGAAAAGAGAGTCTGAAATCCCACAAAAAATAGCACTCAAATCCGATATAATTCGACGAAAAAAAGTGCGGCGATGTGCAGTCCTGCCGAACAGATTTTACGTCGGAGAAACGATGACTTCTCGACATAATTTCCAAAGGAAAGTTTAAGGAAATTATGTAGAAACTCTTGTTTTAGATGTGGGGAATACCAGTAAAAAGTTTGACAAAATTTTGGCAGCATAACAGTAGGGAAATAGGGCAAAAGATGAAAGGCAGATTCCTTCATCGTAAAATTCTAGAACTGTATAACAGTCAAATATTGCACAAAAAGACCAGTTCTAGAAGGAGTTTTTTTGTGAAATCAAATCCAAATGAAAGACAACTTAATCTTGAGGATTGTGTAAAAATTTCAGCCAAAAAGCATAAACAAAAGTTTAGTTTCAAGAGGCCAATAGACGGAAGATAGATTCTACATTGTAAAATTTTAGTACTATGCAATGAAGAATCGCAGTGCTATTAGTCCATATCTATAAGGAGTTTTTTCACGAGATTAGTCTTAGATGAAAGCTAAGATGATCTATGAAAATGTATAAAAGTTTTAGCCAAAAAGGATGATTAAAAGTTTAGTTTCAAGAAGCAACAATCGGCTAAAAATTTCTGCAGCGTTTCGCCTTTGCAACGATTATAACATTTGCAACGAACAAAATTTGCAGTGAATAAAATTTGGGAAAAATCTTCAACGTGTAAAGCAAGAAATCTTGCAGTATTGAAGAGGCATGGATGATAAAAATATAACAGAATTCTAGATTAAATGCAGGGGGCAACGACAGACTGATTTGATCTGCTGCTGGGCACGTGTTGTAGCAATTGTGGGAATTGCTTGGGAATGTGGAGGCATGGATGACAGCTACAGGGGCAGCAAGATCACTGCTCTGATACCAAATGATAAGACCCCAGAAGGGGCCCTATAGATTTTGATCATTGAGGGGGATCAACCCTTGGAACGATATAGGGGTTCCTCCCTCCTAGACTCGGTACAAATGCTGAATTAAAGATGATAATTGCTTGCTTTCCAAGAGGGGGCGGCTACATCTTAAATAGGGATCAAAGTCCTAGCCCAAGGGGGCACTTATCTTAGTGAAATTACACTTTTACCCCTCCTATAGCCATCTTACCTTAATAGGAACAAGGGGCGGCTAGGTTGGCTCTATAGCGACCTAAGCAGGGGGAAACCCTGACCAACTTACCTAGTAAGGGGGGCGGCGACTTCTAAGCCCTAAGGGCTAATCTAAACCTTAGCCATACTCCTTTATAAGATAGGAGTGACTTTATTATAATCTAGCAGGGTTTTATTGACTACTTCTAGGGAGATTAGGACTCAACCCTGCTGGAGTCCTATCAAATACCTACTAAGGAGCGCTAGGGTTTTGGTGGCTTTCTTTAAATAGGAGGGAAGACTCATGGTTGATAGGCTGCAGCTTTAGCCACCACCTCCTATTATCCTCCCTCCCTCTGAGCAAGAGTTGCAAGATCAGATTGGAGGAGTTTCGCTATAGAGATCCATCGTGTGGATACCGCTAGAGATGAGGACGCTTGACCTCCTTCATCTTCTCCATCCGTATCTGGAATAAAGGGATATACGATCTCCCTAGGTAAAATCAATCTCTCACACATGCGGTTTTTTCGATTTTTATGATTTTTCTTGCGACCCTAATCTTTTACACGATAATTTGATCTACGTGGGAAACTGAATTTTGTTTTAATTTTCGCTGCGCATGTGATGCACCCGCTGAGGTTTCCCAATAGCTGGTCTCATAGCCACTTGTGTGGAGACACTAAGGATATAGTACAGGTGCTCATTGGAGAATGAGTTCACTGATTGATCCACTTATGGAATGCTATATGGTTAATGATACCGAATGTTAGACAGTGATTCCATAATCCCAGTTGTGTATCTAGTACTTAGACTTGATACACCAAGGATGCCTTATACGAGTACTCCTTTCTTTGACGTTAGACTTATAGGTTTGGGTAGTTCTAGATCTGGTACAGCTGGTTATCAGAATTGGCAGTCAACCTTACGAAGACAATTGAGTGTTAATAGAGAATCATCCACTCTCGGTATCATGAGAGGAATATCCCATATGTGCTTGCTCAGACAAATCTCTGGCCAGGATCGTTCGGATTACGAGAGAAAGAGTTCTATGGGAGAATCCGATTAGAGTGAGACTATGAAGGATTCTATATATAGCCTGACAGTACCATGTCTAATATATGATCTCTGGGATATTAGTTGGATGAGGGATTATAGATACATGGTAATTGTGGACAGATATGTCCGATGGATTTGATCCCCCCTATACCGTCTGGGGACTATGACATAGTAGCATAGTACGTCTATAGTCGATGAGTCGAGTGAATTCTTATGGGGATTATAATTCACTATATCAGAAGGAGTTCTAATGGGAGTGACTCACGGCCAGCTTAGTATCGGGCCTAGAAGATCACACACATATGGTGGATGCTTCAGCAAATAGATGATAGGATGGAGATCTAATTAGCCCATATTCTCATTAGATGAGACCCTAAGCTGATAGGCTCCTTGATTAAGGCCCAGTTAGAGGCCTAAAGAGATTATTGGATAGAGATCCAATAATGCAAGGTTAGTGAGTTATTGGATGGAGATCCAATACCCACTAAGGCAAGAGCTATAGGGTTTTGGTGGCTCTCTATAAATAGGAGGGGAGACTCATGGTTAATAGGCTACAGCTTTAGCCACCACCTCCTATTCTCCTCCATCCCTATATGCAAGAGTTGCGAGATCAGATTGGAGGAGTTTCGTTGTAGAGATCTATTATGTGGATACCGCTAGAGAGGATGATGCTTGACCTCCTTCATCTTCTCCATCCGGATATGGAATATAGGGATATACGATCTCCCTAGGTAAAATCAATCTCTCACACATCGTGATTTTATCAGTTTTTATGTTTTTCTCGCAACCACATTCTTTTGCACGACGATTTGATCTACCTGGGAAACCAGTTTTTATTTTTTATTTTCGTTGCGCATGTGATACACCTGTTGAAGTTTCCCAATAGTGGTATCAAAGCCATGGTTTTCGTGTGACAAATTAGTTTTAAACTGTGTATGATGAGATTGAATCGTGTAAAATCGTTTTACGCGTTCTTGCTACGTTTTCGCAGCGAAGGCAGCGAGGAGGAGAGGCGGCCAGCCACGACCAGCCCCCATGCAGGGCCGGCCACCCACGGCCAAGGCCCCTTGCAAGAGGGCGGCCGGTTGCGGTCAGGGCCAGCCTGAAAGGGAGGCCAGCGGCGCCAGCAAGGGGCGGTGCCTGCAGGCAGAATGGCACCCGTGTGCACGACTGGCTACGGGCAGCCGCCCGCGGGCACAGTCGCTTGCAGCACGACGCCCGCAAGGGGCTACCGCCTGCGACCAACCCTACCGCCAGCAGGGGCGGCGGCGCCAGCCGCAAGGGTGGCTGCCCCTTGGTAGGGTGGTTGCCATCGGGCAAGGGCAGTCGCCGCCTGTATAGGGGCAGCGGCTGCAACGACGCAGAAGGGGAAAGAGGGGTTAGGGTATCCTTTAGAGAAAAGGATGATCCTGCCCCTATGAATTCGAAAAATTCTGAGGACTGTCCTCTCATCCAGAATACCAAAAATACCCTTAATAGTTCTGAAAATTCTGAGGACTATCCTTTCATCTAGAATTATGAAAATACCCTTGACAATTCTGAAAATTTCGAGCATATCTTGATTTCTAGAAAAATAATTAATTAAATAGTTTAATTAATTATTATATACATCTATTAATCCTACATATGATGTGATATACATATTATGTATGATGTGGATGGATGATCATGAGTCATGTGTTGTGATGTGTGTAATTGTGATTATTATTATTGGGGCCTACGAGCCTCCGTTTTTCTCATTTATTATCGGGCCTGCGTGCCTGTGATTATTTGTAATTACATGGAGAGGCACGACAGGAGCGTGGAGGTGACAGCGGGACCCACGATGTCGTGGCGGGAGATTATGACGCATAGTGATGCGATGATCCGACGGAACTGATGATGACGAGATCAACAATCACAGGGCATGGAGATGCATCGATGCACACATAGATCCTATTGTGAGTGATTAGGTCCATTGGCTCGGGCTTAATCATATTAGGTGACGTCTCATGATCATCCGGTGTGGCTTGCATGTGTGATGTGTTGTTATACACATACTAGATAGATGTATATATATATTTGCATGCGATGTAGATATATATTAAATATATATATGTGTGACACAACATATTAGGAGACCGATAGAAAACAAAAATCCCTCCTACGATAATATTAAGTCGGTAAGCATGAGACAATAAGATTGACCCACGTGGTCTTCCATCGTTATAGGAATAAATTGAATCCCGACATAGGTTGAGTTGGTCGAGTCACTCGAGGCTCACCTATCTACGTGATTGAGTTCTTGCCTATGATATATATATGTCACCACTGACCTGAGGATATGATATGACTTGGTCGAGCAGTCGAGAGCATATCCATCGAATCAGACTCATCTTGTAATGATGGTGATGACTTAACTAAACTTCATGGTTGGTCGAGCAGTTGAGACCATGATAATTTAGAGGCTGAACATGATGGGAATCACAAGGAGTTGTGATTGACAAGGGTTGTCTACCTTTTGGGCTTAGTGTAGTTGGTCGAGTCCCTCGAGATTACATTAAGATGCCAATTAGATCATGATCCCCACTAGGAGTCTGCCGGAGACTTTCGTCTCACGTGTCGAGGGTGTCGCGTGATTAGCTAGGAAAATAGTGGGAGTATATTAAGATAGAAGTCAATATCTTAATTAGTATTTTCTGTAAAATCTGCATATTATTTATTTTTGCTATATCTTGTTTGTCGCTTACAAAACCCCTATGTGGCATATTTAATGCCAACCGCCTCATTGGTCTAAAGGCTCCGTAATTTGAGAATTGTTCTCACGAAAGAGAAAATCGTATATGTCCTTAATACGATTGTGCCCACGCTGGAGGAAAGGACATGCGAGGATGAGATCGCTCGCTTTGTGAAGTATAAAGATAGTCCTAAAGGATAACCTGTGCATTGATCTTATACTTCAGTCCCTACCAGATTCCTTTTCACAGTTCATTATTAACTTTAATATGAATAAGTTTGAGGTGACTCTACCTGAGCTCTTCAATATATTGAGGGAAGCTAAGAGTACCATCAAGAAAGATAAGTCTGTTCTCTATATTGGTGAGACTAATAGAAAAAGGAATGCTAGTAAGACCCTTAAGAAGGGCAAGGGCAAGGGCAAAGAAAGACTAGGTAAGGCAAAGGTTGCCAAGAAAGACCTGGCAAAGGACAAAGGATAGTGCTTCCACTACGGCCAAGACGGGAATTGGAAGAGGAACTGTAAGGACTACCTTGCAGATAAGGCAAAACAGAAGCTTGGAGAAGCTTCGGGTATATTCATGATCAGTCTTCACTTATCAGATTTTCATGATAACACATGGGTATTGGATACCGAGAGTGCTTATCATATCTGTAATTCGTTGCAAGTTCTGACAAGACCTAGGAGACTGGCTAGAGGCAAGATGGACCTCAAAATGGGCAATAGAGCAAGAGTTGCTATAGTTGCTGTTAGGGGGGGGGGGGGCACATCCTACATCTACCTAGTGGAGCTATTATTGCATTAGATGCATGCTATTTTGTCCCTTCTATTATCAAAAATATTATTTTCATATATTATTTGATAATTAGTGGATATAAATTAGTTTTTGAGAATAATAGTTATCCAATAATTATGGATGATAAGATCATCACTAGAGGAACCCTTATAAATGGCTTATATATGTTAGACACTTCTCCACACATCATGAATATAAATATGTCTAAGAGGAAAAGAGATGAGGTAAATAATGCAAACCTATGGCATTATAGGCTAGGTCATATTAATGAGGGAAGGATTCAAAAGTTGTTGAAAGATGGATACTTAGATCTATTTGACTATGAGTCATATGCAATTTATGAACCTTGCTTTCGTGGGAAGATGACCAACTCTCCTTTTAGTGGAACTGGAGAGAGAGCCACTGAGTTATTGGAACTCATACATAGTGATGTATGTAGTCCCATGTCGACTCAGGTTATAGGTAGTTACTTATATTTCATTACATTCACTGATGATTTCTCTAAGTATGGACATATGTACTTAATGAAGTACAAATCTGAGGTCTTTGAGAAATTTAGAAAATATAAGAATGAAATAGAAAACCAAATTGGAAAGAGTATTAAGACTCTTTGATCAGATCGAGGAGAAGAGTACTTAAGTACGGAGTTCACTCATTTCCTCAGGGACAATGAGATTCTATCCCAGTGGACACCTACTTATACACCTCAGCTCAATGGTGTATCAGAAAGGAAGAATCGTATGTTGTTAGACATGATGTGGTCCATGATGAGTTTCGTTGACCTACTTGTCTCATTCTGGGGAATGTCCTAGAGACCACAGCTTACCTTCTGAACAGAGTTCCATCAAAATCGGTAGTGTTACGTCATATGAGATATGGAAATGAAAGAAGTCCGATCTTAATATTGTTAAGATTTTGGATTGTCCTGCCCACGCTAGAAGACACAACCCCGATAAGTTGGAATTAAGGACAAAATGGTGCAGATTCGTGGGATACCCAAAGGAAACTTGTTGGTATTATTTCTCTCACCCGGAGGACCGAAAGGTCTTTGTTGCCAAGAGAGCCATGTTCCTTGAGAAGGAACATATTCTTGGTGGAAACAGTGGGAGCAAGATAGAATTGAGCAAGGTTGGAGAACTTATCTCAAGCACCATTCCAGAGCCCGAGTCTATTCAGGTACCTAACACACAAGTTCCAAATTTACGTAGGTCTAGTAGAGTATCTCACCCTCCTGAAAGATATGTAGGACATACCAGTGGAGATGACTCTGAGGATGTTGATCCTCAACCTACGAGGAGGCTATTATGAGTATAGACTCCGGGAAGTGGCAAGAAGCCATGAATTCTAAGATGGATTCCATGTACTCTAACAAGGTTTGGAATCTTATGGATGCACCTGAGGGTATTATACCCATCGGCTGCAAATGGATCTTCAAGAAGAAGATCGGAGTGGATAAAAAGATCTATAAAGCAAGGCTGGTAGCTAAAGGATATCATCAAAGACAAGGAGTTCACTATGACGAAACTTTTTCACCTATAGCCATGCTTAAGTCCATTAGAATTATTTTGGCCATTGCAGCACACTATGACTATGAGATCTGACAGATGGAAGTCAAAACGGTATTCCTCAATGGCAACTTCGAGGAGCAGGTGTATATGATACAGTCAGAGGGATTCATATCCAAAGAGAGTCCAGATAAAGTGTGCAGATTTCTTAGATCTATTTATGGATTGAAGCAAGCTTCCCGAAGTTGGAACATAAGATTTGATGAGGTGATCAGATCTTATGACTTTGTTAAGAACGAAGATAAGCCTTGTGTGTACAGGAAGGTAAGTGGGAGCGCTATCACTTTCTTGGTGCTATATGTGGATGACATCGTAATAATTGGGAATGATGTAGGAATGCTCTTCATAGTAAAAGCTTGGATATCCAGAAACTTCTCCATGAAAGACTTAGGGGAAGCATCCTATATTTTGGGGATCCGGATCTATAGAGATAGATCCAAAAGGATGCTTGGCTTATCCCAGTCTAGGTATATAGACTCCATTGTCAAAATATTTGGCATGAAGAATTCCAAGAGAGGTCTCATACTGATGAGACATGAAATATCACTTTCTATGAGTATGTCCCCAAAGACTTCTGAAGAAAGGGCATACATGTATAAGATACCTTATGCCTCAGTGATAGGGTCTATCATGTATGTGATGCTATGTACCAGGCCTGATATAGCACATGCTCTGAGTGTCATGAGCAGGTATCAGGCAGATCCAGGTTTAGAATACTAGAAGGCAGTAAAGTGTATCCTTAAGTACTTAAGAAGGACTAAGGATCTTTTACTTGCATATAGAGGAGGTAGCCTCCAGGTTGAGGGCTACATGGACTCAAGTTTTCAGTCTGATATTAATGATGGTAAGTCAAATTCAGGATATATTTTCACCAAGAATTGAGGAGTAGTAAGCTAGAAGAGTTCCAAGCAAGATACTACTGCTGACTCAGCCACAGAGGCGGAATACATTGCTGTAGTAGAAGCAGCAAGACGAAAGGGTGTGGATGAAGAAGTTCATCAAGGATTGGGAGTCATACCAAGCAGCATGGAGCTTACTCTCATATATTGTGATAGTGACAGGATGATAACTCTAGCAAGAGAACCTAGGTCTCATCAGAATTGTTCTGAGAAAGTTCCATCTAATTAGAGTAATCATGACCCAAAAAGATATAGCAATGGAAAGAGTTTCATCCGAAGATAACATTGCAGATCCACTGACGAAGCCGCTGGCTTAGATTGTATTTGAGCGTCACAGGGGTCTGATGGAGATCAATCAGACACATAGGTGATTGACATTTGATCAAGTAGGAGATTGCTGATTATATGTGTCCTGCAAGACAACCACGTGAGTGATGACACGTGTGACACGCTGTGTGATCTTTTTGCTTATGATTAATATTGGTACATTCTCATATTATTTGTTACATATATATTGTGATGTCCTTGGTTCTGTGCAATGGGAGTCGGATCGTGATGTGATCACGATAATGAGATCAATTCACCTTTAAACATAGATCCTAAATAATCCCAGTCATATGTTACTCAAGAGGGACATTGAAATAACTGGACAGATCAGTGTACTATATACCCATCCATATGATGGAGGCGGCTGGTCTCATAGCCACTTGTGTGGAGACACTAAGGATATAATACATGTGCTCATTGGAGAATGAGTTCACTAATTGATCCGCTTATGGAATATTATATGGTTAATGATACCTAATGTCAGACAGTGATTCCATGGTCCCAGTTATGTATCTGGTCCTTAGACTTGATACACCAAGGATGTCTTATACGAGTACTCCTTTCTTTGACGTTAGACTTACAGGTTTGGGTAGTTCTAGATCTGGTACAACTGGTTATCGGGATTGGTAGTCAACCTTACGAAAGCAATTGAGTGTCAATAGAGGATCATCCACTCTCAGTATCACGAGAGGAATATCTCATATGTGTTTGCTCAGACAAATTCCTGGCCAGTGTCGTTCGGATTAAGAGAGAAAGAGTTCTCCGGGAGAATCCGATTAGAGCGAGACTATGAAGGATTCTATATGTGGCCTGACAGTACCATGTCCAATATACAGTCTCTGGGATATTAGTTAGATGAGGGATTATAGATACACTGTAACTGTGGATAGATAGGTCCGATGGATTTGATCCCCCTCTGTACCGTCTAGGGACTATGGCGTAGTGGCCTAGTACGTCCATAGTCGATGAGTCGAGTGAATTATTATGGGGATAATAATTCACTATATCAGAAGGAGTTCTGATGAGAGTAACTCATGGCCAGCTCGGTATCGGGCCTAGAGGGTCACACACATATGGTAGATGATTCAGCGAATAAAGGATTGGATGGAGATCCAATTAGCCCCTATTCTCATTAGATGAGACCCTAAGCTGATGGACTCCTTGATTAAGACCCAGTTTGAGGCCTAAGGAGATTATTGGATAGAGATCCAATAATGCAAGGTTAATGAATTATTGGATGGAGATTAAATATCCACTAAGGCAAGAGCCCTAGGGTTTTGGTGGCTCTCTATAAATAGGAGGGGAGACTCATGGTTGATAGGCTGCAGCTTTAGCCACCACCTCCTATTTTCCTCCCTCCCTCTGTGCAAGAGTCGCGAGATCAGATTGGAGGAGTTTCGCTGTAGAGATCTATCGTGTGGATACTGCTAGAGAGGAGGACGCTTGACCTCCTTCATCTTCTCCATCCGGATCTAGAATACAGGGATATACGATCTCCCTAGGTAAAATAAATCTCTCACACATCATGATTTTTTCAATTTTTGCATTTTTCTCGTGACCCCAATATTTTGCATGACGATTTGATCCGCGTGGAAAACCAATTTTTATTTTTATTTTTCGCTAGGCAACCTCAGCACCAATAAGAAGATGGGGCAGTGATGTACATAGTTGTTGCAGAGGAGGGCAGCAGCGGTATGGAGCAAGAGATGACTGATGTTGTGTTTAATTTGTTGCTAGCTGTGATGAAGATAGTTGACAGTGAACGATTATTGCAGGCTGCGATGTAAATATATTGCAGTGAAAGATTGCTGCTGGTAGGTTTTTGCCGCAAGGATCGCTGTTGGCTGCGATCAAGGAGGATGGCAGCAAGAGATAGATGTTGGCTGTGTTGGGCAATGAAAGATGCATACTGCGGTTGAAGGGACAAGGGAGATTGGGTGGCTGAAAGGTCGGTGGACCAAAGGCTTTAGTTTTTTGGTGCGGTTTGTGGCTGTTTTGGGTGCGATTTGGGGCTGCGGTTTTGTGGAGTTTAGGCTACCAATTTGTATGGTTTTAGGGCTGTGATAGCAATAGATGAAGGTTAGAAAAATAGATTTTAGATCTGGGATAGATGGCAGCAAAGGTAGGTGTCTCGGTAAGGAAAGTTGGCTAAAAAGGTAAGTGAATCGATAATGAAGTAAGCTAATTTGGGTGACTGATTTGGGGGGCTATTTGGATTCGGTTAGGATAATATTTGGAAGAGTTTTTGGTGAGGATGGTAGGGTTTGGAATGAGGAAAATAGAGTCTGAAATCCCACAAAAAATAGCACTCAAATTTGATAGAATTCGGTGAAAAGAAGTGCTGCGAAGTACTGTCCTGCTGAGTCGGTCTTTACGTCGAAGAAACAATAACTTCTCAATGTAAATTCCATAGGAAAGTTTAAGGAAATTATACAGAAACCCTTGGTTTAGATGTTATCAATACCAGTAGAAAGTTTATCAAAATTTTAGCAGCATAACAGTAGGAAAATAGGGCAAAAGATGTAAGGATGCTAGCACTGAAGTAGATGGCATCGAGACTATGAGAATCCTGTAGATGGTGGACGTATGGATGCTTTCCTCCTGCCTGTTCCTTCAGAATTTTGATCACTAATTCCATGCTGGTATTGTCGCTGGAGGGACTCAATCTTCTTGCGATCGTGGATCGTGGATCGGTGGTCATCATTAGGGAAGACTTTGAGCATTATGGTCCACTCCTTGGAGAAGTCATGAAAGTATCCTGAAATATGGGAGTGCTTCAAAAGTCATAGTTGGTTCGGCTAGATGTGGCACTTCAGGAAGTGTTTATACCTACAGACAAAGAGGTAAAGCTTTTAGAGATAAAGTGTCCTTGCAAGGGAAGGTCATGGTCCTGCGTCTCCTGGATGATCATTTTAGTTTCGGCTCTCTAAGTATGTGGACAGTAATATGGCCGAGTATGTGCTAGTGGTTCCTCCTGTAAGATAAGCATATAAAGATTGTATAGCCTAGTAGGAAGTAGTCGGCTCGGTTCGATGGAGGCGCTTAAAATTTTAACAATCTTCTGTAAGCGTTATGTCGAGATCATCATTACTTCGCTCCCATGTTTCTCATATAAGGTCACTTGTTCTCCCTTGTCATTCATAAGATTGTTCGTGAGGACAATGATAGGTTGCTGCTTAAAGGATTCTTTAACTTTTACTGCTTGCGGGTTCACATGGCCGGCTAAAGCGTGAATCGTGCAATCAGTCGGCTATGGGTCCTCCTTCAAGTTCTCCTTCTTATATTCCTAGACCTCTTCTTCAAATTCTTTAATAGATTTTATCATGGAAAGCTCCCCTTTTTTGCAGTGATGGTTGTAGCTCCAAAGTTCGTTGCAATTCTAACAAAGGCCCTTCGCTGATCTGTCGCATAGCTCTTCTCTCGTCAATTTTTTTGGCAGCAAAGAATGGCTAGGAGCAGAGGGAGGTTTATATGCTACTGGTCTAAGAGTGGTTCTCATCCTCTGAGCATCTTGGTTCAGTCGTTCCTCTTGGATTCGAGCGAAAGAGATTGCGGCCTTCACGGTGTGGGGTTATCGAGCTTTAACCTCTCCTTTAATTTTTGACTAGAATCTTTCAATGAACATCCCTAATACTTGTTTATCAGACCAATCATAAGCAAAGTAAGATAATTCCTCAAACCTGGTCTGGTATTCTTGGATCGTGGAGGTTTGTCGGATCTTGGCAAGTTGTCCATTGATATTCTCGTACTTGGTCGGCCCAAAGTGGTTCAGCAGTGCATACTTGAATTGTATCCATGTCGGAGTCTTATAGTTGTATTCAAGCCAATTGTACCATCATATAGCATCTCCTTCAAGGTGGATGACAGTGGTATCCACGATGGAATTTTTTGGTGTTTGGTGATGACGGAAGTAACGATCGACGCACGAAATCCATCCCATTGGGTCTCCTTCTTCCCATCGAGGGAAGTCCACCCTCATGTGTGGTTGCCTCATATCAGTGGCTCATTCTTTCATTTTGAGAGGCCTCTCTGAACTTTGACTTTGCTAGAATTTTATTGGGCTTGGAGATCAGCTCAATCCGAATTTGGCGAATAAGGCGTGCAATCTGTCCTCTATGCGTGATTCAAATGCATAAGTTTCAGCAAAATCAAAGATTGCAAGGAGGTGTTGTTGCAGAATTTTTTCAGCGAAAGATTTCAGTAGTATGATTCAAATGCCTCCAACTTGGCATCGATTGAACCTTGAGATGTCATTGCGTGTGCCTCCAGATCTGATATGCTAATGTCCCTCTCTTGCTATTGGGTCAGTGGTATAGAAGGGTTTGGTGGTTTTGTGGCCAAAAGGGATGGTGGATCATGGGTAGATAGCTACGGTTTGGGGCTGATAGGTTGTTATTTTTTTGGGTGCTATTGGGGTTGTGATTTAGGATTGTTGTAGGGGATGTAAGGAGGGTTTGGTGATAGAGGTTTAGGGTTAGAGGGATGGCTTAGGGTTGTTGTTGATGGCAGCAATCGGTTTTGTAGGATTGATGGCTACAGAGGGTAAGGATCAGTGGAAGGTTCAGTGGTTGCGTAAGACCATTGTTTAGGCTGCGGTTTGAGTTGGCTGCAGATTCTGGAAATAGGTTATGATAGCTGTATCTTAAGGCTAGAGGGGTGCCCTAAAGATGAGGTGGGTGGCAGCAATAATTTCAGTAAGGATCATATATGGGTGCAACAAAAAATACTGAAGGTAGTGCTACAGAATTCTGTGTCGATAGGCTGCGATAGGTCGTTATTTTGGGCTACAATTTTGGGTGTTGTTTGGGTTATAAAAATAAGTTACAATAGTTGTAACTTAAGGCTAAAGGAATGCCCTAAAGATTACTTAGATGGTGGCAGCAAGATGGTTGGGTTTCAGTGGGTTAAGAAGAAGAAGAATGACAAAGGTGCAGCAGCAGATGTTTTATCAAAAAAATCCCAGCAGTGAAGACACAATTTTTTCCAAAAATTCTCAATAAAAATTCAAGTAAAACTCAAGGGGAATCTACTGGTAAGGGAGAGTAATGTCATCAAAAATTTCGTGGAAAGAAACGATAGCAAAAGTTTCAGCAAAATCAAAGATTGCAAGGAGGTGTTGCTGCAGAATTTTTTCAGCGAAAGATTTCACTAGTATAGTCAAAAAAATTTGCAGTAGTTTATAATAAGGAATTAAGTAAAACTCAATGAAAATCTACTAGCAAGGGAAAGTCAATACTGTCAAAAAATTTATAAAAGAAATCAGCAAGAAAAGTTTTGGCAAGATCAAGGAATACAAGAAGGTACTACGGCAGAATTTTTTCATCAAAAGATTTCAGCAATATATACGAGATTTTTTTCCAACAGTTCAAAACAAGAATTCAAGTAAAACTCAAGGAGAATCTACTGGTCAGGGAAAGGTAATGCCGATAAAAAATTCATGGAAGAAAACGGCAGTAAACGGTTTGGCAAAATCGAAGATCACGGGAAGATACTACAGCAGATTTTTACATCTAAAGTGTAGCAGTTTGGACGTAAAATATCAGTGGTTTATATTAAGAATTTTTCAGTGAAACTAAAACAATCCAAAGATAGGAAGTGTTAAAGACGTCTTAAAAATTTCGTAGAGATTGGATCAGTATAAATGTAGCAGCAAATCAAATAGTCAAGGGTGTGCGGTTGGAATTCTGCAACGTAACTCTCATCGTAAAGATGGAAATTCTGCCACAAAAAGTTTATGCAGCAAATAGGAATAAATTTTTTGGATTTTTTGAATAGGGATAACTAAATTACAGTAATAGTAAGGTAGTGGAGATGACGGGGGAATTTAGTGACAATCTTCAAGCAATTGTGGGAATTACTTTAGATGGCTATGGGGGGCTGATGGATAGCTATAGAAGGGCAGTGAGACGCTAAGAACGCTGCTCTAATACCAAGTGTTAGGACTATTATGGATTCTAAGCTTGGGGTGATCTCTATAGGGGATCGGCCTCCTTGGAACTCTACAGGGGTTCCTCCTTCCTTAGTTTTCTATTATATGAGCTGAAAAAAAATTGATCTATTGATGATTAAAGATGGGAGAATACAAGGTTATTTATAGGGCTTCTAAACCCCAATTCCTAATATGATTCCTACTTTTGACTCCTCCTAATAACTCCTAACAACTCCTACTCCGACTCTAAGAAGCAATATACAAACTAATCATAATCCTATTCTAACTTAACCCCTCCTCAACCAACCCCTCTTTAACTAGGATAAGGGGTGGTTAATTAGGGTAACATGTATCTTATTCTTCTCTCAAAATATCTTCCTCCAAACTAATTCTAACCTAGCCGGCCTCCTCACCTCTTTAATAAGGGTTGGCTAGATAGGATTTACATGAATGCCCTTAGTATTTACATATTTGCTCTCTTCAATAAAACTAAATTAGGACTCCCCTAGCTAGAGTCCTGACAATGCTCAAGCCATTTGACTTGAGATTTAACTCATTTATCAAGCTCTCTAGCCAAAATGTCAAAAATAAAGAAAATTATTTGAATCAAGATGTTTAAAACTTAATGATCTTTGTTTATGCTATAACAAATCTTTTTTGTTAAATATAGTTCATGATTATATAATTAATCTTGATAATACATAACTAGACCATACTAGTATGAAAATGAATTAGAACTAAAGAATCTTAGCTATTAGAAAATATGTTTATATTGAAATTTATAAAAATGAGATTTTGATAATAATTGAATGTTAGGTTCAAAATCATTGGCTTGAATATTTAAACACAAAGGCTATTGTTGAATGACTTAATTATTATGATATATTGTTGAATGACTTAATTATTATGATATTTTTTACTAAGTTAGCTTGTAAATATCATTGTTGAATGATTGATTTAAATAGTTGAATAGTTGTATGTTAAGATTGATGTGTGTTGTTAAATGATATATTATTCTTGAATTTGAGCATAGATTAAAATATAAAAAAAGAGAGAAAAATTATACTTTATTTTTAAGTATTTTTTAAAAAAATTAAAAATACTTTTGTAATGAGAATGAAAATTGTGCACTATGTGTAAAGAGACTCATTTAAAAGTCGAAATTAAGATAGGTTGAATTTTTGAAAACTTATTGTTATTTTGATGACTTTGATAATTTCTTCTAGAATTACATTTGGTTTTTGGTCTTAAATGATACTTCATTGATTTAAAAATCATTCTTGAAACAAATCATATGAAACAACTAAAAGGAGGATAATTCTTCTTGAAAATATTTTTATCCTATCAACCCTTCAACTGAAGATAAAATGATGTCATTATTGTTAAATCTCTTAAATTACAAAAATAATTTGATGATTTAAATATTATATTGAGTAAGTTTGTGGAATGATCAATTTAAATATGATGATGATAGTTGTATGTTAAAATGGGTTATGATTAGATGATGGTTCTTGAATTAAAACTTGAATCCTTATATAAATCAAGTTCATTCAAAGAGAATTATATAAATGAATCACAATTTGTCTCTTGTAATTTGAAAATCTTCTTATGAACCATATTATTAACAACTTGAAGTTTCAAATATACAAATCATGATATTTTATTTTATTTTTCTTGCTTGCAATCTACTCATGATCTTGATATTTATAATTTGATATGAATAAAGACTCTTCTTTGATCTCCTAAGATTCCTAAAGCTTTGAATCTCATCTAAGAAGAGATTTATCAAAATAAATCATGTCATTTAGCATTCATGATTTGATAATAATATCTTTCATAACATGATTATTTATGACTTTCTTCTTGTTAAGACTTATCACCAAAATTAATTTTTCTTAAATTTGTGATAAGTTGAAACTTAAATAAGATTTGTTTTATCATGAATATTTCCTTTATTTCTAGACTTACCATGTCCTCAATGGAAATCAAATTTTTGAACATCTATGATTTATTTGTTTCACTAAAAATGAGATCAATGATTTTGATAATTATAATTTAAGATCAAGATTGTTTAGATCTCATAAGATTTGCAATCAAGATTGGTATGAGAGTTATTTAATTATGTCTTTTAGCACTTAAAGATTTAATTTTTCATAACATGATCTCTTTGTACTTATGGTCATAAAGAAAATATATCATCATAATCTTTTTTACAATAAAAAAGGTGGGAAACAAAATTATTATTTTGGTTTGAAGAAAACCGGATATAAAAAAAATCTTCTAACATTAGATGAGAAGCGATTTGCTTGAAAGAAAATTAAAAACTTTAAATACATGATATTTACATTATTTGGTTTCTATTTTACTTGAAATTTTAAATATATAAGATTTCTTAATTATGTATATTGAAATTCACAAACAAAAAATGGGACAAATTTATTAAATCATGTCTTTTGGATTTGATTTTTAGTGACATAATCTCCTTATACTTTTAGGTGTAATTAGAACATTGATATAAAAAGAAAAAATATATTATCGTGTTTCTTTTCTTGATAATGACAAAAGGGGAAAATAAAATTGTCAATATGATTAAAAGAAAATTAATATCATGAATCTTATAACATTGAATGAGGAACAATTTGCTAAGAAGAAAATTTAGAATTTTAAAACACATATGAAATACTTAATTAATTAAGCTTGATTTATCATCATATTTTTCTTTGGATTTTTTGGCCTTTATAAATTGCACTTCTTATCAAAATTTACATGAGAAGATCATCAAAATGCATGATTTACTTAATTTGCTACTCTTGTTTGAAATGTATAAAATTGCATGAATAATTTCTAACTTTGGATTTCAAAATTTATGAGATTAAGATCTATTTTTGTAATGATATTTTTCAAATCTCCTTTCTTATTTCTACTTTCTTATTTACAAAAGGGGAAGAAAACTTTCATGGGAATATTGGGCTCTTATTCTATTTTATTAAGGGGGATAATAAAGTACTCAATCATTTAATCATATTTATTTTGGCATATGATGACTTTATGTATCTTGAAAATTATATGCTTATTATTTCACCTCTTTTTTATGATAACAAAGGGGGAGAATTAGTATATTGATGACACAAAATGATATATATATGTCAAAAAATAAGATATATCATATATGATAAAAAAAGGAGAAATAGCATATATAAAATAAAAGGGAAGAAATAGTTTTTTTAAAGAAGAAATTTTTTGAATAATGCATGAAATTCTTAGAATAATCTTATAAAAATTTGTTGGATGAAATTTATACCATGATGATCTTTAAAAGAAGGAAATTTTACATTTCTTGGAATATTCTTGATCAAAAATTAATATTATGATGATTCGATATTTTTGGAATTCATGATATATCATTTGAAAAATGAATGTTATGATATTTGAATTCAAGGGTATGTGATTCTCTTGAATTTAAGTTTTTCTTATTTGAATCATAGCATAGATGCTATGATACTTCAATTCAAGAGTGGCTAGTTCTCTTGAATTTAAGTTTCCCTTATTTTGATTATGGCATGGATATAGGGGGAGTAAGGTATAACCCCCATCATCAATTGATTGTCATCATCAAAAAGGGGGAGATTGTTAAATCTCGAATTTTGATGATAAAATTAATTGATAAGTTATTAATCTAACAAGTGTGTTAGAGATGATTGATGCAGGATTAACTATGACAAAGAAAAAATTACAATCAAATGTTGGGCCAAAGTCAAGCCCGGGCATCGGGCCGAGGTTAGGAATATGTATTAGGGAACTCGTCGGGAGTACGTCGAGAGCTCGTCGAAGGAATCGGAGGCTTGCCGGTCGGAAGTTAGCTGAGGGTATCGGAAGCTTGCCGGGAGTTTGTCAAGAGCTTGCCAAAGGAGATCGGGAGCTTGCCAGGATGGCATCAGGAAGTTCGCCAGAAGAAGACCGAGAGACTCATTGGAAGATCGTCAAGGGTAGCCAAAAAGCTTGCTAGGAGTTGAAAATATCTACTGGGACTTATTGGCCATGTTGATTTTAATTAAGTTGTAGTTAGCATCAATTGTGATTTGAGTCCTACTTAAGTTAGATTTGGAAGGAATCCAAATTAACTCGAATGAAGCAAATCGAGTCCACTATCAAGAGTGGATTGAGCTCAAGTTGAGCTCAGTTGGTTGACCTAAAAAGTGGTCAACATAAGGTACAAGCCGAGATTAAAAAAAGTCGAGAGAATCACTTTTTTGGGGTTTTCGGCGTTTGTACCGCTGGTGAGTGGCGGTTGTATCGCCCAAGTAGTAGTTGTACCACCCAGGTCAACGATTGTACCACTGTCGCCCTATTTTTTGAGCTGCTTTCGGCAACGGCATCACTAGCGCCGATGGTGGTATCGTCCGTACTCGGTTTTTATGGATACATATGAATTTTTTGCTCTAATTCTGAAGCCAATTGGGGTCTATAAATATCCTAAGTTTTCTTACATTTAACACAACATTTTAGACTGAAAATTCTATGAGAAAATTGTGTGCTAAATTGTAAGAAAAATAAAAGGGGCAAGGGAGTGAGGGAAGAAGTGTAATTCTTGTAAATCTCCCTTGTAAGCTTCTAAGATTCAGTTCCTAAGCCTCTGAAAAAGAGAGAGGAAGCTGTAAGGGTTTGATCTTCACCCAAAGAAGATTGATAGTGGGCACCGGTGGATCTCGGAAAGAGGACTCAAGAGTCGACGTAGGCCAGGTTGAGACCGAACCACTATAATTATGAGTGTTTCTAATTGCTTTACTTTTTACTTGTGATTGCTCTTATTTATTTTATAGTTAGACATGAGCTACTATCTCATGACCTATCTTAAATTGGGTTTTAATTGATTCTAACGAAACACAAATGAGCTTCCATTTTTCTATCTATCTTTACTATCAGTAAGTAAAGGTTCTTGAATTAATCACTTTCTCTTTTGTACTAATTCACCCTTCACCCCCTTACCCGTAAAGTGTTTTCTTTATATTGATTCAAGATTGGTATCCTTGACAGAAGTTCAACTTGCGAGAGCATGATAAAAGATATGGATAAAAGATAGAGGAGGATATAATCTCTAACCACTTGAAGATGATTCTACCTATCTATCTAATCTTGATAGAGAAAATATTTTTCTAAACATTTCCTTTGAAACCTAAATAAATAGAACTTATGTATCCAAATGGAGGAGGAGAATTGTTATTGTATCATAAGCTTAGATCTAGTTGTAACCCAAACTATCCATCGGACCTGCTTAATTCAGGTTCGGGTATCTTTCGATTGTGTTATAGAAATGACTCAAAATCTAGCTGAGAATTTATAGCTTTTGTGATTTGGATCAAAGATTTAGAAAATGTAGATTGCAAACCCATGGGATCTTTTGGTAAAAGCACATCGGGGTTTGATTAACATTAAAGAAGCATATGCTCACTTCAAATGATAAGACATTGATTGATGCTAAAACTCCAACCATAATGGTTATGGTGGGTGATCTGCCCCATGACATAAGGCCACTGGTGTGGACCTTATTGCACTTCCTGTGCAACATTGCGTTGTTGTTTTAGTCTCAACATGAATGAATTATGTGGGGGTGTGTGTGTTAGTGAATTTTTTTTTTTTTTTTTTTTTTTTGGCCACTGTTAGTGATTAAGATGCTGATTTGAAGTTTTATTTTATATGGATTAAGATCTCAATAGACAATATTATGGACGCTGTCATGGTTTTGGATTATGTTTTTCTTAATTTTACCGATTATATTTTCCTAATTTTTTAGTGAAAAAAGGATCCGACTGTGCTCCTCTCTCTATAAAATTGAATTGTTAGAAGCATATGTCTCGGTTATCAAACTATATCATTGTCATTTCCTTTTCATTGTTATAATGCATGAGAAAAATATATCTACAGGAACAAAACATGACCGATTGATGTAGCAATGTCATACATATAACTCTCAAACAGGAGGAGGTGATGAGAGCGGAGGGGGGATGGGGGCGATGCCAGAGAGGCTAAGGAAGCAGCACCTCAATCAAATCGTGCATCATCATCATCAACCTCCCATTGATTGATGGAAAGCAGATGCTACCCACCCCTTGGGCAATTTAATTGTTGGATAACCTTCTGGCCATTGCTTCTTAAAATGAAATAAATTATGTGGGGAAAGGGGGTTGAGAAAGCAACAATTCACAATTCTTTATTAGAATTATTCTTTTTTTAGAGAAAAAGGGTTGAAGATTTTGGATGCAAACTCCAATTAAAGAAAGAAGAAAAAAGAAGGCCCTCGGACCAGAAGACAACCTAACCCAGGCTTCAACTTCTTCATGCTTTGATGATTTATCATTTACTCATCACCTTCTAAGCGGACACAGAGAGAGAGAGAGAGAGAGAGAGAGAGAGAGAGAGAGAGAGAGAGAGAGAGAGAGAGTATATAATTCAGTGAGTTGCATTGAGGTGGGGAGGGAGAAGACAACGGAGGAGGGGAGCATGGTCCCTCCTCTCCTGTTCCCCTTTCTGCACCCAAGGACAACAGAGGGTGTTGTCAGAGGACGAAGAAGGGAAGGGCACAGAGACGAGCAACGTTGGTTAGCATTAGGAGAAGTCGATGTGATTGAGTTCGACCTACAAATAAATACAATGGGATTAAAAATTGATGATTGTGTGTTAATCCTCATCGGTTTAACTTGGACTTACAGCCACTCTCGACATTGGTTTCAGAGTTTAAAAGAACAAAAAAAAAAAAAAAAAAAAAAAAGGAGCGACTGGGTTGGTTCATCTTTGCCCTCCTATGATTTGGTTGGTTGTGGTAACACCCAAAACCATTTGACATTGAATTAGCTCGACCATTATAAACAAACGCCTCAAAAGGTTTTTTTATGTTTTCTGTTTCTTTTCTTGTAAGCTGTCTTTTCTAAAGAACTTCTTACACCCTTTTGTCCAAGTAATAATCTTGTGAAGAGTACGTATGTTCCTTACATCTCTTAAATAATTTTTTGATCGCAAGGGGGAGTACTGCACTTTTAGTTCCTTGTTTCTCTGGCATAATCTTCTTCTGAAGCATTTGAGGCATTCAGGGTGGTGGATGGATGAAGAGAGACGGAGGGGAGGGAGACTGGGTCAGCCTTTACGAGGGCATTATTCCATGTATATATAGATTGTAGTATAATATTTTCAGAGAAAATTGCATAGCAGAAAGTAGTATAATTAATTAACACAGTTCTATTGTAGTATAATATTTTCAGAGAAAAATGAATAGCAAAAAGTAGTATAATTAATTAACACAGTTCAAAAAAAAAAAAAAAAAAACATTGTGACATAGAAACATAATTTTTTTTTTTTTTACAAAATTTGTACATAAAAAAAACATTATCAAAATTTTTGATAAAAGACTCTTGTGATCTAAATGGATTCAAAGGTTTCCTAACATTTGTGATAGAATTAAATGGTGATGTTACATAAAATGGATTCTAACATGTCACATGGAAAAGGTGATGGATCCTGTTGTGGACAACAAACGGTTTTAAGTATCCATCATCACTTGACGAGGTTCCACCGTTCCCACCCTCCCCCCCCCCCCCCCCCCCCCCTTTGCTTTCTCCTCCCCACCATGCTCCCAAGAACCGAGAGCATCTTCCACCTGGGGGAGGAAGAAGGTGGTGAGGCTCCAGAGAGCGCAGCCGCCATCACAGAGCTCGACTGCCCCAAATACGAAGGCCTTCGTATCCTCCTCATACAGCGTTCGGCACGACGATCCGACTATGTCGTCATCAAGTCTTTGTTGAAGCCATGCACGCCTATGGCTTCACCACCACGGTTTGGCTTCCTCAGAGCTTGCTGCTTCTGCAAAAGGGAGCTTAGTCTTCACAAGGATGTGTACATGTACAAGTATTCTTCTTCTTCTTCTTCTTCTTCTTCTTCTTCTTCTTCTTCTTCTCGTTGTGGTGTTGTAGATTGATGGTTGTAGCTGACTTAGGGCAGGGGAGAACAGGGATTCTGCAGCGAGGACTGCCGTCGTCGCCAAATCCTGCAAGATGAGAGGAGTGAACTTGAAGCGTCGACCAGGGAGAGGTCGAAGCCTCCTCTTCCTCATCATGCTTCCACCGGAGTTGATGATTCTGGCCGACGCAGGAGGATCTCAGCAGTAGCCTAGAGATAAAAAACCATCAGGAAGAAGCACATCTGATCTTTGTCTCCTTTCTCGTCTAAAAAGGAAGAGAGCTGCATGTTTTATGACTGTCGCATTGCCGTATGTCAATACAAGAAGTATGCTTCTACCTTTCCATTTTTACTCGCCTATAAAGGAATCAGATGAATATGATCTTTGGAGTATCCACAAAGAGCAGATTCCATGGCAACTCAAGAACATGTTCTGTAGATTTTCTACTCTGTGAAGCAACCAATTGGGTTGCTTTTATGGGAGCTTCCTAACTCTTAACTCCCTACAATCATTCTAATTAATAAAGTCTCTTTTGCAGCTTTAAGTAGGATGATGATGGAAGGGTAGATGATTAACTCAAGAATTAAGAATAATTTAATCAATGAAGCTTAGAAAAGTTAAGAGATGACATCAATCAAGTAATTTACTTGGCCAATGCAACCAAATTCTTTTTATTAGTCTGATTCACACATAATAACATGTATGTGAATAAACTTGTAACATTCTCAACAAGAAAGTCTATACATCAGTCAGTAGTAACTTAGAACAACCAATAACACTTTGATCAGCAAACCAAAATCTCTACCAGAAAACAAATCAGAAGAAAAGAAAGGGAGAACATAGCAAGTCAGCTAGCTCTCTTGACTTGTCATTGGCTTGGTGAGCTTCCTGTTTAACGATGGCACCATTGCAGCGAGTGGTATCATGGTCATGGCAACTCCTGCTGTCCATGGAACTGTGCCTCATTACGGGTTTACTTCAGTCTGGTGGGGTAGCAGTGGAGGAGCCTTTCTGAGTTGATATTGCGGTGGCAAGCGCAACCGGCATGAGGCAGAGCCCTTTGTGTTGAAGGTACTGCATGGCAGTGGTGACATTAGTTTCCATGAGCTTCACAACTTCCTTTTCAAATGCTAAGCTGTCCTCTGACTCGGATATGTCAGAACCAACTTGCCCAACCGATGATGACAATAGAAGCAGACTGTTGGAGCCCTGCAGAAATGATAAATGATTGAAGATAACCGATAAAACATTTTTTTTGCTACATCTATGGCAACAGTTCGTGGTAGAGCATAAAGACATGGATCCAAATGAACTCCTTAATCTCTATATTCTCTGCGGCCAGGAGGAGATGATGGTAAAGTGGTCAGTTGCAACTCAACTTTAACCATACCTTGCTGCTGAAGGCAAAAGGCAAGTCAATTTTAATCATACCTTTGTTTGATCGAAAGGTAAAAAAAAGGCTAAAATCTTACTACTATTTTTTAAAAAAAGATAATCAGTTGATTAGACCAAAACAAAGAATCAAGAAAAATGAGAACAAGCATTCTGCTCAGACAAGCAATTACTGTTCAGATAATTAATCAAAAAAGAAAAGCAATGAAACAGCACCTCAGTTTGAGTATCTGTCAATAGGGGGACAACTGCTCCAGTTGCACCCAGCCTGCTCATGCTTAGAACCTTCAATTAACATATTACAGAAAAAGAATGAGGGAAAAAAAGCAAATAAACAAAAGGCTAATAATTAACATATTGTAAACGTGCAAACCTTGACTTGCAGTTGGAGGAATTTTACATACTCAATGATTTCATCAAGCATCGATGCCTTATCAGTCTGCACAAAGAAAAGTGCATGCTTCAGCTACAAGCAACTCTTCAGCTAAGAGAGAATAAAGAGCTTATGATATTCCTATGTAATATAAAGTTGAGTCCATAAAGGAGATATTTTCCATATCAAATGGCAAATTTATGCAGACAGATTCTAATTTTATAGCTTCAAAATTATTAATTCACATCGGTAGCTAAAGACATGCTGCACTATCTAAACAACTTGTTGTAGAACCATGAGAACTAGATAATAAAATCAGCAAAATCACGATTCTTCTTGGCATACAGAAATATGAAATTTGACTAGTAGCTAATCAGAAGCAGCAAAGATCCCCCTTAACAACCTGTATGGTTACATGGACAGCAGTGGTACTGCTAATACCATGACACGGTATTGCAAAGGTGAACTGGTATCACCTTTCTTCAAGCTCCAGTTGGACTGCAACTTATAACAATTGACTCAGCCTGATCCAACTCTCAACTCATGTACTTAATTAAAATATTAATGCAGCTGATGCAACTCAAAGGACTTAAATATCCTTATAACCAAAGCTATTCTAATTCTAGTCTTACTGTATCTTGGCCTACGCCAAAATTTTATTATTGCAGTCGATATTGGTTCTTCTCTCACTGTTTAGTTGAAGAGAAAATAAGATTTCCTTCTAGTTCTTTATTGAAATAAAAGGGCAGAAGCATGCAGAAAGCTCCACAGAATGAACAGAGGGAGAAATGAAGGTCAAGTACCTTATTGGAACTGGGGACAAGCTCCTGTAAATTCTTCATCCTTTCTGCAATTTTTTCTCTCCGGAGCTGCATCAAATGATTGACACTTACAGATGAAAAATATTGATATAGGAACCATGTCATCAACAAAAACTAACAAAAGATATTTGAGTCCAGAAGTAAATTGTGAAACCAACCAAGTAAATAACCAAGTCAAAGCAAATTTCATAGGCTAACCAAGTACTTTGCAGTGTAAGACATGACAACATAAAGGCATGCTCACTCGTTCTGCAATACTATGAGGATCAGTGGCCTGGCCGCGTCGAGCTCTTGCGCGTGGCTTGGCAGCTCCGTTGCAACCACTGGCATTAGCCAAAACAGCTTGGGATTGGTCAACAGAAGAGGTGTTTATCTGATGATGGCTGGCATTATGCCTTTCAGACAATAATGATGGCTGAATCATGAAGCACAGCATATGCATCAACCAAAAAGAACAAAAGCTACTGAACATGTCATTAGAAAAAGATTAGGAAATAAATGTTGCGCAGAAAACCTGTAGAGGGCTTTGCATTCCTGCCATTTTACTCAATACCATCATAGACGATCTAGACGGAAAACAGGGCGAGTGCAACCCATTTTGCTCCTGCAATTCTAAATCGGTTAAATTGACTCATATGAAATGCTATAACAGACAGTAACTAAAAAGACTGGTTTGGAGAACCTTCTGTGGCTGCAAAGCACTAGGGATCAAATTTATCTGTTGTCCCACAGAGAAAGAAGAAAAATTGTGTTGCTCATTTTGATCCTGGAAAGTCATATCATCTATAAGTAGGTCTTAAACGATAAACAGTCAGTAGGACAATCTAAGAAAAGGCTACTCACTTTAACATCTCGAAACTTCCCATTCTCAAGACTTATTTTTCCTAATATGTCATCATGGTTTTCATGTCCTTGATAACCAAAAGCTGGCAAATTTCCATGTCCCATAAACGAAGAGACACTTGAGTATGATGAAGGCCATACTATTGGAACTGAGTTAATCGAATGGGCATCTGCAAGAGACTGTGGAAAAGCAGACAGTTCACTACTGTTGCTCTCAATTGAACTGGAGATGGCCAGTGTGGTATGTGGCAATGCTGATTCAAATGATGCAGATGTCGGATTACTATCAGTGACCCCCTCTAGTGAGAAAGTTGTAAACTGAGTCTCATTATCCAGTGACACTGGATTTGAATTTTGACAATGTAAAATCTGGTGATATAATCTTTCACCAGAATATAGATCTTTGAGAATTCCATAGTTTATCTTCCCATCTAATAAGATTGAAGAAGTCCTATCATGCCGGTGCATATTTAAATCTTCAGCAGCTGCATTGCCTACAATATTACTTGAAGATACCCTGCAAACCGATGGGTTCTTCACTTCTCCATATGATTCCACAGAATCAGCAAGCAAGCCATTTGTATGAGATATGCTTGTATTGTTCCATGATGCCTTTGAAGAGACATCTCCATCTGACCATGTTGGAGATGATATGAAGGAATTAAGTAAGTTATCCATTACAAATTTCTGGACTTGTAATCAGGAACAATGACAATAAGGCTCTTAGAAGCAGAATTTGGCAATCCTATCAGAAGAATCAGACATAAAAAACTGATACCGACTTATACACTTGGACCTGGACCTTTTATTGTATCAAAGCCAGATTGCAGCTCTGTATGATGAACCATGGAGTGGAAGCGGTTTTCCATGATCTAATCTAGAATAACAAACTGAAGCTGTAGATCCTGTTGCTGCCTAGTAGCATGAATAAATTTGTTCAGAACATAACAGAACCTGCATGTAATAAGAAATTTTATGAAGAGAATCGTTACTGATTGACTATCGGTCCGAAACAAACATTTGGTATATCATTCACGAAGCAGGACCGAATAAAGTCTCAAAATTCAATGGTTTGTGGATTTATGATATTTGAACTAATATAGGCAATTTATTTTTCTCTAAAAGAAAATGCAGCCTATTATAATATCTGAAACAATAGCATGCACAAGCAGTATTAACTTGATCATTTGAGTGGTTTCCAACAGTCAGAAAAGTCCTCTTTATATCCTTTCAAGTTACATTTTTTCTGTAATCTATTGATACATACATTCCACCCATTATCATCTCGTAAGACCATGAGGTATTGCTCAAATCTCAATGTTATCAGATCCATCGAGTTCTCTAAGATCTACATGTGTTCCTTGTGCAATAATAATCCATGTAAAGCCAGAAGTTAGAGCAATATTTTTACCAAATTGCAAATGATTCTAATTAGATGCTATTTGTTCAAAGTAACAACCATGCCACTAAACTCCTGATTACCAAATTCAGACTTATAAACAACAATATCCAAGATACTAGTTAATAGTATGTTGTCACATATTTATCAGCTATGAGAAAGGAAAATGTCAGTTAAACATCAAAGATATATTTGACTTCCTTGTTATGCTGTTCATCTCTGACCATTCTGAGAGAACAGATGACAGAAAACAATGACAGCATTTAAGAAAGAGAATTCAAGTATACACACATGTAACCAGAAGCTTTCTAATAGTGCTCAGAATCCAAGCTATATAAAATGCCTGGAGAAAGAAATATATATTTCAATGTTAGTCTCAATGTTATGGAGCCTGCTACAAGATTATTCTCTATTACAGAAGAACAATGACAAAAGTTAACAAGAAACAGCCTTAGAAGAATGAACTCAGTAATTGCAAAGAATTTCTTCAGCAATCAAAGTATCACAGAGTTGGAGATTCTATGTGAAACTCAGTACTATAGATGATAAATGTTGATTCAGCTAACAGAAGTAGTACCACCAAATATAAGTCCTCATTTCATCAAGTAGGCAATGGTATCTGAGGTCATTACTAAAGGTTACAAGTCTGTGGACTCTCAAGTTTCTTCCATTTATGAAGTTTCACCTGCTTCTGACTGCTTCCAACTTCAATAGATCAAAACTAGCCTTTGGAGATTTTTCGTTTTCATTTCCTTTGGAGAGAGCCTTTGGAGACAAAATAATATCAGCCCATCATCCCTTTTCTCAATTCCACCATCAATCAACAGTTTCCTGCAGATTCCCATCTAAATGCTATTGACGCTCTCTTCCTGACTCCTAACTACTAGAAGATAAGATGAATGACGTAGGAGCTTCTTGACAGGCTCTCTCTGTTCTCGGTTGGTCCACATGGTGCAAATACAACTCTACAGTTCTTATGGAAACAGTCATAATTCATGCTTGTCTTGTTTGTTTTACCGTGAGTTATCTGAACAAGTACGTTTCGTCTCTACTTCCCACAACAAACACGATCCCAAGTTTGAATCAATCTACGCTAATTCATGTCAAGGAAGTCACTCTAACTAAATATTTGTATTCTAGAGAGCACAGACAGAGGAGAAACAAGAATCTCAGCATAGAAATGGCCCATTTGAAAGGAAAAAGAAGACAGGACGAGAAGAAATGATGATAGCATAGAGTAAGCAAGCAAAAGATCAAACAAACTACAATTCGACGACCACGACATGCTTCAAGATCAAATTTTGACGCAAACCCACACGGAACAATGGCGACCCAGTCGCAGATCAAAAGCTAATTGCTTCAAGAACGCACGCACACCCGCGCACGCAACATTCATCGGATTGCTTCAAGAATTGAACACGAACTAACCTAAAATGAGCAAGAAATCAAAGCAGAGCGGAGCCGGAAACCACGTGATTCACCTGGGAAGGGAGAGAATTCCAGCAACCCTAAGTCCAGTTCGATTCGTTCGGAAGGAAGACCGAGAGCAGCGGGGGAATAAAAGAGCAAGCTTGGGAAAGTTAAAAGAAGGCGATCAAACAAACAAAGTGAGAGACGAAGAGCTCTAACTGCTCCGGCTATTTCCAAGGAGGCCGAGAGAAGCAGTGTGAACAGGCAACTCGGTAGTGTTAGGTACCGCTGTGAGTCTCCCGCACACGACGACCTTGCGTTGTATAATAGCTTCCGATCTGGGAACCGTAGGTGAGATCAAGCAATCTCACCATGACAGATGCGAGGGAGAGATCAGCGTTCATCTCAACTCTGGGTAAAGGAGGGTTACACCAATCACCGTCGAAATCAATACATATATATACACCCTAATTCTCATACAAACAAGGCGAGCAGTGTTCGCGACTCACACGAAACGGGGCTAATGGGTTTCTCTTTTGGTTATCGGGTTCGATGGCGACCGTTCTGCACGCGGCTTTGCGGAAAGCGGGTTGCGGGTAGCAAAAGGCGATCCGCCCCATCTTTTATTTAAAAACAAAAAAAAAACAAAAAAAGAGGAACTCTGGGCACCAAATTACTAAAATAGGCCCTTTGTTGGGAAGAATGTTCCCGGTTTTCAGGGGTAGATGAGTAGTTTGGCATCCGGATAAGCCGCGGCCGTTACGTCGATCTCGGCGGAGCTGCGGCGATGGACCCGGTCGCCCGCGGGGATTATCCGTAGTTTTAGGGGTCTTTTCGTAAGTTTGTACGCGCGGGATATTTCCGGCCGTCTGATTCGAATCAAAGGCGACGTGCGGCGTGAGACGGCGACGCGTCGCGTGATGAGATCAGCAAGCGCGTAAAGCATTGCAAGCCGGTAAATTTCGTCAGCGTGGGGATTATCTTCTTCTCTAGATTCGCAATTCAAATGACGGAAACACCCCCGGAGCGGGCCCTGTTCCGACCGAGGGTGGGTGGGTCCCACCTTACTATGAAGCCAGTGACTGCAAGCTTAGCTTAATCATAAACCATGGATATCGTCCACAATGTTCTTCTTAACCACAAACATCATCATCAGTGGATGAGTTCACAAAGAAAGAAGATTAAAAGAGAAATAACTATATCAGGGATTCATTGATTGATTGATTGATTGATTGATTAGTCAAGGCTTGAAGTAGTAGCATGCAAGCTAAGCTAACTGCTCGCTAATTCTTTGGTGATTTAGACAGAGTTGAGTGAAGATAAATGAGTGGAACATGACAGCTTGTGGACTTCTATGTATGGGGATTAAGATGGTAATTGACTATTTCTCATTACCAAGTAAAATTATGGCAGTCAAAGGATGAGCTTGTTGAGGAGGTCAGCTTAACTTTTTTGTCCTCCTCCACCTCCCCCATCATCATCATCATCAACTTTTTTTTTTTTGGAACCGCAACTCTACTACTGCAAGACAACTAGCAGTACATTTGGTTCTCACAATAATTTATTATCAATCAGAACATTATGCATAACTTTTGTCCTAGCTTTTTTAATTTAATTATTAAATCTTGAATAACAGATAAAATTCTGCTTAGTAATCTCTCTCTCTCTCTCTCTCTCTCTCTCTCTTTTTCATTCAATGAACTGGAAGGATGTTAAAAAGGAAAGCACCTGTAGGCTCTGATATCGATCCATATCCATGGATTCATGAAATTGTGGGCTGCTTGAGTTCTGATTGCATGATAAATTATGTACATGAAACTTAATGCTAATAGCGGAGAAATTGTGATGCACAAAAGTCTAATTGTTTGGTGAACAAAAGAAGAAGAAGAAGAAGAAGAAGAAGAAGGAGGAGGAGAGAGAGAGAGAGAGAATCACATACTCACATCAGTTTCAAGCTTTGTGAAATGGACTAAAAAGGTGTTTTATGTGTGGGGATGCAACTCATAGTTCACTATACAATGGATGTCCATATATGAAGGAATCATTTGCAAAACATTGTCTTCTTGCTCATACTTTTTTTATTTTGGTCTGCTTAACATCTGTGGCAGCCATGAGGAAGAATTAGAATATGTCAAGGGGACAAGTCTTTAAACAAACATCAACTTGGATTTGTGTTGGAATAATACATTCCTAGATAACAACTGGGCCTCAATTTGAGCAGAAGCAAGATTAGATTTTTGTCTCCTCCATCACTCCTGCTCATGCACAATAATAGCATTACTGTACTGTCATCACTTGAAAATGTATAAGGATTTTTTTTTTTTTTTGTTTCTTCAAATAATAATAATAATAATCCATAATTACTTTTAAGATCTTATTATTGTATTAGTCGATATTTTCTCTCTGCTTGGGGCGCAGTCCTATGCCATTTTTTTTTTTTTAAATGTATTTGAGCATGTAAATTAGAAAGTTCAGATCTTAATATCAAATTTAGGTACGAAGAAAATGTGATCTATAGACTCACTATCACTAACTAAAATTAATTTTAGTTATTAGAATAAGGGAGTCGATGGTAAAATTAGATTATATTATGTGACATTTTGGTTATTCAACCTTGAAGATGACTCAAATTTAATCATCATTATTTATTTATTTATTTTTCCATTATGTAATAAATAGATTGATTAAGAGTGAGAATATCAAATTCTCGTGTCGATATCCTATATCGGGAGTATATCTGACAAATTAATCAATTTGATGCTTAAATTAATAATATAGATTCAATTTAATATTAAATCCGATTAATCTAGAATAGTGATTTTTATATGCAACTAGCGGTCGTGAGAACTCTTCACTATAAGATTACCGGGTCTTTTAAAAATACAAAGTGTTAGGCCTAAGTTATCCAATCATCATTACCATTTATTTAAGTGTGTATTGTCTGTCGTCTTCAGATATCTTGGAGTCATTGATGATCTTTCTGTTAATTTCAAATATTTTTTCTTAATAAGAAATCAAGTGTCAATCATACCGATAATTTTTTTTTTTTTTTTGGTATTATTATTTCTATATCAACTTCTAACTAACGTATAAGGATCATGAACGATTGAACTGAACCATATCAACATGCCATTCGACACCTACCTGCACACTTGTGGAGGCTGGCTTCTCCTTTAAAATCACATTTTCAAATAAACATAGGGAAAGAAAAAAAAAAAATCTGATGTTCTTTGTCTCTATGATGCACTGTTGTGTTGAAGAAGCAAAAGAAAACAGTCTGCTACTTTGGAATTAAGGTGGTTGCCAATAAACTCTTTTATCTTTGGCCGTCGTAGAATCTAAAGGGGGGAGCAGTGTGTCTTCCACATTCTCCAAAATGGCCACTGTCACAAACATGAACAGTGGCATTTCAATCACAGTGAGAATAGCTGTTGATTCTGATGACAGCAGAGGTTGAAGGAGTTGTCTATCTCACAGATAGTTCCTGTTCCTGTTGTTTCAATGAAGATGCCACAACTTAGCCATTATTCCTTATCATACTTACATCCATCGTATGTTCAAAAGTATTGAAACTAAGTATCTGTTCCTAAAACAACATAATAAATAAACAATGAAATTATTACGGAAACTTATATTGCATACCTTCCATCATTATTTTTAAAATTTTTAGTAATAATTTTTCTTAATATTTTAGACTTAAAATTCTTACTTTATATGATGTATGAAATCCTTCAAACTTGAGATTGAACTCAAGGACCTATATATATATATATTCTCCCATAACATTTATTATTATCAATTTCATGATGTTCAAGAATTAATTTAAGATCAAAACGTCTCGATCATAATTAAAATTTTTAATTGTCATGAATAGAGGAATTTAACAATAACCATTACATTCATAACGAATGAAAACTAAAATATCATAAATAAAATATTAATGATAAAAATAAAAAAATAATTATATTCTCCCACTTGGTCCATATGTTTAACTTAATGACTTTAATTAATCTCATCAAATAATATTCTTAAGAAACAAATACATGGATCATAGTAATAAGTCCTTATAGTGTCAGTATTATCTTCCAAATATCATAATGTATTTAGTTTATTAAGAATTAATCTTAGTATGATAATATTAATTAATTAATAAATCTTATGTTTATTCTTAGTCCATACAATATATTTTCTCAAATCAATGTGTATATGAATATGAGAAAATAACATAATATATTTTGTAGAACTAAGTCTCATTTTTTCTACATGATACTTGAATTTCAAAGGTGGCATGCCGGTAGTCAAAGAATCAATAATCATCAATTTAGTACTAATATGCTCAATGACCACTTTCTTTTCTTTTGCACGCTATCTTATGACTAAATACTTAATGTTGATATATTTGTTTTGCCTTCCACTTTTATTATTTTTAGCCATAAAGACAACAATTGAATTATTACAAAAAATTCTTAATAGCCTAGAAATATAATTCATTATTCTAAGTCCATAAATGAAACTCTTAAGTTATACATCATGTGAAGTAGCCTCAAAATAACAGAGAAACTCAACTTCCATAGTAGAAGTAGTAGTGAAAGTCTACTTAGCACTTCTCTAAGAGATAGCTCCACCAATCATTATAAAAATATATTCTGATGTTGATTTACGAGAATCAACACGTCAGCAAAGTCTGAATCTGAGTAGTCGATCACATCCAGATTGTCTGTATATCTATACATAAGCATATAATATTTGGTTCCTTTAAGATACCTCATCACCTTCTTTGTTACTCTCCAATAATCAATACTTAGATTACTATGATATCATCTAAGCATCCCCACAACAAATGCTATATCAGGTCTAGTATAGACCTGAGCATATGAGATGTTTTTTATTGATTCTCTCTCAAGATCGTTCTTCGGGCATTGATTCATATTGAACTTATCACCTTTCATAAATAGGAAACACTTAGTGAACAATCATTCATCCAAAATCTTTCTCAAAGCTGATTGGCACAGGTTTCTTATGATAGACCTAAAATATCTTGAGGTCCATCTCTATAGATCTTAATGTCAATGACATAATATGTTTCATCATATCCTTCATGTCAAAAATTTTAAAAAATTATTTCACCTCATGTAGTAAACCCGTTGCACACAAGTAAAATATCATTTACGTATAAAACAAGAAAATATATTTTACTACCACTGACCTTCTAGTATATACATTGATTCATGAGAATTTTAATAGATACGAATGAAGAAATCACTTCATGAAATTTAAAATATCATTGACATGAGGCTTGTTTTAAACCATATATAGATTTATTAAGCTTCCAAACCAAGTGACCAACGACACTATAGGAAAAACCTTCATTATTAGGATGTTTTCTAGTGCCTTATCTGAAGTGACGAACTGCTCGTCAATAGCTTTTAGTAAATCTCGGACCTTATTATGCTAGTGATAGGACCCTAGCAGGGTTAGGTCCTCATCTATTTGTTAGAATTAATTAGCACTAAGATGAGGGGGGAGGGGGGAGGATGTGAAATAGTGCAAGTATAAAATTTCAGTTTAGATGAAAACTTTTCGATTAAACCAATATAGAAAATCCGAAGCTTTTTTTTCTTAGTGAAACGATTGAGTGATTAAAAGAAAGTTACTAAGTTAATAGGCAAACCGGAAAGATAAGCAACGTTTAAAAGAAATAACTTATCGTGAAAACTTTGCTTTCAAATAGTTGAGTTAAATCAGAAACATCAATACAAAAATATATATGCAATGAAAGCAAGACAACACTCACAATTATGCCTCCGACATGAGCTATCATATCAATCATCATCCTCTCCTCTTGCGAGAGTTAGCATACCACAATATGGTCATGCGAGTTAAGTGAATATTTGGGCATAGACATAGATATAACTGGAGCTGAGATTCCAATACTTTTTTTTTTTAGGTTATGGGACAAAATGATCTTTTATGAGACTTTAAATTAGTTTTAGAAACTAATTTTTTAAATATACTCATTAATGTCTCCTTATCTTTTCACATATCTTAATTTATTTTATTATTATTCTTTTCATATCATGACATTAATATTTCTTTTTTCTATCAGATCAGAAAAATAAAATAGATTATTATAAATAAGAAAAATCCTTCAATATATTACTTGGCTATCCTTTTCTCAATAATATTTTCTTACCTACATATACCTGAGAATATTAGTATGGTGGGTCCTAAATCTGTCTCGAATTGTAGAGCAGGTAAAAAAAGGAGAACTGTTCTTTTTCTCCCATTTCCTCTCTCTATAACGTTGCCCTTGGCTGCTACGACTGCTGTTCTAAAGAGCGCTGCTTGTGGTGTTCTCAGGAGAAGGAATCGAGGATGTGCGGAGGAGCGATCATCTCCGACTTCATTCCGACAGCCAGGTCGCGGTAGGTCACCGACGCCGACCTCCTGTGGCCGAATCTGAAGAAGGGTGGGTCGAAGAAGAAGAGGGGCTGCCGTCGCTGCGCCGTGGAGGAGACGGAGGACGACTTCGAGGCCGACATCCAGGAGTTCGACGACGAGTCAGGCGAGTCGGAGGAAAACGACGAGGTGGATCTCGTCGACGTTCAGCTCTCTGCTTTCCCACCCAAAGGTTGCTCTGTTCTAGAGAGAAATTGTGTTCCTATCTTTTTTTTGTTGTTGTTGTTCACATATTTTGATGACAAAACAAGATTTTTAGTGCACTCAGATGATAAAAATCGGATTTTTACTGTAAATATCTGTTAGTGTAAAATCTTTGTGCCTTCCTAGTAGTCACGGTCTGTGAGTCCTTGTCTGCTGAGTGGGCTCGGCTGGTTCTGGCCCACGTGCGTTAGCTCGCCCGCAGTCGTCTCGGTGGAGAGGTAGAGCACGGTTGGATGGAGGGAGCCCTCGGGTCCGGCTCGGGAGGTCGGCGGCTGGTGCGGTGGAGCTCGGGTCGGGAAGAGATGTCTCAGCTCGGGTCAGCTGCGGATTCCTGCAATAAGGTCAGGTCGGGTGGGGTTCCCGACGTGACCCCTCCAATGGTTAAATTAGTTTAGTTGTCGATTCGTGATCCCCACGCTCCGTAGAGGCGCAAGAGCTTTTATAGTAACCATTACGGGGCGTTCGTACCTGAGGCTCTTATCCTTCCCATCGCTTATCATGCCGCCGCACTTCACCACGCCGTCCGTGGTCCTTGCGGCGAGGCGCGCGTCGTCCTTCCTGCAACTGGTGCATGTCGACCTTGCCCACCTTATCTTTGTCAGGTCGGCCGTACGACGGCTGACCCTTCCGTGCTTGTGTCAGGCCGGCTCCAACACATCGGGTCGACCACGTCGGCGGGCCTGCTGTCCGAGGGCGCGGGGACGTGGCGGCCGGCCAGGTTTATTCGCCATATCATTCACCCCCCCCCCCCCCCCCCCCCCCCCCCAGAAGACCTTCTCGAGGTTCCTGATTAGGGTACCGAAGATGAGGTCTTGTAATGAACCTTCGGGTTGTAGTGAAGTCAGGCTAGTCTCTGACCCGAACGAACATGAGTTGATCCGACCGAGTAGGGGCTCGGGATATGATCCGACCGAGCAGGAGCTCGGGAGACGGATTAGCTGGGTTCTGAACTCGGGAGTTGATTCGAGCGAGCAAGGGCTTGGGTGGTGATCCGACCGAGCAGGAGCTCAGGAACTGATCCGACTGAGTATGAGCTCAGGAACTGATCCGACTGAGCATGAGTTAATCCGATCGAGCAGGGGCTCGGGAGATGATTCAATCGGGCAGGAGCTCGGGAGATAGACTGGTCGGGTTCTGTACCCGGGAGTTGATTCGAGCGAGCAAGGGCTCGGGTGGTGATCCGACCGAGCAGGAGCTCAGGAACTGATCCGACTGAGCATGAGTTGATCCGACCGAGGAGGGGCTCGAGAAATGATCCGACCGAGCAGGAGCTCGGGGGATGGACTGGCTGAGAGGGCAAACTTGAGCACAAATCCTGGCGATTTGGCCGAGAGGACGAACTCGAGCACAAATCCTGGGGATTTAGCCGAGAGAGTGAACTCGGGCACAAATCCTGGAGATTTGGCCAAGGGAGTGAACTCGGGCACAAATCCTGGAGATTTGGCCGAGAGGGTGAACTCGGGCACAAATCCTGGGGATTTGGCCGAGAGGGCGAACTCGGGCACAAATCCTGGGGATTTGGCCGAGATGGCGAACTCGGGCACAAATCCTGGAGATTTGGCCGAGGGAGAACTTGCTGCTATTAGGGAGCGGTACAGCATCCCGGTCGAATACGGGTTGCATGTTCCGCAATCCGGACAGCGTCCCTACAGTTAGGACGCGCTCGGAATGTGCATCTCGGTGGATGTTTTAGAGATCGGTCTCCGGTTTTTGCTACATCCCCTTATAGAAGAATGTCTTAGATGGTGGAGGATCTCCCCCAGCCAAGTAGTGCCCAACTCGTGGCGCTACCTTGTTGTGTTTCTGGGCGAGTGCCGAGGGGCCGGGATTATCCCAACTCGGGACTTGTTTATGGTGTGCTTTCGCCTTTGTAAGAGTCGGGGCGGCTACTATCTCACTGCTCGTGTCGGTTTTAGGGTCAGCGGGGCACCTTCCAACAACAAAGGTTGGAAATCCCATTACCTTTTTGTGAGTGGTTCAGTCTGGGGGTTTAGGCTCGACTGGTCGGCACACCCGATCGGTAACGCCCCCCCATACTTATCCGAGGAGGAATCTGTCCTGGTCAGTAGACTGAAGGGAATCCTTTCCTCTTCATGCACGATCAAGGAGATGACCGAGCTTTGGCTGGTCGAGGCGGGTCTCAGCCCGGCCTCTAGGGGTACTATTATGTTTGCCCTATTTCGACTTTTTGGGTTGTTTTCTAACCTGTAAGTCGGGATGTAGATCGGATGGATCTTGGTGACCCAGCGTTTTAAATAAGCGCTCGGGCGCTCGCCTAAGCGCCCGGGCGAGGCGAGGCAAGGCCCGAGCGCCTCAATCATCACCCAGGCGACGCGCTTCAAAAAGGCGTCGCTTGGGCGCTTGCCTGAGCCCAGGCGACGGGCGATTCGGGCGAGCGACTGGTTTAATCCAATCGACCGAACTAGGCGTTAGCTCTGGTTTGGTTTGTCGTCACTGTTGTATTTGCTGCCACTGCCGCTGCCGCCTCGCTGCTGTTGTCTTCGCCGCCGTCACTGCTCCTGCCTGAGTGCCCGAGAGCCTGCTTTAGTCACTTGGATTACGTCGTCGACACCATCTCTGCTGCCGTTTCTCTTCGCTGTCGTTTGTTGCAGCTCACCGTTGTCACTACTGTCGCTTGCGCCGTCGCTGTCGCTGCTACTCCTCTCGCAATCAGGTCAGCTCATCTCGATTCTACTGTTAACAGTATATTAACACTTAACAGTATACTGTTAAGTTGACTAATTATTATAACTACTTATTAACAGTATCTTATACTGTTAACAGTATAATAGTATATTATTAATATATTGTTAACACATATTAACAATATACTGTATATAGTATACTGTATAATGTATATTAAATATTAATAGTATAAACTATTAATATACTGTTAACAGTGTAATATATATTAAATATTAACAGTATAGTAGTATACTTGTTAATATTTATTACATATATAGTATATTATCCATATTACAGTATAGTTAACAATAAACAGTATACTGTTAACAGTATTTTTAAGTATTAAATAGTATACTAATAATAATATTTATTTATTAGATTAATAATATATTCTATCGATTTTAAATTTTAATAATATTAATTCTTATTTATTTGAAATTATTGTCAGGGTTCCAAGATAAATGACAAGTGAACAGAGCAACTCAATAAATTTTCCAGTGACATAAAAAAAGGATCCAACATGAAAGTACAACTATCTAAAGGATTATAAAGATCCTAATGCAGTTACGTGTATATTCTGTGATAAGACTACTAGAGGTGAGATTTTTCGTGCAAAATAATATTTAGTAGGAAATTTAAAAAATACAGCAGCTTGTAAGAAGTGTCCACCTGAGGTAAAAGAAGAGTTGCTGGCTTACATGAATAAAAGAAAGATACAAAAGAATGAATCTTATGAAAATTTATCAGAGGATAATGTTGAAATATTAGGGATGATGAAGAAGATTATTCCATAAATATCAACTCAAGTGGAAAAAATATATAAGACAGAAGAGAAAAAGAAGTTATGAGCACTACTACTAAGAAGCGTAAAAAGGGATCGATGGATCTATATATGTTTCAAGGATCACAAAAGCAACAAGGGCAAGCAGGAGATTCAAAATTAAGACAAACAAATATAAGTAATGCTTGCGATAAAGAAATAAGAGGAAGAACAATTCAATACATTGCTCGCTTCTTCTATCAGGCTGGTCTTCCACTTAGTACCACTCGTCTAAACAGTTTTAAGGATATGATTGAAGCTATTGGAAGATATGGTATAGGATTAAAACCTCCAAGTTATTATGAGATGCGAGTTCCATTGTTGAAAAAAGAATTGGAGTATACAAATGATTTATTAAAGGGTCATAAGGAATCATGGGCAACACATGGTTGCTCTATTATGTCAGATGTTTGGACCGACAGAAGACGTAGAAATATAATTAATTTTATGGTTAATTGTTCTTTAGGGATCATGTTTGTAAAGTCAATAGATGCTTCATCTTTTGTGAAATCTGAAGATAAGATATATGATTTGCTTGACAAGTTTGTAGAAGAAATTGGAGAAAAAAATATCGTCCAAGTCATAACCGACAATAGAAGCAACTATATATTAGCTGGTAATAACTATTTTTTAAATATTTTTAACATTTTATTTTATTTTATCTTTAATTAAATCTTATAAATTTTTTATCGTTTATTTCAGGTAAATTACTTGAATAAAAAAGACAGCACTTATATTGGTCTCCATGTGCGGCACACTGTATTGATTTAATGTTGGAGGATATTGGAAAGATTCCGGACATTAAGAAAACATTAGAAAGGGTAATCTTTGTTGTTGGTTTTCTTTATAATCATATTGGAGCTTTGAACATTATGAGAGAATTTACAAGCAATAAAGAATTGGTGAGATATGGTGTTACCCGATTTGCTACATCATTTTTGACGTTACAGAGCGTGCATCGTCAAGAACATAATCTGAGAAACATGTTTACTTCTGAGAAATAGGTGATAAGTAAATGGGCAAAAGAAATAAAAGGTAAGAGAGCCACTGATATAATATTAATGTCGTCCTTTTAGAATCATATGGTTTACATATTAAAGATAATGGACCCTCTTGTTCGTGTCCTTCGATTAGTGGATAATGAAAATAAGCCTGCAATGGGATATATTTATGAGGCTATGGATAGAGCAAAGGAGACGATTAAAAAGTCTTTTAATAAAAATAAAGAAAAATATGAGAAATTTTTTACAATCATTGATGAAAGATGGAATTGTCAGCTTCATCGTCCTTTATATGCAGCAGGATATTATTTCAATCTAGAATTTTTTTTATAAGATTATATCTACTGAGTTTGATGCAGAAGTTCTAGATGGGTTATATCAGTGCATTATAAGATTAGTTCCAGGCGTTGAAGCGCAAGATAAGGTTATTCATGAATTATCTTTATATAAGAATGCTGAAGGTCTTTTTGGAATTCTAGTGGCAGTTCGATCTAGGACAACTACATCCCCAGGTAATAACAATTTGATATAAATAATTTCATCTGTGGTAATTGGTATACTATTATGTTATTGCTAATAATAACATAAATTTTACAGCTGACTGGTGGAGTCTCTTTGGAAATTCCACTCCAAGCTTACAACAATTTTCTATCAAAATACTCAGTTTGACATGTAGCGCTTTAGGTTGTAAGCGAAACTGGAGTGTCTTTGAGCATGTAAGAATCATTAGTTTCAATTTATTTATTTATTTATATATATTAATATATTTTTAAATTATATTACATGAGAGATTCACTCGAAGAGAAGAAATCGACTGGAACATCAACAATTACATGATCTTATTTACGTAAAGTATAATCAAGCTTTGAAAGCTTGTCATGAATTACGAAATAGAATTGATCCAATCTCATTACAAGATATTGATGATTCAAATGAGTGGCTGGTGGGAGAAATGGGTGTCAACTTACAGGATGCCGAAGATGAGCTTGTATTTGAAGATGATAGATTGACATGGGGAGATGTGGCAAAAGCCTCAGGTGCTAGAGAATTACAAACATATACAAGGCAGATGATAAAAAAAAAATAAGTACAGCAGCATCAAGCTCAGCTCTTGTTATTATTGAAAACACAGAGAATAAGACATATTTTGATGAAGAGGAAGGGCAAGAGGAAGAGGACGAAATTAATGAAGATGATTTGTACGAAAATGATGATGATAATGATTATAACGAGTGATTTTGATGTAAAAGTTTATTATTTTGAATTTTAAAATTTTTGTTAATGTGACATTATGATTTTGTAATTTATACTTCAAAATTGCTTAATTAAATATGACATTTTTATTTAAATAATTATATTTATTAATTATATTATATATTATTAAATATTTTGGCGTCTCACTTCGCTCGAGCGAACGCTTGGCGCCTCGGGCGTTTTGGGACCCTTGCGCCTTTTGGTGCCTAACCCTTTTTTAATCACTGCGGCGACTTGCACGGAATGCCAAAAGTGTCCGCAGGTAAAAAAAACCTCCTCGGTTCGTGCTGTAGTGCCAGCCCGGGAGGTCGGCGTTTCTCCAGCGAGAGAAGCGCTGAAGACCTCTTCCAAGAGGCCGATCGATGCACCGATTGAGCAGATCGACGATCCGGCTCGGCAGCAAAAAAAAGGTGAAGATCCTGACGCGGAGACACAAGTCTCGGCATGGCGAAGGGGGATCACGATCCCATTCCAAGGGCAAGGAGCCGGTAGTACCAGTCGAGGAGCCCGAGATGCTCGTGGAGTCCGGCGAGGGGGATGCGTCGCCAGTCCACCACCGCCCGAGGTCCATGAAAGACCTTTTCAATACAAAGGTCCACAAAGACGATGTGGGGTACTATGCCCTGCATATGTCCGATCTGGGCTATCAAGACTCCGACAAGGAGATGAAGGCCAGATTGGGGGGGGGGGGGGGGGGGGGGGGGGCCTAAAAAACTCGACGAAGGTCTGGAACGACCCGTCGGCCGCCGAGGAGTTCGAGAGGGGACTTCTCCACCCACAGTTGGCGCGGGAGCTGTACATGCTCCCCTCGGAGGTTTTGCTGGCTCGAGCCGCCAAGGAGATGGTATTGGTAAGTTCCCGACCCTTGTCTCGGCGCCGCAAGTTTCCTTTTGATCGAGTTCTTATCATTGTTGTTTTATGCAGAACCAACACTTCCAGATGGCGCTCTTCGACTGAGTCCATGACGCGGGCCGGCTGATCACTTTCATGGACTACCGTATCTCCAACCTTCAGCAGGAGATTGATACCTTAAAGTCTGGAGAGGGTCCGGAGGCGATCGCCAAGGCCGAGGAGCGTGCTTCCGAGCTAGAACAGGAGCTCGAGAAGACAAAGCGCAAGCGAGATGAGGCACTCCAGGGGCTCGAGGCCTCCGAAAAAGAACTGAATGAAGTCTGGAGCAACCTAACTGAGATCCAAAGGTTGCTGAAGGAGGCGCGGGTCAGGGCTCGGAAGATGGATGACGAGCGCTGTAATCCATGAAGGCTCTGGAGAATGCCTGAGCCGAGTTGCCAAGGTAAGCGGTCGACCATTATAAGGAGTCGGTCGGCTTCAAAGAAGGGCTGAAGAGGATGGGCCGAGTCACCTACGAGTACGGTTATCGGGTGGCGTTGGCCCGCTTCTGTGCCTTACACCCGGAATCGGAGGTTGAGGACCCCTTCACCATCCGGCCCGAGGATGACTTGGTGCCGATGGAGAGGCAACAAGCATTCGATGACTCGGACCCGCCCGAGTCCTGACTTGAAGTTTCATTTAGTCATTTTGTAACTCAGGTCGGGGAAAGCCCTATTTTGCTTCCGACGTCTCTTGTAATCACATTTTCATCAATACAACTCGGAGCACTTCTTTCTGTATTATGCATAAAATTTTCGTAGATTTGAAATGTGCCAAGTTCTCGGTAGCACTCGCCCTTCCGCTGTTGCCAGTGTATAAGTCCCTTCTCGGACAACATCCACGACTCGGTAAGGTCCTTCCCAGTTCGGCGCCAGCTTTCCGCGGGACCGAGTCGGGTCGCTGACCTCGGCTTTCCGTAGCACTAGGTCGCTCGCCCTGATGAGCCGAGGGCGTACTTGGTGGTTGTAAAGTTTGGCGACAACCCTTTTATAAGCTAGCGTCCGTAGATGAGCGTCCGCTCGCTTCTCCTCCAGCAGGTTGAGGTTCTCGCGCAGCTGTTGGTTGGATACCTCTTCGTCGTGGGTTTGGATTCGGAGGGTCGGGGAAAACCACCTCGGGAGGGAGTACAGCCTCGGTTCCGAAAGCCAGGCTATATGGGGACTCCCCTATCGGGGTTTTTGGAGTTGTCCGAGATGCCCAAGTATGCTCGGAAGTTCCTCCACCCAAGTTGTCGGGGCTTCAGAAATCCTTTTCTTCAATCCTTCAAGAATGGCTCGGTTCATCACCTCGGTAAGTCCGTTGGCTTGTGGGTAGGCGACCGAGCTAAATTCCAGTTGGATGCGATAGCTTTGGCAAAATGCTTTAAACTTTGCATTGTTGAATTGTGTTCCGTTGTCTATGATTATGACTTTAGGAAGGCCGAACCTGGTTATGATGTTTTTCCACACGAATCCTTCAACTTGCCTTTCGGTAATGGAGGCCAATGGCTCGGCCTCGAGCCATTTAGTGAAGTAATCAACTCCCACTATCAGGAATCTTCATTGTCCTGAGGCTGGGGGGAATGGGCCGAGAAGGTCCATTCCCCATTGGGTAAAAGGCCAAACGCAGTCGACGGATGCAAGCGGTACCATCGGTTGATGTTGGATCCGGGCATGCTTCTGGCATTGCTCGCAGCTTTGCACGTAGGTCTGAGCATCTTTACGCAGGGTGGCCCAATAATAACCTTGCCTGAGAATCTTGTGTGCTAAGGCCCGAGCACCGACGTGGTCTCCGCATATGCGTTCGTGTGTCTCGGCTATGGTGGTGTGCGCTTCGGTCGGGTGCAAGCACCGAAGCAGGGATCGGCTAAAACCTCATCGATAGAGCCGACCATCAATAATGCAGTACCATGACTCCGTCCTCCTGATCCGTCGGGCAGTCGCCTTGTCCTCGGGGAGGGCTCCTGTTTGCTTGAAACAGATGATCTCGCTGATCCAACTTCCTTCCTCTTCGTCGATTGATAGCATCCCTAGGTTGACGGAAGGTCCGGGGATTCTTGCTATTCCCCCCAGCGGTGTGTCGATTGAGCAAGAGGACGCAAGCCTAGCCAGGGCGTCCGCTTGTGAATTCTCGGCTCGGGGCACTTTGGTGATGATACATTTTTGAAATTGATCCGTCATCCGTTGCACCTCGGCCAGGTATTTGACCATCGTATCTTCTCGGGTCTCGAACTCTCCATTAACCTGGCCTGCAACGAGTTGGGAGTCAGTAAATATTTCTATGTTTTCCGCACCAAGTTCGGCAGCAACTTTTAAACCGAACAGTAGTGCCTCATATTCTGCTTCATTGTTTGTGGCCTTGAATTCTAGCCGAAGCGCATGCTTGTAGATGTGGCCAGAGGGGTCCTTGAGCACCAAGCCGACGCCTCCTCTTTCCGAGTTGGCGGAACCATCAATGTGTAGTGTCCACCTAAGGTCCGAGCTCGACGGGGTCTCCGGGGGTGTGAGTTCCGAGAAGAAGTCCGCCATCACTTGACCTTTGATCGCCGTTCTTGCTACGTACTCGATGTCGAATTCCCCCAACTCCACCGACCATTTAAGCATCCGACCTGCAACATTAAACTTTGAGAGGATCTGGCACAAGGGTTGGTCGGTTATCACCTTAATGGGACGTGTCTGGAAATACGGCCTTAGCTTTCTCGACGCCAGGATCAACACCAAGGCCAATCTCTCTATGGGAGGGTAGCGGAGCTTGGGACCCGCTAGGACATGGCTGGTGTAGTAGATTGGCTTTTGCCCGGCTTTGTCGAGCATCACCAAGACCGAGCTGACCGCTAGGTCGGATGCCACAAGGTACAAGCCGAGAGGCTCTCCATTCTTTACTGATGCCAGTTGGGGCAGGTGTCCGATGTGGCTCTTTAGTTGGCGGAATGCTTCTTCGCATTCCGGGGTCCACTTGAAATCCTTTGTCGACTTCAGTGCTCGGAAGAAGGTCGAGCTTTTATCTCCAGCTTGGGAGATGAAGCGGCTCAGCGCCGTTAGTCTGCCTATAAGTCGTTGGACCTCCTTCACTGACCTTGGGGATTGCATCTCCTGTATCGCCTTTATCTTGTCGGGATTGACGTCTATTCCTCGTTGATGCACAATAAAGCCGAGGAATTTTCCGGATGTGATGCCAAAGGTCCATTTTGCCGAGTTGAGACACATCTTGTATCTCCTTAGCGTGCGGAACGTTTCTGCTATATTCGAGAGATGAGCCTCGGTCTTTCGACTTTTGACTATCATGTCATCCACGTAAATCTCCATGTTCCTCCCGACTTGATCCTTGAACATGTGATTTACCAGCCATTGGTATGTCGCTCCGGCATTCTTCAGCCCAAATGGCATCACTTTGTAGCAGTAGGTGCCGTTGTGAGTAATGAAGGCCGTATTCTCCCTGTCTTTTGGAGCCATTCGGATTTGATTGTACCCCGAGAAGGCATTCATAAAGGAGAGCAGCTGATGTCCCGACGTGGCGTTTACCAGCTGGTCGATATGAGGAAGGGGGTAATTGTCTTTTGGGCAAAGCCCGATTGAGGTCGGTATAATCAACGCACATTCGCCAATTTCCATTAGCTTTTTTGACAAGTACAACATTGGATAACCAGGTCGGGTACTTCACTTCCTCGATGTGCTCCGCATCCAATAAGCGAGCGACTTTATTTTCCACGGCCTTCTGTCGGTCGGGAGCAAACTTGCGCGAATGCTACTTGACAGGTCGGGCGCCAGGAGTGATGTTCAAGTAATGTTGAGCAATCTCCGGGTCGACCCCTGGCATATCCTTCGGGGACCACGCGAAGATATCTCTATTCTTCCGCAGGAATTCAACTAGTTGCACTCGTTGATCCTCCACAAGTCTCGAACCGATCTTCACCAACTTGTCTGGGCGACTTGGATCGAGGGGCACCTCCAAAACTTGCTCCGTCGGGTTGGGATCCCGAGCGCTATCCTCAGGGCTTCAGGGGTCCACCGCGGCCGCTTGGACCTTCGGCTTCTTGGATAATGTTGTTGCCGTTAGATAGCATTATCTGGATTCTCTTGGGTCACTCCTGACCTCGCCGACCCCTGCTCGGGTCGGGAACTTCATGAGCCGGTGATAGGTTGAGACGACCGCCTTGAGCCGGTTGAGGGTCGGTCCGATGATGGCGTTGTATGCTGATGGGAGCTTTACTACCATGAACGACACCATAAGAGTTTTTGACCTCGGTTCTCCTCCGAACGTGACAGGAATCGTGGCCGCCCCCATAGGAGAGACGAAGTCCCCGGTGAACCCTGTCAAAGTAGATGTTAGGGTGACAAGGTCTTTGTCGGTTAGTCCCAATTTCTGAAAGGCATCAAAATACAAAATGTCGGTTGAACTTTCCGTGTCAATCAGGACTCTTTTGACGCGGGCGTTGGCCATTCGGATTAAGATCACCGGTGCATCATCATGGCAGGGGTACTCCTCGTTCCCTGACCTGAATGTGATGTCGAGGTCTTCGTCATGGGCAGCCTCTTTCCGACCTCCGTACGTGTATAAGCCTTGCGCCCCGAGGAGCTGGTATCGCTCGAGGCTGGCCCCCTGAAGATGACGTCGATTTGCTTTTCGATTAGACCCTTGGGTCGGGGCGATGAATCTTGAGGAGGTCGGCTAGTGGGAAGTGAAGATTGGTCGCGGACATACCGACGCAGGTGCCCGTGTCGGATGAGGTCTTCAATTTGATACTGTAGATCGCGGCATTCTTTCGTGTCATGGCCGTACTCCCTGTGAAAGCGACAATACCTCCTTTTGTCGCGCCTTTCGAAGTGTGTCTTCATTGGGTTTGGAGCCTTCAAGAGGCCCTTCTCTCCCGAATCTGAAAAAAGATTTTTGTTCGAGTCGAGTTAAGGGGGATCGGGGGGGGGCCTCGATGGCAGTATGCCCGACCTGTCCTCCCTCCTCTTAGGTGGCCCCGACGGGTGTTCTCGAGGTTGTCTCCCACCAACGTCTCGGCGGCCATGTACTGGTGCGCCCGCTGTAACATCTCGGGCACCATCGCGGGCGTTCGCTGATCAGCGACTAGAAGAACCTCGATGGTTTAAGTCCCATTAAAAATGCCTGAATGGCTAGGGACGGATGGACATCAGGGATTCCTTGGATCTGTAAGGTGAATCGTCCCACAAACTGGGAGAGAGACTCGTCGCTTCCTTGGGCCAACCCTAGGAGGGAAGCGGTGGTCGGTTTTGGGCGTGCACTCGCCAAGAAGTTTGCGAAAATGCTGTCGGGGGAGCTGATTGTTGAGTTGCCGACTGTATGAGCTGGGGTAAGTATGGTACTATGGTTTGCACCATGCCGGCCAGTGCTTGGACCTGGTTTGTGAGGCCGAGAAAAGCCTCAGCCGTGACGACAAACGGAGCAAGGTTGGATGCAGGTGAGGGAAATCCTGGGTCGGTCATCATTCTCCAGAAACGGTTCAGAGTCGGCCCTGCTCTGGTGACCTCTTTCGCTGGTTGAGGGTGGTTGGGCTCCGAGCGATGCTCCGCACCCGAGTTACCAAACGGGCGTTCTTGCAACATGGGCCCTCCTTCTAGCGCCAAAATGTTGGTGGAAAATCTTCGTGCCTGCCCAGTAGGCGCGGTCTGTGCCTCTGTCTGCTGAGTGGGCATGGCTGGTTCTGGCCCGTGTGCGCTAGCTCGCCTGCAGTCGTCTCGGTGGAGCACGGTTGGATAGAGGGAGCCCTCGGGTCCGGCTTGGGAGGTCGGCGGCTGGCGCGGTGGAGCTCGGATTGGGAAGAGATGTCTAAGCTCGGGTCGGCTGCGGATTCCTGCAATAAGGTCGGGTCGGGTGGGGTTCCTGACGTGACCCCTCTGATGGTTAAGTTAGTTTAGTTGTCGATTCGCGATCCCCCTGCTCCGTAGAGGCGCAGGGGCTTTTATAGTAACCATTACGGGGCGTTCGTACCTGAGGCCCTTATCCTCCCCATCGCTTACCATGCCGCCGTACTTCACCACGCCGTTCGTGGTCCTTGCGGCGAGGCGCGCGTCGTCCTTCTTGCAACTGGGGCATGTCGACCTTGCCCACCTTACCTTTGTCAGGTCGGCCGTACGACGACTCTTCCGTGCTTGTGTCAGGCCGGCTCCAACACGTCGGGTCGGCCACGTCGGCGGACCTGCTGTCCGAGGGCTTGGGGACGTGGCAGCCATGTCAATATTCGTCATATCAATATCTTTTCATTCTTCCCGGGGCTTTGATATGAGAAGTTCTTCCCGGGACTTAATCTACTTTTTTGTTGCATTTAGTTCAAGGTTGCCTTTTCTTCATCTGCTGGTATTAATCCTTGGTTATTACTCTTTGTTTCCTTTTCTTTCTGGAACATGAAGAAAATTGAAATTTTCACCCTCACCTTCCGTTTTAGTTGATGGCGGTTTCCAACTCTACTTCATTGTCCTTGGACCAAGCTGGTTTAATTATGAATTCATACAAAGTTATGTTTCCACCTCTATTTGATATTAAGGCTTCTCCTTTAACAGAAATATAATTCTTTTTTTATTTTGCCGTAAAGTATGTGTACGCACACACACGTTTTGTTTTTTTCGTTGGCGTAGCTATTGATTTGTTCCTCTGCCCACCCACCTTACTTGTTGCTTCTAAGGATCCATGTGTAATTATTTTTCTTGATAGTATTATTTTTATCAGTGCTGGTTTTGCATCATCCAGATCTTGTTATTCCTAGAACCATATTACTACCACCTTTTGTGCTGTGGGGTTTTCCCTTTGTGTCCTGTCGTTTTTGCTTGGAAATAAGGTTCTATATATTCTGGGAATGATTCATTAGTTAAACATTTTTTTTTTTCTTTGGAAAAAGAAAACTTGGATGTCTGTGATGATACACACCAAGTATTCATTGGTTAGTTAATGTTTGCACTCGAAGTGTTGGGCTCATGGTTCATAGATTTTGTCATCCATGAGGACAACTGTAATGTTCTATTCTACCGTAAGTTCTTATTGGCTTTCTCTTTTCCTCTAAGTTTGTGTTTTCATTTCTTTTGTTGACTTGAAGTTTAATTAGAAAAGGATATCAAGTCAATAAAAGATTGAGCTTTCAATCTTTCGTTAGCCCGTTAGCCTTCTTTTCGTTTTGGTTGCGGATGGACAAAAAATGACTTTGAAACCTGTAGGATTTGATGGACCTGCAATGAGGTTTTGCTAAGAGGAAGAGAAAAAGAACCAGTATAGAGGAATCCGTCAACATCCTTGGGGGAAATGGGCAGCTGAAATTAGAGATCCTCGTAAGGGTGTATGAGTCTGGCTCACGTAGTTAGTTGAGGAAAATCCTCCTATCTTCACCTGTATAAATTGACAATGAATCAATTGGACATTTTCATTACTTCTTCATATTTCCAACACTCAGGACATTCAACACTGCTGAAGAAGCTGCAAGAGCTTATGATGCAGAAGCCCGTAGGATCCGTGGCAAGAAAGCCAAGGCGAACTTCCCTGATGAGGCACCAATTCCTCGAAAGCGCCTTTGTGAGACTAACTGCAGCAGAAGCACCAAACTCAAACCCAAAGGATACCTTCAACTCTAACCATTCTTTCACTTACCTGAATGATACCAATCAAGATTTCCACCCAGATATTGATTTTGTTCGATGAAAAGGTGGCCATCAAGCAATGTGTGAATCTGAATTCCTTCACCGAGATAAAAAAACCAGCTGCACCTTCTGAAGAACCTGGGGTCAATATGTTCTTTGATCAGGGAAATAACACTTTAGGTTATTCTGAACATGGTTGGGAACATGAGTTTAAAATTTCACATGCCTGGAAGATGGTGGTCCACCAAAGACACTCAAGAACAATGCAGGAGAGGTGGTGCCTACCGAGGAGAACGATGCTGTCGAACTATCTGAAGAACTTTTCTACCTTCGACTCATTCATGAAGTTTCTGCACATACCTTCTCTGGAGGGGCAGCACAGATGATTCGATCGTAGCTTCCTCGATTATGATGTGATTCATGATGGGAATAAAACATGAATCAATTTTGTATACGAACAAATACTAGCAGACCGTCACACACAGCGTAATGAAACAAAAATCACAATCAGATGAACACCAAGATTTATGTGAAAAACCTCTTCAACTCGAAGGGTAAAAAACCACGAGACAAGCCAGAGAAAATCCACTATCAAAATAATGAATATACAGATCTCAAGGCTTCTTGCCCAAGCCCAAAGCAATAGCCACAAGAGAATCACAGGGATACAAGGACTATAATCCTAAGCACAATATTCAAAACATTCCCAAGAGATCACAGTAAGAATCCACTGCAAACTGATCTAACCTGAGATTTGAATGATTGAGAATAGTCTTTTCTTGCCCTTGTCTTCTTCCCTTTTCTGGATCTCTTGTTTTCTAGCCTCTACTGTCAATCTGCAGTCTGCTTTTTCTCTCCCACGTTTTCAGCCATCGCTGCTCTCTTAATCTCATCCCTAGCCACCTAATCTAGGTTTTAGGTTAATATATGTGAGGTTTTTGGGCTGTGGGCTTCACTAAAGCCCATTATGGGCTAAATCTGGGCCATCTGCCCAACAACCTCCTCCTTCAGCCCATAAGGGAGGCTGTCTCATGACTCCTCAATGTGAAACCATGCCGACCAACTGTTGGCACATCTCCTGTCTCTCTTTTGGTAAAGCCTTTGTCAACATGTCTACCCCATTATCATCTGTGTGAATTTTCTGAAGCTGTAACTGCTTCTCTTCAAGCACATTTCTGATCCAATGATATCTGACATCTATATGCTTTGATTTGGAATGAAATGTTGGGTTCTTGCATAAATGGATGGCACTCTAGCTGTCACAATACACCACATAGTTTTTCTGTTTCAGCCCCAATTCTTGTAAGAATCCTTTCATCCATAACATTTCTTTGCAAACCTCTGTAGCAGCAATATATTCTACCTCTGTGGTGGAGAGAGCAATACACCTTTGCAATCTAGACTGTCATGACACAGCTCCCCCTACAAAATTAAGTACAAAACCTGATGTGGACTTCCTTGTGTCAATATCTCTTGCCATTTCTGCATCTGTGTAACCAATCTAGCTTTATACTTTGGTTGAGAACAATATTCTTGAGTCTTCAACCTGAAAACCCACTTGTTCTTCAAGGCCTTACTTCCCTCTGGTAATTGCACCAAATCATATGTGTAGTTCTTCTGCAGAGAATTCATCTCTTCCTGCATAGCAATAAACCACTTCTTTTTCTGCTCACTTTCAACTGCTTCCTGGTAACTCTCTGGTTCACCTGCATCAGTAAGCATCACATACTCATATGTAGAGTATCTTCTGGAAGGTTGACGTTGTCTAAAAGATCTTCTTAACTGAGGTTCTATGGGAACTTGCTCTCTTTCTTCTTCTTGCTCAACATGTCCTGCAGGTAGATCAACATATGGCTCTGCACCATCTTCCTGCATATCTCCCCCATCACCCTAATATACTGGAGGAATAACTAGGTCACAGTCTACAAATCCCTCTGCAGAAGTCTTAGCTAGTGCCTCCTTCAAATCCTCAATGGTTTGATCCTCAAAGAAGACAACATCTCTGCTTCTGAACACCTTCTGCTTTTCTGGATCCCAAAGCCTGTAACCAAACTGATCATGTGAGTAACCAAGAAAAATACACTCTTTTATCTTACCATCCAGCTTTGACCTTTCATTGTTTGGAACATGTGCAAATGCACGACAACCAAACACTCTTAAATGCCTATAGGAGACATCTTTCCCTGACCATACATGCTCTGCAACATCACCATCTAGAGCTGTACATGGTGATAAGTTGATTACATCGACTGCAGTCCTCAAAGCCTCATCCCAAAACCTTTTGGGTAGCTTGGCCTGTGAAAGCATACATCTGATCTTTTCCATGATGGTGCAGTTCATCCTCTCTGCAATTGCATTATGCTGAGGCGTACCAGGGACTGTCAACTCATGCTGGATGCCATGTGACCTGCAATAATCATTAAACAATCCTGTGTACTCACCACCATTATCTGATCTTATACATTTCAATTGTCTTTCTGTCTCCCTTTCAACTCTGGTATGAAACTCTTTGAAAACATTAATAACCTGATCTTTAGTCTTCAAAGCATAGGCCCAAACTTTCCTGGAAAAGTCATCTATAAAAGTAACAAAATAAAGTGCACCACTAATACTAGGAACATTAACAGATCCACTATGAGTTTTTGTCCTCAAAGGACCACACACATCTGTATAGACACGGTCCAAGGCATGCATTTTTCTAGATAAGACAGGACTAACAAAGGAAACTCTATGTTGTTTACCAGCCAAACAATCAATACAAGGGTTCAAACGTGTACCTCTGAGGTATGGCAATACCTCTCTTTTGGAAAGTTCTTGCGACCCCTTCTCGCTCATGTGTCTTAGTCGCCTATGCCACAACTCTATACTAGAGTCTTTCTCTGTAGCATTCAACTGCTCACCACAAGCTTTAGGCTGCAATCTATACAATGTATGACATTTCTTCCCATTAGCTACAATAAGAGAACCCTTACTGAGCTTCCACTGCCCTTTATGAAATCTGACATCAAAGTCTTCATCGTCCAGCCTTCCAACTGAAATTAAATTCAGTCTTAAGTCAACCACATGCCTCACATCCTTAAGTACCAACTTGCAATTAAGGTTGGTCTTTATATGGATATCTCTCATGCCAATGATGTTTGCTGTGCCATAGTTGCCCATCTTGACAACACCAAAATTTCCAGACCTGTAAGTAGCAAAGAACTCCCTCCGTGGTGTGGCATGATAAGAAGCACCTGTGTCAATTATCCACTCGAGATCCTGACACACACAAGAAAAAATATTATCGGAAGTAGACAAAATCAAATAATCACTACTTTGTATTGTAGCTGTGATATTATCTTTTGACTCTGTATGCTCCACTTCTTTCCTCCTTTTCTTGTTCTTCTTAGGTTGCTTGCACTGATTCTTGTAATGTCCTTTCTCACTACAATTGTAGCAAACAATATCTTTCTTTGACCTTGACTTGCTTCTACTCACACGTGAACCATTTCTATCATTTGACTTTGACCTTCCTCTGTTCTCTGAGACAAGTGCTTGTGAATCAATCTGAGAAGTTACTGAATTATTTCTCCTTAACTCCTCATTCAACAAACTGCTTGTTACTTGACTCATGGTGACAATACCATCTGGTGTCGAATTACTGAGAGAAACCACTAGTGTCTCCCAACTTTCTGGCAAAGAACTGAGAAGTAACAATGCCTGCAACTCATCATCAAGAGACATTTTCATAGAGGATAACTGGTTAGTAATACTCTGCATTTCATTTAAATGCTCAGGAATAGAAGTACCCTCTTTATATTTCAAGTTCACAAGTTTTCTGATCAGAAAAGCTTTGTTGCCAGCCGTTTTTCTTTCATAAAGACCTTCTAACTTTTTCCAAAGAGAGTATGCAGAACATTCAGTAGAAACATGGTGAAAGACACTATCATCTAGCCATTGTCGAATAAAGCCAACTATTTTTTGATCTAACCTCTTCCACTCATCATCTGTCATAGATGTGGGCTTTGCATTATCTCCTTGCAAAGGTCCATATAAATCTTTGCAATACAAGAGATCTTCCATTCTTGGTTTTCATATCATCCAATTATTTCCGTTTAAACTAATCATGCGAGAAATATTACCGGCCTCTATGTTCAGATACAAAAGATTAAATACCACCAAAACCCTACTCTGATACCAGTTGATGAGAATAAAACAGGAATCAACTTTGTATACGAACAAATACTAGCAGACCGTCACACACAGCGGAATGAAACAAAAATCACAATCAGATGAACACTAAGATTTACGTGGAAAACCCCTTCAACTCGAAGGGTAAAAACCACGGGACAAGCCAGAGAAAATCCACTATCAAAATAATGAATATACAGATCTCAAGGCTTCTTGCCCAAGCCCAAAGTAATAGCCATAAGAGAATCACAGGGATACAAGGATTATAATCCTAAGCACAATATTCAAAACATTCCCAAGAGATCACAGTAAGAATCCACTGCAAACTGATCTAACATGAGATTTGAATGATTGAGAATAGTCTTTTCTTGCCCTTGTCTTCTTCCCTTTTCTAGATCTCTTGTTTTCTGGCCTCTACTGTCAATCTGCAGTCTGCTTTTTCTCTCCCACGTTTTCAGTCGCCGCTGCTCTCTTAATCTCAACCCTAGCCATCTAATCTAGGTTTTAGGTTAATATATGTAAGGTTTTTGGCTGTGGGCTTCACTAAAGCCCATTATGGGTTGAATCTGGACCATCTGCCCAACAATTCAGGAGGAAAGTGGTGTGGACCTGTGGAGCTTAAATGACCTGCCGCTAATTGCAGGCAGCACAAACCGAGGGACCTTGAATTATGGCTAATCAGTCGTCTTCTGTAAATAAGTAGGAGCATCATTTGGAATTTCAACTATTTATCATGCTTGTCATTCTTGTTTATATATCGTTTGAAGTATATGTTGCTTTTCTCCATGTTCCAGGAGGAACTTGCATTGATGAAGGATACGTTGAACCAGGGTTGTCTGCTAGTATGATCCAATGAACCTTTGACTTATTCTACTATCTATTGCCACTATTTATGTCTGTCTATTTTCTGCTATGTTGCCATGTAAAGTGTTTCTTTCTGGGATTCAGGGTTCTATGTTCACCTGTTGTGACTATAAAAGATGCTCTGGAGATGATGGTTCTTGTGCTTAAAAAGCTTATTTGCTTCGATACCACCTCTTGTTGGTGATTCACCGGCATCGACATAAACTTTTCATATTTGACCTCGTCTCGTAAAGCTGAGAGATCACCAGGAACCTGAGCATAAAGGATTTTAATGTGTTCTTTGCTAATACCTGAGGTAAATCTCTGCTTTTCTTTAGAGAAGTTGTGTGGCTGAGATGACTGAAGTCATTTGAATCTCATGGTCCTTCAGTTTCCTTTGTTGAATGAGACTTCAGGATCGTTGGGATCTCAATATTCTCATGAACATTATGATCAATATATACCCATGCATGAATTATTCTAAAAGATGAATTCTTCTATGGTTTGATCCAAACATATACCCATGCATGGAGGAGGCAAGGATTCCTCTTTTTTTTTTTTTTGTCCTTTCCTTGTGTATGTGTGTGAGTGAGTGTATGTATATCCTTATTAAGTTTAAAAATGTAGAAGATATTGTTAGGGAAGGAGGAACAAGGAAACGATAAAACAGAATACTATGATTCAATTAACGAAAATGTTTTCAATCAATAAAACGATGTAGTATTAAACAAGAGGTAAAAGAACAAGAACACTTACAAGATTATCTTCAAATGCACACACTCTCTTCTCTGTACTCTTACTTCATTCACTAAGGTCCTATATATATGACATAATGGTAACTACCTCACACCATTTCCTTCATCCCACTATCTCACTATCTCGCCCATGATAAATAACTACCCCCACTAACTCCTAATTTATCTCCACAACTCCTAAACATGAGTCACTACTCCTAAACATGTTAACTACCTATGTAACTATCATGAATCAATTCTCAACACTCCCCCTTTGATTCATAGTTACATACACCAATTTGAGACATAAAATAAATATGCTTCTGAACTGGAAGTGACTTGGTGAGAATATCTGCAACTTATTCATCCGTGCCACAGTACTTCATTGTTATAGTTTCATTTGCTACAAGATCTCGGATGAAATAATAGTGTATCTCTATATGCTTCGTTCTTCCATGAAATATGGGATTTTTTGTCAGTGCAATTGTAGATTTGTTGTCACAAAATATTTCAGTTGCTTCTATTTGTTCTTGATGAAGATCTTCAAGAAGTATTCTAAGCCATATAGCTTGACATGCTGTTGATGTTGCAGCTACATACTTTGCTTTCGATGTCGACAACGTAGTTGTTGCTTGCTTCTTTGAACTTCAGGATATAGCTCTTGATCCAAGGTTAAAAATATTGTCTGAAGTACTCTTTCTATCATCCAAATCTCCTACCCAATCACTATCAGTAAAACCAAATAATTTATATTTAAAATTATGAGAATACCATATTTCATAATCTGTAGTTCCAGCAATATAACGTAAAATTATTTTAACAACTCCGAGATGATGTTTACTTGAGCTTTGCATGAACCTGGATACTACACCAACAAAGAAGATAATATCTAGTCGAGTATGAGTTAGATAGATCAAACCTCCAACTAAACTTCTGTACTATCTTGCATTTGTCAAACTTATACCATCTTCAAGTTTTAATTTCTCATTTACATTCATGGGTGTAGCTACAGCTTTGCATTTAATCATGTTAGATTTTTTTAGCAGATCCATTGCATACTTTCTTTGTGAAATAAAATTTTCGTATGATCCTTGCTTCACCTCCAACCCAAGAAAATAGTGCAGTAAACTGAGATCTGACATTTCAAACTTATTCATCATTCATTTTTTTTAATTATGCCACAACAGAGTCAGATGAACTCATATATATAATATCATCAACATAAAGGCAAACCATAAGAATATTATATTCACCTTCCTTCTTTAGATAAAGAGTAGGTTCATTATCACTCCTTTTAAATCCATTTTGATGAAAATAACAATCAATTTTACTATATCATGCTCTTGGAGCTTGTTTAAGCTCATAAAGTGCTTTCTTTAGCTTATATACTTTTTCTTCATGTCCTTTAACCAAAAAACCTTCAGGTTGAGTAACAAAAACCTCTTCTTATAAATCTCCATTTAAAAATACAGATTTCACATCAAATTGATAAACATGCCAACTCAAATAAGCAGCTAAAGCCAAAAAGGTTCTCACGATTTTGAATCTAGCAATTGGAGAAAAAGTATCATCAAAGTCAATACCTTGTTGCTGCGAATATCCTTTTGCTACAAGCCGAGCCTTATGCTTCTGGATACTTCCATCTATATTATATTTTATTTTGTATACTCATTTCAAATCAATAGCTTTCTTTTCTTTCGGTAGATCTATTAGCTCTCAGGTTTCATTCTTCTCAATTGACTTGATTTCCTCCTTTATTGCTTTTCGTCATTCCTCTTTTTCAACTGCTTCCTTAAAACTCATAGGATCTGAAATAAATAAAACAAATATTAAATCATAAATCTCTGTTAGTGATCTAAACATTCTTGGAGGGGTTTCATCTGAGTAATCATTTACTGAATTTGAATTGCTACTGGGTGAGGTTGACATTGAACTTGTTGGAGCAGGATCTGTCACTTGATTCGGTGGAGTGACTAGTTTTGCTGGAATACGAATTTGTGTTTCACCTTCATTGATCTCCCAATTCCAACTTGCCCTTTCATCAAATACAATATTTCTGTTAATAATAACTGTCACTGATAGGATTATACAATCGATATGCTTTGGATTGGAATAACCAATTAAGATATATTTTTCTAATTTTTCATCAAGCTTATGATGATTTTATGAATTTACCAAGGCATAAGCAATACAACCAAAAATTCTTAGATGGCTTACAGTTGGCTTTATATCATATCAAACTTCAAAAGGAGTTCGATTCATAACAACCTTTATCGGTGAAATATTCAACAAATAAACTGTTATTGCAACTGCTTCTGCCCAAAACTGATTCGAAAGATATTTTCCTTTAAGCAAACTTCTTGCCATTTCAAAACAGTTTGATTCTTACGTTCAGCTACATCATTTTGCTCCGGTGTATATGGTGCTATCAATTCCATGCGAATATCATTTTCTTTACAAAAGAAATTAAACTCATTAGACATAAATTCACCACCTCTATCTGTTCGAAGTGTCTTTATGCATCTACAACTTTACATTTCTACAAGTGCCTTGAATTTTTGAAAGTTATCAAATGCTTCATATTTCAATTCTAGACAATATACCCAACTCATGCGGCTATAATCATCAGTAAATAACAGAAAGTATCTACTTCCCCCAAATGATTTTGTATTCATAGGTCCACATAAGTCAGCATGAATTAATTTAAGACAATAAGATTCTCTCCATGTTTTTCGAACATGAAATGATTTCTTACTTTGTTTGTCATAAATACATCCTTCACATACATCAAGTATATTAAGGTGTCCATATCTCAAATGCCATAAATTTGTCTCATTCTTTTGATTTGCAATAAAAGCATGTTTCTCAATATTTTAAATATCAATTAGAAACATCTTATTTTACGTTATGCAAATATTTGCTATAATAAAATCAGATTTTTTATCTTTAATAGTGCATGAACCATCATCAAATATAACTAAATATCTAGCATCTATCAATTGTCCAACATTCAACAAGTTATGTGATAAACTAGGAACATAGAAAATATTATCAAGGTGTTTTACCTTCCCTTGATTTGTCTTCACCTCAATTGTTCCTTTTCCTTCCACTTGGATTTGCTTGCTATCTCCAAGTTTAACTTTCAACTTGTGAGTCTCATCAATATCTCTAAATATTGATCTTACACCTGACATATGATTAGAACATCCACTATCCAAGAACCAAATGTCATTTGAGATATCATTAACTTGTAAATGAGTTGTTATAAACAACTTACTATTGTCTTCATTTTCCTCCACATAGCTTGTTTGCTTTTCTCTTTTCCAGCAATAGTGACATTGAATTCCACTATTGTAGTTTTTCTGATCATAGTTTGATTGTCTTTCATCATGCCCATCAAAGTGTCCTCTTCCTCTTCCTCTTTCATTTCCTCCCCAATGAAATCTTCCTCTGTCACGTCATCTTCCTGTTGATTTTTTATCTTCTTTTGAAGTAGAAGACTCCCCCTTAACCTGAAATATTTTTTCCTCACTTTTTTCAAGTGACATGTTCAACCTTGCTTCATGTGCTTGCAAGGAACCCGTTAGTTCATCAAATGAATAAGTAAGGCAGAAAGATAGTAGAAAGGTGAACAATTAGTTATATTTTTCAAGTGACATATTCAACATTCCTTCATGTGCTTGCAAGGAACCCATACTAGATGTTTGTATGATATATTTAATTAGCAATGTTTCTAACTTTGTGGTAGTTCAATCAATTAGTTATATCTTGTTATTCTTTACAGGTTATGCGATCGATTATAAAGGGATATGTTCGAGTTTTCAGGTGCTACTGAAATTTAGTCACACTTAAATAGTAAATAATCGTAACAATCATGCATGTTAAGATTTTTAGGAGATTAATTTTTTAATTACTTAAAATAATTAAGTGTATAACAAATAAAAACCATCATCAATCAAGCTTAAAGTGTAAAATAAACAATGATGGAAGTTAAGACCAATTTTTTTCATGACTTTTCTACCACTTAATACTATTGTATTAACATTCAGGGGATAAATTTAATGAATAATGATAGTACGGGAGGTGTAATTGATTAACATATCATAGTACTGTGTCTTTGGTTTTTTAAGTTCTCTTCGCATAATTTAGTTATATTGAAGAAAACCAAATAGCCACCCCCCAATTTTAAAAACAAATATTGTTACCCTTTTTATTAACATAAATGAGTTTATTTAATATCTATAGAATAGTATGAGGAGCCAGTTTGATATGAAATCATAGTACGAGGGGTCATTTATAAGAGTTTTAAATATGGGGGATGACTTTGATAAGCATAGTACGGGAGTCACTTAGACGAGTTTTAAGTGTAGAGGTCAATAAGAATTTCGATATATATATATATATATATATATATATATATATATATATATATATATATATATATATATATATATGTGTGTGTGTGTGTGTGTGTGTGTGTGTGTGTGTGTGTGTGTGTGTGTGTGTGTGTGTGTGTGTGTGTGTGTGTTTTAATCCCTTGGCTCAATCTCAAGTTGAAGGATTTTCTATATCATTTAAAGTAAGAATTCATAGTCGAGAAGTGCCCAAATACTAAGAGAAATTGTTACTGAAATCTTCAACAATAATGGCTGGAGATACACAATTTAAGTTTACATGCTAGTTTTATTATGTTTCTACTATGGTGTTATAGAAACATAATTTTATTTTTATATCTTTTCTTTCATTTGGTATCAGAGCAGAGATTAACCTCTACCTTGATATGAAGAAGATTTCATTTTTTATGTCATTAAATATGGTTTGATTTTTATTTCTCTTTTGAATCTTATGGTGCATTAGATGTTGGAAATCATGAAGATATTAGATTTTCCACACTTGTTATCAATAATGCTATGAATATTTTGTTATATTAATTCATGCTTATGAGATAAGTTTATATGAAAAAAATATCTAGTGATCCATATAATCTTAATTAATTAAGAATTAGCCATAGCATCCCTAGTTAATTAAAATTATATATAAATTAGAATCACATAAGGAATTATATATAATATTATGATTGATTATATCTAATATAATAATTATTACCCCATAGGATCTTTTATTATATTTATATAATTAATCAGGATAAAATATCAAATTATTTTTATTATTTATCCATAGGGATTATCAATTGGTATATAATTTGATAGTTTTATCATAAAAATTATTTAAATCCATTTGAATTAAAAAATTTGTCCATATAAAATTTGTATGCTATGAGATTCATTTTTTTAGTATGTTTTGCATGAGTAAAACATGCAATATTAAGCCTCAAATTTTGACATAAGCATTTTGGGTTTTATGTAGTTTCTCGAACTATTAATTTATCTGATATCCGATTTGACATTCTTAAACTTAAGGGTAATAACTATAAGGTATAAAAGGAGATAATTCTTCTTCATCTAGGGTGGATGAATATTGATTATGCTATCACGAAAGATGAATCACTTGCAGTCACCAATACTAGCACTCTAATTGAGATCACGCTATATAAGCGATGAAAGCGATCTAATCGGCTCAATATGATATTTATTAAGACTAAAATAACTATTAGTATACGTGATTATATTGACCATCATAATAATATACAATACTTGCTAAAGGCCATTGACGAGCAGTTTGTCACTTCGGATAAGGCACTAGCAAGCACTCTAATAATGAAATTTTCATCCCTCAAACTCACCAACATAAAAGGTAAGCACGAGCATATAATGCAAATGCAGGATATTACGACTCAGCTTAAAAAACTTGAGGTTGTATCAGAATCCTTCTTAATGCACTACATTCTGAATACCCTTCTATATCAATATGGGCCTTTTAAGATTCATACAACATATATAAAGATAAATGATCAATTAATGAATTAATGACCATGTGTGTTCAAGAAGAAGAGAGTGTTAGGATCAATTTGCACTAAAAGAAGGGGGGGGGGGGGGTGAATTAGTGCAAGTGTTAAAAATCTTAGTTTTAGAAATACTTGCTCATAATAAAACCGAAAATAGAAAGAGTTTCATTTAAGTTGAATACTTAAGCAATTAAACTATGGACAATGCTAAGTTACTATCTTGTTTAAGAAAATCACGAGCAAGAACAAGTAAATTTAAAAAGGAAAGTTAAGGAAGACTCACAATTTATAGTGGTTTGACCAAAGCTTAGCTTGCGTCCACTTTTTAGAGTCCTCCTCCTTAAGGCCCACCGTCCACTAGTGACATTATTCGAGTGAAGATCAAACCCTTACACTTCTCTCTCTCTCCTTTTCACTGGTTTAGAAGATGAACATTCTTATTGTTGGTTACAGGTGCCCTGCAAGCCAATAACATGAGTGATGACATATATGATGGCATGTATGATACGTTGTGTGATCTTTTTGCTTATGATTAATATTGACATATTCTCACATTATATTATATATAGCATATATATTGTGATGTCCTTGGTTCTGTGCAATGAGAATCAGATTGTGATAAGATCACGATAATGAGATTGATTCACCTTTAAACATATATCCTAAATAATCTCGGTCATACGATATTCAAGAGGGACATCAAGATAACCGGACAGATTGGTGTACTATATACCCGTCCAAATGATGGAGGCGGCTGGTCTCATAGCTACTTGTGTGGAGACACTAAGAACATAGTAAGGTACTCATTGGATAATAAGTTCACTGATTGATTCGCTTATGAAATGTCATATGGTTGATGATACATGATGTTAGATAGTGATTCCATAGTCCCAGTTGTGTATCTAGTCCTTTGACTTGAGACACCAAGGATGCCTTGTATGAGTACTTCTTTCTTTGACGCCAAACTTACAGGTTTGGAAAGTTTCAGATCTGGTACAACTGATTATCGGGATTGGTAGCCAACCTTACGAAAGTAATTGAGTGTCAATAAAAGATCATCCACTCTCAGCATCACAAGAGGAATATCTCGTATGTGCTTGCTCAGACAAATCCCTGGCCAGGGTCATTCAGATTGAGAGAGAAAGAGTTCTCTGGTAGAATCCGATTAAAGCAAGACAAACTGATTCCATATGTGACCCGACCATACTATGTCCAATATATGGTCTCTGGGTTATTAGTTGGATGAGGGATTATAGATACATGGTAATTGTTGACAAACAAGTTCGATGGATTTGATCCCCCTGTACCGTCTTGGGACTATGGCGTAGTGGCATAATATGTCCATAGTCGATGAGTCGAGTGAATTATTATGAAGATAATAATTCACCATATCATAAAGAGTTCTGATGGGAGCGACTCGCGGGCAGCTCGGTATCGGGCTCAAAGGGTCACACACATTATTTGATAGAGATCCAATAATGTAAGGTTATTGGGTAATTGGATAAAGATCTAATACCTACTAAGGCAAGAGCCCTAGGGTTTTGGTGGTTCTCTATAAATAGGAGGAAAGACTCATGATTGATAAGCTCATGATTGATTTTTTAGTTTTCACATTTTTCTCACAACCCCAATCTTTTGCACGACGATTTGATCTGCATAGGAAACAAATTTTTTATTTTAATTTTCGCTGCACATGTGATGCTCTCGCTGAGGTTTCCCAACAGTGGTATCAGAGCCAAGTTTCGATCCTGGGACCTATGGGTTATGGGCCCACCATACTTCCGCTGCGCATGTGATACTCCCGCTGAGGTTTCCCAACACTTACAAGAATCTTTCTTCCCTTAGTCTCTCTTTTCACTTGTAGCTCACAATGGAAACTCTCAAGATTTTTACAACACTTTTCACAAAAAAAAAATGTTCCTTCTTCATTGACCACCCTTGCTTCTCCAAGCAAGAAAATTTGGAGTATTTATATACCCCAATTGGCTTCAAAAATCGAGCCAAAATCTAACTAATCCCAAAAAATCCGAGTACTAGCTGTATTATTGTCGACGCCGGTGGTACTACTGCAGAAAGCATCCCTAAAACAAGGGCTACGACGGTACGTCACCCATCGACGGTGCTACCACCGAGAATCCCGCAAAAGCCACTTTTTCATACTTTTGTATACCCGACTCATACCTCTTGCTGACCCCTTCCCAGATCAACAAAATGAGCTAGACCTGAGCTTAAATCCAACCTAAAGTGGACCTGGTTACCTCACATTTAATTGATTTGGATTACTTCTAAATCTAACTCAATTTGGACTGTAACCAAACCAATGCTAACTATGACATACTAAGGCATATAAATATAATAAATTTGACCAATATGTCAAGTGATCTTCCTATCCCGACGATCTTCCCGGTAACATCCGACAAACTTCCAATGAGTCTTGGTCATCTTTTAGCGAACCCCAAGCGCATTCCCGACAAGCTCCTAATCACTTTCGGTGAGCTCCCGACAAACTCCCGATCACCTTTGGTGAGCTTCCGACGAACTCCTAGCAAGCCCTCGATCACCCTCGGTGAGCTCTCGGTGAACTCCCGGCAAGCCCCTGATACCTTCGGCGAGCTTTCGACGAATTCCTGACAAGCCCCTGATACCTTCGGCAAGCTTCCGTCGATCTCCCGATGAGTTCCCACTGCATCGTCTGAACCCTAGCCCAATGCCCGAACTTGACTCTAACCCAACATATGATTCTATTATCTTGTCATAGTTAATCTTGCATCACTCATCTTTAACACACAGGTTAGATAATAAAACCGATAAATTAATTTTATCATTAAAATTTGAGATTCAACAATCTCTCCCTTTTTGATGATGACAATTAATTGATGACAGAATTACCCTTAACTCTTCCTATGTAAATTCCATAGGATAAAACAAATTTTAATTCAAAAGAGCCCAACACTTTTGAATTGAAGCATGATACCATTCATGACAAAAAATTTAAATATTCATCTTCGAACTCCAAAATTTAGCATAAATCATACATTCACGATAAACATCAATTTCAGACATTTTAAAGATTTTAAAATAATAAATCATTTCTCCCCCTTAAATCATCAATCATTTCTCCTAATTTATCACCTACAAAAAAAAAGGAAAATACCGATTTTAACATTTCTCATTAATATTCAACATATGTCATCAATATATCATTTCCCCCTTTTTATCATTAACAAAAAGATGAAATATTTAGTATATCATTTTTAATCAAATATTCAAGATAAATGTTCGTCACATTACAAATAACATTATATCATGTCATTTCTCTTCCTTTTGTTAGCATATACTTTCTAAACCCTTTGTTATCAATAAAAAAAAAATATTGATCATATTTTTAAACACTAAATGTTTAAGAGGGGGGGTGGTTGGAGGGGGAATACTCAAATATTTATAAATGATCTCATCACATAGAAGAGCTTTGAATCTCAATTTTATAAATGTCAAAAATCCTAAAAATTCAAGCAATTCAAAAAATCTAAAAAATAGTAATCATGCATTTGGATGAGTTAATATTCCTAGCTATTTTCTTATAAAGTCAAATTCTTTTTTATTATTGAAAAAAAATATGATGATATAATTTTTCTTTTTACACTCATATCCTATCCTTCACTTAATCTTATAAGGGCAACGACCGAGCCTGTCTTCGTCTTCCACGCCTAGAGAAGCTCACAGCAAAACCCTAACCGCCCCTTACCCACCAACCAAGAGAGACGACAAGCAGTCGAAGCAATCTCGAGCGGTGGAAGATACAATAAGAATGTTCGGTAACGGTGCATGAATCCTTCCCTCGGTTAAATGCAACTATGTGACGGGTCCAAGGACAATAACAGTCGTTGATTGAGCCGATAAATAAAAAATAAAAAAAAAAGATATTTACACCTCCTATGTATTAAAGAACATAATTATCAAAATAGCACATCTTCTTATTGATCAATGAAATTTAATAATTTATTAAATTATTTTTAAATATCGCATGGAAGTTAGTGGACAACATTCAACAAGAAACAACATTAAAATTATAAAATTTTAATTATATATTATATCATCATTAAAATATGTAAAAACTCATATATAATTAAATTAAAAAATAGTTTTATTTTTATTTATTAAGATCTTTTCTTACCTCTTCTCATATTACTAATAATAATTAGTTTACATCTTGTAAGTACTGCATCTATAAGTATTATTAAATCTATAAAAGAGAGAGCTTCTCATGAAACTTCTGTGCAACTAATGCTGATCAAATGTGGTCAAGCACTAATTGCATGAATAGAAACTTCATCGAATTTCTAAATTTAAATAACCCCACACCCATCATTATGTGGTTCCAAGGTTTAAACAAAGAACGAGATAGGTTTTGGCTTCTTGAAAAGAGAACTCATCGAAGAAGAAATAGTTTGGGTGTTCTATGTTCACGTGTACTAACCCATTGCAATGATCTGCTATGCTTTTGGATTTGCCGAAGATGAAAAGAAGGGTTGATGAAGTCTAATAGAACAAAACAAAACATCAAAGCTTTCCAGACAAAGTGGTTTCATCTTAGAGGTGTCTTATATTAAAGTAAATATGGAATTTGGTAGTGTAAGTTTTGATGGTCAAGGAGTCAAGTTTTTTGTTTTTTCTTAAAGATTATTATTACATTTTGAGAATCGGCTCTTCCACGATTATCATGTTGAAAACTAGATTTCTGCATTCAAGATGACTTTTTTTTTTTTTTTTGGCATTGTAAATGTCATCTATAAAACTAGTATCAGAGATAGATATGTGAGAAAGAAATGTTTCGAATATCGAATTATAATACCTTAGAGAGCTAAGGCTTCTTCTATTTATAGAATGATGAGAATAATATATTTTAATATATAAAAAATATATTATGTAGAATATTTTTCTTTCCTCTTATGTTGGTTGATTGAATTCTATGTGTAAAGTTCTGGCTGACTATAGTACGTACACATGACGTTGGGAACTCAGTCCCATCAAGTTGAACTATATTATATTTAATGGCACCCATTAAATAAATTTGAAAAGAAAAAAACACATAATTCCTTTTCTAATGTTTTCCTGGCTAAACTGGTTTCCATCAAAGAAATCCACATTCATCATAGAGACTAATGTAACCATTATCATATCAAGAAACTAATTAATTCATTGGAGAGTCCATTATTTGAAACACTCAATCAAAACATTCAACCTTCTCACAAAAGATTTCTTTCATTATTTATGAACATGTATAGTTTTTATTGAGTTCTGACTTAACCATAGCATTTAACTAGGAATATACACAACCTCATTATATTCGTTTTTTTCTTAGGTAGATAACATACATTTTACACATCAAGAATAGTTGTGAGCAGCTATCATGGAAACTTTAATGAGTTGTAACTGAGATGGAGATGAAGATAACAACAAATGCTATGGCTAGTCTATGACGATACACTTGCTTGATCACAAACACAAGCAGAAAAGTGAAGCAGAAATCTTTGGAAGGAAGTTGTCCACAGCCCAAGCTAACAAGTTCTGAAGAGTTGTAACTGAGGAAGAAGAGTTCCTGAGGCAACTTTGAAGAAAAGAATAAAGGTATCTTCACATGGCTTATCACCAAAGGAAAACACAGTTCCTTCCCCCTTGTAAGGTGAATCTGGTTATATAAACCGCAGATGTCATGTGATATTACTGCACTGCTGCTGGAGAGAGATGATGAGGTTGGACAAGCAAGGTGGACAACCATTTGAGATCACAGAGGCAGAGTCACCAACTTCTTCCTCTGGGAGGAGCTACTGCTTCCCTCTTCTGTTCCTGAGCTTAGCACTCGTAGCTGCTGCAGTTTTGATCATTATATTTGTCCTCAAGCCAAAGAAGCCCAGCTTCCATGTCCATGCAATACAACTTGATTCTTCTGATGCAGCTTTCAGCAAGGGAGTCAATGAGTCTTCAGCCATTGCTTCATTACTTCTGGTTGCTCACAACCCCAATAAGCTTGGCATCAGATACAGCTCCACCGAGCTTGGCCTGGTTTGTGACAGCAGCAACATGGGGTTGGTCAAGATTCCTGGTTTCTTTCAACCACCTCACAGCACAAATGTCACAATCTTGGTTCATGTTTTCTTCAAGACGATAAACCTTGGAGAATTGCTTACTGAAAAATCCATGCAAGGCTCATCCATCGGCGATCTGGAGATCAGAATATTTGGAGGAATACAGGCTCAGCTTCATGCCTTCAACTTCCAATTTCCCAAGATTAAGGTTAACACTGATTCCGATCTTTGTTCTCTACGCAAAAGTTGTTGGCGATGACTAATTTCTTCTTGACTCTTTACCTTGAATCTTTATTCTGTAGGTTTTCCTTGATTGCAGGATCAGTGCAAAGCTTAGTGCCATGGCACTGAGCAGAGTGCTAAGTACAGCTGACACACACAGGGTATGGCATAACGGATCAATTTACAGTTTATTCCAATTTGAATGATGTAAAGACTATGACAAGAATGACTCACTCGCGTTACTTCATGTCATGCAGGCTTTTCTACTTGCCAACTTTCTTCACCTCACACACAAGTGTTCATTGGATCTCTGCATATGAACCAACTGCCCCCCTCCTCCAAGTTCCAAGCAAGCATATTTGGATTCCTTCAATCTTTCTTTATTCATTCTCCCTATTTTGGAGTTGTATACTTGCACATCAGCACCCTGAGGAACACAACTGACATGTTAGCTCAGAACAGCAACAAGCAATGCTGAGATACAATAATTATACTGCCCAACTAACATACAAGCGATAATAATCGACTTACTAGCATCTGGATAATTTTGTTTAGATGTCATGCTGACATGATATATCTATCCATTTGGTACGTCAGCATTTTCAGCTGATCAGGCTCCACGTATCAAGTCTCGCTTGGTCGCGGATAATTAATTGCCACATCAACAGCAGTAGGCAGTGAAGTATCAAAGTTGTGATTTTTATGGTTCAAGCCTTTGATTTGTGTTTTTTTTTTTTTTTTTTTTTTTCTATTCCAAAGCAGTCATCAGTTCTTCCATTCAATCTGAGGTCCCAGAAGAATCCATGCCTTCCGGACCACAATGTGTAAGCACAACAGTGTAATGTATAATTTTGCCTACAGAATGATCTCTTCAATATTCTTTTTGTACATGGAACTTGATATGATCCATGTTTTCATTTGCTAGCAATCATGTATATATACATTGCAACCTATATCTTTGTAACCAATACATTTATGTAGTATAGTGGCTGTGCAACCTGACTAGCTAAAAGACTTTTGCATCTCTCTCTACCCTTTTTAAAATCTATGATGTCATCCTTTGCAGAACACATTTTTGAAGATTAACTCTGCTCTCTGCAGGTGCATTTTAAGCTTATGGTAATGTCATGGGTTTGATTTCATTAGTCTTGTGTTCAGTCCAACTTGATTCCTCACATGCCTGCTCCTTGTTTGAGACAATATTATTGGCAGAGTAATAATAAGAACTGAGAAATTATCACTTGTCGAATAAAAAATTCTTCTCATTTTTTTTTTTTTTTTTACTATCGGCAAATAAGATCACTACGAGTCTGAGCCGTACCAGGGGTACCAAGTGTCGGTATGTATTGAATCTAGAAAAAAAAAAACACCTAAAAAAAGACAAAAATGAAAGAAAGTTATTGTCTAACATGCGCCCTGTACCGGGAGCACAAGTTCATGCCGAGTGGTATGCCTACACTAGGCTTGAACTGCCTAGTTTATGTTGATCCACATGCTGATAATCTGACTCATAAATACCACCGATACTGAACCACACAGCAAGTATTGTTGTAATCACATATTATACAGCTTCCACAACAAATGAGGATCATTCAAACATGTTGTTGATTAGTTCTTAAGACATTTTGGCAATCAATATATAAATAACAACTGACAGGTGAACATGAAACAATATTAACAGATGCTTCAACTTTTTCCATGCTCAAGCAGTTCAATTGAATCCAAAACCTAGTAAAAGGAAAAACAACATGCTTGTTCCTTTTATTTCTGGTTTATTAAACAAGTATTTACAGACATAAACAAGGACCAAACTGGAAGTAGAAAAAGAATCGCAGCCACAATTGTCAAGCTCATGAGAACACAAGTAGCTATACTAATATTTACATTGATGATATTTCGACAGGCCGACCTCTATATAAATCATATACTTCCTTCAAACTAGCAGGACAGCAGCACTGCATCAATCAAAAGAATATGATAAAAATAGTCGAAATCAACGGTATAACGCCTCTCCATGGTCAACCCATTGTGCGAAGCTGTCAGGAAATTTGTTCCGTTTGTTAGCTGTTCGGACAGTGTCATGAGGCTGTTCTTCAGTTACCTGGTCTCCCTGCAACAAAAAACAATCACAATATTAGCTGTTTGGGCAGCATCATAAGGAAGTTGTATTTCCATTATGATTTCTCCCTGAACATAAATAATCAAGAAGCAATTGAAACAGAACTAAGCTTTTATTTTTATCTCAATTTCTCATACTGCCATTACCGCATAATCATGTTACCGAATGATGCAGCTTTATCTTAAGACTATTCAAATCCAAAAAATAGCACGTGATTACAATTGGAAATTGTCATATACACAAATCTAACTGAGAACTGATTTGTTGCTTGCATATATGTCCTGACACCAAATGTACAATCGAACAATGATATCGATAATGATAAGGTTTCAAACCTACAACTGGTCTGGGACACCACCATACCAATATTTAGATGTAAAAAAATTGTCAGGTTCCGAACCCTCAACCTCCAATAAATGGGTTTGATATACTATGAATTTATTCAATGATACATATAGAAGACAGTTCTAGCTACCATACTTGTAAGAGTTTACGCTTACATTGTAATCCAAAAACAATGATGGAATGAAAGAATTGTGTATGATTGTTGACTACCACATGAAATGGGTTTCAAAATGGAGAATATTATAGCATGATGCTGCAAGTTCTGGATCTGTCATTTGGAAAATGAGGTATGGCACCAAAATCAATTAAATAAATTTTGGTTAAGAAATTACTGGTCAAGATCAAGATCATCTTTAGTATTCTCAACAAATATGTGTGTGCGCATGCACTATTCCAAGTCTGCATGTTTTTTTATAGCAAAAGAGTCATTTTTTTATGTGCGAGACTGTGTTCTCTGACAATAAATCTGCCTCAACTCCATTGCCACCACTACTACTACTACTTATTTTTATTCCTTCTATTTTCACACTACTACAATTTATTTATTTATTTTCCTTCTATTTTCCTGTTGTTGAGCCTGGTTAGAGTTTGTGTTTTCACAGAGCTCAACTAGTGTCAAGATTATTCTCATAGGTAATGAGTGCAAGATGATGAGATAAAGTAGAAAAATAATCTCATTGGATAGATTAATCAAATCTGAATTTGGAAAGGTCTCCTTGTTATACTGGAAAAACTGATTTTGCAAAAGGATAGAAGTGTTTACCTCTGTGATTGACCCATTTTCTACAAGATCTGAGGATGCCTCATTACTTCTACCATTAGCAATATTTTGAGTAGAAAGGCTTTCAATTGGAGAATTTGATGTAGATCTGAAAACACATAACAAGCTTTTCATGATGACAAGTTTTTTATACCCTCAAGCATAAATACACCATGCAGAGACTACACTCAGAAAATATTATTATATTCTCTGGATCAATTGCATTACATAGACACCAACACAAGCATGCATATATTAGAAAGTTCGAATTATGGTATTAACCAGCTTATCAGGTTATGGATAAACAAGCTAAAATTGTAATAACTTTTATCCCATTGAAGGAGTATATTATACTTGCCCAAGGTACCACTTTTGGAGAAGGATTTTAAGCAGTAAGTTGAAAAGGAGCTTATAGAAGTATTACAGATAAACTCTGAATTCATTATCGTTGGCTGGCATAAGACTCCTATATAATATGAGCACAAGAGGAGACTGAAATCCATAATTATGGATATCAAAATCAGTGTAGTTAAGTGGTTGCCAAGACTCTTAATTGCACTTGATGCCTAGACTTTTCCATTCTAACTGTTCACATACAATTATCATTAACTTTTCTTTCATTTTTGTAAAGCCTTTTGATATCTTTGAGGCACAGCATTTAACTTTAAGTTGAAAGTAGACTAAGAGACAACATTCGAATGGTCTCAAGCTTTTGAGGTACACTCAGGCTTGTCAATGTACTTAACAACTCTAGAGAATGACCACCTTAACTTGAATACAGAAGATTAAGAGATAGGGGTTACCTGTCATTCATTTCTCCCTCAAGAAAACTTCGAGAAGATAAAATTGATTCAAAATCCAGAAAATTAGAGTACCAGTCTTTATACAAATAACTATCTGCACTATCTATAAAATGCTGCCCATGAGGCACCACAGCAGTGTACCTATAAGGCAAGGTAAAAGGAAAAGTTATTGTTGTTGACACAATTAAGCAAAATATCAATAATTCTCTTCCCTCATGCATCTATAAAGACTAATGCAAGGAAAGCTTGAAGATAAAATAATAGAAATGACCATAAACCGCTTTTTATAACCAGGTCATAGATGATGAGCACTTTAAAACCTCACATCTTTAGATGTGAAAAGAGAGGTCTAATACATCCAGCTAGTAGTTACTAAAATATCTTTTAAATATATAATGTACTAAGTTTGGAACACTTTGTAATTAAGTATATAAAATGGGGAGGGGAATAACTGTTTAACAGGGAGTTACAGTGATTTGGTAATGATGCCTACAAAAGTAGCAATAAACTTGAAGCTAGACCTGTATAATGGTCACGGCAAAATTTAATAGCCAACCTGTGATGATTTTGAGGATGAGGGAGCATTCTGACTAAAACTACAGCTGGATAGAAGAGTATAACATTCATGGAGTATATTTCCACCAGATAAGGATCTTTTGATAAACGACCTGTTTAAATTCACTACATCAAAAGATAGCTGCAGCATTTAGCAGATACAATAGACCAGGAAAACCATATATTTCACTGGCATATCAACCCATGAAATCATTAGTTTAAACAAACTTGCCTGGCCTTCTTAGATCCTTCTATTAGTCATGAATAATTCAACTTAGAAATCATGGAGCATCTAGGAACAGAGTTTGAAGAGAGACAGGTCAAACAATCTTTGACAGTACCCAAAGTGAACTAGCATAAAATGTCATCAGTTATGTATGCCAAGAGGCAGTTTGGTCGTCATAGACTTGCAAAATACATTTGTTGGGAGAGGAGGATGCTTATGAATAAGTAGCCTGCTTCACTTCGTTTTCATGTATGCATAGCAAAGCACTAATCTTTCTAGTGTGCCATAGAAAATAACAACCATTTATTCTGAAGAAAAAAAAAAAAAAAACATGACAACAAAGGCAAGTGAAATACCTAATAACCAGGTATTTTTAAATAATATGGAATAAATAATGAAGATAACCAGTAGTGGAATAAATCTTCCACTGCAATAATAAAAATAAATAAGCAAAAAAGCAGTATCATGACTCTGTGAAGGCAAAAACACATCCCAGTATCATGCAAAAAACATGTCTAACAATACCTTGAAGTTTCTGCATGAGCACTCTTCCCAACACCACAATGCTCCCAAATTGCTGGTTTGTCCAGTTGAGGTTGAAATCGTCCAAGAAATCTGCATGTAATAAGTGCAAAAATTGGGCATCTCTATGCAGAATATTATGCAATTGTATTTTCCAAAGCATTGGAGTTTTCTTTCAGTATGAGATATCACAAATTCACAGAAAAAAAAATTATACATACAGATCTATTGCAGCCTGTTTGTCAACATCTGTAAAGGCATTACTACAATATCTTTGAAATGTTCTGAGTAACTCTTGACATCGTATTGTTGCTTTGCATTGACCTCTTCTTTCAGAAAAAATCTACCAAGAAACCAATAAATGTTGTTAAACTGAAAGTAGGCACTGGTCTTATGATTATTCCAGTGCGAGTATTAAGATAGTAAACATGTCATATGAATAAGAGATAATATTTTTTACAAAAGAAGGGAAAAAGAAAAATTATCATGAATTATGCTTTTCGCTATTATGATGGGAGCACCCACAATTACATAGAAGCCCTAGATTATATTATCTAAAGCTCAGACCCTTTTCAATCCAAAGACAGTAAACAGCAAGAAGCTAAATCTACATGCACACAAAAGTGATTTCAAATAACATTAAAAGAAAAGAAAATTGCAAGCAAAACACAATATTCTTAGAAACACCTAGAATTAACATGATTCTTCAATTCTCAAGGAACATGGAATGAATGTGAGACGTTTCATTTAGGATAAGTACCTTATTATGAGCAGTAGAACCACCATACTGCAGAGAAAGTGTGTCGCCCATTTTCTCATAATATGTCATCAAATGATCGGCCAAGGTGGCATCTAGAGGAATGCTTGGGCAAGGAGATAATTTCAATGCATGAAGTTGATGCCCTAGTGCAACTAAACCATAGGCATACTGAGCAATATTTGTGCGATCTAAACAATCTATGCAATTTGTTCGTAGAACACCTTTCTGACACCTAAGTGATTTAACTGAACAAAGTCCACCATTGCTTACTGCAATTGTTTTTTTTTCTATTTTTGATCCAGATATATCAGAATCCATGTTTTCTTGAGATCCATTTTCTAGCATATCAACATCATCTTTGTCGGTGGTGGTGCTGCTGCTACCGCTGCAAATATTATTCAATGATTGGTCACCAGCATCATCCATCCTGAACATTAAAGCAAGTATGTTTAAAAATAACAAACTACGATAAAAACACAAGGCAACTTAAAAAATGTACTCATTCTTTTAAAAACCATAGAAATAATGACCCAATACTATAGAAACAAATACTTTTTAGTCAGAGTCAGAGTCCATATATTTATCTTGTGGCTGATTTGATTAATAAAAAAAAAATCAAATGTTTCAAAAATGAAAAAGCAATCAGCAATCTAAAAGAGTTGCTAAGATTCATCCCTTTTGGAAAGATGAAATGGAACACATATAATCTTACAAGTCCAATCTAATCAAAATTCAGGTGGTTTTAAGATATTATTCATCATTTATAAATGAAGTTTGAAATACTGAGACATGATCCATAATGTGTAATATGATCAATTGCCAATGCAGAACAACCACCCATTCAATGCCTAAATTTGGGATTGCAAAGAGGGCTTGCAATAGATGGTCTGCATATGCTAGAAGAACTTCAGAAACGCCCTTAGCTAAATCATCGACTTAAAACTTCAGGTACATTTATATTCAAAGTAATATATGGAAAATATTTTGTGTATGTTTAAACAGAACTAAGAAAAAAACCTACAATATACAAAAACTTTGAAGCACGAGCACCAAATATGATACAACAGAACCTAAAGACATTTGTGTGGTGAAAGCTCAAAAGGTTAGCATAACATTTAAGCCATAATGTGTAATAATACTTGGAGGTGCAAACAAATTAAACAACCACAACCTGAATACATTGTTGGTATCTTTCTCTCAAGTACGTAAATTTCTTCCCTTTGATACCACCATGTTGGTTGTCCAAAGGCTGGACAAATTTTTTTGTTGTTTGTATAAGTACAAGTTGTTGCAAAATAATACATATAAACAAAAAGATTTTGGTGGAATAAGATGAAAGCTGGAAGGTTGAACAGGTAATAGAAATACAAAGGTATATGACAAGGAAGTAGGATTTAAGAAAATTAAAATATCACAAACCAAGTTTCTAGGATAAAATAAACATGTAAATTTGTGTTCTTTTAACATATTATTAATATAGAAAAGTTTCTAAGAATTTACAGAAAAGTAGATAGTTAACACTATGCTTTCTATACAAACATATTAGATGAAAAATGACGGAATTACGTGAACATATAACATAAGATACTTACACCCTTAAGTCACTTTTATATCTTAATGCAGGTGCCATTTCACAGTAAAGAAAGTCCGTAAGCTTTAAGGTATATGCCGCCACTTCTACCAGCATTGTAAGCACATTTTTTTTAGCTTTGCTGTAACAAATATCTCATCATAGTTATATTGCAATTGCAGATCAGACCAATAAATATCAGAAGAAGCCAAAGTACCTTCGATAATGCTTATGAAGGTCCCAATGTAAGAACTTTAAATGACTATCTTCTGATAGGTTCTTATCCACATACTTAACTGCACTGGAAAACTCTGAACGTAGAATAGATTCCCGAGGTTTTTTTTCTTCTGACTGTTAACAAAACAAAACAATGAAAAAAAAAAAAAAAAGGGTGACGACGAGAGTGCACTGGTCCTCAGTCAAATATGACGATGTGGAAGTAGTAAGAGAAATTGGCCTATCTGTGCTTTATGCATAAACCATAAAAAAAAAAAAAAAAAGACATACCTTAATCAAGTTCAAAATAACAATAGGCTTTCCATATCTTTCTGCAAGATTATCAAAATGAAGCTTAGTAGCTTCATAACCTTTATCTTTATTCACTGTGGAAGACGAAAAATTAGTAAGGTTATACTTTTCAAATACATGATGCCAAACTTCATAACTTACAGATAATATCAGGCTTCAGATTAAGTTTTGAGGTTTCTTGAGACCAAAACAGAGGTATGGAACCCCTATTCTGGACTACGGAACTAACACATGTTGGAATTTCTCCGGGAATGTCTTTGAAGATAATTTGTTCAGTCTCAACGTCATTTGCCACATTACCATCTTCATCAACACCACGCTTGAGATACCTTATCCACAAAAGCAACAGAGGGTATTCAAAAATGAAGGACAAAGCAAGAAGGAAGAAAAAACACAAGTAATATATCAATTTGCTTCGATTAAGATATAATGAGATTTAGCTACTCTTCACTGTAAAGAGTTACTTCATCCCATCGGTTGACAGGCATGGAACACAGATTTAAAATAGAATAATATAACAACCTGGTCCCAGCACAGTGTTGTGACCGCCTAGCAATTAGAGTGAACCAAAAATCGCCTCCATGAGTTGAAAGTTTCACCTGAATCAGAGAAAACTAAAGTAATTAGTTCTTAACTCCATAATGAAACCTAAGAACAACATAAGGTAATTTCCAAATGTAATAAGGAAGCAGAAGGCAGCAAAACCTTATGCACCAGTATGATGTTCACATACCATAATATTCTTGTAATTGACGTTTAGAAGCAATTTTTTTTTTTTTTTTATTACTTCCACAAGATAGGATAACAATCTGTATAAGGAAATGCCAAAACTTGAAAGCTCTATCTTTGATGCAACAGGCACCTTAATGAAGTCTTTCTACTTGTTTCTATATCAACATAATTTGTGTTTGTTTCTATTCCTCCCAACTCTTGGCTTTACAAAGCTTTCTGCTACCAAAAGTTTGAATTTCCAATCTTATTTGCTGACAATAATAAAGACAAGCTTCAAGGTCTTTTTATATACTCTACGTCTCTATATAGTAGTAGTACGTCCAAGTAATTGATATTGGTTCTTTTTAGGTGAAATCATACACTTGATAGGCCAACATCTAGTCAAGCCTGCATCAATCAGTTGACACAAGCAACCTGGCAATCAGCATAATGCAATACATACCATGCTTGAAAGGCATTGACAATTTGGCACACCCCATGGAATGATCCTCCAAGATATGCATGTTAAACAATCCTTTTTTTTTTTTTTTTTAATCCTTCATATAGCAAGCAAGCATCTTGATTTGTTGCTCATCTAAAATAACTATGATTTTTTTTTTATAAAAAAAAACATAATTTTAGAAAGTTAAATACAGTTAATTTTCTAATTATGTAACTTTTCACAGTATTAGAGAATAGAGACATGATAGTTGATGTGGTCAGTTATTCTAGATTTCTAAGTGATCATGATGTATTGATGAGTTAGTATTAAGTCTAGTCATCAATGCATGCAGCTTTAAGTCCTCTCTAGTGGTCTTGCTTTATCAAAATCTTTAATCATTCAAAGAAAGCATATAAGTAATAAGTTCAGCAAAACCTAATGATTAAACAAGATCAGTAATACAACATTTTTTTTTTTTTACATTCCTTTCTGTTGATAGGAAAACATAAAATTGAAAGAAAAGGTTAAAAAAAAAAAAAATTATATAAATAAAAAGAAAAACTAACATAGTTAAAATTTTACCTGCTTAAAGAAACCATATACTAAATATACTGTCCATAAAGTACTTTTCAGACGACTATGAATTTCACGGGTCAAGAATTCATTCCATATAAACATGGATTCATACAACATCTTATCCTCGCATATATTCTTCTGTAAGCTTTGCATGATGCTATATGAGTAGCTAAAAAAGAAACCTTGGGTGATATCCACTGTACAAAAGAGCTTCTTGTATCTGTAGCAACATTAAGACCAAATGCACTTTTAGTTCTGATGACAATTCCATAATAAATAATCAAGAATGTACTACAGTACAGTACAGTGCAAAAAATATGATAGCCAAAAAGAAGAAATAATAATAATAATAATAATAATACAATTATATATTAACATTACAAACCAAATCAGGAACAATGACATGAAATCTAACCACCATCTGATAATGTAAGGAACAATGAATGAATGACATGATAATTAATACAAAGAAAAAATATATTTTATTTTTTATACTAGAATAAACTAGCAAATTTTATTTTATTTTTTAATAACTAAAAAGTAACTAATTCTGAATTCTTTCAAGTATGTCGGTCGATAAAAGATGGTTTATAAAAGTGAATTAAAAAAAAAAAAATTGGAAAAAAGCTATATATGGTAAGATTGTAGAGTTTGGAATGAAAATATCATATGATTGCAAAATGGAAAGGCAAAATTTTCAAAATATTTGTTTTGGACAACACATCTAATATGTCAAAACATCCCAAGTATTTTTCCACATAAACAAAGTCAACAACAATCTTTAGGAATAATAAAAGTTAAAGAGTCACCTACAAAAGTACCATACCATATATATTCTACATGCAGTGAAAAGAGAAAAACCTGCGCTCTTCTCTAGAATTAGCCATATTAGATTGGACACTCGAATTTGGTAGTGCTATGATTTTGCTCTTGGTGATAGCATAGATCGTGTGACCAAATATAGCACCAATTTCCTCTCTTTCAGTTATAAGGAGCATGTAGTAAGGCCCCAGAAACTTTACAAATCCTGACAGACAAAAAAAATCCTTTCTTGTTCAGAATGAATAAAAAATATTAAATAATACCACATGGAACGATAGATAGATAATAAATTGGGGTTGCAGCACTAACCGACAATGCCATAGCAGTTGGTGACAAACTTTAGTCCCCCAGTCGACTTGTTTTCTTCATGTATTCGATTTAGCAACTCTTTACATTCACTTTCAGAGTATGTGGTGGACTCCTGACAGATATTAAGTTCGGAAGCTCTCAACCTGCCGATCTTTAACAGTCTCCACCATCTCTGACTTGTGTTCTTTCTGATCAAATAAAAGTTCTGCAATGTTAAGCATCAAAACTATGTGTAAAATATTTTTGGTAGGAAGAAGAATCCTAAATCAATGAACTAGCAGAAAATTCGAGCAGTCTGCACCTACATCTTGGAACTCATCATAATCCTTGGTTCATAATGTTTTGTAAATGAGAATTGCTTAAGAATCTCATACAGGGTGATTTGACCTTAATCATCACAATTTCTGATCAATCCCTCTAAAACTAATGCTAGAAAATTAACATGATAAATAATTTTTAATTTGCAGAGACAGAGACATGTCGAGAAAAATGTCACAGTCTGATTGAGTAGCATCAGAGAGACACAAAATTGAATCTTTTAGGTAACGAGTAATGGGACGGACTAAGTAGCGAGGAAACCGATTCTTTGGTCAACTTTTAACTTTCTTACAGATTGAGTCTCATATAGCTCGAAGATCTGCAGGTAGCAGCTGGCGTCGTTGGGCTCGTCGTTGTTCCGAGCCTCCGCTCCGCCCACCGCTGCCATTCCGTCCGGATCCCGCGCCGCGGGTTTGGACGACATCACTTGGACATCCAAAGCTCCTGAGATCAGGGCGTCCTCCGCCGCCGCAGTTCCAGTTCCAGGTTCCTCCATGGCTGCTTCAAATAAAGCATCCTCTTCCTGTCGCTTCCCCTGTTCGCCGCCGCTCACGGCTCCCGCAAACCGGTCTCTTTTTATTTACGTGACCAGAACAAGAAAACACAAAGAGAAGGGGCAGGAAAAACAATAGAACTTTCACCGACAAAGATCGATCTTCGAGGGTGTACGCGGCAACAGATGCGGCGGAGAACCAAATCACGAGAAAAATATCTACAGGTTTCTCCTGCGTTTGCTGATTGATTGGAAGAAGATATAGAAGAGAGCCAAACGTGCAAAGAACAAACGATGAGGCGGCAAACGAATCTAATCACCCAAACACGAACACATCTATGTATGCCTTTATAGATTTCAATAAAATTTCGAGCCAAATATGGACGGTCGTGTTTTGTCATGTCCAAGGACGAGTCAAGTACAACTCGGGGCCGAGTCAGTGAGTGGTATGATCCCGTACCGTGTGAGAGATTGCCTTGTGCTTTATTTACGTCGCCGTCATGTAAAAGGTAGATTGGACAAATTATAAGGCTTTTCTTTTTTGTTTGTTTAATTTACTTACTAAATTAGAAATAATCTTTTTAAAAAAAATATCTTAAGCAAAATTTAATTGAATCCACAAATTTCATTATTTAGCACCCCTCAGTTGTAAGGCGAGTTATAGACCCCACATGCTTACTATATTCCCATCCACCGGGTCGACTCGGTGTGATTCCGAGTTTCGAGTCAAAGCCTGCAGGATGTAGCGTGTCTAGTGACAGTATCAAAAATGCTAAGTAATTAAAACTTTATGTGCTCATTATTATTCTTGGAACCTCTGCTCTATCTAACTTACCATCAATTGCTTCTCCCTAATATACTTACTATATTTGGATCAACATTTATCTATTTATCATTTATATATATTAAAATGGTACTTGAATTGGTTTGTACTGATATATACCTACCTAGTATTAATTAGTATATTGATTTGCCAAATTTTAGAAGAAGTTTTAGAAAATATATATATATATATCCAAAAGAAACTATATCTCATCTTGTCTTGTATCGGGTCATATCGGTATTGCACCGTATCTGTCCCGAGCATATCTACCTAATATAGAGAGAGCCATACGAATTATGTACCATAATCTCATTCAATGTATCTCTCCTCATCCTTGGTTTGTATATCTATCTATCTATACACAATCAATGTACCTGATGACTAGCTTATTTATCGTTACAAAAAAGAAAGAAAGAAAGAAAGAAAAAAAAAAGAAAAAAAAAGATGGTTTCTTGAGACGCTTGTAAAAGACTTTTGAGTTGAATTAATTAATTAATTAATTAAAATTAGGGTGGTGGATAAGAGAGAGAAGCACGCCACAGATTGATTGGTTAGCAAAAGTTAATTAAAGTGGCACCGCCGACTTCATCGTCAACTCCTGCGCCTCCCATTTCTTGTAATCTGCTGCAAAATTGTCGTGGCGAACGGGAGATGGTCAACTCAGGGATCCATCCAACACGCGTCATCTGTTCTTGGGGAACACACATCTGATTTGGAGCCACGTCGGCGAAGTTTCATCCTCCTCCGTATTCCAAAAGCCAGAAGAAAGATGCCAATCCAAGATGATCTGGTCAACGCCAATCCTTGGAGGGCTTTTTTGACTGTCGTAAGGATGTTGTTGTTTAAAAGATCATTGAAGGCCACTCGCATCGCTAATGATGCATTGAAGTGATTGATCATTGAAGGCCACTCGCATCGCTTGTTTTCTGCAACACCAATCATCTGATATAACAGATCGTCCCTATCTATTTCACACTGGATTAAACAATAAGAATGATGAGAGCAGCAAGGTAAAAAAAAAAAAAAAAAAGTCTTCTTTGTTATATTTATATATATATATATATATATATTTATTGAACTCGATGCACAATGTCAATGGTCACCATCCTATCACTTGCAAAAAAAAAAAACAAATAATTTTCTTTATATGCTGAAGACTTGGAGACCAATTAATTATAACTATAATTCTTCACGGAAGAATTGAAAGGGTTTCTGTGACATCCAACTTTCAAGTCTACAAGCCAATGTTGATGTGGTGACCATCTCCAATTGTTGACTAAAACTTATTATTTAGATGTATATATCCATCCATCCATCCATGCGCTGCTGAACTGCCGACTGCTTTGATGTCTCGTTTCGGTGGAAAAGGAGAAATAAATATTTCCTATTTACACTTGATGGTTTCAGTGGAAAAGAGAGAGATCTTTCTTTACCTTCGTGTTTCAGTACTTGCTGGGGTCGATGCTCATTATTTCTTTAAGTTTCTAAAACCAATGTCGATAACAAGTTGTAGTATGGACAGACTTCGGGTGACAAAAATAAATAAAAAACTTTTTTTTTTCAGACATTAAAAATTTTGGAGGAGGAAATAATATTGACATTTACTAAAGCACAAAAATATTGAAGGCACAAATATTATAACAAAATTGGAAAGAGAAATATAAAGTGTATAAAAATATTCACGAGGCTAAAGAACAAAGTCTTGAAAATAAGCTTAGATATTTTACAAAATATCTCGTGTATCTTTTGGTCTTAAAAGATTAAAATAAATAAATAAATATATATATTTTTTTTTGAATAAGACCGAACAATTAATTTAAGGAAACTTAATAATTATATCAGTCTGTTATGATGATAGAACAAATTATTCCTGTTTGACTAATTAAACAATCACAATGACGACCCAAGTCTTTTGTTTATGTGTTGTATTATTTATTATATGAACTGGACGGACCACCACGTCCATGGTCAACATCCTATCACTTTGCGACAAAATAAGCTTCACAAGCTGAAGATTAGGTAGGACCTCCTCACTTAATCATATAGTTGAATAAAAAAAAGTGATGTCCATGTGTCATATTTTTCTTGTTTATTCTATTAATATCAAACACACTCAGAGAAAGTCTTTAAGCCAATTCTGAAGTGATCATGCGATTATATCTTAGCTGATTGCACTGCCGTCTCAATTCATCAGAAAATATTTATTTTATTTTCACTTCAAAGAGAGAGATTTTTTTTATTTATTATTATTATCCAGATCTATCTTTTGGAACAAAGTGTGTGTGTGTGTGTGTGTGTGTATAGGTTAGATTTTTGAGCACCCAATCCAAACTTGACTTCAGTGTCCGCAACAGAAGACATCAGCCAAGTGAAATGAAGCTGCAGTCTATGGAACTACATACAGATGAAGGCAGTCTGTGCCCATTTATTTGGGCAGCTAAAAAAAGCTAGATTTGAAGCATGAAAAATGGATGTGCTCCCCCTCCATGAGAGGAGGAGGAGGAGGAGGAGGCTTCATCGTACCTTCTGGTGGTGTGTCTTCAAGCTTTCAACCACAGATGTTGTTGGATCAGTGGCATTAATATGAACCAGCAGGAATAGTAGCAGCCAAAACACACCAGGGAAGTTGCCTCTCTCTACCTTCTTACCATGATCAACAACTGCAGCTATTGAAGCCATCCATCCCCCATCTCAGTACTGAAACATTATGGATTCAAAGGTACACATTCTTGTCACTCAATCTGCTATTCTGGTTCTGCCTACTTGCAGTGCTGTGTCATGGAGGCCATTAGTTAGACTTCGGCCTATGGGTTTGAGCATTTGCAGTCAATAATCTACAAGTTCTTTTAACTATATATATATATATATATATATATATATATATATATATATATATATATATATATATATATATATATATATATGTTGACTGACCATCAGCATTTCTCAATGAAAACTAAGCATTTGTGATACTAAACAATAGTCACACTGTACTACTTCAGCTCAGATCACTCCATTTGAAAAATGAAGCAGAAACACTGATGCTGTAATTAGATAATTTTATCCTGCTGAACTATAATAACACTGCAGCATCATAGAATCATAATAATATTATTAAAAAATATTTCAAAGTAACATTAAGGTTTAAGTCATGGAAATAGTAATTATATATATATATATATATATATATATATATATATATATATTTATGCGTTGCATGAATGAGAATGTATGTAGGTTTATTCTCTTGTTCATGGGATGGATGGCTACTCGGGGCCTTTGGCACGGATGCTAAAAGCATCAATCAAGTTTGTGCGCGCATCTCAAAGCGTGACGCCGCATCTCTAAAACGACTTCCGACCCACCAAACGACACCAATCGACAACATGTGGCCGGCGGCATCGCTCCTCCCCATCGCGACTCCGCAACCCCGTACCCGACTCTCCGGCGGGTCCCGACACCGCACCAGCCAACGCCGTCGATGCTCTACGCTTACCGTGCTCTCTTCCTCCTCCTCCTCTAGTGACGCAAAGGAGGACCTGGTCATTGCCGCCGGGCGTCTCCTTTGGGGCCGCGGTCTCCCCCCTCAGACCCTCGTCTCTGCCGTCCGATCCGGGTGGTCTGCCGCGTGGCACCTAATGATGCGCCAACTCGCTCCCTCCTCCTCCTCCTCCGCCGCCGCCGCCGCCTCCCCACCTGGCTCCTACGCCCGTCCCACTTCCTCCTTTCCCTCGGTCCCCGCATCGTACCGCCGGAACCCCAAGAACCTCCACCTCTACGTCGCCCTCCCCTGCCCCTGGGCGCACCGCGTCCTCGTAGTCCGCGCGCTTAAGGGCCTCCGCTCCGCGCTCCCCGTCTCCATCGCGGCCCCCGGCCTCGATGGCTCCTGGCTGTTCCACCCCCGTGGGCCCTCCGTCGTCGGCGAAGATCTGAGCCCCGGCCCCGACGGCGCCAATGCGCGGAGGACGCTGAGGGAGGTGTACGGGCTCCGGAGGGGCGGCTACGACGGGAGGTCGACGGTGCCAATGCTTTGGGACGCGGAGAGGAAGGAAGTGGTGTGCAACGAGAGCTACGCGATCATCGAGTTCCTGAACTCCGCTGACTTCGGTGATGAGGTTCATGGTGGCTCAGGGTTGGACCTCTGCCCGTCGGAGCTCAAAAACGAGATCGACGACTGGAATCGGGTGATCTATCCCAACGTTAACAATGGGGTTTATAGGTAATGAGCTCTCTCCGTCCTTATCTCGGTGTTACTCCAATTGCTCTGTTCTGCGTTTGATATATATATATATATATATATATATATCCTGCTTAAGAAGCTCTCTTTTATGTGTTTTTCCAAGTTGGAGTTCTGTGGGATCTTCATGCAACTTTGTTAAGCTAAACAATTCCAACAATATCTATTAAAGAATTCCAATGAATTCTGCAATGGACCAGCTGTGCATGATCTTTGTCAGCCCAACCAGCCATTTTTCTTTCTGGATTGCCAAGAATTCTTGGTACAAAAAAAAGGGAACAATTTTTGCCAGCTACCCTGTTCTGATGGACAACAATTAGATCGATGGACGACCAATTTTGATTCATTTGTGAAATTGTGTTATTGGATGTGTATAAAATCTCTCACTGACAACAGTTAGCTTCAATTTGCAGATGTGGGTTTGCACAGAGCCAAGAAGCATATGATGCTGCAGTCAATGGATTGTTCAACACATTGGATATGATAGAATCTCATCTGTCTTCCTCTCGCTACTTGTGTGGGGATGCACCGACTTTAGCTGATGTCTGCCTATTTACTACTTTGATCCGTTTCGACCTTGTGTACAACGTCCTCTTCAAGTGCACAAAGAAGAAGCTACTTGAGTACCCCAATCTTTATGGCTATACATGTGACATGTATCAGATTGCAGAGGTTGCGAGTACGTGCAATTTTGAGGCTATCATGGATGGTTACTATTGTACTCTATTTCCTCTGAATCCTGGTGGGATCCGGCCTGTCATGCCTTCAGCTTGCAATCATGATTTGCTTTCTAAACCGCATTATAGAGAAGCATTATCTTCGAGTGTCAAACAAAGCATACATGCTTCAGAAACCTAACAGTCCACTGCTTGTCTCAGAAAAAAGAAAAATCATTCAAAATGGTAAGTGCACATAGCTCCAGTTTGCTTAATGTGCCACTACTAACCAGTACAACTTTTCTTTTTACTAGTTCCAGCTGCTTTCCCAGCATAGCAAGTAGTGCTGGCATGCATATTAAATAAAACTATGAAGCAGTGGCGCTACTGATGCAAGAAAATCATACAAATGTGCATTGTGTGGAAAGAGTAAGGTAAGTTGTTTTGGAAGTTGGTAATTGCTTTGCTTAATCTCAGGTGTGAGGTGCTATTAGCTCCATATGTTGTTTTTTCTATTATGTGCTACATAAAAAAATAAAGACAAAAAACATCAAAACATTTTTGTAGCTGAACCAAAAACTGACATCCTTCATAAAATTTTCTTTTATGATGAACCAAAGACACCAAAATTTTCTTGCTTTGCCATAGTGACTTCAATAACATAATCCAAGCAGTAGACTCAGTGAAAATGACATGTACTATCATTAGACGAGAGGCTGCAAAACAGTCACATGCAGCGTGGGATTTAAATCTAAGAAAACCCCCTCTAGTCTCGATATCTGCTTGAAATGTTTAAAATCCATGCCAAAGCATTTATTCTTGCCTAGTATCGTGGTCTGTCACACTGACATCAGAACTACTCGGATTTCCTGCTTTGTTTTACATGCTCACCTTTAGGTTGTCTTGGAGTTACCTGTGAATAAGATATGAATTATGGTATTATTTAACTATGATCAGAATGGCCTTGCAATATACTTATTGAAAGTTTGTTCTATATGTTCTTCTGCCTGGTGCTCCGACACCAGACCTTCTTCAGATGTTCTTCCAATCGTTTGGATCTTTAAGTCCCCACTCACACGGTTGGACATGTTTGTACCTTTCTTCAATATTGGTTTTCTTTTAGAAGCAAAATACGATAGTTGGTCAGGGGGCAATATTTATGATATTTTTGTGTCTGCAGATTTGTCATGACGTGGCTTGTTCCTCCCCTCTCAAAGGGCCATACCTTCTTCTACTCTGCCCTTAGCAACTAATAAACATAATCAAGCTCTCCTTTCATGTTTTAACAATTATCAACTACATAGTTTTTACCGTTGATTCTCCTTTTCATTTTTTAGTAACTAATGCCACTGCCATTCTTCTTGCCACACAAGAATTGGGGAGCTATTTAAGAGGATTCTGCTATCTACTTAGATGAGCAGCTATGTATTGCAATCATTTTAACCATTTTGACCTAGATCAGAAGCAAGCAAAAAGTCCAGCCGTTTCTGTCTATTATGACCATGTTTGCGACTGAATATTTGAAGGCGTGCCTTTCAGATTCGGAAGCAAGTTTATGAATGCTGATTGTATGATAAATGGTGATAGCAAAATGCCCCTCTAAATGCAGTTCTCGTCGTGTAAGGAGATCCGAGTCAACATAACGTTCAGATTCAAAGTTGGCTAGCCACAAGGTACGTCAGGAAGAACGATACTGGAAGAAGATCTCGTTCGTTATCTATTGTTGTAAAATAAAATGTAACCATGAGGATGGTGTCCTCTAAACATTTTTGTTGATTTCTAGAAATTCTAGATGGTGATTGTTAATTTATCTCCGTATCTTCGTTCCCTCTAAACATTTTTGTTGATTTATAGAAATTTCTAGAGAGTGATTGAGAGTTGCCTCTAAACATGTTTGTAGATTTCTAGAAATTGTAGATAATGATTGTTAATTTCTCTCTATATATCTTCGTTCTGCTACTTTTTAGTACCAATAACTTTGCATTGGTGGTATGGTAGCAAGAAGAGTGGTGGAAGAAGATGTTGATGTCTATTGTTGTAGAAGAATCGAAACACATGCTGTCGATTTCAGTGTAATTTCTACTGGATAGCGAATTTTCGTAATTCTTCTTTACAACTTATCCCTAATACTCTACTGCATACAAGTAAATCTAATCTCGTGTTAATTGCCTCATGCGGAGTGGTTTAACAGCTTGTGATGACTCGTTCATGCTTTAATATTCCTCCACGAAACAAAATGTAAGAGAGGCAATTGAGAAATTGGAACGAAGACATGAAGATTGACAATCCGGTAACCATTTTTCGTCGGACCAAATCATGACGTGTAAATTTGAAGAAGCCCATCAATCATCTGAAGTCGAATAATGTATCATCATCACGTGCACGATAATAGAAGGGGTTGTTCAAGTCCACCCAAACCTGTTCATGACCACGACTCGGTTCACGAGTTCGACGCAACCTGACACGCGGTGAGTGAGAACAAGAAAGATTTGCTACGACCGACACCGCGAGGCACAATATGTTGTTATCTCATCCCGCGCCACTGTCTCTGAGAGTGAAGATGTTGCGCGAGAGCGGGTCCCGCGTGGGCAGCAGCGCTGCATCCAGTAAGGGAGCGGACACGTGAGCCGGGGCCCGAAACGGGTAAGACGAGCGCAGCATTCGGGCGCTTCCTTTCTTATATATATATATATATATATATATATATCTAGTAGTGGGACCCACATTCTCTGATGCGACCGAAGCGGGTCCCGCGTGGGCCTCGTCGCTGCATCCACTAAGGAAGCGGAAAGGTGAGACGGGGGCCGAAACGGGTAGGCGAGCGGAGCATTCGGGCGCCTAATTTCTTTTATATATATATATATATATATATATATATAGATGTGGGACCCACAGTCTCTGATGCGACCGACGCGGTTCCCGCGTGGTCGTCGTCGCTGCATCCACTAAGGAAGCGGAAAGGTGCGACGGGCGTCGCCCGGAACGGGTAAGCGAGTGAAGCGCTATGCGCGCCTCCCTTTTTTTTATTTCACATCTGGTAGTGGGACCCGCTGTCGGTCCGGCCACAACGCCGTCAGCGTTGACCAAAAGAGAACTTTCGAGATAGATGCCAAAAATATCTCCGCTCCATCCAATCTAAGCCGTCCATGTCCGTCCCCGGCCGCATCCCACCGTTCGATCTCAGCGAAACCGTGGGTGGTGAGGATAAGGACAATGGTGGGTTTACCTCCTGGGCTAGGATGCGGTAATAAGGGCAGGAGGTGACTGTTTCTGGAGGATTCTCTCGGAGTCGGAGGCAGAGGAGGAGCCGTGAGGCTCTTCCCCAGGTCTTCTTCTTACGTCTGATCCTCTCTCTCTCTCTCTCTCTCTCTCTCTCTCTCTCTCTCTCTCTCGGTTGCGTCAGGTACTCGTGTCAACTCGGTCCGTGGAGGAGGTTTGGTCCGTCCCTACGTTCCCGGCGGCGGAGGAGGGGGGCGTTTGTGGTATCCTGGCGGAAGCGGGGTTGCAATGGCCGCCACGGTGGAAAAGATCGGCGATTTCTACGCGGTGTTGGGGCTCAGGAAGGAGTGCTCGGAGGCGGAGCTGAGGATTGCTTACAAGAAGCTGGCTATGGTATGCTTGCAGACTCAAAATCTCTAATTTCTCCTCAATTTCGACGGTTGGTTTCGGAGTCTCTGTGGTTCAAAAGACCGAAAAGATGGTGTCTTCGGAGGAACTAGAGCGATTTGATTGACTTACCATCCCAAAGTTTCAATTTTTTTTTTACTCTTTTTTTAGTGGTCTTTTGGTTCATGTTTTCTTCGGATGATTCCGGTCGGTCGCTTTTGGAATTTACCGGAATTCCTCGTTTCTTCAATTGGTTCCTATTCGTTTTGGATCTGTCTTTGACGGAAGTTTTGTCCATTTCGTCAAAAAATGGGCGACAGAGATGGCATCCGGACAAGTGCTCGGCTTCGGGAAACCATCAAAGGATGGAGGAAGCGAAGGAGAAGTTCCAGGAAATCCAGAAAGCCTACACTGGTCTGTTCTTCCTCTCCTTTCCGCATCATCTCCCCTGTTCTATGTTGCTCGATCTTTCGTTTGCAGGAAAAATTTGCATCGTAAGGAACATTATATACATTGATCTCTAATATGCATCAATTCTTTCTTTATTGAACTTAGAGAAACTTCTCGTGGTTTCACTTAATAGAAAAAAGAAAAAAAGCCATTGTTATGGGTCCCTGTCTTCGATTTTCCACAGTTCTCTCGGACTCCAGCAAGAGATTTCTGTATGATGTGGGAATCTACGATAACGAGGATGATAATGACGAAAAAGTATGCATTTGTTTTATGTTTTACTTGCCATAATTAATATTCTCTTACAATTAGTAGTTTTTACTGCAGGGAATGGGGGATTTTATTGGGGAGATAGCTCAGATGATGAGCCAAACCAAATCTGGGGTAAGACTTCCTGTTTAGTGGTTTCTTAGTCTAAAAATGCATGCCATTTGTGATCTTGGTAGATCAATTTGATGGAATTTGAGCTGTTAAAATGTGCAGGAGAATGGTCATGATAGCTTTGAGGAGCTGCAGCGGATGTTCCTGGATATGTTCCAGGACGACCTGAATGCCGGATTCGGTGATTCTCCCATCTACAGTGGCCCCCAAGCTCGGCCAACCGACGGCCTCAATTGCTCGATGATGCCATCAGGACCGCAGTTTGCTGATGGAGGGAGCAATGGCAGCAACAAGAGAGGCAACTCGGGGAAGGCAAATCTGGATGGGTTGGAAAACAGTGCCACTGGCTTCTGCTTCGGGGTGAGTGACTGAGTTGTTCCGGTCTGATCACACACACACTTTGGTATTCCTCATCATCTGTGATTTGATCATTTAGTATATATACTAAACTAGGTGAACTTCCAATCAGGGCTCAAGTATTAAGGCTTCAACTATTGTGTGTTCCAAAGTAATTAGTGATCTATATGCCATCCATTGGTCACCATCCAGTTGACCTGAAGATATTAGTGGTTGTAGGTTGATTTAATCTGAACCACACACAAAATTAGCTGGCACGTCGTGTTTCCTTATAAATGCAAAACAGGAACAATATTATCACACATTTGTCAAGTAGATTTTAGATGTGTGGAGTGCTGTTTAATGATTTTCTGGTGTAGTTAGATGTTAATTTAGACAATTGAAGGTTACTTGCATGATCGAAGCTGCTCGTGTTGGTGTTAGTAGGTTGACACAGGATGAGCTTTGGTTACTACTCTACATCAATGTTGATCATTTCAAAATAGTTAGGGAGGAGTGGCTTCCATTAAAGAGGTCTACTGGTGAGTGGTGGACCTGATCTCAGCAAATTCTAAATAGGAAATTAAGCATTTAACTTTTGGTTTTGATCACATTGAATCCATCTTCAGTCTGTGTTAAATACTAACATAACAGAGTGACATGTGAGGATCAAATTAATTTAAGAAGTTTTAATGATATTAAGATGATCCTCTCCAGATGATAGGGGATATTTTTGTTTTCTTTCTACTGTCACGTGACCGCCTTCTGGATCTTTAGTTTCTTTTTTTTTGATGTTTTTGGTGGGGGTGGGGGGAATGTTTTGTGGAAGCCATCTATTTCGGCATGTCTGTCTGATTGCTCTTGTTTTGCATTCGTAGTTGAATGATGCAGGGCAGTCATCAAAAGGAAAAGGAAGCACTAATAGCAAGAGAAGGAATGGAAGAAAGCAGCAGGTCTCATCCAAACATGATGTCTCATCCTGTGATGCTGAGGTCTCATTTTAGAAGTTGGAGTTTAGCCTCATGTTTCCTTTTCTCTTATTCTTGGGTGAATTTGCCCATGTTTTCAATCCTCGATATGGAAAGGAGAACTGTTTTGCCCGGGACCTGTCGGCCATAATGGTGCAACCCTAGTTTCTCAACATTGTGGGCTCTCTAATTTAATTCATCTTTTAGATTTGGATAAATGAGTTGTTAGTTTCGCTTGCTTGATTATTGGGAGCTTCATGTGTATGCCTGCTGCTTTCGGAGCTATTTATTGTGTTGATCAAGTTTTATAGGCACCCAGGATGTATGTGCTCCTGCCATAATGTTTTCTTGTGATTAATCTGTACATGTTTCTCTCACACAATAAAGAAGAAGTGCGCATGCTCAACATCAGTGGTTATGGGTTCAGAAAAGAAGTCTAGTAGAGTATGCTTTGATGCCTGCGATAAAAGTTGTGTAGTTTGGCTTCAAGCATATATGTCAGCAAAGAAGAGTTAAGATTGCAGCTGAAGGAAGAGCATTGACCAATAAAATTTCAGTAGGGTCTCTCTCTTACAAGAGATTTTTTGGTTGGATTATTTCGAGTTGCGCAATCTTAATTAATTTTTCAAACTAAAATATTGGATGTGAATGTGCCTAATGGCAAGTCGTGAGAAATTGTAGGAGACAGGGTTAAGATTTAGAAGATTTAAATACCCCAATCTGACTAAATATATGATTTCGCTCAAAAAAAAAAAAAAAAAAGAATCGATTCCAAATAATTGAGACATAATGAATGTGTTTTATTGTTATTGTTGTATCATTGGCTCTACAAATAATAAAAAAGAAAAAGGGCTTGAAACTGGATTTTGGAAGGCAGGTGAGAAATGACAGCCAAGAAAAAGAATAGTTAAGATATATATATATATAACTGTGAGTGAGGATTAATTGGACTCCTTTTTCATGAACAAACAGACCGACCCTAGGGAAGAAGAGACATATATATATATATATAGCTGTGCCTACCCCACACAGCTTGTAGTAGGAGCTTCCAAGTAAAGTTGTGCTCTCTCTCACATAGGACCATCATGATTCCCCTGGTCCAACACAGTAGGTAGGTAGGTCTCTCAAGAGAAGAGGTGCTGGGGTAGGTTGGAAGATAGCCCAAGGTCCCAACAAACAAAGACAACCTGTGAACCAAAAAAAGAGGTCCACAAAGATGTATCATCTGAAAGCTGCAAAACTTGTGTCTCTCTCTTTTCTTTCATCCTCCATCCATCCATATTGTACTGCAACTTTCTCTCTTATTTTGGGTGCATTTATTGAAAAGAGAGAGGGAGAGAGAGAGAGAGTTGCCTTTATCTATTCTTCTTTGTTCATGAACAACCTTGAAATGATAGAATGGATGAAATTTTATGGAATTTAATCCTCTCACATCAGGTGGGAATCGTAGAATTCTTAATTCCCTTGGGGAATTGATGATGACCGTCAATGATTTAAACGAAGGCCATCTTTCATCTGTCAATGATTTATGACATTTGGATCAACAACATCATGCAATCAATACAAGTGAGCCAGGAGAGATGGTAGTGTAGGAGAAGGGATGGTTGTGAGGTGAGCTGCATTGCGGTAGTTGTTTAGCTGGGAGTTCTCAGCTCCATCTCACCATGATCTGTCTTTTGACAGGTCAACCCTGCTTGTTTCTTATCCCAGACCTTTTGAAGGCTCTGTGTGTGTGTGTGTGTGTGTGTGTGCGCGTGTGTGTGTGTGTGTGTGTATGTGTGTGAGAGAGAGAGAGAGAGAGAGAGAGAGACTGCGGTTAGCTACTGTTTTTAATATAGTGTGACATGCCAACAACACTTTATACATACATGCACCTGAACACAATGGTTCTCACCTCCAATTCCACACACCGCTTTTGCGGACCTCAGTTGGTGTTGCTAATATAGCATGCAAACCTACACGGCAACTCTGGATGGGATATTTTGGATCTCCCGTGGGTCCTACATCTTCACATGTTGTCTACATGTTAGTGCCATGTCAGCAGGCAACAACGAATGATTTCTTATCAACGTTTTTCTGCATGCAATGAGACCTCGTTAATTAAGTAGTAAATAAAATACATGAACAAACAAGCAAGTATTGTGTACTAGGAAGACCTTTCGAGGAAAAGATAATGAACCACTTTTGTGTTCTGGCCAACAACATGGAGAATACCAACTCCCCCCACCTCTTTTTTTTTTTTTTTTTCTGGTAGCAGCTACCCTCCCTACCTCAAGCGGCCAACTAGCCCAACCCCCACGCCTCTGTGGACGATGGTGACCCAAGCAAAAAGGAGCCAGCCGTCCTCTTCATTCTCAGAAAGATGAAGGCAAGGATGGAAGATTCTGATGTATCCTTTTGGGGACCGACCTGTAGACACTTCCATGGTTAGTTTTTTTTCTTTCAGTCTACTACTCTCTACTTCTTTAACTGTATCTTACAGGGTTCATGCTGTCACAATTTCTTAAGGTGGCCGACCTAATACTTCTATCTTAAATGAACATGTTATAGTGTTCCAAAAATTGTTGCGATGCTTCAACTGCTTAAATCTCACATATGTTGTCTAATTTGAATTTTGATAAATAATAACAAATCTAAATATCTAAAACATTCCTATTGTTCATGCTAGTAATCTCTGATTGAATTTTTTCCTTCTTTCCCAAACTTTCCTACATCGTATTTAAGTTTCTGTTTCACCTCACACTTTTTATCTCAAAGCAAAATAAAATTATCCGAAATTGTATCAAACAAAGATTAAATCACAAAAATGTAATGGGAATTCACATCATTCAAGTTTCAAATTCATTATTCTATCAATCAACTATAGCAACTAAGAATGAATCTAAAATAATATTGAGTTTCACGAGGATATATTATGTGTATGTTAAACACAAGTTAAGCCGATGGCAAATATGAAGGTTTTACCCACTTCCCTCCCCCCATTTTTGTGAAGATCAAACCTTCGCAGATGCATTAATCCAAAACTTTTGTCCATGGCTCAACATAACATTCACAATTAAAAATACGATTGGTACCAGCATCAAGAAAACATGAAAGCATTCAGATAATAAGCCATCAAGTTTTGATATAACATTATACTCAGCAGATATGCATGCAGTTTAGAGATGAAAATTTTTCTGATATCATTGGCTTCTTTTAGTTCTTAAAAAAAAAAAAAAACGATAATGACAAGATAGCTATGTACCAAGGATTAAAAAGAAGAACAAGAGGCACCAGGATCACTCCAGCAGCTACATCAAGGCTATTACCTTTATAATTTACATACATGATTTGTCAGTAATGGAATCCTTCATGGTTAACCAGAGCAGTCCAGTCAATCATTTGAGTTAACCCACTTGTCAATGAAGCTACAAAACAACCCTCCAAACAAAGTGCTCCCACGGAATCATGGCGAAAATGAATGGGCACCAGAAACATCTAAATTCCTTGTCTTGATGAGTCCAAATCGATGGCCTCACTATTAAATAAACCCCTTAGTTTATACCAGACTAGCAAAAATGGGATAAGACAGGATGCTGGAACAAGAAAGAGAGCAATTTGTCAAAGTGAACCAAGATACAACAGCTAAAAGTCAAAACATCCTGGGTCAAATAAGAAAAAAATGGAGGGGAAAATGAAACTAAGACTGAAGAACAGCTAGAAAGAAAGAATATAATGAAGAAGAGGAGAATAAGGGGATAACATAAGAGGCTATCAGACTAAAGTCAAAACTGATGCTACAAAAGGGTACTGAAGAGCCAAAAAGAGAATCTTATATGTCGCAACAAGCATGGGAAATAAAACTATACAACACCATGAATAAACTTAAAAGCCCTGATGTAGTCAATAAAAACAGAACATGTATCAGACTAGTGGATCATGGAGAAAGAACATAAGAGCTGCTGAGAGAAATGATTAAGGTGTCATCAATTAGTTCTTCTGTTTCAGTTATGACCATTGACTAAGTTCAGTTTTGTCATGAATAACATATCAAACTTGATCATCCTGTTGATAGATAGACCCAGCCTGATGAAAGGATGAAGCATAAATTGGATAGTGAAACATAGCTGTTACGAGCATGAAAAGTCATTGAAGACTTCAACAAGGGTATATTCATGACACTAAAGTTTCACAAGAAAATAACATCAAACTGAGGAAATCAAGGACCTGAGAAATTCTACGATAATAGATAAGACAGATTTATAGAATCACGATAGGGAATAGTTTTTCTGAAGGACAAGCGGGCAGTAGATTTTGAAGAACGAACAGAATATGTTTGGTACAGAAGGACAGAAGTAAGAGGGATCTTGCCCATGTTTCTCCAGAATAGTCCCAAGGGATTAGGAAACCCAAAGAGCACTGCAAATGAGAGAGCATAAGGTCACCTACTCTGGTACTCGACCATCAGCTCAAGTAGACATTATGAAGGCCTGAATTAGGTTCTCTGCTGAACGCTTCTGCTCAAGGGTACCAGATATCCTGGCGATGCGTTCAAAATGTGATGCCTTCGAGTCAACAATTTCTATATGAGCTCCCGATATCTGAAACAAAAGAAAAACTAACCATATAATCCTAACATGTCAACTTACAAGAATCACTAGGCACTGAGAAGAAAACTGAAAACAGCATGGTGTTGTACTCGAGCCTCAGAATTGCAGTTACTTTTATAAACCCTTAATTCTAGATGTAGTTGGCTAACCAAAAAGAAGTTCAAGACAATCAATAGCAAACTCTTCCATTGTATGGATATGATTCTCACAAAGTTCTTGAGCTAAATCACAGATTTTTATGCTAAAATAGATCCAACGGTTACAGCACACAAGATTTCATTATCATCTGATATTCAGCGGTATCCAATGGTACAATCCTCTTGGCCATACATACTCCGGCATGATACAGTGTACAAATATATTTCAGATTTTCTGCTTTGTAATGATATTAATAGCTTTCCAATCCTGAATAAAGAGATTTTGATTAAAAAACTAATTACACTTAAAAAAGATACTACTAAGTCAGTCTGTTCCAAATTTTTGCTGAAAAACACAGCACTCTTCTGTGTCTAACCAACAACAGAATATCCCATATATTCAGGAATCAATTCAGTTAGTTCTTTTATCTTATTATGTACATAGTGGTTGCTAAATTCATTTATATGGTAAGTCAAACTTGGCTTCAATTTAACATAGATATGCGAGTATAAATTTAAGGAAACAACAATGAAATTCAGGGTTCACAGGAACCCAACAAAGGAACACCTAAACCATTGTGGCCTGTAAGATGATGACAAGCTTTAAAACAATCTTCATGACAGTTATAAAGTGCTATAAGTGTCGTAAAAGCAACTCCCAAACCCACCTTTCTGATATTGTCAACATTTGTGCCTCCTTTACCCATAACTTTAGGCAGCGCATTTGCAGGAATCACCATCTCAATGTATGCAGGCAATCTATAACAAAAGCAAAATTTAAATTATATATCCATATATGTAACCTGAAAAAGCATCATATTCATCAAAACAAATCCTTATACTACAAGATCTTACAAGACATGCTATTTTAATTGATGGTAACACCAAAGCCAAAGTTGCAACTAATAGTGGATACAAAAAGCATACCCTCCGTACGTTCTTGATGGATATGAAGAAAGAGATCCAAAACGATTCTCTCCAGCCTTTGCCAAGAGATAAGATGCCATCAGTATATTTGTCTAATGAAATCATTAAAAGCTACGAAAGTTTTTACTATCATGGATAAGGGCAAGAGAAGCACTGATAACTGTAACCATGCAGAAAGAAATATAGTTAATAGCATAATAGCTACATCAAAGACAATTTATACCTGCAATGAGTTGTAACCAAATAAATTACTGCCAGGGAATATTCCTAAGCCCCTCTCAGTTTCAGCTCTCTGATCATAGCTCAAAGGTGCAAGAGGTGGAATCGTAGGCAATACTGGAGGCACAGAAAGACTGCCAGAATGAAGAGAATCAGTAGCAGGAACATTCTGACTGCTGTCCTTCTGAGCATTTTGGTTGCCTTCCTTGTCTTTTAGAGCATCTTCTCTGAGCCTTAAAATAATCTGAACAAGCGCATCACGCAATTTACCTACCTCTCCAGACACCTGGAAACCAGTTAAAAGAGAACAGAGGAATGAAAATTGAGGACTTAATAATAGATAAACGGAGTTAAAGCAGACAAACAAACCTCCACAAGCTCATTATCGGGAGCAGCCTGTTTGGGTTTTTCACCCTTTGAGATATAAATAATTGCCTTAGTCTTCTTGCGCATATCAGTGATAATTGAACCACCTTTGCCAATAAGACAGCCAATAACTTTTGAAGGAACAAGAAGGCGAATATTAACACAGTCACTATCTTGATCATTAATCTTTTCTTGAAGCAGCAAAACGGATTCAACTGCAGCAGACTTCACATCATTGGTAGACTGCCACAATCAAAATTTATGCATCACATTCATTAGATAATAATGATAACCAGAAAAACCAAATAAATAAAAAAACAGTTCTAACCTCCGTTGATGTGACAGTGATAACGCACTCATCAGTATCATCTTTTGTATCATCAACACTGATTTTTGCACCAGTGGACTGTCTTATGCTCTTTATAGTACTTCCTCCCTTGCCAATAACACGTCCAATCTTGTCAGATGGGCACAGAACTCGTAAGATGAGGTCCTCCGACTGTGTTGGACCACCATATCCAGGAACAATAGGAAGGGCAGATGGATACAGTGGCCACATATTAGAAGTGTCCGTGAATCCAGAAATCTCAGATGCAAGATGAGTTGCAGCTATAGGTGGTGGCACAGATCCAGCAGGAGGCAAACGAGAATCTACAGTGGTATAGAGACTACCAGCCGGAATAATGGGAATATCTGATGGAATAATTATGGGTGGAAGATCAGGAACCGAGGTATCAAGTGAGATCTCTTCCTTTGGTGAAAACTTATACATGACAGCAGAAACTGCAGTTAATGCATTTTTAACTGCTTCAGCATCACCAGTAATCTGCTCAGATGTGTAGAGGAGAAGATTGACAGTGAGCATACTTATGCTTAAAACAAACAGAATAGTGGAAATAACATGAAAAATATCCTTGTTTGTAAGCGTCCAGCCCTTTTTCCATCAATTAATCAGTTAAGTTAGAACCAAGGATTGAGATCTTGTCTAGACCCAGTATGTACCAGCCACTAATTACAGGTCCAGAAGTGAACTGGGATGCAGACCACCACTTTCCGGACCAAGTCTGGTTCATTTTTTACCAAGTAAAAAAGATGCACCTCTCTCACTGCCCACCATCCACCTACATGTCCTTCGCTGTAGGCTTCGGTGCCACTGCTACTCTCCTTATCCTTCCCCCTCTCTGCTCCTCATCCTCCTTGGTACCACAGTAATACTAGTGTACATATGTCGATATGCAGATGTGGACTAGACATGCAGATCGAGCTAAGGGCTGATATTGCTCTGGTACTCGAGATGTAGTACCTTGGTTAGAACATTACTTAATGTTAAGCTACACAAACTTTGATTCTTGGGAATAGGCAATGACCTGATACAAACACATTACTTAAAGTTGATGTAGTATTGTATGCAAGGCACATTCAAGAACAATAAATATAATTTTGTGATCCCTAAAAGGGAAGCAGGCAAGTCAGTTTGTAGTCCAGTCTTGTGCAACAAGGAACCAGCCTTCTAGATAGTCTTTTATGGACATGGACACAGTTGGATTTGGAAGTGTACCACAGTCTTCAACTTGAAGTTGAAGATAAAAGAATAAGAGAAATACTAGAGAAATACTTGGTAAAAGACTGTTTAGGTTGGAAAAGGGTAGAAGTTGGCTATAGACTTGTATCCATCTTCAACTTAAAAGTAAAATTGAATAAAATGGAGGGGATTACATAGAGAAATACTATTATAAATTATAAATAAGTTACATCTTTATATTAGAGATTGTGAACCATTGAGAAATTAACTTGTATGAAGCCTGAAAACCCAAAAATCATCCGGTCTTAAAATGACATTATGGTAAATTGGATGCTATTGCAGCGTCTCCTATGTGACACTAGAACTCTACAATCAGAGTTCTACTTGTGAAAGCCTGTCCAGCATAAATCATGGGGAAGATGCAGCAATGCAGGTAATATCACATAATACTGATCCTAAATTCCATCAAACGTGAGAACTAGAGGAACGACATGAAATCACAAAAGCAGAAAATCTTAATTTTAGAAATATAAATATGCCATGAGAATTGGATGCAACCTTAAAATAACAAAAACAAGAAACAGAATATCTAAAGAAACCAAATATCCTCCAACAAAACTACCTACAAAATCATGAACATGATTTTGACAAAACTCAGGCATATGAGCTTGTCACTAATAAACACTAAGTTTGTACTTCAATCTGCTTGTATAAGAAGTCCAGAAGAACCTCAAATTTTCACATCATCAAAAGTATTATTAATCCAGTGACTGACCATCTCGAATATAAAGCCAATTAAGCTGTTCCCTGTAGCTATGGCTTTTCATATCATAGTCCACTATATCATTCTTAACAGAAGGACAACATACTCATTTAAGAGTTATCAGATCTCTCTACCCCCTTGGAACACAGTGATATGAGGTGGCCATCCAAAACATCACAATGATTTCGCAGTCATACATGATCTCAATCATTGAAATTAAAACAATCAATTCCATAGATATTGTTCATTTTGCAGTTACAAACTACCACTTTCCTACTCTAAATCAGTTCAAGAATAGCTTAATACAACAAAGCACAAAAATGAGGTATCCACACACACTTCTTTTGATGTAATCAAACAAGAAAAGCCATTGACTAGGAAGACCAGGATAACTAACACACTACTGAATAACCTAGTATGTTCAGCACACACCATACCCAAAAAATGAACCAACAAATACAAACTCATACCATCAACCAAGGAAAATGAAGTATTTCACCCATGTACATAATCCATAATTTGGGATGTTCCACGTGCTTGGAAATTGTGATAGAAAAGGTTACAAAAAAACATGTACTAAAATTATAATTTACAAAAGGATTCTCATGAAGGAATTAACACACTTTAGACATCTAATGTAGAATAAGGCAACTGTAATAGAAAACAACATAACAAAACCTACAACTTTATTATATTACAAAAACAGAAAAAAATCCCTTCCAGAGAGAATTTGGCTACAATATTAAGTAATAAAATGTGGAGGAAAAAGAAGTAACAGCCACGTTTTTCAACAGGCACCTTAGTGCAACCCCTTTGACACTGAATCAACAGTTTCATGTTGACTGCAAGAAAGAGGTGGATACACACTGGAATAAAGGCAGACCAACAAATGAACAGTTGAAACTTCTAAAGAACATAGTTCAATAAAAAGCTTACAGAACACTTCTACAACCAACTTGTATAACTACTTCTAAGTCATGAGTATGACATAAATTTGACCAAAAAACTGGCTAACCTTGTGGTGCAAGTTTATGTTAGATACAGCACAAATCAAAAAAGACGACAAAAGAATTACTATAATATTGAACATTCACTGAAGTAATTGTATAAAAGAGTGGATGACATTGCAGAAATATGAACAAAAGAAATGCATTTAAACAATAATTCTGACTGCTAATTGTAGCAAGGTTTGATTTACTGGTCCATACTGGTGTACCGAGATTACCTCGATACCGGTATGGTACCGGTACTGGGCGGCATACACTGTGCATACCACCCGATATATTAAAATATAATATAATATTTTTATAATATAATATAATATTATATTAAAAAAATAATATATTAAAAAAGTGCCAGCGGGAGAGGGCGACGATGGCATGCGGGCGAGGACGTCGCATGGAAAGTAGGTTCTTCTTCTCCTCTTTTTTTTTCTTTTCCTCTTCTTCTTCTTCCCTTTTTCTCCCTCAATCGACGGTCAATTTATTCCTCAATCGACCGGATGGTCGATTTCTTCCTCAATTGGCCACCGACAGTCGAAATCGACCGCCAAAGATCGATTTTTGGCAGTACCGCCTGGTAGCAGGCGGTCCGCATGTCGGTAACCCGACAGATCGGTATGTACTACCCATACCGAGCGGTACAGATCGAAATTGCAAACCTTGTTGTAGTATTGTCGTCCTCCTCAAAGGACAAGCCACTAACATACATTATGAGATAACCATCTCAAGGACTCAACTTATGATAGCTAACTGTATTGAGTACCTGAAGAAAGTTGTCAAAGCTCATTGCACAAGAATGTGTTGCATTAGAGGGATCCTTCGGAGTAATTTTTATGTTTGCTCTGGTCTTGGATCTCAGTTTCTTGATGGTAGCCCCAAACTTACCTATAATATTTGCAGTTTGACTTGCTGGAACAAGGATATGAGCCCCTTCCTGTTTCTTTTCAATCTCACTAGAATTAGCCAGAGCATTTACTATAGCATCATGAACCTTAAGCAAGGCATCTTGGGCTGGGCAGAGAGGTTGCAGGACATCGTCATCAACATCCACAGGACTCTTGTCCTTAACGTAGCAATAAATAGTGATAACCCTTTTATCCACACCGAGAAAAGGATTGACAACTTTGATTTTAGCATTTGTCTCTTGCCTGATGGAATTTATCACTTTACCACTCTTGCCAATCACGCTCCCAATAACACCAGCTGGACAAAGAACACGATATACAACCAATTCGTCACTGATGAAATCCTTGTTACCCAATCTTTTCTTCTGCTGTGCACCTTCATTGTCAGGATCCCTCTGTTGACGCTTTCCCAATTCAACCATGATTCAGAGAAAGAAATCAATATAGTACACACAAGAAAATATCTCCAGCAAACTTCGAATAATTAATCCTGAGATTGCATTATAAGCATAAATCATGAGACTATGATCTCTATAGTTGAAATAGAGAATAAAGATGAAGTGACTAGAAAGAGAAAACAACAACAGTCAGTAATATTAGATATCAGACAGAGAATAATCAACTGTGAAGGAGCATAAGAATTATAAAATAAACAGGAGGAAATTTCAGAAAAGCAAGTTCCAAAAAATTATATAATGTGGTAAAACACGGTCCAGTTACAAACTTTATATCTTGTATGACACTATGACAATTATATCGCCTCATCAAAAGCTGCTTTTGACGATTAAAAAATAGTGACAAATAATCAAAAACAAAGTCGAAGCCTTTCATTTTCACATATTTGCAATTCACAAAAAACAGATTACTGAACCTAGAAACTAAAGTTATCAGCATGTCAACCCCAGTCCTATAATGTAGAATCTGCCAACTATGTGTTATCCAACCTGATGAAACAAATTCCAGTAATGAAAATGTCCAATTTACAATAAATGGATAGGTGTGTCCATCCATATTCGCAACACTAAAATCTCGTGCATGTGTTCTGAATTGCCTGTTGGGGAGATCAAAGTAGAAAATGAAGTATCAAATATATAAGGGTGTCTGTCTTGCTTGTATAGAAATGGTAATACGAGTAAGAAAGCGGTATTGTTGGCTACGAGAATGAGAAAAAGAAGAGTTTACTGACCAATAAAAGAGAACGAAGGGTTGGTTTACTGCCCAATAAGTAGTCGAACTCTCCGTAAGCGCTTAAATCATAATAGTTTAAGTAAAACTCCCTAACGTTAAGTCATAGAATTGAAAGAGGATAAGACAGGCTAAAATTAGATCAAAGTGTTACTAAGAAGTGCTATTAAATAGTGGAAGAATCAGTAAAGAGGGATGATATTACATGAAGCCAAATAAAATACAATATCCACAATACAATTCACCAGTATTAGGCGGATAACTGATGTTGAAAATACAAGAACCAATTAATTTCACTAGGGTTCTAGTAATACAACAAAAACTAGCAAAAACCTACGAACTCAAATTAGAGGACTAAGATGAAACACCCCTGAAACAGAGGAGTCCTTAATCGAACAACAAAAGCCGATGAACTTCGCGAAAAGAAGCAATAATGAAACAATAAATAAACAACATTTAAATCACAACAATAAAGATTGATGAGCTTAAAAAAAAAAGACAATAACGAGGAAAACACACAATTCATTAGAACGATAAAGACCGAAGAGTTTCAAGAAAATAGGCAGCGAGTACAAGATTCATTACATCGACAAAGACGATGAGCTTCAACGAAAAGGGGAATAATGTAGGCAAAAAAAATGTTTTGGATCCGCTCCACAGATCAAAAGCACGCATAGACCAACGAAATCTCGAATCGAAGTACGATTAAAACCCTACATGCGGACATCTACGAATCAACAGAAGGACAGACTCCATAACCCTAACCATGCAGATGGATGGATTCATGAGAAACGGTTTGGCGTACCTGTGAGGGAAAGAAGAAACCCTAAGCGTAGGCAGAGTCGGGAGACGAGATTAACTGCGCTCGGGGGTGGGTGGGTTGGGGGGGGGGGGGGGGGGGGGGGGGTGGGGTAGTGGGGGGTTGGGTTCTCTTCAGAGTTACCGATGACCTTAAACCGACACACGTTTAAAAAAGTTTCTGCCTGTATGTATCATGTAAGACCGAGTTATAATATTGATAACAGATGTTACAGTTTGTTACATTTGGTTAGAATATGTATGATAAGGTGGAACATGTGTATAACACTTTTCGTACGGTTTCGGAATAGGAAAATTTTGCATTTACTGTGTCTACTCCTAATTTATATATATATATATATATATGGTCGGTTCACCAGTACATCCTTCGTGCGCCGACTTATGCTACAACTCTACTAAATGTGCACCACCTCATCAAGTCGCGACATGTGTCGTGTCAACGTGGCGACCGTCACCACAAAAAGAGAGAGAAGTCGATGTGTGATCGATCCTCGTGCTACGAAAACCTTAACATCGACGCCGCCTCGGGCCACTTTGATCCGTCGACCAACACCCGCTCCTGCCGATCTCCACTGCCGGCGCCGTCCCCTCCCCCCGACTGCCTCTTCGTCCTCGTCCACCGCCAGCCCTTGTGGAACCGACCGCTAAAGAGGTTTGCGACCTGTCTATTGCTTTAGATGTTATCTTGACTTCGTTATAACGCTCAAGGCATCTGAGATATATCATTGTAAGATTCAAACAGATAAAGTGAGATTTAGTCCTAAGGTTAGATTGTACAATCCCCATCTAGGGTTTAATTTTTAGCTCGTCATGAGAAACTCCTGGGATTTTTTCCCCTTTTTTGGAAGTTGATGTTGATTTATGAAGATTTCTTTCAGGTTTGATCATGGTTCTCTCTAGGCTTTCGCAGCTCGGTGCCAGGATATTGAGGGAGTCAAGATTAGGTAACGTTTTAAGTTTTATTGTTTTGTTTCTGAAAGTTCTACTGTGCCGACAAGGTTGCTGCTTTTATGCCTAAATCAGTTCGCTACTTTCAAGTGTTTGAGGCTTGGTTGGAATTGAACATGCATACGTGTTTATAGTGATGGTGTTGTTATTTGTGTATCACTCAGAGCAGGGGTTGGAACGGTAGATTTGTAACTTGACAATTTGGCAGTGATCTAGCTTTGATAAGTTTGTGGGGCTTGTTTGATGATGTACTTGAAGGTATATTTAGTACTTAATTATGTAAATTGGGAATACACACGCTGAACAGATGACTGATCCGAGTCTTGACATGAAGCTTAACTATCACATATTTGAGCCAGACTTTTATAAACATCTTAATTTGGAATATGAAAATAATGCAAATGCAAGCTGATACTGACACAAATAGGCTTCTCATCAACTGGCTTTAAGTAATCGTGTATAATTATTTTTTTAGTTTGAAGTAGCCTAACTGTATCTAGTTAGAATAAAATGCAAAATGCAAATAATTTGGAATATGAAAATAATGCAAAATGCAAGAGTGCAAGCTGATACTGACACAAATAGGCTTCTCATCAACTGGCTTTTAAGGAATCGTGTATAATTATTTTTTAGTTTGAAGTAGTCTAACTGTATCTAGTTAGAATATAACGCAAAATGCAAATAATTTGGAATATGAAAATAATGCAAAATGCAAGATTGCAAGCTGATACTTACACAAACTGGCTGCTCATCAACTGGCTTTTAAGTAATCATGTATAATTATTTTTTTAGTTTGAAGTAGTCTAATTGTATCTAGTTAGAATATAATGATAATATTGGTAGTTTTTATGTTTGACTTGGAGTAAAGGCATGAGATTGTATGATGAAGCATGCCATTTCATATCTTGTTCTTTAGATAAAACTAGATGGTACTTATGTTACTGATGATTACTCTCCTACCTTCTCTTGTCACAAAACGGTGATGCAGATGTAATCATTTTGCACCTGCTGTTTGCATTAACCTTGGAAATTCATATGAGCTTTATTGTTAGGTGAACTGCAATTACATCCTTACACATTGTTCAATTGGCATATTCCCTTTTTTTGTTTTTTTCACTAATCTTGTTGAGTTCCTTCTTTTTTTATTGACATTGTCATAAACTAATTCAAACATTGTAACTTTGAGTAGCTTGTCTGTTTTCTGAGGTCGGCCTCTTCTTTTGATTTATCAAATTGTATAACATTGTTCAGTTGTTCCACTTCTCATTTCATCACTTGGCAATTGTAAGAGGTCATCGATTGAGTTATATGGAATGATCTGAGTTGTAGCAGTTGGAAGATGTGTTTCTATCTTGTGTTTACTCTAAGCTTAACACTCTAAGCTTAGCTTATGATACTATCTAGAAGTGGCCAAAATTTTTTTTAGTACAACCTCGTGTTATGTATAGTTATGTATGCTAACATGTGTGTATATATATATACACACACACACACACACACACAAACAAACATACATACATATATATATATATATATGTACGTATATAATAATTCCTGGAACTATTCATCTTAGAAATCAATTCAGCTTTTCTCAAAACTAAATATTTTTGTTTCTAGTTTATCTCTTTTCTCATGACTAAGTTATCTTCTCTTTGCAGGTCGAATTTCTACAATTCAAAGGGACCTAAAAACAGGGCCTTTTAGCCCATTCCTATATCCCATGGTATGCACTATTTTCCAAGAAAGTCAACATACTATGTGGTACAAATTTATCTTGAAATGGTCAATTGTTTTGCAGGCAATAAGTAATCTAGATGTGGAACCCTGACAGTGGTCTTATTGGTGGCTGTTTAGGTGACTAGGCTGCTGCTGAGGTGATAGATGAGGCTCACCTAGTCTGCTGCTGAGTGAGGTGATAGATGAGGCTTGAGCCACGTAGGCTTTACTAGCAAGGACAACCATGTATACACACATTAGATAGTAACATATAATATCATTATAGATATTGTGAAAACAAAGTTTAGAGAGTTGTAGTTTGCTTTAGGTAGGATAATATTTATTATTCTCATATTCATACATAGTATGATACTTATCATCTTGTAGTTCACAAACTACAGGATATCTTTTGAGTATTCCTCAGTATTAAATGGAAGTTGAGGTGCATCGAAATGCTTGTGTTCTAAAGATAGCAAGATTTTTACAGCATTATATACATATCTATAAAAATACATTTGTGCAGATAATTGATACCTTCATCATCCAAAAATTGGAAGCGACTTTGTATTAAATTCTTAGACTGGGTTAGCACCTAGTGGTCCAGGATACTGTTGGTGCATAGGATTAGGTCTATGGTGTGGATCCACCAAACTGTCGAACATCTGTGATTCTCATCTTGCTTTTTTGACAGTATTTCATTTTAAAGATATACATACTGGTGTGTAATATTTTGAAGCAAAGATTGTTATGTACTATTAGGTTTTTTTTCTTCTTGAGATGTCAGACTTTTGCTGCATGCTGATGTTTATTATTCGTAAATAACATTTGCAATATCTTGAATGTTTCGTGGATATGGCTATTCTTTAGAAGCTACCTTTTGCACTGTCTATTCTTGTCCATGACTCTTGCCAACCATTATATGGAGTTGTGTGCTTGATATTGTTGCAAGCAAATGAAATATTTTCTTATTCAATTTTTTATGTTTATTTTGTTATTTAGTCAATGTTGGTTGTAATTATCCATGCTACTTAATCTGCACAATCTTTTTTATCTTTTCTACAACAAAGTGCAAAAGCTTGAGTCTCAATTGCACCCTCAGTGATACATTAATTATCTGCATGAATCTCTTTTCTCTATTTTTGCTTATAAACATCTTCTGTTTACTTTTATGGTCTCAAAGAATTTGAGAGAAAAAACAGAACTATGTACTCTAGATCTTTGATCAATCTTACATGAAGAACACTCAAGGCACATTCCATAGACAATTTCATTAATCACAAAATACACTTTGTGCAGACCGAAGTTTCTTATCTAATTGAATGACCATAGCTGTGTCTTAAACAATCCATACATCAGTCGCACAATATTGCTTACAACTATATTATACATAGCTTTTAATCCAAGGGCCCTTTTATGTGTATCAAACCATATTTGTATTGAGTTTCTATATTTAGAAAGCTGACCGACTGTTCTTCAAATTGTTGTAAATTGATGACTTTTTTATGTTGATTTTCAGGGAAAATTTTGCTTTTCCAACACAGCCAATGGTCAAACTACTGAGGGAGATGGAAATGATAAAGAAACGTATGCTCTTAATGCTTTAGTCGCATTATGAAACTTTTGATTCTTGTGAAATGCACATGGTTTGGCCACCAGTAATGAATATGTTTTGTGCACTTCAAACTGCTCAAATGCACTTTACTGTTGAGAGTTTTTATGATTGTTTTTGGAGGATCAGTTGTTTTATTATGTTTTTATTATCATTTTCATTGCCCGGTGTGTTTTTAATAAATGTTGTTGATACTGAATTTTTAGGTCAAACTGTTATTGACACTGCAGATGTCTTTTAGGCTCATATGTCACGCATCCTATCTTAAGACATGTCACAGATTTGATATATGTTATCTGACTGCATATATTGAAGCGAAGAACTGATTTTTTTCTAAAATGGCAACATTTTGTTTTGCATTGACATAATCTTTGAGTTAATATGATTATTATCTGTCTAATTGTACATTCACATTCTTTACTTAGCCAAACACCTCTCACTTTACTATTTATAGGTGGAAAATATTCTTGTATCCATGAATTAGGTTACCATCGTCTTATGCTTTTTTGTTTGTTAATCATATTATGATGAATTGCTCTTTGAGCATTCTGCACTGTTGATGGATGGTCATAAACATTCTTTAGCAATACAATCCATTTGAGCTCCCAAATATTGAGAAATAGTTGTTAATTTTGTTATCTCAATATCTGGGATATCTCTTGCTGTATCCTGTTTTTACCCCTTAATCTTCACTCCGAAAGTGGAAAAAACTGTGATATTTTTCCTTTATGCTTTTATTATTTTTTTGTGATTGGTTACAATGCCATTGAAGTGGTGCTTTCTTCATTATGCTTTTGGTAACTGGCCAGAATATCTGTGACTTTCCTTAATAAGGATGGTGAGGAAAAGGTTATCAAGGTTCCTGTTGGAATGTCAATGCTTGAAGCCGCTCACGAGAATGACATCGAACTAGAAGGTTAGCGTTCTCAGAAGATAGTATTATCTCCTCATTGAGCACCGTCTTAAAATGTGGTTCATGTGACTGACATGCAAGGTCACTCTTGTCACCATCTTGCATGAGGCCTACCCATAAATTCTTTATATTCCTTTTTTAATGGATAATGAGAAGCTCTTCTGCTTTACTGGTTGATTTCAGATGCAAATGCTTTCAAGTTTGGTTAAGTTCTTTGTCTTTCTATTTTGTGTTGTATACAGAGTTCATTCAGAGCTAACTTTGGCTGTTAATTTATGCTATGATGCTAGGGGCATGCGAGGGTTCACTTGCGTGTTCCACATGTCATGTGATTGTGATGGTATGCCATGAGGTCCTCTGTCTTAGGCATTTCATTTAGAAGCTCTCAAGTCCTTGTGGCAGTTCCTGACTATGACTTATTGGCAGGATGTCAACTACTACAACAAATTAGAAGATCCGACGGATGAAGAAAATGATATGCTCGACCTTGCTTTTGGCCTAACTGAGACGTGAGTACATGTCTTTAAATACTTAAGAGCCTTTACCATTCGATCACTACTAATTTGCTGATCATCATATGCAGGTCTCGCCTTGGTTGCCAAATAGTAGCAAAGCCAGAGCTTGATGGAATTCGATTAGCACTACCAGTAGCCACCCGAAACTTTGCCGTTGATGGATTTGTACCAAAACCACACTAAACTGTTACACTTTCAATTGAAAGACTGGATCCTGACCTCAATTTTGTAGTTTTATGTCATGTAAAGAGTTATTCACGATGATCACCATAATCATTCAAACTATGTCAGTAACCGGCGCAATAATTTTGATTTTATCTTGTTATCATTAACTCTTATTTAAAAGGAGAGATTGTCAGTTTAAAGATCTATAATGATGTAACTTGTAATCTTTCTAGTGCTCGGAGGAGGTTAAGCATTTAAATCAACTTGAGCTTGTGTTTTTGTGAAGGTAGTTTCTCATCGTTCCATGTCGGAAGTTGATTTGGAGTCACTTGGGTTCTCTTTCTGAGTTTGATATCAAGATAAATATTTTAGCGGTCATTAGAATATTATAAACAAGTTGGACAAATATGTACAATGTCTAGTCAATAGATAAGTGGGACAAATATGTACAATGTCTCTTGAGATGTAGCTGTGAGTCTTTTTTTTTTTTTTTGGTAATGGAATCAAACTACGAATGAATTTTTAAAGTTAGGTCAGTTAGTAGTCACTTCTTAAAATTGGAGTATGAGTTGTTAGGAGTAAGAGTCGTGAGTAGGAATTTTATTTGGAGTTAGGGTTTAGAAGCCCTATAAATAGCCTTGTATTATCTCCTCCTTTTATCATCAATAAATCAATTATTTTTCAACATATGTACAAAAAAACCAAGGAGGGAGGAACCCCTATAGAGTTCCAAGGAGGTCGATCCCCTATAGAGATCATCCTAAGCTTAGAATTCATAAGGGTTCTAACACTTTGTATCACAGCAGCGTTCTTGGTGTGTTGCTACCATTCCATAGCCATCCATCATCCCTCTACAGCCGTCCAAAGCAATTCCTACAATTGCTTAAAGATCATCGTCAAATTTCGTCATCATCTCCACTACTGCAGATCATCCTTTGATTCCCCGTGAATTACAACAAAATCTGATTTCCTACATTACTGCTACTGCAATTTAGTTATCCTTATTTTAAAAAAAACCCAAAAATTCATTCCTAGTTTGCTACACAAACTTTTCGTCGCAAAGTTTACATCTCTACGATGAAAGTTGTACTGTAGAATTTTTAGCCGCATAGCACTGCTTATTTGATCTTGTTGCTACGTTTCTTCTATCCAAATCTCTACGAAATTTTTACGACGGCTTTGGCACTTCCCAACAGCAGATTTCCTGTTGGTTGCATCAAAAAATTCTCTATATAAACCATTAATCTTTTACGTCAAAACTACTGTGCTTTAGACGTAAAAATCTATTGCAGTACCTTCCCATAATCTTTAACTTTGCAGAACCATTTGCTATCGCTTCCTTCCACAAAATTGTTGACGGTATTACCTCTCCCTTACCAATAGATTCCCTTTGAGTTTTACTAGAATTTTTATTGAGAATTACTGGAAAAATTATATCTTTACTGCTGGAAATTTTTTTGACGAAAAATCTATTGCTGCACCTTTATCTTTTTTCTTCTCCTTAACCTACCAAAACCTAACCATCTTGTTGCTACCAACTAAGATGTTTTTAGGGCATCCCTCTAGCCTTTAGATGTAATTGTCATAATCTATTTTCATATCCTTAACAGCACCTAAAATTGCAGTCCAAAATAGTAAACCCTTGCGGCCACAATCTTCTACCATTGATCTTTTGTCCGAACCTTCCACCACCTTATTGTCACGGGCTTAGCTGATTTTACCGAAGCCGTGCCGCACCCATGCATGTCCGTCTGCAAAAGTCAATCTTCTCCGAGATCTCCTAGGGTCACTTAGACTTACAAAAGAGAAAATAAGCCAAAAGAATTAATTCCAATGGGATCCACAAGCAACTACTCAAGCAAACACTTTATAAAGCCAAATACAAATTACACCCATGGACATTACAAACTCAGAAAGATTGCACACAAAGGATAATGGTTCATTACAGACTGAAGTCCTCGCAAGCGCTTACAAGATACACTCGTATTTACAAGCCAAAATCGACCACAAAACAAACCAAACTAGGGTTGTCAAGCCTACTGCAAGCCCGCTACTTGTTGTACAAGGTATGTACACAAACCGAAGGACACAGACAAACATGAGCATTTCATCGAAGACCTTGTTTACATTTTTGTCCGTGATATTCTCCCCCACTTATTCCTTCGGCGTCCTCGTCGAAGCCAATGTAGATGTTGCATCTCCTCGCATTTTCTTGAATCTTCAATCTACTGCTTTGGCTGCAACACGCCCCTTTGGCTCCCAATCTGTCACGGGCTTAGCTGATTTTGCCTAAGCCGTGTGGCACCCATGCGTATCTGTCCGTAAAAGTCAGCCTTCCTCGAGATCTCCTAGCGTCCCTTAGACTTACAAAAGAGAAAACGAGCTAGAAGAAGCAATTCCAACGGGATTCACAAGCAACTGCTCAAGCAAACACTTTATAAAGCTAATACAAATTACACCCATGGACATTACAAACTCAGAAAGGTTGCGTACAAAGGATAATGGTCCATTATAGACTGAAGTCACCACAAGTATTTACAAGACATGCTCGTATTTACAAGCCAAAATCAACCACAAAGCAAACCAAACTAGGGCTGCTAAACCTACTACAAGCCCGCTACTTATTGTGCAAGGTATGTACACAAACCGAAGGACACAGACAAATATGAGCATTTCATCGAACAACTTGTTTACATTATTGTCCGTGACATTCTCCCCCACCTATTCCTTCAACGTCCTCATCAAAGCCACTGTAGATGCTGCATCTCCTCGCATTTTGTTGAATCTTTAATCTTCTGCTTTGGCTGTAACATGCCCCTTTGGCTCCTAGTCGCTCTCCGCCGTTGTTGTTGAGTAGTCGAACTCTGATCCACCATGTTGCTTCAACTCACTAATGACTGAATCTGGTGTGGGGTTGGCTGAGTTGTATTGATCCTTATTGACTCTCGCGGATCCTTCTGATGAAGGAAAAGACCTGCCTTATTATGCGCCAATATCGTAGTATACTCATGTTGCTTGAATTGGATGAATGCTTGTTGAAACATTAACGAGCATCGCTTCACAGACTTTGAAGTTTCTGATGTCCTTCCTCCATAATGTTTGCGCATTGATCCTTCTTTTACGTTTAGTTGTCACTTCCAAGTAGGTTCGCATCACTCCCGCTTTCGATTGGCATTCAATTAGGAAATGAAGCGAATAATCTACTCTTAGTAGTACTGATCACCAATGGTAAAGATTTGATAACTATTATCTTCTATAAGCTTTCTTTGAAGGGTCACTGAACTTATATAGAGCTCCTCTGCTGGATAAGTAAGAGAACTAGAATACTCGACTTCACCCATTCTCTTAGTAGTTGAGAAGGCAAGGCTACTTGGCTTCGCTCACCTCCTCGAGTTAAGATAATTGGGGTACTCAGTTTCACCGATTCTCTTGAGTTAAGAAGGCAAAAGTTACTCAATTTCGCTTGCCTCCTTGAGTTTGTACTTCATGCATTGAGCTGGTTACTAACATTCGTCCGCTCTTTGCTCACACTTCTGAAGCACTTGAAGTGTTTGCACTCCTTACGTTGAGTTAGCTACTGTGATTCGCCTTCCTACTACCATTGAACTTTTGGAATGCAAGAAATTTTGCCCGAAAGAGCAAAATGTTTACCCCAACTTGGAGTCCCCCAACTTGGAGTAAGTCTTTGATAGTTATGGTCGCCTCTTGGATTATATCGTCTTCTCCATCATCTTTGCCGCCTACTCCTCTGAGTAGAAAAGGTGCAGTGTCGCGTACTGCCTACTTCGTTCCTTGGTCGAGCACTCCTGCATCAACCCGTAGTCCCTCGCTTTCGGCTATCTTGATGAGAAGCCCATCGATACCGGTCTTATGAAGTTTCTTGGCCTCTGCCCTTCTGCCGTGTCTTGGTACTCGTAGTTTGCCTCTACATTCTCCACCACCTCGGCCCCTTTTACGACCAATGCTCTCCCTCCATGAGAGCAAGGGATCGATGACTCCACGGAAGTCCCATCTCTACGGTACCATGGTGCTCCCAAGCCCATGGCCCTCCTATCCGTTACCTTGCATCTACATCCCTTCCTTCGCGATCGGTAGATCTGCCTCTGTGGCACTATGGCGCTCCTCCGAGTCCACTTCCTTTCTAATCGACACTTTACTTTTTAAGTAGCTGAGCCCCACTGGACTCGTCGTCGCTTCCTCGCCCCTTTCAATCACCTGCTTCAACACCACTATGTCCTCCTAGCAGTTCTCCTTGGTTGATGGAAAGACAGACTACAACTCTTATGTATGACCTCTGCCATCTTGTTGCAGGGCTCGCACCGATTTTGTTCTCCTTAGCTTCCTTGGTAGCAACGTTCGCTTACTTGGCCTTGTCCCCTGACTTGTCGGACTCCCTTAAACGAATATGAGCACTGAAGCCATCAAACTCTCCAGCCGCTTCGATCATACCTTTGTATGATCAAGTCCCCTCCATGGGACTCACTAGTACATACAATATGACTTCTCCCTCGGTGGTACACAACCCCATATGCTGATGACCAAGATTTTCATCTGATGCAAGCTTCGATGCACACATACGGAAGACCCACCTCTGTGGTACCATGGCATTCACTCCTTGAATCCATAGCCCTTCTTGTCATTGCATTGTTCACTGAAGTGGAGCTCCCAACAGCTCCTGATCATTTATATGATCACGTCCCCCTCCATAGGACTCACTGGTACTTGCACTTGGACTTCTTCAGTGGTATATAGCCCCTATATGTTGATGACTAAGGCTTTCATCTAATGCAAGCTCCGATGCACACACGAAGATCCGCCACTCGGTACTATGTCATTCACTCCTTGAATCCATAGCCCTTCTTCTTATCGTGTAGTACACTACAGTGGAGCTCCTAGTAGTTCCTGATCATACCTTCGCATGATCGTGTCCCTCACAGGACATGACCGCATGTGTTGCACTATCACAAACTATTCCACCACGATCTGCTACACCATGTCGCCTCCTGGTGACATCTCCATTGTATACAAATTCTCGTGTGGTGAACTCGGACTACGACTTCTCCATGTGTGGCCTCTGCCAACACGTCGTAGGGTCTCCACCATCTCTGATTTTTTGTTCGCTCCCTTGGCAATTCACCTTCGTCCACCCACTCTTGGGTCACTACTGGATGAAGCATAGCTCTAGGACCATCCATCACCAAGTAGCTCTTGAAGTCCCCTGACTTCGCTAGAATTAGTATACCATTATCTGGATCTTGGCCTCTATCCCTAACCAGCACAATCTCTGTTATGCACCACTGTTCCTAACAACTCGAATGATAATACTGTGGCAAATTCTTCAAGAGTACCTGCCTCTGTGTCCTCTTTCCCCGTGCTAAGGTCTCCTGATCCCAACTTTGCCTCCGCAAGTTGAATCACCTTAGTTACTCCATCAAATGCATCTTTGAGGTAACTTGCATATGCCTCGAAGCTCCCTTTGTCTTTGGCACCAAGCAAGATAAGTCCATTCCATCAGAATGAAGAACCTATGGAACGATATGATCCCACTCTTGCCTCTACAAGAGTTCATACCCTTGACCTTTGTCCAAGGAAAGCTCTGTGCCTCCACTCCATGTTTCATCTTCAATATTAACTCCCTTCATACGGCTTGGATACTTCACCAAGTTTCACCCAAGTCGCTCCACTCCTCGATTTGCATTGAGTTGATAGTGGCCCTCGTGTCCACCATTCCACAAGTCAGTCCTTTGTTGAGTTTGATTTCCACATCGATTCTAAGTATGCCTTTATATAATGTTGCATTGGATTGCTCCCCCACTTGATCTCAAAATGTATCATCTAATGCATTACCTCATTTGAGATCATGCAATGACTCTTCGTCGTTCGCTCGGTCCGTTGAGCTTTATGGAGATATTACCTTGAGGAACTATTCCTCAATATGTGCGGTCTATTGCACATGATTCCCCCTCTGGAGAACTAAGAGTTATCCCTCCTGGATATCTGTCCTGTTGGAGCAACTTTCCTCTTGACATTCTTCTCATTGGAAGTTTCGGAGATCACCATCCCCTTCGGACTACTCCGTCTTGCTGAACAACTTGTGTCTTGTCATGTCCCCACAAATGCACTGCTAGATTGTGGCTCTTCACTAATACAGTCCCCACTGCACCGTTCAAGGTCTAGCAACATGCTGAACTTATTGCACATTTCAGCCTCCTACGGATGTATCCTTTCCATGCTGAAGAGAAAGTTCTGATGCTCCATGGCGTCGAGTTTCGATCGTGCCTTGGGATGGCAATGAACACTCCATCGTCCGTGTATAAGCCCTTGTATGAGTACCGAATCCATCAAGTTAGTAATTCCTCTCACCTCTGTGAGCTTTGCACAACTCTTTTGGTCGTTACGTAACACCTCCCACTTTGTACGGTCTCATCTTTCACTAAGCACTCCGCTTACCTTGAGCACCATCAAATTTGGTTGTCAACGTCGAGCCGTAGCTCACCCTTTGATTCCCCGTGAATTGCAATAGGATATGATTCCTCCAATTGTTTAAAGCAATTCCTACAATTGCTTAAAAATTATCGCTGAATTCCACCGTCATCTCCACTACCGCAGATCATCCTTTGATTCCCTGTTAATTGTAACAGGATCTGATTTCCTACCTTACTGCTACTGCAATTTTGTTATCCTTATTCAAAAAAACCCAAAAATTTGTTCCTAGTTTGTTGCACAAACTTTTTGTCACAAAGTTTACATCTCTACGATGAAAGTTGCACTGCAGAATTTTTAGCTACATAGCACTACTTTTTTGATCTTGCTGCTATGTTTCTTCTGTCCAAATCTCTACGAAATTTTTACGATGGCTTTGGCACTTCCTAACAGTGGATTTCCTTTTAGTTGCATTAAAAAATTCTCTATATAAACCATTGATCTTTTACGTCAAACTGCAACACTTTAGACGTAAAAATCTACTATAGTACCTTCCCGTAATCTTTGACTTTGCAGAACCATTTGCTATTGTTTCATTCCACAAAATTTTTGATGGCATTACCTCTCCCTTACCAATAGATTCACTTTGAGTTTTACTCAAATATATATTGAGAATTATTGGAAAAAATTACATCTTTACTGTTGGAATTTTTTTCGATGAAAAATCTACTATTGCACCTTTATCTTTTTTCTTCTCCTTAACCTACCAAAACCTAATCATCTTGCTTGCATCAACCAAGATGTCTTTAGGGCATCCCTCTAGCCTTTAGACACAATCATCATACCCTATTTTCATAACCCTAACAACACCCAAAATCGTAACCCAAAATAGTAAACCCTTGCAGCCACAATATTTTACCATTGATCTTTTGTCTGAACCTTCCACCATCTTATTGTCACGGGCTTAGCTGATTTGCAAAGGCCAACCTTCCCCGAGATCTCATAGGGTCACTTAGACTTACAAAAGAGAAAACGGGCCAGAAGAAGCAATTCCAACAGGATCCATAAGCAACTGCTCAAGCATACACTTTATAAAGGCAAATACAAATTACACCCATGGACATTATAAACTCAGAAAGGTTACACACAAAGGATAATGGTCCATTATAGACCAAAGTCCCCACAAGTGCTTATAAGACACACTCATATTTATAAGTTAAAATCAGCCACAAAGCAAACCAAACTATGGGTGTCAAGCCTACTGCAAGCCTGCTACTTATTGTACAAGGTATGTACACAAACCGAAGGACACAGACAAACATGAGCATTCCATCGAACACCTTGTTTATATTTTTGTATGTGACATTCTCCCCCACTTATTCCTTCGACGTCCTCGTCGAAGCCACTGTATACGTTGCATCTCCTCGCATTTTGCTGAATCTTTAATCTTCTGCTTTGGCTGCAACACTCCTCTTTGGCTCTCAGCCGCTCTCCGTCGCTGTTGTTGAGTAGTCAAACTCTGATCCGCCATGCTGCTTCAACTCACTGATGATTGAATCTGGTGTGGGGTTGGTTGAGTTGTGCTAATCCTTGTTGACTATCGCGGATCCTTCCGATGAAGGAAAAGACCTGCCTTGTTGGAACTTTAACGAGCATCGCCTCACAGACTTTAAGGTTTCTGATGTCCTTCCTCCATAATGTTTGCCCATTAATCCTTCTTCCACATTTAGTTGTACTTCCAAGTAGGTTTGCATCACTCCCACTTTTGATTAGTATTCAATTGGAAAATGAAGCAGACACTCTAGTCTCAGTAGTATTGATCACCAATGGTGAGGACTTGACAACTATTATTTTTCATAATCTTTCTTTGAAGGGTCACTAAACTTATGCAGAGCTCCTCCACTGGATAAGTAAGAGAACTGGGATACTCGACTTTACTCATTCTCTTAGTAGTTGAGAAGGCAATGTTACTTGGCTTCGCTCATCTCCTCGAGTTAAGAGAATTGGGGTACTCAGTATCGCTCATTCTCTTGAGTTGAGAAGGCAAAGGTTACTCGATTTTGCCTGCCTTCTCGAGTTTGTACTTTATACATTGAGCTGGTTACTAACAGTCGCCCGCTCTTTGCTCACACTTCTGAAGCACTTGAAGTGTTTACACTCATTGCGTTGAGTTAGCTACTGTGATACACCTTCCCACTGTCATTGAGCTTCTGGAATGCAAGAAGATTTGCTCAAAAATAGCAAAAAGTTTACCCCAACTTGGAGTCCCCTAACTTGGAGTAAGTCTTTGATAGTTCTGGTCGTCTCTGGGATTGTACCATATTCTCCATCACCTTTGTCGCCTACTCCTCTAAGTAGAAAAGATATAGTACCGCGTACTACCTACTTCATTCCTTGGTCGAGTACTCCTGTATCAACCTGAAGTCCCTCGCTTTCGGCTATCTTGATGAGAAGCCCATCGACACCAGTCTTATGAAGTTCCTTGGCCACTGCCCTTCCGCCTTACCTTGGTACTTGGAGTTTGCCTCTGCATTCTCCACCTCCTCGGCCCCTTCTACAACCAATGCTCTCCCTCCATGAGAGCAAGGGATCGATGACTATACGGAAGTCCTACCTCTACAGTACCATGGCACTGCCAAGCCTATAGCCCTACTATTCGTTGTCTTGCATCTGCATCCCTTCCTTCGCGATTGGTAGATCCACCTCTGCAGCACTGTGGTGCTCCTCCGAGTCCACCTCCTTTCTAACCGACACTTTGCTTTTTGCGTAGCTGAGCCCCTCAGGACTCGTCACTTCCTTGCCCCTTTCGATCACTTGCTTCAACACCCATGTGTCCTCCTAGCAGTTCTCATTGGTCGATGAAAGACAGACTGCAACTCTTATGCATGGTCTCTACCATCTTGTTGCAGGGCTTGCGTTGATTCTGTTCTCCTTAGCTTCCTTGGTAGCAACATTCGCTTACTCAGCCTTGTCCTCTGACTTGTCGGGCTCCCTTAAGCGAATGTGAGCACTGAAGTAGTCCAACTCTCTAGTCACTCTAACCGTACCTCAGTGGACTCACTAGTACTTGCAATCTGACGTCTCTCTCGGTGGTACACAGTCCTCATATGCTGATGATCAAGACTTTTATTTGATGCAAGCTTCAATGCGCACACACGGAAGGCCCGCCTCTGCGGTACCATGGCATTCACTCGAATCCACAACCCTTCTTGTCGTTGCAAAGTTCACCAAAGTGAAACTCCCAACAGCTCCTGATCATTCACATGATCACGTCCCCCTCCATGGAAGTCACTCATACTTGCACTTGGACTTCTTCCTCGGTGGTATACAACCCCAATATGCTGATAACCAAGGCTTCCATCCAATGCAAGCTCCGATGAACTCACGAAGACTCGCTTCTACGATACCATGACATTCACTCCTTGAATCCATACCCCTTTTTCTTGTTGTGTCGTACACCAAAGTGGAGCTCCCAGTAGCTCCTAATCATACCTCCGCATGATCATGTCCCTGACGGTCTGCTGCACCATGTCGCCTCCTGGTGACGTCTCCATTACATATAAATTCTCGTGTGATAAACTCGGACTACAACTTCTCCATGTGTGGCATCTGCCAACACCTCATAGGGCCTCCGCCATCTCTGATTTTTTGTTCGCTCCCGTGGCAATTCACCTTTGTCCATCCACTCTTGGGTCACACTCGGATGAAGCATAGCTCTAGGATAGTCCATCGCCTTGTAGTTCCTGAAGTCCCCTGACTTCGTTAGAGTTGGTGCACCATTGTTTGGATCCTGAGCCTTTATCCCCTACCAGCACAATCTCCGCTATGCACCACTTATTCCTAACAACTCGAATGACAATATTGTGACATATTCTTCAAGAGTACCCGCCTCTACGTCCTCTTTCCCCATGTTAAGGTCTCATGATCCCAACTTCACCTTCGCAAATTGAATCACCTTAGTTACTCTGTCAAATGTATCTCTGAGGTAAGATGCATGTGCCTTGAAGCTCCATTCGTCTTTGGCACTTTGCAAGAGAAGTCCGCCCCATCAGAATGAAGAACCCATGGAACAACATGATCTCACTCTTGCCTCTACAAGAGTTTATGCCCTTGACCTCTGTCCAAGGAAAGCTCCGTGTCTACGCTCCATGTTCCAACTTCTATGTCAACTCCCTTCATACGGCTTGAATACTTCACCAAGTTGCTCCTTAATTTGCGTTGAGTTGATAATGGCCCTCGCGATCACCATTCCACGGGTCAGCCTTCTGTTGAGTTCGATTTTCACATCGACTCTAAGTGTGCCTTCATATGATGTTGCCTTGGATTGCTCCCCCACTTGATCTCAAAATGCATCCACCAATACATTACCTCATTTGAGATCATGCGACGACACTTCATCGCTCTCTAGGTCCATTGAACTTTGTGAAGATATTGCCTTGAGGAACTCTTCCTCAATATGTGCGGTCCATTGCATATGATTCTCTCTCTAGAGAACTATGACTTATCTCTCCTGGATATCTGTCATGTTGGAGCAACTTTCCTCTTGCATTCCTCCCACCGGAAGTTTTGGAGACCACCATCCCCTTTGGACTACTATGTCTTGCTAAATAACTTGTGCCTTGTTCTGTCCCCGCAAATGCATTTGCTAGATTGTGACCCTTTGCCAATACAGTCCTCACTGCACCCTTCAACGTCTAGTAATGTGCCGAACTTGTTGTACATTTCAGCCACCTACGGACGTATCCTTTTCATGTCGAAGAGAATGTTATGGTGCTCAATGGCGTCGAATTCCGATCGCGCCTTAGGATGGCCACGAACACTCCATCGTCCTTGTATAAGCCCTTGCATGAGTACTCAATCCTTCGAGTTAGCAATTCCTCTCACCTCTGTGAGATTTGCATAACTTTTTTGATCATTACGCAATACCTCCCACTTTGCACGGTCTCATCTTTCACTAGGCACCCCGCTTGCCTTGAGCACCGTCAAGTTTGGTTGCCAACATCGAGCTGTAGCTCAAACCCAACCACCTCAGTCTTTGTGCGCTACATATTCTTCTTCGCTTGTTTGTCCTGGTAGTGCCTCTCGCGTAAAGGGTTGGTTATTCCTCTAAATGCCAAACCTGGATGTCTGCTCCTCCGAGCGACCCCTTTCCCTATATTTCAATGTCCATTTTTCCCAAACAGTTGTGTGTATTGGCTGTCCTCCACACAGCTTAGCTAGGTCCTCCACGTTTGTATGTCGAGTGTTTCTGCGTGTGCTTGTCCCGCTTTGATACCACAATGTCACGGTCTTAGCTGAGTTTGCCTAAGCCGTGCGACTCCCATGCGTGTTCGTCCGCAAAGGTCAGCCATCCCCGAGATCTCCTAGGGTTACTTAGACTTACAAAAGAGAAAACGAGCCAGAAGAAACAATTCCAACGGGATCCACAAGCAACTGCTGAAGCAAACACTTTATAAAGCCAAATACAAATTACACCCATGGAAATTACAAACTCAAAAAGGTTGCACACAAAGGATAATGGTTTATTGCAGACCGAAGTCCCCACAAGTGATTGCAAGACACACTTGTATTTATAAGTTAAAATTATTGTACAAGGTATGTACACAAACCGAAGGACACAGACAAACATGAGTATTTCATCGAACACCTTATTTACATTTTTGTCCATGACACTATGTCATTGACCTGTCAATGAAAAAAAATAAAGACATCTATGATCTACAGGCATAAGTCATGGCTTCTCAAGATCCAATTAATGCCTAATTTGAGGCGTTAGAATCTCGGCTTGAATCACATTTGGAGGACAAACTGTGTGCTTTGTTCATGGAATTCAAGATTGGACAGCCACCGAGTCCAACCAAATTTCAATGAGGAGAGAGTTCAGAGAAGCTTCCAGAGAAGGAGGGACAACCCTCGAACATGCTTCAGCCACGTATGAGGGTGGACTTCCCACGATGGGAAGAAGGAGACCTGGCGGGGTGGATTTCACGCATCGAACGTTACTTCTGCTACTACCGAACATTAGATAATGCTATGGTGGAAATCTCTGTCATCCACCTTAAAGGAGATGCTATATAGTGGTACAATTAGCTTGAGTACAACCATGGGCTCCGGCGTAGATTCAATTTAAGAACGCACTGCTGAACCGCTTTGGACTGACGGAGTACGAAAATATCGACGGCCAACTCGCAAAGATTCGACAAACCTCCACGATCCAAGAGTACTAAACTAGGTTTGAGAAGTTATCCTATCTTGCTCGTGATTGGACTAATCAATAATTGTTAGGGACATTCATCGAGGGACTCAAACCAGATATTAAAGGAGAAGTTAAGGTGCGCCATCCCCGCACCGTAACAGTTATGATTTCTTTCGCCCAAATACAAGAGGAACGGCTCAACCAAGATGCTCGGAGGATGAGAACCACTCCTAGGCTCGCGGCATATAAGCATCCTTTTGCTCCTAGCCATCCTTTTGATAGAACCCCAGAAGGAGCTCTATAGAATTTGATCTTTAAGAGGGATCAACCCTTGGAACATTATAAGGGTTCCTCCCTCCTAGAACTCGGCACAAGGCTGAAATAAGATGATTCTTACTTGATAAAAAGAGGAGGCAGCTACATGCTTATATAGAGTTCTAAACCCTAGCCCAAGGGAGGTGCTTGCTACCTAAGTAAAATTATCTCATTACCCCTCCTATAGCTGACCTACCTTAGTAGGGATAGGTGACAGCCTAGTTGGCTATATAGTCGACTTTAGCATATAAAAACCCTGGTCGACCAGCCCAGTAAAGGGGGGGGGGGGCCATTAAGTCCTAAGGCCTCAATCTAAACCCTAGCCATACTTATTTATAGGATAGATGTGACTAGGTAGGGTTTTATTACAATCTCATATGTTTCTTATTGATTACTTCTAGGGTGATTATGACTCAACCATACTGGAGTCCTATCAAGCTCGCCCTCTTTGGATCAGCTATGTCTTCAAGGCTGTGGGTCCATAAACTTTGGGAACCGATCTTCAGCTCCTCGTAAGACTCCCACGTTGCATCTTCAGATGGTAAGTTGTTCCATTTCACAAGTACTTTAGTTGAGGGGTGTCGATAGTGCATCACAATCCTCCGATCAAGTATAGCTTGTGGTTGAGCTTGAATCTCACCATCATTTGTAGTGCTCGACAACTGGGTCTAGGTCGACTCATGTTCTCCCAATTTGGGCTTTAGCAAGGATACATGGAAGACAGGATGGATCTTAGCGTCTTTTGGGAGCTTCAATCTATATGCCACAGCCCCAATACTCTCCAAGATCTAATATGGTCCATAGAATTATGGAGATAGCTTCATCGATGCTCTAGTGTTGATTGACAGCTGTTTGTATGATTATAGGTGAAGGTAGACTGCATCTCCTACCAAAAATTCTTGTTCACTTCGATGAGTGTCTGCTTGTTGCTTAATACGAGCTTGGGCGGTAGTTAAGTTATCCTTCAACAGTTGCAGAAGTTTGTCCCTATCAATTAAGTTTTGGTCGACCTAATCTACTTTGGCCGCACCAATTACATATTTAGATATTACAGGGGGCAGGGGGCGGTCGACCATACAATGTCTCATATGGGGTAGTACATTTAGTTGATGAATGATAGGTTGTATTGTACCACCATTTGGCCCAAGGAATCCATTTTGTCTAATCTTTTGGCCGATTACTAGTGAAGCACCATAGATAAATCTCGAGACATCTATTCACCACTTCTGTTTGACCATCCGTCTGCAGATGATATGTTGTGCTCATCTTGAGTTGGGTGCCTTGTAATTTGAAGAGTTCGGTCCAAAATTTGCTTATAAATATCCTATCATGGTCGCTCACAATCGACATTGGCATCTCATACAATTTAACAATATTTTCCATAAAGATTTGAGCAATATTGGCAGCGGTATAAGGATGTCTCACAGTATAGAAATGAGCATATTTGGTTAGACGATTTACCACCACAAAGATTATGTTTTTACTTTGAGATGATGGTAGCCATTTAATAAAGTCCATGGAGATGTCAGTCCATGTCAAGTCCGATATAGGTAGTGGTTGTAGTTTTCTTGGACTTGCCACTGTTTCACCTTTTTGCTGCTAGCATATATCATATTTAGATACATAATCATAAATTGATATTTTCATGCCCTTCCAAAAAAAGTTTGCTTCACTCTCTTGTATGTTTTCAGAAATCTAGAGTACCCTGCTGAAGGTGAAGAGTGCATCTCATGCAAACTAATTCTGATGCAAGGGGAAGAAGGAACAATCACAATTCGGTCTTGGTAGCGCAAGTCCTTTGAATACCAAGTGTAGTGGCCCATAGAACCCGGATTCTTCTCCAACTTTTCTATGATGCCTCGGGTCTCTGGGTTGCTCTTCCATTCCTCCCTAATGTCCTTGAGGAAGTTGGTGGAGGGGAGAGAGATAGCTAAAATTTCAGCTTGTCCCGGTAGCCGAGATAGAGCATCTACAATAACATTCTCTTTCCCCTTTCGATAAATAATTTCATAATCAAAGCTAAGGAGTTTAGTTACCCATAATTGTTGCTCTAGGGAAGATATTTTTTGCTCCAAGAAGTATTTGAAACTTCGGTGGTCAGTCTTAATCTGGAAGCGTCGGTCGATTAGATAAGGTCTCAACTTCGTGATGGCGTGTATGATAGCAAGCATTTCTTTGTCATACACGGACATTTTAAGGTGGGAAGGAGACAAAGCTTTGTTGGTGTAGGCAATGGGTCAGCATCTTGCATTATAACAGCCCCAATTCCAACTCCGGATGCGTCAATCTCAATCATAAAGGGGCGATTGAAATCGGGTAGCGCTATGACCAACATCGTCATTATGGCTCCTTGAGTCATCCAAAGGCTGTGGAAACTTTATTCGACCACAAGAAAGAGTCTTTCTTCAGTAAGGATGTGAGTGGGGCACTGATCTTGCCATAATCTTTCATGAATTTTTGGTAGTAGCTCGTGAGTCCAAGGAAGCCGCACAACAATTTTATGTTCATAGGTCTCAGCCATCCTTGCATTGCTTTGATCTTTGTCGTGTCCACTACCACTCCATTCTCTGATATAATGTGCCCTAGATACTCCATTTTACATTGTAAAAAGCTACATTTTGATTGTTTAACATAAAATGTATTCTCCTGAATAATCATTCGTAAGTGCTGAAAATGTGTATCAAGCATAGGGCTGTAAATGAGAATGTCATAAAAAAATATCAGTACAAACTTGCATGAAAACCTCCAAAAAATATCGTTCATCAAGCTTTAAAAAGTGGAAAGAGCATTCATAAGTCTGAAGGGCATTACCAAGAATTTGTAGTGGCCGTTATGTGTGCGAAATACGATTTTCGAAACATCTTCAGTGCACACCTAAATTTGATGGTATCCGGAACGGAGATCCAATTTAGTGAAGACTCAGGCTCCTCTCAATTCATCCAATAGCTCATCTACTACTGGTATAGGATATTTGCCTTTGATGGTGATGATGTTTAAAGCTCGGTAATCAACGCATATCCACCACATATAATCCTTATTGTGCATTAACAACACCGACGAGGAGTAAGGACTGCAAGCTTGGTCGAATTACTCTGGTGTCGAGCATCTCCTTAATGATGTTCTCAATCTCCTCCTTCTACAAGTGAGGATAGTGGTAGGGTCTTAAGTTTGCTGGAGGTTTGCCCGGCAGTATAGGGAGCGGTGGTCATGAGGCCAATTAGGGGGAAACCCATGCGACTCCGTGAAATCATTCGTAAATTCGTCCAGCAATAGGGCAAGCTTAAGATCTAGATTTTGCATGTTCTCTTCCTTTGATGGCTGCTGGATATGCATAAAAAATCTGTCATATATCTTGTGTAGCACCTTCTTCATCCGCTGTGTCGAAACAATGGAGATATGGCTCCTGCGCTTGCCTCGCAAGGTGACCTGTCTCCCTTTACAATAAAACTTCATGATTAACTTAGATAAATTATAGGAGATATCACCTAATGTTGTGAGTCATTCAATCCCAAGCATGGCTTCATAGTCATCAATGGGTAGGAGGAAGAAGTCAGCTGTCACTTCTTGATCTTGTAGGAGCAATTTTACCCACAGGCACCATTGGTCACAATTGAGGATTTGGTCGTCGGTGACCTTTACATCGAACTTGTTGCAACCTTTGATTTGAAGCACTATACGTGCAGTAACCTTGTTGTTGAGGAAGTTATTTGTGCTGCTCATATCTATGAGAACGGTGATGGGTTGCTGCTTAAGGAGTCCTCCAACTTTCATTGTCTGCGGGTTGGAGTAGCCGGCCAGCGCATGCACTGGAGAGTCGGCCGGTTGGGGCTCTTCCTCCGTAGTTTTATCTTCGAGTTCAAGGTCTTCTTCAGATGGTTCGGTATCCTTATCCTCTACTGGTTCGATCACGAGGAGCCATCCTTTTTTGCAGCGATGTTCTCGGCTCCATGGTTCATCATAGTGCCAACACAACCCCTTGGTCGATCGTTCCCCAAGCTCATCTCTTGTCAATTTTTTTGGTGCAGGGGCTCAGATGGTAGTAGAGGGGGCTGAAGGCTTCGACATGGCTAGTCAGGGAGCGACCCTTGTCCTTCATACTTCGTGGTTCAGTCGTTCCTCTTAGATTATTATGAAAGAAATTATCGCCATAAGAGTGTACGGTTGTCGCGCCTTTACTTCCCTTCGAATCTCCAGCTTTAGGCCCTCAATAAAAGTTACTAAAAGTTATTTTTTAGACCAATCCGTAGTTTGGTTAGATAGACATTCAAACCTTGTTTGATATTCTTGTATTGTAGAGGTTTGTCAAATCTTCGCCAATTGTCCGTCAACATTATCGTAATTGGTTGGTCCAAAGCAATTTAATAGTCCTTCCCTGAATCGCTACCAAGAAAGACCTCTATGGGTATGCTCAAATCAATTGAACCACTGAATAGCATCTCCTTCGAGGTGGATGACAGCAATCTTAACCCTTGTAGCATCGGGGGTTCGGTAGAACTAAAAATAAAACTCTGCACACGAGATCCATCTGATCGGGTCTCCTTCTTCCCATCTAGGGAAGTCTATCCTCATGCATGGATTCTTTGGATTGGGGATGGTGCAACCTCGCTCTTGGGAATCATCTCTCCAATCTGAAGTTTCTCCTTGTGATTTTCTCGGGCTCGGTGGTCGGCCCATGGTGAATTCGGCAAAAAGGGATCAGATCTTTTCCTCCATGTGGGTTTCAAAGGCTTCAAACTTGATGTTAATGGCCTCCTTTGATACCATAGTGTAGGCCTCTAGATCTGTAATGTTGAGGTCTTTTTTCTGTTGTCAGGTTAAGGGCATGAGAATTTTTGGGGGAGAGGTGGCCGGTTGTATGGGTGGATGGGTGTAGATGGATGGTGCAGTTAGGGCTGATTTATGTGACTGATTGGGATCAATTTAAGGTGCGGTTTGATAGGGTTCTTGGTTGAGGATGGTAGAGTTTAAGGATGAGAGAAAGAGTCCAATAAGCTGGAAAAGAGAGCACTCAAATCCAATTGAATTAGGTGAAGAAAGGGTTGCATACGTGCTGTCCTACCGAGCAGAATTTGCGATGGAGAAACAATGAGTTCATGACGTAAATTCTAGAGAAAAACCCAAGTAAATTGTGCAGAAATTTATCAACAAATCATCGGTTCAGATGTGGCCAATATCAACAAATAGGTTCAACAAAATTTCGGCAACGTAACGGTAGGAAAATAGATGAAAAGATGGAAGGCAGATTCTTTGTCATAAAATTCTAACAGTACGTGATGAGGAATTACAATACAATAAAACTGGTTTTAGAGAGAATTCTTTCCAAAGATCGATCTTAGATGAGGGCTAAGATGATCTATGAAATCATATAAAAGTTTCGGCCAAAATAGAGAAGCAATAAACTGGTTTCAAGAGGCAAACAGGCGGTTGAAATTTTCTACAGTGTTTCGCCTTCGCAATGATGATAACATTTGCGACATTAGAAATTTGCAGCGAAGAAAATATGGGAAAAAATTTTAACGTGTAACGCAAAGGATTTTGTAGTAGTGAATAGGTGTGGGTGGTATGAATTTACTAGATCTCCAGTTCAAACACAGGGGGCAGCAACAGATTGATTTGATCTGCGGCTTGGGTGGAAGGTGGAGGCGCATGTTGCAGCAATTGTGGGAATTGCTTAGAAGGGTGGGGGCGGTAGAGATGGCAGCAGAGACAGAAGGAATACTACTATGATACCATATGATAGAACCCGCCAGGCAGCGGGTGAAACTGGTGCTGCAGGACCTAGAGATAATTACATATTTCTTTCTCCTCCCTCTTGATGATTATGAGACCATGTTTGGCATCGAATGGCTGGCGACATTAGATGATATTTCTTGGAATTTTTCAAAATTAATCATGAAATTTTATAGCAAAGGAAAGCAAGTGGTGCTGCGCAGCAAACGGGGGAGCGACATAACAACGATTTGCACATAACGAATGGAGAAAGTTTTGCACAAGACATGCAACGGCTTCTTGATATAACTTAAGTAGCAATCTATAAAGGAGTCTACCAAAATTGAAGACCCAAAACTACTTCCCTTGCTTGCTGAATTTTTAGATATATTTGATGAACCGCGCAGCCTACCGCCTACCTGCCGGCATGATCATCATATCCCGATTCTTTCGGGCAAACCTCCAGTAAATACTAGGCTATATCGGTAGCCTCATCTCCAAAAAGATGAAACAGAAAGCATTGTAAAGGAGATGCTTGAAACAGAAGTCATTCGACCAAGTTGCAGATCCTATTCTTCACATGTGCTCCTCGTACGAAAGAAGGACAAAACATGGCGAATGTGTATCGACCACAAGAGCCTAGAATATTTTTTGCAGCAGAAGATATCCTCCCCCGAATAGCAAAAATGGGTAACAAAACTTCTTGAGTATGATTATGAAATAACTTCTTGAGGATATTAGGAAGGAGTGGAGAGATGATCTAGAGATCAGTAAGATTATAAAATAATTAAAGGAAGATCCAAGTTCTATGGCTCATTACAGTTGGGATTTAAAAGATTTGTGTTATAAACGCATTGTGCTTGCACCAAAATCAACTTGCATAAAGACTATCCTTCAAGAGATGCACTCCACTCTTACGGCGGGGCACTACGAGTTCCTTAGAACCTATAAGAGAATTAAGTAAAAATTTTATTGCGTAGGGATGAAAAATATTGTTGTTGAATTTGTAGCACAATGTGATGTATGTCAGCAAAATAAAGGCAAAACAATGTCAAGCCTCAAAAAGTTTTAACCTCTACCCATCCCGGACTCGATATGAACTGATATATCCATGAACTTCATCGAAGGGCTGCCCTCATCACAAGAAAATGGTACATTTCTTGTTATTATTGATTGTCTTACAAAGTATGCTCACTTTTGCATTGTTCGCAATCCCTTTACTGCTTCTAGCATCGCTCAGATCTTTATGGAGAATATTGTAAAATTACATGGGATGCCAAGATCTATTAGTTATCGTGATAGGGTTTTCATCAACAAATTTTGGATATAATTATTCCAGTTGCAGGGCACTAAGTTGAAGATGAGCGCAACATATCACCCATAAACTGACAGCCAAACTGAAGTGGTGAACATGTGCTTAGAGACATACCTCAGATGCTTTACCAGTGATCAACCAAATGAGTGGGCAAAGTGGCTTCCCTGGGTCGAGTGGTGGTATAATACAACTTATCATTCATCAACAAAATATACTCCTTATGAGGCTATGTATGGCTGACCTCCCCTTGTAATTCCAAATTGGGTACATCTAAAGTAGAACAAGTAGACAGGGAGCTCAGGGACAGGGACAAAATGCTGAAGTTGTTAAAAGATACTCTCGCTGTAGCCTAGACAAGGATGAAGCAACAGTATGATCAGCACAAAAGTGAGAGAGAATTTTCAGTGGGAGATTGAGTTTTTCTTTGGCTCCAGCCATACAAATAAACATGGTCCAGACCAGAGCATCCATGAAGCTTTCACCTCGATTTTATGGACCCTACCAGATTCTCGAGCGCATTAGAGTAGTGGCATACAAATTGGACTTACCTACAAGCTCCTGAATCCACTTAGTCTTTCATGTGTCATGCTTGAAGCTCAAGTTGAGGCAAAATGAGACAGCCCAAAGTCACTTACCAGGTATGACTGCCCAAGGAGAACTCCAGACCCAGCTGAGTGCCATCATTGAATGATGAATCATGACTCAACGATGACGACCCACTATTGAGGTGCTAGTACAGTGGGCGAATCTACCAGTAAAGGATGCCACTTGGGAGGTCGATCCCCTATAGAGTTCCAAGGAGGCCGATCCCCTATAGAGATCATCCCAAACTTAGAATCCGTAAAGGTTCTAATACTCAACCAAGTAGCAGCTAATAAAAACCATGTGCGATTGTAATAAACACCACCTAGCTGACTCTATTCTATAAATAAGAGTGACTAGGGTTTATAATTGGTGCCTTAGGGCTTCCTAGCCACCACCCCCTTTACTGGGTAGGTCGGTTAGGGTTTCTAGCAGGGGCATCTATCTAGTGTAGCCCAGAGGCCGCTGCCCCCCTTAACAGGGCAACCGACTAGAGTGGAGGGCAAAAAGGGTAATTCAATTAAGAAGCAGCCCCTAGGACTAGGGTTTGGAGCCCTATATAAGCATGTAGCATCTACCTCTTTTGAATAAGCAAGATCAATCTTCAATTCAGCCTTATGGCCGACTACTATGATGGAGGAACCCCTACAGCGTTCCAAGGGTTGATCCCCCTCAAAGATCAAATCTCTATAGAATTCCTCTGGGGTTCTATCATCTGGTATCAAAACAACGGTCTTGCTGTCTTTGCCACCACCACCAGCCAAGCAATTCCCATAATTGCTCTTGACGTCGCTATCTCCACCATCACCTCTTGTCGCAGATCAAATAAATCTGCTACTGCCACCACCAATTGCATCAGAATTCTAGTTTACCTATCACCAATACATTTTGCTGTTACAATTTTCCATCTACAAAATACCAAAAAGAAGTTTTGATCTATCCCTTACTATAAATTCCTTTCATCATAAAAGTTATCATCTTTGCGAACGAAGGATTGCTGTAGAAATTTTCAGCCCCATATTGCTGCCTTTAGCTAATCTATTCGTCATCCCTTTTAAACGAAATTTCTTATACATTTCATAGATCGTTTTGGCTTTCATTTGTGATTGATCTATTATGGAATTCATCTCTGAAATGCTCTTGTGTTGCTATAAATTTTCGTCGTAAACCGTTGAAATTTTTCGACGAGAATTCTGCCTATCGTAACTAACATCGAATTCATTACTGTTATGCTGTCGAAATTTCCTTGATCTAAATTATCATTATTACTGCTATTTGAATCAAGATCTTGCCATTGAATTCCTCCTTAAATCTCTCTATTTTTTGCTGAAAATTTCATCGAGAAAGTATTGTTTCTTTGGCGACAATTCTGCTTCTGCGAAGATAGCATATACCGTAGCAAACTTTCACTGAATTCTCTCACTACCATCTACCACAAATCCAAAACCCTTTTCCTAACCTTCATCCACTACCATCACAACCCCATAACCCTACCAAACTGCAGCCCTAAACCACATCTAAAATAGCCATAAAACAAGCCTAAACACAGCCTATACATCCACCGATCCACCCACCTTTTCGGCCACAACCTTCCCCAACTGATTCATGCCCTTAACCCAGCAACAAAAGAGAGATCTTAACATCATAGATTTGGAGACTTATACTATGACATTTGAGGAGGCCATCAATGTTAAATTTGAAGCCTTCGAGACCCGAATAAAGGATAAGATACAAACTCTCTTTGCCAAACTTATATTGGGCCGATCACCAAGCCCAAAGAAATCACATCAAAGAGAGAGCTTTGACCAAATAGATGACTTCCAGGAGAGAGGAGGCTCTATGATCAATCCCTATAATCCATGCATAAGGGTAGACTTCCCTAGATGGGAAGAAAGAGACCTGATTGGTTGGATCTCACGCGCGGAGTGATATTTTCGGTATCAGAAAATCGTGGACGTATCTATGGTGAAAATTATGGCTATACATCTTGAAGGGGATGTTATATAGTAGTTTGATTGGTTTAAACACACCCATGGAGTCCTCTCATGGCGATAATTCAAAGAAAGGCTGCTGATCCACTTCAGACCAATCAATTACAAGAACATTGACGTACAACGAGCAAAGATCTAACAAACCTCTACCATCCAATCGTATCAAACCAGGTTTGAAAGGTTATCTAATCAAACTTATGATTAGTCTGAAAAATAACTATTGGGACTTTTATTAAGGGCTTGAAGGCGAAGATCCGAGAAGAAGTTAAAGTACAACAACCATACACGCTTATGACAGTCATCTCTTTCGTGCGACTTAAGGAGGAGCAATTGAACCATGAAGCCCTGAGAACTAGGGTCGCTCCCCGACTAGCAATACCGAAGCCCTCAGCCCCCCTACTATCAATTGAGCCCATGCACCAAAAATGTTGACGAGAGAAGAGCTTCGGGGGTGATCAACGAAGGGATTATGTTGACATTGCGATGAACCGTGGAGCTGCGAACATCACTATAAAAAAAGGGAGGCTTCTTGTGATTGAACTAGTGGAAGAGGAGGACATTGAACATCTATAAGAGAGCCTTGAACATGAAGAAGAAGATGTAGAAGAAGAGCCACAACTGACTGACTTTATGGTGCATGCGCTAGTCGACTACTCTAATCTGTAAATGATGAAAGTTGGAAGCCTCCTCAAACAACAACCGACCACTATTCTCATTGATATAGGTAGCACTAATAACTTCCTAAATAGTAAGGTTGCTACTCGGATGGTGCTCTACATTGAAGGTTGCAGCAAGTTCGATGTAAAGATCGCTGATGGTTGAATCCTAAAGTGCGATCAAAGATGCCCGCAGGTGAAACTATTGTTGCAAGACCAAGAGATCATTGTCAACTTCTTCCTCCTACCTATTGATGGAAGGTGACATCTCAACATAGAGTGGGTGATGATGCTATGTGACATCTCTTGGAACTTTTCCAAATTGATTATGAAATTCTACTACAAAGGCAAATAGGTCACCCTACGTGAGAAGCGCAGAAGCAATGTAACCACCATTTCGACCCAACGAATGGAGAAAGTTTTACACAAGGTAAATGGTGGCTTTTTGATGCATCTCCAACAGCAACCAGAGGAGAAGAAAATAAAATTTGAAGATCAAAACCTCGCCCAAATTGCTTGCTAAATTTGTCGACATTTTTTGTTGAACCACGCGGTCTTCCTCCTACTCGACAACACAACCACCAGATTCCAATTCTTCCAAGCAAACCACCAGCGAACACTCAGTCATACTGTTATCCCCATCTCTAGAAGGGTGAGATTAAAAATATTGTAAAAAATATGCTTGAAACAGGGGTGATTCGACCAAGCTATAGCCCTTATTACTCACCGGTGCTACTTATATGCAAGGATGGAACTTGGCGGATGTGCATCAACTACCGAGCTTTAAATGCCATCACCGTCAAGGGCAAGTACCAAATACCAGTAGTGGATGAACTTATTGATGAGTTAAAGGGAGCTCGAGTCTTCACGAAGTTGGACCTCCGATCCGGTTACCACCAAATTCGGGTATATGAAGACAACATTCCAAAAACTACATTTCGCACACATAACAGCTATTATAAATTCTTGGCAATACCTTTTGGACTCACTACTACTCCTTAAACCTTCCAAAGCCTCATGAATGGTATTTTTCGGAGCTTTCTTTGTAAATTTATGTTGGTATTTTTTTGATAATATTCTCATTTACAGCCCTTCACTTGAAACTTACTTTCAGCACTTGCAGTTTATTTGAACGATCCTTCAAGAGAATACTTTTTTTGTTAAGCAATCAAAGTGCAGCTTTATCCAGCAAAAAGTATAGTACCTTGGGCATATAATCTCAAAAGAAGGAGTGGCATTTGACCCAACAAGAATTGAGGCAATGCAGGGCTGGTCGAAACCTACAAATATGAAATCACTGCATGGTTTCCTTGGACTAACCGGCTACTACCGAAAATTTGTAAAGGACTATGGGAAGATCAGTGCACCCCTCACCTCTCTACTAAAAGTGGATGCCTTCTGATGGTCGGACAAAGCCTCTGTTGCCTTCAACAAACTTAAGACAGTCATGACGACGATGTCGGTGCTAATGCTACCAGATTTTAGCCAACCCTTAATTATTGAGGCCGATGCATCTGGAGTCAGAATTGAAGCTGTTCTAATGCAAGATGATCGACAGTCACATATACCAGCAAGGCATTGTCTCCCTCCCATAAAAAATGTCAATATATGATAAGGAGATGCTCACAATTGTGCATGCCGTAACAAAGTGGAGACCCTACCTGATCGGCCGACGCTTTCAAATTAAAACCAACCATCGAAACCTCAAGTACTTTTTAGAGCAGAAGATATCATCCCCTGAGAGCAAAAATGAGTAACAAAACTTCTTGGATTTGATTATGAAATTATTTACAAAAAGGAGAAAGAAAATATTGTTGCAAATGCACTCTCATGGCTACCCGAACAAACTGAAATTTTAGCCATCTCCTTTCCTACCACCGGCTTTCTTGAGGACATAAGGGAGGAATGGAAGAAAAATCCAGAGACCAGCAACATCATTAAAAAAATTGGAGGAGGATCCAAGTGCAATAGCGTACTATACTTGGGATTCGAAGGATTTGTGCTACAAAGATTGCATTGTGCTTATACCTAACTCTTCTTATATCAAAACCATCCTGCAAGAGATGCACCCACACCTTCAGCAGGGCACTCTAGATTTTTGAGAACCTATAAAAGAGTGAAACAAAATTTTTATTGGAGAGGGATAAAAAAAATTATTTCTGAATATGTAGCACAATGTGATGTATGTCAACAGTAAAAGGGTGAAACAGTGGCAAGTCCAGGAAAGCTACAACCACTACCCATACCTGACTCGATATGAACTGACATCTCCATGGATTTCATCGAAGGGCTGTCATCATCCCAAGGTAAAAACACAATCCTCGTGGTGGTTGATCGACTTACAAAATATGCTCATTTTTGTGTTGTACGACATCCCTACGCTGCTGCTAGTATTGCTCAGATTTTCATAGAAAATATTGTTAAACTGTATGGGATGCCAAAGTCCATTGTAAGTGATCATGACAGGGTCTTCACAAGTAAATTTTGGATCGAGTTATTTCAGCTATAGGGCACCAAATTCAAGATGAGCACCGCATATCATCCACAAACTATGGCCAAACAGAGATGGTGAACAGGTGTTTAGAGACATACCTTCGGTGCTTCACCAGTGACCGGCCAAAGGAGTAAATGAAATGGCTCCCTTGGGCCGAATGGTGGTATAATACTATGTATCATTCATCTATGAAATGTATCCCATATGAGGCACTGTATGGTCGACCGACCCTTGTGATTCCAAAGTATATAATTAGCTCGGCTAAAGTGGATCAGGTCGACCAAGATTTAATTGACAGGGACAAACTCCTACAGTTGTTGAAGGATAATCTCTCTGTTGCTCAAGCCAGAATAAAATAGCAAGCAAACACACGATGAAGCGAAAGAGAGTTTTCAGTAAGAGATTGAGTTTATCTTCGCCTACAGCCATACAAGCAACTATCAATCAACACACGAGCCTCCATGAAGCTATCTCCACATTTTTATGGGTCTTATCAAATCATAAAGCGTATTGGAGCCGTGACGTACATACTTAAATTGCTTAAGGATGCTAAAATTCATCCTATCTTTCACGTGTCCTACTTAAAGTCCAAATGGGAGACATGAGTCAGCCCAGATTCAACTGTCCAACACCACTAATAATGAAGATATTCAAGCCCAACCACAAGCCATCCTCGATCGTAGAATCGTGATGCATCGTTGACGTCCCTCTATTGAAGTACTAGTAGTGCATTGGAATAGTTTACCACTTGAAGATGCCACATAGGAGTCATATGATGAGCTAAAGACCTAGTTCCCTGAGTTCATGGAACCTCAGCCTTGAGGACAAGGCTGATTTGAAGAGGGCGGGCTTGATAGGACCCTAGCAGGATTGGGTCCTACTCAACCAAGTAGCAGCTAATAAAAATCCTGTGAGATTGTAATAAACCCCACCTAGCTGCCTCTATCCTATAAAAAAGAGTGGGTACGTTTTATAAGTGGGGTCTTAGGGCTTCCTAGTTGTCGCCTCCTTTACTGGGCAAGTCAGCTAGGGTTTCTAGCTGGGGCGCCCATCTGGTGCAACCCCTAGGCCACATCTATTTCATGATTGAGTCATGTTGAAGTGCTTCCAAAATTTGATGCTGCTCAGCCTTGAAGATAAGACTAATTTAAAGAGGACGGGTCTAATAAGACCTTGACAGGATCAAGTCCACATCTATTTCATAATTGAGTCATGTTGGTCAGTCCAATTGAGTTAGTTCGATTGAGCCAGGTATGAGTTTATTTAATTTTTATTATTTAATTAGGAGTCCAAGTCCAGAGAGACTCTCAATAGAACTCTATAAATAGGGCTATAACTTTTTTTTTAAAATCAATCAATAAAGAAGTTATGTTTTAGCCATAGACAAAACCCTAGGAGGGTCAATCCCCTATAGAGATCAAGGAGGCTGATCCCTTCGAAGTGATGAAGGAGGCTCGATCCCCTCGAAGTGATCGTTTATCCCCCTTTTTTCTTACGATAGAACCCTAAGGTTCCTATCACAGGGTCATCATCCACTCGTAATAGCCCACCACCCTCATTGGTGCTTGGAATTCTGCTGGTATGGCAGAATTCCTATTATTGTGAATCAGTGATGAGTTGGTTAATGGAAGAAGGGAAAGTTTATATTCAGAACCTAAAATCCACCACTACTAATAGGCTATGGGAGGTTTTAAGGGAGGCCACCTCTTGGAACCGATGCCTTTGCACTTGGCCTTGGCAAAGGGCTTGTACTTGAGGCTTAATGAGGATCTATTGTACGCTCATAAGCATATGATCATGGTAAGTCTTGATCGTCTCTCAAGTGATATACCATTGTTGGTGCCTTTCTGATCTGCGAGTTTAATATTATAGCACTAGTAGCTTATAATCTCAGTACTTGATCAAGCCTGAGACTATTTAGTCATCATGGGCCAACTTCTATAGAAAATTGAGGCCCTAAAGAAGGAGCAAGAAGGTATGGCAGCCAAGAGGAATCAACTAAAAGATAAGTCAACCTAATTTTAGACTTGGGTCGATGAGCTGAAGGTGTGTCAGCAATGGAGGAACCAATGGAAGCGACTCCTCCCGAGAAATTAATGCTTGGATAAGATTTAATAGGCTTAATTTAATATTTATAATAATAACAAGTAAAAATAATATAAATATTTTATTACCAATTGCAATTAGTGCACATAAATATTTGAGGGTTATAAAAGATAAATTTAAATATGCTAATAAGTCACTGACCAACACATCAATGAAGAAATCGATTATGACTTAATATAATAATACTTAAGGGATTCAGGATCACATCCTCAATATGACTTATAAGGTTGCCAAACTTAAAGCATTAAGCATGAATATGGATAAATATTTTCTTGTCTAATTTAATTTTAATTCTTTTCCTTCTCAACTTGGCCTATTCAAGATTTACTATAATACAAATAAGAATTTGAATGAACTGACTAGTTTATGTGTTCATGAAGGTAGGAACGATCTCATAATTTCTGACTATTATTTAATGAGCTAGTAATAAGAAAAAAGATCAAAGTATTATCTACTAAATAAATTTGTTTAGCCTAGAAATGCTAAGTAAATTGACGAAAAAAAAGCATTCACAATAAAGTACTTCTTTTATGGTAAGAAAAGAGATGTGAAGAGAGGCTACATTAAATTTAAGCTTGAGTTGAAAGAAAATGTATAAACTTGACCTTGTATATTTTGAATCAAATATTACATAGGTTTAATCTAATACTTAGTAGGTTGATTCTAGTGCTTCAACTCATGTTACTAATAATATACAAAGATTTCTTTCAACTTAAAAACTAAAGTCCATAATAAATTCATCATTAAAGAGAATCATCTCAAAACAAAAGTCATAGCAGCTGAAACTTATCGCCTACGCCTAGAGGTGGGTCATCTGATAGATCTTACAGACATATGCTATGCTACTACTATTTCTAAAAAATTAGTTTCTCTATCTAGAATTGATGAGTTATGATATTATCTTTCTTTTGGACAGTAAATTTAATATTTTTTGATTAAATAAAAGTTTGTTCTAAAATTTAAATGATAGTTCATATAAAATTAAGAATCTTGAGTTTGTAATCAAATGTTGGATTGAAACATAGTTCTAATAATGAAAAATCTTCTGTTCTATGACATAGACGTTTGTGACATATTTTTCTAAAAAAATTAAAAATAGTAAAAGATTATATTTAAAAAATTTAGACTTTAGTGATATTGATATTTGTATAGGTTGTTGCATTAAGAAATCAAACTAGGCATACAAAGATTAATATTACAAAAAGTAAAGAACTCATTAAGATTATTCATATTATGGACTACTTCATATTCCTTGTTTCAATGGAGAGAGATATTTCATCATATTTATAGATGACCTATCAAGATATCGCTATATATATATATATATATATATAATATATATGAAAAGTCTTAAGATGTTAACACTCTAAATGTGTACATCGATGAAGTTGATAGATACTTAGATAAAAAAATTAAAATTATTAGATCTGATAAGGGTGGTGAATTATATGACATATATGATGAGTCCAAAATCCTGATCCTTTTGTTAGATTATTAAAAAAATAGATATTTATGATCAGTATGCTTACTAGTTGTGTCATAGTAAAATGACATTACTAAAAGGTAAAATAGTATTTTAATAAATATAATTAGGAGTATGATAAATTATTCCTTTGTACTTGAGTTGATATGAAGTGAAGTTTTTAGAACGGTTATGTATATCTTGAATAAGGTTCCTAGTAAGTCGGTTTCATAAACTTTATTTGAGTTATAGATTAGTAGAAAATCCAACTTGAGACATCTATATATTGGGGTTATCCTATAAAGATAAGAGTCTTCAATCCATAATAAAAAGAAATTGGATCTAAGAATTATTTCTGGGTAATTTATTAGTTATCTAAAAAAATTAAAGAGACATAAATTTTATTACTCTAATCATAATACGAATATAGTAGAATATAGTAATACAAGATTCCTAGAAAATGATTAAATTAGTAAGAGCGAAATATCTCAAAAGATCAATTTTGATATAGAGGGGATATAAATTGATATACTCCTTTATTATTTCTTATTCGAGATATTGTTATTCCTCAAATCACTGAAAGAATTGATGAGGGTGAATAATAAAATAATATTGAAGAACTTCCACATTGTTAAATCTTAGATTTTGATAATGAAATCAATTGATGAGTTTATGATCTAACTTGTATATTAGAAAAAGTGATATAGGAATAACTATGATGGTGAAAAGACAATACAAATGTTGGGCCGAAGTAGTTCGAGCATCGGGCTGGGTTTCGGATGATGTAGTAGGAACTCGTTAGGAGCTCACCGAAAGCTCGCCAAAGGTGATCGTGACCTTGCTGGGAGTTCATCGGGAACTCACCGAAGGTGATCGTGAGCTTACTAGGAATACGCTGAGAGTTTGCTGGAAGATGATTAAGAGCTTACTGGGAGTTCATCGAAGAGTGCCAAGAAGTTCTCCGGGAGTTCGGAAGATCAATTGACATGCCCGGACAACAATGATGATTGTGTTTGTATGCCTTAGTGTGTCGTAGTTAGCATTAGTTGTTTAGCATCATATTTTAGTTAGATTTGGAGAAATCCAAATTAACTTAATGAGAGGTAATTGGGTCCATTTTGGGTTAGATTTAAGCTCAGGTTGAGCTCATTTCATTGACTTGGAAATGGATCAATAGGAGGTATAAGTCGGGTATGAAATAGTATAGGAGAAGTATTGTTCCGAGATTCCCAACAGGAGTACCACTAGTGGGCAACGGTAGTACCACTTAGGCGATGGTGGTACCACTCAAGCGACGATAGTACCACCACCACCCAGGCTTTCGAGCGACTACCGACGGTGGTATCGTCAGTGCCAATGGTAGTACCGCCCATAGCCTATTTTTCTAGAATTGGTTAGATTTTGGCTCCATTTTTTAAAACCAGTTGGGGTCTATAAATACCCCAAGTATTCTTGCATTGGATGATAATAAATTGCAAAAAATATGATTTTAATCTTGGTCAAAATTGTGTGAAACTTGATAGCTTCCCTTGAGTGCTTCAAAGTATAAAGTGAGTCTAAGGGAAGAGAGAAAAATTTGTAAAAGTTCCTCTCCTGAACTTGTGAAAATGAGAAAACTGTAAGAGTTTTAATCTTCACCTATGGAAGAATATCATTAGTGGATATCGGTAGGCCTCGACGAAGGAGGATTTTGAAATTGAACGTAGGTCAAGCTTTTGGCCGAACCACTACAAATTGTGAGCCTTCTTTCCTTGTTCTTTATTTTAGAATTCATCAGCTAAATCAAGATTTTTTTTTATCTTAAGTTTAAATCGCTCATGTATTTGATTTCAATGAATTCCAAAAGAAACGCTTCCGATTTTTGTTATTACTTCGAGCAAATATTTCAGATCAAGTTTTTATTTAACACGTGTACTAATTTACCACCCCCCTCTCAGTGCCAACTTGATCCTAACAGTTGGTATCAGAGCAAGGTTATACTAAATTATATTAACACCCAAGTGAGAATGGCTTTGTTTGACATCAACAAGGGATATTTTATCGCATGTCCTCACATTTTCAATAGGACATATTATACTTATTGGAAAACTAGAATGCGTATCTTTTTTTATTTTTATGGATCTCGATTTATGGCACATTATTGAAAATAATTTTGAAAAGTCTTCCAAACTAATGAACGAATGAAATAATTTAGAAAAGAAGACTTTCTCTTTGATTGCTAAAGTGATAAACAAATTATTTTGTATTGTTAATAAAAATGAGTTTAATCAGGTTTTCATATAAGAAACTACACATGAAATTTGGCACACACTCAAAATCACACAGAAGGCCCTAGTCGAGTCAAAAAGTCTAAAATTAATATTTTATTACATTATTATAAGTTATTACGTATGAAACCAAGTGAGACTATTGGAGACATGTACACCAATTTTACGGATATCGTCAATGGTCTAAAAGTGTTTGGTAAAGGTTTTTCTAGCTTTGAACTTGTTAATAAGATATTAAGATCCCTTCAAAAAAGTTGGGATCCTAAAGTAATGATAATTCAAGAAACAAAAGATCTAAATAATTTTTCACTTGAAGAACTTATTGGATCTCTGATGACTTATGAAATGAGTTGTAAAACTCATGATGAACTTAAAGAACACCTTCCAAAGAATAGAAATGATATTACCTTAAGAACTAAATATGAACACCTTCGAAAGAACAGAAAGGATTTGGCACTGAGAACAACAGATGACTCCATAATTGAAATCTTGAGTGACGATGACAATGATCTTGCAGTATTAATAAGAAAACTTAAAAAATTCATGAAAAAGAATAAAAATCATAAAAATAAAAATGAACAAAAGAATGATAATATAATATGTTTTGAATTGAAGAAGCTAGGGCATTTCAAAAGCTAAGGTCCATAGTTGAAGAAAAAGGCACCAAACAAGAAGGTCTTCTCAATAACATGGAATAATTCAAGCTCATCATAATAAGAAAACAATATTAAAGATATTGTCAATTATGCTCTCATGACCATCCATGTTGAGATAAGTAAATCTTTTGAAGACTCTTTTATTTTTGATGAATTATTAAATACACTTCATGAACTTTTCTATGAATTTAAAAAGCTAAGCAAAACTTATAAATTACTTAAGAATGATCATATTTTACTTGTTAGTAAACTGAAAACATACATGAAGTATCAACATTATGCATTTCTTACTCTAAATGTGAGTCATTAGAGGTAATTGAAAAAGAAAATGATATACTATAATAAACTCTAAAAAAGCTTAATATAAATAATAAGTCTCTAAACATGACCCTTGTTGGTAAGGGTCATGTTCATAAGGAAGATATTAGCTTTGTGGGTAATAACCGACAAAAGCTAATATCTTTGATAGAAGACCTATATTAAATTTTTCACTCGAAAATAAATATAATTTTTATGGTACATATGGATACTTTGCTTATAAGTGTTTATTTACAAAGTATACTTCACATAAATTGATTTGGGTTCATAAATGAACCATCAATAATAAGATATCTTTAGTTAAATTAAGTAGAGTTTTTCATAAGGGATCCAAAGTCAAATTGATACCTAAATTAAACTCACATATATTATAAAATTAACTCTAAACAAGGTTAGGAGCACAAAATGATATTTTTGAAAGTAGATACTTAAGGCACATGACTTGAGATCTAACACATTTTTCAAGCTTACTAGCCAAAACAATAATAATAAGAAAAATTATTGGAATTACAATTATTAACAAAAAATCTCTTGATGGTTTATAGTTATACAATTAATCTTAATTGATTTTCCATGATGAAAGGACTTTGTATGGAAAACTAGAGCATGCTAACATAAAAATTAAAAAAAAACTATGTTTAATGGAAAATTACTTATGTTAAAATTCACAAAAAAGGGATTTTGATGATGATTGAATCTTAAGTTCAAAATCATTGGCTTAGATGTTGGTTGATTTAAATATAAAGATTATTGTTGAATGATTAAATATTATATTGTTATTGACTAAGTTAGCTTATTAATGTTATTATTGAATGATTGATTTAAATATTATGTTAATTTAAATGTTATGATAGTTGTATGTTAAAGTAGGTTGTATGTTGTATGATTGAATGATTATTCTTGAATTGGGGCCTGAAATAAAATATAAAAAATCAATATTTCTCTTTCTAGTGTTTTTGAAAAAAAATTAAAATGAGCATGACAAGTGCATGTCAACTCCTTCCACTAAGTGTAAAGAGTTAGACTCACTTAAATGTTGGAATTAAAATAAATTAATTTTTTATTTGAAGATATTTTATTATTTTAATAATATTATATTAATGATCTTGTTGATTTCTTTTCAAATGATACTTGGTTTTCGGTCTTAAACAATAATGCATTGAGTTGGAAGGTATTCTTGAAACAAATTATATGAAACAACTAAAAAGGAGGATAATTCTTCTTAAAAATATCTTTATCCTATCAAGCCTTCAATAAGAGATAAAGTGATATCATTATTGTTGAATCTCTTAAACTACAAAAAATGATTTGATGATTTAAATTTGAAAAGTTATTATCCATCATGATCTTGATGTCTTGAAAATTGTAATTTGTGATTTTCATATAAATCAAGATCATTTACTATGATTCTTATGTTTTATTAAAGAAAATTATCCAAATGAATCATGATTCATTTTTTGATCTTTTAAAATTATAACGTGAGATTTTCTTTATGAACCATAATCTTGATCTTTTATTTGTTCTCTTTTCATTCTAAACATGATCTTGACTTCTCGATGTTGAAAACTTGATTATTTTTATATGAATCAATATCCTTCTTATTATTCGATCTTCTAAAATTTCTTTTTGTCGTCTAAGAGGAGATTTGTTAAAATTAAATCATATCTTTTGTCATTCATGATTTGATATTAATATCTTTCATGACATAATTTATTTATGACTTCCTTATATTCATAAATGATATACCTTATCACCAAATTAATGTTTCTTAAATTTATCATGAGTTAAAAATTAAATAAAAAATTTTTATTATGAATTTTCTATTTACTTCTTAACTTAAGTTATCCTTTACGGGAATCATTTTTTAACCTCTATGATTCTTTTTAATAAAAAGAATATTTATGATCTTAACAATTATAATCTAATTTTTTTAATCAAAACCATTCTTTCATTTTAGTAAGAAGAATTATCTAAATGAATTATATCTCTTAAGACTTATCTTGAATGAATCAAGATTATTTATTTTCTTAAGACCTATTTTTGTTATTTACAAAAAAGGAAAGATTTATTAAAATAAATTATATTTTTTGGTACTTACGATTTGATCTTTCATCTTTAATGACATGATCTCTATACTTATGGTTGTAATTAGAACATATATATATATATATATATATATATATATATATATATATATATATATATCATCATATTTCTTTTTAACATTAACAAAGGGAGAGAGAAAATTATTATCTTACAACAAAGCCATTAAATGATGAATAATTTTATTAGAAGAAAATTAGGAATATAAGATCTTCTAAATGGATGAGTTGCTATCATATTTTGATTTCTTGAATTTTGTAAAATGAGCTTATTCTTCTTGAAATTTACATGAGATAATTTTAAATCTTTAAAATGTATGATATATTATCATATTATTTGGATTTCTTAAGCTTCATCTTAAAATTTGCATGAGATAATTTTTAATGCATTAGTAACTTTTATATTTTTCTTAGATTTCTCAGTTTTTTTAGCACTCTTTCAAAATGATTCTTTTTTAAATTGACATTTACAAAAGGAAAAATATGATTCTAATTTTTTTTGTGATGAGATTTATCCTCTCTCATAAAAATGAGATTCATATTTATCCTCTCTCAAAAATTATTTCGATTCAAGGATTTTTTATATCCTTGATGAATATTTTCGAATGTATCCCGTACTTAATATTTGAATTTTTTTACTAAATTTTTTAATCTTTGACTCGCTTCTTCTTCTATTTTATTTACAAAGGGGGAGAAAGTAATTTCTTTATACAATAAATGTTTATAAATATTCAAATATAAGTTAAGAATTTCTCCTTTTTGTTGATGACAAAGGGGTAAAAATAACATACTTCATGACATAAGAAATACTTTGAGATCTTTGAAATATTTGTAATGGATATTGTATCATGATTGATAACATGTTTACCATATGAAATATAATGGATGTTGTATCATGATTGATGACATTCTTATCATGTGAAACATATTGGTTGAAATTATTTTGTGATATCAAGAAGATGAATACTTTAAAAACTTTATTATGTATGGTATCATGTATGGTTAAATTGTGAAAAATTATCAAAATACTTGAATTCAATAATGATGGGTTCTTTTGAATTCGAGTTTATTTTATTTATCCTATCACATATACATAGGGGGAGTTAAGTTTAACTCTCGTCATCAATTGGTAGTCATTATAAAAAAGGGATAGATTATTAAATCTTAGATTTTGATAATAAAATCAATTGATGAGTTTATGATCTAACTTGTATGTTAGAGAAAGTGATGCAGGATTAACTACGACAGTCAAAAGACAATACAATCTAATATTGGACTAGAGTCAAGTTTGAGCATCAGACTTGGGTTCGAACGATGTAGTGGGAACTCGTCGAGAGTTCACCGGAAGCTCACTGAAGGTGATAGGGGCTTGCCGGGAGTTCGTCGGGAGCTCACCGAAAGTGATTGAGAGATTCTCGGGAGTTCGTCGGGAGCTCGCCAAAGGTGATCGAGAGCTTATCGGGAATACATCGGGAGTTTGCCGGAAGATAAGATCATTTCACTTCTTCCGCTTTTGGGGATCAAGACCTCACCGAGAGTTCACCGTAGGATGCCGACAAGTTCACCGGGAATTCGAAAGACTAATTTACGTGTCGGACAACAATGATGATTATTTTGTGTGTTGTAGTTTATCGTACTTAGCATCAATTATTTAAAGTCCTAATTGAGTTAGATTTAGAGAAATCCAAATTAACTCAATGAGAGGCAATCGGATCCATTTTAAGTTAGATTTGAGCTAAGGTTAAGCTCATTTCGTTGACCTAGAAAGGGATCAACATGAGGTATATGTTAGGTATGCAACAATATGGGAGAAGTAAGATTCTGGGATTCCCGACGGTAGTACCGTCGGTGGGCGATGATAGTACCGCATAGGCGGTGATGGTACCGCCCAGGCAGCGGTGGTACTACCCAGGCGGTGGTGGTACCACCAAGGCGACGGTAGTACCATCGTCGCCTAGGCTTTCAGGCAGTTACCGGCGGCGGTACAATCGATGTTGGCGGTAGTACTGCACGTAGCCTATTTTTTCAAAATTGGTTAGATTTTGGCTCCATTTTCTTAAGCCAATTGAGGTCTATGATACCCAAAGTATTCTTGCATTGGATAGCAAGAAAGTACAAAAATTATAGTTGTAATCTTGGTCAAAAATTATGTAAAACTTGATAGCTTCCCTTGAGTGCTTCAAAGTGCAAAGTGAGTCTAAGGGAAGGGAGAAAATTTTGTAAAGGTTCCTCTCCTGAACCTATGAAAAAGAGAAAAGTATAAGAGGTTTGATCTTCATCAATGGAAGAAGATCATTAGTAGACACCGACGGGCCTCGACAAAGGAGAAATCTGAAAGTGGACGTAGGTCAAGCTTTTGGCCGAACCACTATAAATTGTAAGTCTTCTTTCCTTGTTCTTTATTTTGGAATCCATTAGCTAAATCAAGATATTTTTTCCGGTCTTACGTTTAAATCGCTCGCGTATTTGATTTCAACAAATTCTGAAAGAAACGCTTCTGATTTTAATTCTAACCTCGAGAAAATTTTTCAGATCAAGTTTTTATTTAACACTTGCACTAATTCACCCTCTCCTAGTGCCAACTTGATCCTAACACACATGATATTAATGATGATGTTAATGATCTTGTAAAATAACCATAACTATCAATTTTGAGAATGTATCAAAAGAAAAGAAGACTGTCATTTTTAATGATTATGTGATATATCTATAAGAATCAGATTAATATAAAAATCAAAAGAGACACCCTTATTATTTTCACAAGTTCTAGAAAGCAATAATTCAAAAAAAGTGATATGATGCAATGAAGGAAGATTTAAAATCGATGAAATAGAATGATGTTTTAAAACTCGTTATCCAATAACTATAAAAAAGCTAGCTATAAATGGGTTTCTAAGACAAAACTTAACTCAAGAGGTAATATTGGATGATATAAAATTAGACTTAAAGCCAAAAGCATTTTTTAGATTAAAGGAATCTACTATAACGAGACCTTTTCTCTGGTTACTAAAAAGGACTCGCATAATTAATTATGATCTTGAGTTACATTAGATAGATGTGAAAATAATATTTCTTAATAGGGGTCTAGATAAAAAAATCTACGTGGAATAACTCAAATGATATAGAAAAGGAAAATGAAAATTAGGCTTACAAACTTAGAAAATTTATTTATGACCTTAAATAAGTTTTCAAATAGTATATAAAGTTTCATGATACCATTACTTCCTTCATATTCAAGAAAAATACTATTAATTGATATATATATATATACCGAGTCGTACACTTAGGTGTACCACTCAGTACCAATGTATTGTATCGTACCGAGTTGAGCTCGGTACGTTAGTACAGTATGGTTTGTAAAGAACCTTGGTTCTAAGTATATTGGTATAAAGTACCTGTAACATAAAGTATTTGAAAGAATATATTCTTATGATTGGATTTGTGATTAACCCATAAAAGATATGTTTATATGTTTAAGTAGATATTATAATTAATATCTTGTTTATATAATTAAAATTATTTATTTCTACTATTATATTTATATATATATTTATGTATATTATAGTTGAATATGATAATAAGATTATTTTATAAGATAAATTACATAGGTCATTATAGACTATATTAGATTAGACTAATTGTATTATGGTACATAGAAGGGAGTATGACAATGTAACATACAACCATTATGACTCATTGGTAGTTGGACTTAATATAATATTATTATACTTATTACATTTATTAGCTTGTCTAAAAATTTATAATCATGTATAAAATATTTTTTAAGATTTTTAGAGTCTAACAAGGTAAAATTATTTTTAAATAAAAATTATTTTATTATTTTAATTTTAATTTTTTATATCTTACCAATTAGTGGGAGAGATATTGAATCATAGATTTTGATGATGAATTCAATTGATGAGTTCATGGACTAATATACTTTTGAGATCACTAACATAGGAAATATTTTGATTATGGACTAAAACCATTAAAGGATAAAGGATTGGTCGACGTGTCGAATATTCGACTTCGTGCTATAAGTTTGAGTGTCGTGTCGGAAGGATCGGGTATTGCATCAAAATATCAGATGTTATGGGAAAGTCAATATGTTAATAGATCGAACGATATGTCGAAAGAAAGGATGATGTGTTGTAGGTTTGGATGAAGTGTTGGATGATCGGATGTCATACCAAAATGCTAGACAATGTACTGAAAGCTTCCTAATTGTACCGGATATATGGTTGGATTTGTAAAATTTTGAACAAGATATTTTTGAGTCAAATTGAGTTGGTATTGGGCCAAACCCATGCCCAAATTGAGCCTATTATAAGGCTAAATCGAAGACCTAAAGCAGGCCTAGGCGGTGGTATTGCTAAGCTCAAGTGTAGTATCGCTTAAGAGCCAAAAACCACTATTTGTGCTTTTTTGATAGTGGCGGTAATGGTACCGGCTAGGGCGATGGTAGTACTGCCTAGATCAATGATAGTACTGCTAGAGCTTGGATTTTCAGTTATGTTGGTAGTACCACTCGTGCCGACGGTAGTACACTAGTACCTAAAATTTTGGGATTTGAATTTTTGGCTCCATTCTTGAAGCATTTTGAGTCTATAAATACCCCCATAATGCTTGCTTGATGGAGCAATGAAGCACAAAAGTGTTATAAACTATATATGAGTAGTGTTTGAATCTATTTCTCATTCATGAGTTTAGAGGTGATTTTAAGTTATAGGAGGTATAAGGTCTTTTGTAGAAGAGAGTACGTAAAGGTTCTCTCTTAAGCTTATTAAAAGGAGAAAAGTTGTAACAAGGGTGGTTGATATTCGCCTGTTGAAAAGAAGATCGATAGTTAAAGCTAGTGGCCACGAGGAAAGGGTAATTGGTAGTGGACGTAGGTCGGGATGACTCAACCACTATAAATCGGTTTACATTCTCTCTTGCCTTGATTTGCTCTTGCATATTGATTTACTTACTGGAAACCTTTATTTCTACTTCTTAATCATATTTTCGATACACATTTGTCGATCGAAATTTTAAAACATTGGATCTTTTTTGCTATGACACTAATTCACCTTAATGCTATTAGTGCTATTAGGATCCTAACAAGAGAACATTAGATTATGTTGGTCATATCTAATTAGGTAAGATATATTATAAATCTGATTGAACTTTGATGACGGTTATTGATCAATAGAATGGAACTCCAATTACGGTAGGATTCCTCAAGTGATGACCTTAATGGGAGAGACTCTTCTAATTATCGTCATAGACTCTCTACTCCCGACTATAAAAAGAAATGACCTCTTAGGGGCGAAACACCGATTATTGAGATTATAGATATTTATAATCTTCCTTAATTTCTAATCCATCGCTCATAGTGATCCCTGATAGAAGATAAGATGAAGTTAGGATTTAGATATGATTTCCTTAACTGAATGAGGAAATCACGTAGGTTAGTTGAAGGAAATCCTCCTATCTTCACCTGTATAAATTAACGATGGATCAATGAATCAATTGGGCATTTTCATTACTTCTTCCTATTTCCAACATGGTATCAGAGCCCCTATCTCTATAAGAGAGATTACTTTTTTTTTTTTTTCTTCACTGTCAAACGACAGCTTTTAATTACCGTTTGTTCGTCGACAACCCCGCTGCAAAACTGCAGATACTCAGGGGTCATCTGTCGCCACCCTCCCGGACATTCTCTGCTTCAAAGATCTCTCCTACCCCATCTGCAGTAGACGACGACTTCTACACCCGCTCGTTGACATCGTCCCTCCTACAGCCTTTGTTCTCTCTACCAAGAGCACCTGTAAGGGCCACTGCCTATCGTCTCTCGGTGCTTTGTAGAGAGGGCACAACAAGTTCTTTCAAACGGTAGCAAATCTCCACCCTGTCGACTGCCCTTTTGCGAAGCCGCAATTGTCGGTCGACTCCTCTTATGCAAAGCCGCGATCTCTGTTTCCCGACAAAAAAAAAAAAAAAAATAGAGCATCGCCAACGCTGTTTTCATTCGAGGATCTGAAGATTCGGGTCCCGCTCTATAATTGATGTCCACGTCACTGGTCTGGCAGCCCTCTCGCTCAACCTCGTTGGCACTTGCCGTTGCCATCGCTAGCATCGGCGACACAATCAGCCTCATTGTTGCCTACCATCGGCTCACCGTTCGCTCGCTGCTGTTGCCGTCACAACAATAACTCGGTCGCTTCTCTTCGGTGCATATCCCTCTCTGCATCGTCTCTACACCTCCAAAGAAGGGACCGCAACACTGTGGTCCTGAAGTCAGGGAAGAAAGGGAAGCACACCTTCACTACAACGGCTTCCTCATCTTCTCCTTCGGTAGTTACTATGCTCGCTGCCGACCCCCCTTACTCCAACAATTGCAATCGGAACTGCAGCCCTCGCCGACCACAACTGTTGCCCTCTCCTTAGATCTATCGCTTCTTGTTGTCAAACGACAGTCTCTCGTCGACATCGAAGCTGGAGACTTATAGTGCGTCGGCTTTCTCAATTCCTCTACCGAGGTGTTCTTCTGCACGAGGCCATCTTCCTTGTGCACCACCACTATCGCATCAGCACTAACAAGCAGCGGCACCTTCCCTACCTCATCAGCAATAAGTTCATTCTCGCTGTCAAACGACAGTAAATCTACGACCGCACGCTTCTCCCGCTGCCCTTCAGATCTACCGATCGTCCCAACCGTAGCAGCATCTCCTCCGCTGAAGTCAACCGTTGTCAGACTTTCACCGCGGTTGACAACACAGCGGTCTCCTTGACATCGGGTAAAGATCTGTGTCCTTCACAGGAGCTTGATCTTGCGGGGGCATGATAGATCTGCTCCTTTTTTTCGGATTCATTGTCATCGGTTCAAGATCAACGTCCTCAGTTCAAGATCGACGTCCTTACAGGAGCTCGATCTTGCGGGGGCATGATAGAAGATAAGATGAAGTTAGGATTTAGATATGATTTCCTTAACTGAATGAGGAAATCACGTAGGTTAGTTGAAGAAAATCCTCCTATCTTCACCTGTATAAATTAATGATGGATCAATGAATCAATTGGGCATTTTCATTACTTCTTCCTATTTCCAACAATCCCAATGAGAAGAAAGGATAAGTCGAGTCTAGTTCTCATTGCAGAACGACATTGATGTAGCTTTCGGATCTGACGATGATATGCATGTAGATTAGTTAAAAACTTCTTGAATAGCATCGAAATGTATGCATCATAAATTTTGATTACTATTATTTGATTTTAGTTTATGTTGTGAATAATAGTAGTATAATTATAGTTTTTATGCTTATAAACTAGGTTGCATTTGATAATTGTATACTGGCAATTTTTTCAATGATCTTTATGTCAAAATTGTCCTATATTAACTACAAGATGTAATGGGAACACAAATCCTAAGTTGCACCCACTGTGTCTCATCCATAGGAAACCTAAATTAAAATATAAGTTTCTTTCATCAGATAGGACAGTTCTTGTTTTGGACCTCAATTTAGTCTTCTAAGCTTTGATTCGACTTGGCTGGACAGTGACCAAAAGGAGAAGATATGACAAGATGCTGCAAAACATATTAGGCAATGAAACAATTGTTTTTAGCTACGCAGTATGGGCAATGAATTATGCAAGAGAGGAAGAATGATCTAAGTTAGGCATGTTTTGGCTGGCACACCCGGGGTTTTACTCGTGGCATTCGTTAGCCTGTAGATGTCTGTGTTTGGTGTTTAGCTTTTGGAAGAGTTACCAATTGATGATCCTCTGCCATTTTATGTTTGCAGGGAAAGTGAACAACTATATAAGCTGTATATTAAGTTGAGATTGCTTCTGTCAAAGCCATATTTGTGAAGTGTCGGCCGGCGGTTAAAAATTCCCGGAGTTTTGAAATAGTGAGAAGAAAAGGAAAGAAACGTTTCAAAGACTTGATTCTGCAAATGGAACAAAATTATATTTCAAGAAGAGTTGCTTTAATAGTGCAACCTGATATGGGAACTTTTTGACTCGATGCACACAATTATCAATTCGGCCTGTGTGGACCAAATCACTGTCAGAGGAGAGGATGCAGCAAAGGCAGGCTAAAAACCAAAACATTGTCGAGAGAGAGAGAGAGAGAGAGAGAGAGAGAGAGAGATAGAGATTAACTTGGCCCAACTCGGCATCATACACTACAGGTTCGATAGGGGTGGTAGTTTGATATGTTTCATGATGAGTGTATGTGTGTCTTGGTAGAAGGGACCCTGGAGAAAAATGCTGGTTGCGATCTGACAAAAAGCCATCACAACTTTCTAATCTTTATCAACTCGTATAAACATACATGAATGAGAAAATTTTACCATCTAATCTTTGCTTCTGATCAATGGACACCCGGTCTCTCTCATTCCCAGCTGCCCCAAGATGGATGATAACTTTCCGAGGAACCAAAGGTTAAAGGGGAACGAACCTTCGTCGCAGGCCTTCCAAGAACTTTAGCAATGTGGCGACAACCAGAAACACGGGGTTGCCAGATCCACCATCACACAGACGATGGCTTGATGAATCAATAGATAGATCGAGAGAGAGAGAGACGGGGTTCCGATGATGCGACGCGTTGACGGACGGTAGCGGAGAGTCGGAGGAGACCGAGAAATGGATGTGGAACAAGAATCCAGACTCAGCTGGCAAAAGCTGCAATGGAGGAGTCCCACCATCACAAAGGCGCAGGTAAGCAAGCCATAATTGCCTGTGCCAAACTTGGGGTTTTGCTGCGAATAAGCATAGAGAATATAGTGGCAGATGGAGCGGGCAGCAAGTACGCACAGTTCCTTTTGCAACTGTTAGGACAGCCCCACAATTGGTTGCTTCTTGTTATCAACACAATTGTTCTTGCAGAAGTTTTAAAAGGTGATTCAATTTTTTTGTCATGTAAATGTTTTGCTACAGAAGTTAAATGTATTGTTAATATACATAATTCATTATTTATTGTACGACCTCTCTAAGCAATTCTCGAGTCCCCATCGTATTGTTAAAGTGGAAAACACGATTCAGTGGTGCGTCGATCATTTAAGTCAGTGGTCGTACAACAAATAACGAGAGATCGACATGCAGTCAGTGGGCAACAGTAGACATTGGTTGCGGATACATTAATTAAACCTGACTCCATCTAAAAATTTAATTAAAATTATTCGCATCCAATTCAACTCCGTTAGAAATCCAACACGGTAAGACTTTTTTTTTTTTTCTGCGGGCGCGGCTTGGGTGGAGCCCGCTGTGGTTCCCTCGTCCTTTCTGTACCACCGCATGTGGGGGAGCGGGTCCCGCGAGAGGCACGTTCCCGGGTGGGTAAAGGGATTGGAGGGACTGAAGCAAATGGGGGACCCACGGCCACCGCACCGGGCCCCAGTGATCTGTCCCCGCCCCTCGTGACATCCCATTCCGACAGTCGCATGAAGATTACGCTACAATAATTGCCGACAAGGCGATGATGATGCCATGATAACACCGGGGCTTAGATCTTATCACGAACGTTGCGTTGCGGCTTGGATCCCGAATCCCAGTCCTTTTCTCAACCCCCCTCCTCCCAAAAAGAAAAAAAAAAAAAAAAAAATCAACACGCTGGGTGGGAAAGCTGTAGGAATCATTGGTGGTGGATTGTGTTTTTTGCAACAGATAAACACCCTGGGAAAACTGTAGGAATCATTGGTGGTGGATTGTGTTTTTTGCAACTTCTTCGAGCATCACCTTTTTCTTTTGATGGAATTTTATCTCCATGTTTTATTCTTTCTATTTAAACCAACTGACATCTTTAAAATAAATATTAATTATATGAAGATAATTTAAATCTTTAATCCTTGATGAATGAATATAACGTATTTATTAAATTAATATTTTAGATGTTTAATTCATCTTTTAAATGAAATATTGATCTCCTATTTTCTTTTTATAGACAGATCTCATCCACAATATTTAGACTAAAACAATCAATCCTGACACTATCTAATTTTATTTTTATCATTATACTAATATCGTCGTATATATTAACTCTTCTTACGATTAGCTCCACCACTCCAATGTTGTATGATTTGATTATAAGTTAATTAACAACCTCACGGGATAAGTTATGAAAAGGTAAATCATACGATAATATATATATATAAGCATGCACAGATCTTAACGAAATTAATTAAAGAAATCATGATTTGGAAGTGATGCATCTTGTAGCCCGTAATGTAAGACAAAGCTGTGGAACTTACTCAAGACAAGCATAGTTGGAGTCGGCAACAAGTAATAAATAGCATATTGATCAATGGGGAACACTGATGAACCTCTCCTATCCCTAATCCCTAATCCCTAATTGTTCTTCTTGATTGATTACTCTTTGAGCATCTCAGTACAAAGCATATGCATAAAACTATCTCAATCTCTCACACAACATTGCCTGCCCACCTGCGTCTTCTTCATAGGCACTATTAGGAGCAAGAGCATGGATTAAACAACTAATCAGTGCATCCAAATCACTGAGGGCTACTTTGATTTGATGAACAATGAACAGCATAAGTTTGATGAATGTTCTTTTAGCTTCTTAAAAAGGACTCTGGTAAATAGGATATTTTTTTATCCTTTTTTTAAATTAAATATTATATTTGTAGCATTCATCTCAATTTAACAATCAATAAAGATAGTAAAATATACAGATATCTATAAAAAAAAAAAAGGATACAAACATTCCACAAGGAATTAGTATTGCTCATTTTTATTTTTTCCACTCACATAATATTATTTTTTTCTCCTTCACTCTGTTTTTCCAACCACTCACATATTTATCTGGACAACAAGTTAGTCTTTTAATTTATATTTAATTAGCCTCATCATTGTTGCATGGCTAGAACCATCCAATATGTTAGCATAAAAAAATATTATCCATTTTTTATTTGATTATTTCGGATTATGAAGTGTGGAAAAAGCATGTGTACGATATGACCAACTAGATATCGCCACACATGAATAAACCATCAAGAAAAAACGAGACTACATATATTGCTATTGTATTATGCTTTGACTAGTTTGACTATTTTTAGTGATTATTTTATAATTCATATCATAACTAAATGACAAAAGCTTTAAATAGTATAAAATATTTACTTTATATAACATTTAACCAGCTTAAATAGTAGATATATATATATGTGTGTATATATATATCTATATATATATATATTTATTTGTTGATTGAATAAGTGATAAAATGTAGTTTCTTCCTGATTCACCAAGAAAACATTAAAAAAAATTAAGGACAAAAGAAAGTGACATTTCTCTTAGAAGTACAAAAGATTACAGCAACACAAAATACTTGGCGCAATAGTTTTTATTTTCTGAAAAAAAAAGAAAACACAATAAACTTTATTTAAGGAAATAAGTATGTCGTCCCTCCAAATCCAGTTTAATCTACTTAATCCAATAAACAAGTCAGATATCAGTCTTATTTTTCTCTCTCACAATATATAAAAAATAACTTTTAATTAGATTCAGCATTTTTTTAAAATTTTATAGTCGGATTTCTTTTTATCATATTATTTTGGATACTTTGCAGTGAAAACCGCGGTGAATTTGGATAAACTTGGATCTTAATATTTTTTATGGGTAATTCGATAATAGAAGTCGGTCTTAGTGGCACACCAATCGATTCAAGCCGTCCTCTGCATCACTGTTTCCCTGCCATAACACTCCATCTGCGCTCTTAGTGTTGAACTCTACCCACCACCTCCCATCCGTTCCCAGGTGAGGACGGAGGAGGAAGAGAGATGAGAGCAGGAGGTACGAGAGATAGGACGAGGAGGACGAAAGGAGAAGAGAGAGGGAGTGCGCGCGGGCTCCGAGGGCGACGGCCGCGCGCCGCAACGCCCCGCCCTCCCCCGCGCGTGGCCGCACGGGGAACCGAGCTCTTAAACTTACGCCCGTAGGGACGCAACTACCCCCCCCCCCCCCCCCCCCCCCCCCCTTCCTCTCTGTCTCTCTGTCTCTCTCTCGAGCCGGGGTAGTGGGAGGTGGGCCACGGCTACCATTAAAGCCGGGGGTGGAGGAATACGCCTCCGGGTCGGCGTCCGACAAAAGCTGCGCCCTCCACCCACGCCAGAGACCCTCCTCTGGGCGTCGGTCGGACCACCCGAGGCCGCTTCGCCCGGCCTTCGTTTCCGGCGTTTCCCCGCCCACCATAACGCATAAATAATAAAAACCTCTCGTAATCTCCTTTTAAATTAAATATTATGACCTTTAATTCACATTAGATTTTTATAAAGTAATATTAATATATTAAATATGTATTAAATATTTTAATATTTGAAGGGTTATATCAAAATTCGGTCGGACAGTGGTGGCATATTTGTAAAAGTACTGCTCCCTTGTATGGACATCCAAGTCAATTTGCTCCTCCGGTTTCCACGCACCGTTTTACGCGAAGCCAAATAAAATAAATAAAAATTCACATTTATATACCCACATATCGATTTTAAAATAAATATAGTAAGTCTAAATTAATTTATAATACTTTTAAATTAATTACTGTTTACTGTTTAATGTTTAATTATTAAATATTAATTTTATTCCATTAAAAAGATGGAGAAGACGGCGATGCTTCCATCGTACCTTCTCTCCCTCTCCCCATCCCTTTCGTGTCGCCCCCAACCCGAACCAGCAGCGCACGGAACCCCAGCGAAACCCACCGCTTCCTCGTTTACCGGCGCCTCTCCGGTCTCCCCTTCCCTCGTCGCCGCGACCCAAGCAGCAGCAGCAGCAGAAGCGACCCCTCTGCCCTCCCCTGTCCTCCGAAGCCTACTCGCTGCCTGAGCTAGCTGGACCGGGACCGGGAGGTGGGGTTTGGTACCAAAGGAAGAGGGGAGGGGAGGACTGTGTAGTTTTGGGGTGCTCGTGCAGGTGGAGCTTCTCGGTACGGCGACGAGAAAAGGTTACTTTTTTGATGGATCTTATGCGGCGCAATCGCACTGCGGGGATTTTTCTATGGAGCGGAGGTCGCCTTTAAGCTATAAAGGGAGGGTGGCGGAAAGGTGGAAGCTTTCTTGCCCTTAAAGGGAGAGAGCGGCTGGGGACGGAGCGAGAAAGGAGCTTTCCTGCTTGAGCGTCTCAGATCGGAAGAGTGTCTCTTGGAACAGACCGCCCCAGATGAAGGTTCCTACGGCCTGCGGATTCGCGGGGACTCCAGCGGAAGGTGCACTTGTCGTTTGCTAACGATTCTGCCTCTACCAGTTTTGGCTTGTAGCACCGCAGGCCTAAGATGTCTCTGTTCGGTGATTTCGAGCTGTCGTCTCAATTTGAATTCTATTTACTATTTGCTCTGCCACTTGTTTTCGTTTCTCTCAAAATCTGGTGCTGCTACGTTTTCTGTCTTCCTCTTGTTCTTCTTCTTCGTTATTCTGCGTCGTCTCATGTCGATCTTTTGATGCCTCGCGGTTCATCTTCTTCACTCTCTGGGTCAAATTGGTAGTTGGATTTGATGTTAGCATCGTGAAGCACTCATTGGTCACCCAGAGCGGTTGAGATCAAGGCATTTAAGAAGCTCAAGCGAGGCTGGAAGGCTGCAGAACTGCCTCTTTTAAGATATTATTGCAGAATATGTTGCACATCTATGCTTATTAGAGTATCCACTCATTAGTGTAGAAGTTGCGACTTGTTGTGCTCACTTCTTTTACCTTTTCATCTGATGATTGTTTGCGCTACCGTGTGTGAAGCAGGAGAAAAGAAAAGAATTGATTCTGAGCTATGGCATGCTTGTGCTGGACCACTGGTATCTTTGCCACCAGTCGGCAGCCTAGTGGTCTACTTTCCTCAGGGCCACAGTGAACAGGTCTGTCCTCTCGTGGTCTGCATCTGAATCTTCCTAATTGAGTCTGTGAATGACATCATGGTATCATGGCAATATCAGGTCGCAGCCACGATGCAGAAGGAGATTGATAGCATTCCAAATTATCCCTCACTGCCATCCAAGCTGATTTGTGTGCTTCTTGATGTCACCATGCATGTATGTTTTGCAGAGAGATTCTCTTGCCTTCCTTTTTCTGCTTTATATTTTGTCAAAGTTTTATGCTAGTGCATCTTTTATCAGGCTGATGCTGAAACAGATGAGGTTTATGCTCAAATGACTCTTCAACCTGTCAGCAAAGTAGGTTTGGAGGCAGCACAATTTCTTGTGATAGTAGCATGCAGTATCAGCCTTTTTTATCTTTGCTATTATGGTTTTATTTTGTTTTGCATGTTGATATGTATAAAATGACACAACTTTGGAATAGTATGATAGGGAAGCAATGCTGGCATCTGAAATGGGCCTCAAACAGAACAAGCAACCAACTGAGTTCTTTTGCAAAACACTTACAGCGAGTGATACAAGTACCCATGGTGGATTTTCAGTACCCCGTCGTGCTGCTGAAAAGATATTTCCAGCTCTAGTATGTTGACTTTATCTGTGGTTGTCAAGCTTCCTTCTTGGTGTTTAAATTTCAGATGTAGACTTTGCTTGTCTTACAAGGATAACATTTGGGTAGGATTTCACAATGCAACCACCAGCTCAAGAATTGGTGGCCAAGGATTTGCATGACGTCTCGTGGACATTTAGACACATATATCGTGGTATGAACCTCCACCTTGTCTCTTTTTTGGTTCATTTTTACATTCAGTGTTCACTATGTAAGCATACTGAAATGTATATTAGATACGGAAGATGATTATCTAAATTATGTAGTCATTATGGAACTTATCTACCCTAAAATGCCCACTAATAGATTCTCCCTACTATTATTCTGACCGAGGTCTACAATACTGATGGGTACTGCCCGTACCAGGTGGTACCACCGATTGGGGCTATTTCCACCCTGTCACCACCCGCAATCGGCCGGTAACGGTTGATTTTGATCGTCATCGGCCGTTGTTGGGCGATAACGGTCGATTTTGACTGTCGTCGGCCATTGTCGGGCGGTAACGGTCGATTTCGATCATCGGTGTCGATTTCGGACGATATCAGCTGAGAGAGAAAAAAGAAGAGGGAGAAGAAAAGGGAGAACCTGGAGATCCGACGTTGCTCTTTTGATCTCGATCCTTGCCCGTGGGCTTCTCAACGCTTCGCGGGGAGATGCTCTTCCGATCCCGATCCTCGCCCGTGATGCGCGGGGGCTTCTCGCCAAGGCTTCGCGGGGAGATTTCTTCTCCCCACGCGGGCTTCTCGGGGAGAAGAAACGTCTCCCCGTGTGGGGAGAAGGAACGAGACAACATCACCTTTTTTTTATTTTTTAACTTTATTTTATATATATATATATATACACACACACACACACACACACACACACCCCGAGCAGTATGCCTAGGCGTACCACTTGGTACCAGCATACTGTAATGTATCGTACCGAGCTGAGCTCGATATGTTGGTATGGTACGGGATGACAAACCTTGATTCTGACTCCACATATTGGCTTGTCATTGGCGATGATTATTGTTAGAAATGAGAAAAAGGGTTAAGTGGAATAATGTGTCGATTGGTTTTGTTCATTCATTGATGGCTATTTATACAAAGGAAGAGAGGGATAGGGAGGTTAGACGTTGAGGATTTTCCTCAACAGTCTAACAAATCTGGTATTGGTTGTTACAATAGATGCTAACAACTCTATCATTTATCATGCCCCCGCAAGATCGCGCTCCGACCAAAGACGCTAATCTTGGACCGATGAAGTGAGAATAACTTGTGGGCGAGTGGCTTTGTGATGGAGTCCGCCAGTTGATCTGCTGTGTGAATATGAGAGACACGTAGTTGATGATTCATCACTTGATCTCGTACAAAGTGGAAGTCAATTGCTATATGTTTAATACGAGAGTGAAACATCGGATTGACACATAAGTAGGTAGCCCCGACATTATCGCAGTATATTGTAGGAGTAACAGAGGAGCAGATGTCAAGCTCTTTGAGCAGATTCATTATCCAGTTAAGTTCAGCAGTTGCAGTTGCAATGGAGCGATACTCAGCTTCAGTAGAAGACTGAGCAACTGTCTTTTGTTTCTTGGAACTCCAACTGATTGGATTGACTCCAAGGAATATAATGTACCCAGATGTTGATGTTCTATCTTCAAGGTTCCCAGCCCAATCAGCGTCAGCATAAGCATGAAGTTAAAGTGGACATTTTTTGTTGAGAATGATGCCATAGTCAAGAGTACCTTTATGATATCGTAATACTCGTTTAACAGCGGACCAGTGTGTGGTAGATGGTCTATGCATGAATTGGGACAGCTTGTTAACCGCAAATGAGATATCTGGGCGAGTAAGGGCTAAATATTGCAAGGAGGCAATCATTTGCCGATATTGTGTAGAATCTGTAGCAGGACAACCATCATTTAATCGAAGCGATTCACCAGTGGAGAGAGGAGTCGAGACAGCATTTGCATCATTCATGTTTGTCTTAACTAATAAGTCCTAAGTGTACTTCCGTTGAGAGAGGAAGAGTCCCGAAGATGTAGACATTGCTTCTACACCCAAAAAATAAGTCAGGGGACCGAGATCTTTGAGGGAAAATCTGGCGGCCAACTGGTTGATGAACATTGTGACCTCTATAGAATTACTACCTGTCACAATAATATCATCAACATATACCAGAAGATAAAGTGTACTGCCAGGTAGTTGACGGAGAAATAAGGAGGTGTCAGACTTGGAGTTAGAGAAGCCGACGGACATAAAAAAGGAGCCAAGTTCTGTGTATCAGGCTCTTGGAGCTTGTCGAAGACCATAAATGGCCTTATGGAGTTTGCAGACATGTTTCGGATACTGAGGATGAATAAAACCAGGAGGTTGCTCCATAAAGACCTCGTCGGTTAAAGTTCCAGGTATCAGAGCCGCTTGCCTAGAGCAAGCTCTCTTCTCGTTGTCAAACGACAGCAAATTTTCACCATTTTCCGGCTGCGGGCAGAAGCTGCAATAGACTCCTACCCATCTGTCGTCGCTGCACTTCTGCCTTCTCTATCGTCAAGTTTTCTACCACTGTATTTGTTTTTTTTTTCTCACATCTGTGAAAGCCGGAGACGTATTCCTCCGGCAAAGCTTTGTCCGCCCCGGCGATCGAATCAGAGAAATCCGACTGGTGATTCGATTGCCAACGGACGGGTCAGAGTGGATCGACGACGGCGGCGAGTGGGCTGAACTGGCGAAAGGCGGCGAAAGCCCCAATCACTTCGAGATCTACGATCGCAACGCCTAATTCTCCTCGGCGGCAGTCGCAACGCCTAATCCTCCTCGGCAGTCGCCTGAGCATCAAGGCGGGCGATCCCAAACCAGATCTGCTGCTCCTCCTTCACGGAGCGATCACGAACAGAGGTCCACCTCCCGTGCCCGCCGCTCGTGCTCACCCAAACCAGCGCTGCAGAGGACCGAACTCTCTGCTGTTTTCCTCTGTTCTGAAGCGATTTAGACCAGATCTGGTGCTGCTCCAACACCAAATCTTCTCACCTGTTGCCCTTCGCTGCCACCACCAGCGATCCATCATCAGGATCAACTGCTACTCACTTGTTGTCGCCTACCGCTGCCGACCCTGCTTCTGCCGCCGCGAGCAAGCCACGCAGCCACTTGAACTTGCGGCCATCGGCTCTTCCTTTCTCAGACAACTGCAAAATGTCAGACACTGCGACATTAAACTCTTCTCGGTTGCTGTAGTGAGACACAAATTTGCGGCATTGAACTCTTCTCCTCCGTTGCTACAGTGAGACAACTCAAAAAAACACTTAAAAAAAACAAAAAAACACTTAAAAAAACAAAAAAAATGGTCGAAAATGTCTTTCAGTCCTCTATCAAAACAATTTATTCTAACAGTGGAGGTGAATACCAAACACTAACATCACACTTGTTAATCTGTGGTATTCAGCATCTCAAATCTCCTCCGTACACTCCTCAGCTAGTTGGCGCTGCCGAGCGCAAACATCAGCATATAGTTGAAACTGGACTCATACTTTTCCATCAGGCTTCCATGCCAACTACCTTTTGGTCTGCAGCCTTTCAGACCGTCGTCTATCTGATTAATCGTATGCCTACTCCTGTCCTCAATAATCAATCACCGTTTGAAAAGTTGTTTCATCGATCACCAAATCTTCAAAAACTTAGGGCCTTTGGTTGTGTCTGCTATCTTTGGCTACGCCCTAATGCATCAAATAAACTAGCACCACGGTCAAAGCCTTGTACCTTCGTTGGTTACTCCCTTGAACACAATGCTTACCGATGCTCTGATACCATGTTAGAAATGAGAAAAAGGGTCAAGTGGAATAATGTGTCGATTGGTTTTGTTCATTCACTGATGGCTATTTATACAAAGGAAGAGGGATAGAGAGGTTAGACGTTGAGGATTTCCCTCAACAGTCTAACAAATCTGGTACTGGTTGTTACAATAGATGCTAACAACTCTATCATTTATCAATTATCAATCTTTATCATTACAAGTGATTTATTGTTGCTTTGGATCACCCCAAGAGGGAGAGTCTCATCTTATCTAAAATTTCCTAGGAAAGGTATAGAGGGCTTCTCTTAAGATTTCTATTCACATGATAGATCGGGTACGAGGTAATGCTATGATGCAAGTTTTGTTCACTCTATTTCTTCATTTAAAGATCTGCATTTGCTCCAGAGTCAAAGACCTGCTTTGTTGGGATTTTGAAGTTATTGGTCTATATAATGGTCGGTGATCTTCATCCTGGTGCCTGCCTTCACTGCAATTCTGTGTTTCTGTAGACCAAAGATTGGAGGTTCTGCAACATCATCAATTCCAACATTTATGAACACTTTTATAAACCTTTTACCAAATTATAACACATGGTCAAACGTCTCCCCTTCCCCTAGGGATACTCAGATTTTTAGTTGAGCATGTTCTTTGTGAATGTGAAGCTTAAAATTTGACAACACAGTTTAGTGGTGAGCAATAGCATGTTTAACCTTTGAGGATTCTTTTTAAGATTCTTTTCAAATAATTCATGTGTTGCATATCATATCTGGAGTTTCATTTAATATTGAGCTTCATAAGTCCATCATTTAACCGAAGCGATTCACCAGTGGAGAGAGGAGTCGAGACAGCATTTGCATCATTCATGTTTGTCTTAACTAATAAGTCCTAAGTGTACTTCCGTTGAGAGAGGAAGAGTCCCGAAGATGTAGACATTGCTTCTACACTCAAAATATAAGTTAGGGGACCGAGATCTTTGAGGGAAAATCTGGCGGCCAACTGGTTGATGAATATTGTGACCTCTATAGAATTACTACCTGTCACAATAATATCATCAACATATACCAGAAGATAAAGTGTACTGTCAGGTAGTTGACGGAGAAATAAGGAGGTGTCAGACTTGGAGTTAGAGAAGCCGACGGACATAAAAAAGGAGCCAAGTTCTGTGTATCAGGCTCTTGGAGCTTGTCGAAGACCATAAATGGCCTTGTGGAGTTTGCAGACATGTTTCGGATACTGAGGATGAATAAAACCAGGAGGTTGCTCCATAAAGACCTCGTCGGTTAAAGTTCCTGGTATCAGAGCCGCTTGCCTAGAGCAAGCTCTCTTCTCGTTGTCAAATGGCAGCAAATTTTCACCATTTTCCGGCTGCGGACAGAAGCTGCAATAGACTCCTACCCATCTGTCGTCGCCGCACTTCTGCCTTCTCTATCGTCAAGTTTTCTACCACTGTATTTTTTTTTTTTTTCTCACATCTGTGAAAGCCGGAAACGTATTCCTCCGGCAAAGCTTTGTCCGCCCCGGCGATCGAATCAGAGAAATCCGACTGGTGATTCAATTGCCAACGGACGGGTCAGAGTGGATCGGCGACGGCGGCGAGTGGGCTGAACCGGCGAAAGGCGGGGAAAGCCCCAATCACTTCGAGATCTACGATCGCAACGCCTAATTCTCCTCGGCGGCAGCCGCGGCCACGACAAACCCGCCTCGGTAGCCGCCTGAGCATCAAGGCGGGCGATCCCAAACCAGATCTGCTGCTCCTCCTTCACGGAGCGATCGCGAACAGAGGTCCACCTCCCGCGCCCGCCGCTCGTGCTCACCCAAACCAGCGCTGCAGAGGACCGAACTCTCTGCTGTTTTCCTCTGTTCTGAAGCGATTTAGACCAGATCTGGTGCTGCTCCAGCACCAAATCTTCTCACCTGTTGCCCTTCGCTGCCACCAGCAGCGATCCATCATCAGGATCAACTGCTGCTCACTTGTTGCCGCCTACCGCTACCGACCCTGCTTCTGCCGCCGCGAGCATGCCACGCAGCCACTTGAACTTGCGGCCATCGGCTCTTCCTTTCTCAGACAACTGCAAAATGTCGGACACTGCGGCATTAAACGCTTCTCGGTTGCTACAGTGAGACACAAATCTGTGGCATTGAACTCTTGTCCTCCGTTGCTACAGTGAGTCACAACTCAAAAAAAAAAAACAAAAAAACACTTAAAAAAACAAAAAAAAATGGTCGAAAATGTCTTTCAGTCCTCTATCAAAACAATTTATTCTGACAGTGGAGGTGAATATCAAACACTAACATCACACTTGTTAGCCTGTGGTATTCAGCATCTCAAATCTCCTCCGTACACTCCTCAGCTAGTTGGCTCTGCCGAGCGCAAACATCGGCATATAGTTGAAACTGGACTCATACTTTTCCATCAGGCTTCCATGCCAACTACCTTCTGGTCTGCAGCCTTTCAGACCGCCGTCTATCTAATTAATCGTATGCCTACTCCTGTCCTCAATAATCAATCACCGTTTGAAAAGTTGTTTCATCGATCCCTAAATCTTCAAAAACTTAGGATCTTTGGTTGTGTCTGCTATCCTTGGCTACGCCCTTATGCATCAAATAAACTAGCACCACGGTCAAAGCCTTGTACCTTCGTTGGTTACTCCCTTGAACACAATGCTTACCGATGCTCTGATACCATGTTAGAAATGAGAAAAAGGGTTAAGTGGAATAATGTGTCGATTGGTTTTGTTCATTCACTGATGGCTATTTATACAAAGGAAGAGAGGGATAGAGAGGTTAGACGTTGAGGATTTCCCTCAACAGTCTAACAAATCTGGTACTGGTTGTTACAATAGATGCTAACAACTCTATCATTTATCAATTATCAATCTTTATCATTACAATTGATTTATTGTTGCTTTGGATCACCCCAAGAGGGAGAGTCTCATCTTATCTAAAATTTCCTAGGAAAGGTATAGGGCTTCTCTTAAGATTTCTATTCACATGATAGATCGGGTACGAGGTAATGCTATGATGCAAGTTTTGTTTCACTCTATTTCTTCATTTAAAGATCTGCATTTGCTCCAGAGTCAAAGACCTGCTTTGTTGGGATTTTGAAGTTATTGGTCTATATAATGGTCGGTGATCTTCATCCTGGTGCCTGCCTTCACTGCAATTCTGTGTTTCTGTAGACCAAAGATTGGAGGTTCTGCGACATCATCAATTCCAACATTTATGAACACTTTTATAAACCTTTTACCAAATTATAACACATGGTCAAACGTCTCCCCTTCCCCTAGGGATACTCAGATTTTTAGTTGAGCATGTTCTTTGTGAATGTGAAGCTTAAAATTTGACAACACAGTTTAGTGGTGAGCAATAGCATGTTTAACCTTTGAGGATTCTTTTTAAGATTCTTTTCAAATAATTCATGTGTTGCATATCATATCTGGAGTTTCATTTAATATTGAGCTTCATAAGTCCATGCTTATGAGGCTGAATTCCAATGGTTTACAACCACCATTCTCTGCAAATTTTCATCACTTCTTGTTTTTGTTGTCATGAGATGTCTGTTGCTCGAGTTCCTTTGTTGTGTATCACCTGTCAATTTCTTTGCAATTATCAGATGCAAATGTGAAGTTCATCAAACCATCTGCATGTTTTTTCGGTCATTTTTCTTTGCTCCCCTGATCATTTCCCTCTCTCCTGGCTGCCCCCATCTTTCTTTCTGACATACAGATCTATCTGTTATAAATTTGTACCAAGGTTTGTTATTTGTTGCAAGTTTAGTAACAGAGGTCTATGTCATCTTAACTGCCTTAAGTTTGTTAATTGCTGAAAATTCTGATACTTGCAAGTTTTAGACATCAAAAGAAGTTTGTAGCATTGTGTTGCTAATCTTTGCTAGATTATAATTGCAGATATATACTTACTGTAATGTATTTGATAGAGTTTGATATTTCTGGCATCACTGGTATAACGCAGCATGATGTGTTATGTTAATCCCATCATTTTGAGTCAGAAAAAGAAAAGAAGTCGGTTCTTGCAAGAGTATAGGTTGGGCACTCTCTGAGATTGCTTTTATAGAATGTCTATATTCAATAAGTTGTCTTCTCAGGCAGGCGCATCTCAGTTCATATGAAAGCTTTTATGTGATGTTTTTAACTCTGATAGTTGCTTAGTCCTTTTTAGTTGTCAGCTCGATTTGATTTCCAGCACTGACAAAATTGCAGGTCAACCGAAAAGGCATTTACTGACAACAGGATGGAGTGTGTTTGTTAGCACAAAAAGACTTTCTGCTGGTGACTCTGTTCTCTTTATACGGTAGAAAGATAAATTTGATAGGAAATGTTTATGTTCAACATATTTATTGAATCATGAACAAGATGGGAAAAATTGTCTTGCTTTCCAGAGATGAGAAGTCGCAGCTTTTACTGGGTATAAGGCATGCAAATAGACAACAGCCTGCTCTATCATCTTCTGTCTTATCTAGTGACAGCATGCACATTGGAATCCTAGCTGCTGCTGCTCATGCTGCTACCAATAATAGTCCATTTACTATTTTTTACAACCCAAGGTATTGTAGGTTTCCCGGTGTCTATCATACACATATTTTATCATCTCCTTGCAGTTTGGCATATTAATGGAATTTCCATTGTAAAATAGGGCGAGCCGCTCAGAATTTGTTATCCCGTTGGCTAAGTACAACAAGGCAATGTATACCCAGGTGTCTCTTGGCATGCGATTCAGGATGATGTTTGAGACTGAGGACTCTGGAGTCCGTAGATATATGGGCACTATTACAGGCATCAGTGATTTAGATCCTGTGCGGTGGAAAAACTCACAGTGGCACAATCTCCAGGTCAATACATATCTCATGATCAATTATTTTGAACTGCGACGGGACACACTTAAAAGAAAAGAAACTTTATCGACAATATCCATGTGTTCATACAAGTCCTGGAGAATATTTATTTTTTGCTCTAGAAATGTTATAAATGATATCTCAGTAAGCTCTTAATTGACAGGTTGGATGGGATGAATCAACAGCGACTGAGAGGCGGACCCGAGTGTCAATATGGGAAATTGAACCCGTGGTGACTCCTTTCTATATGTGTCCACCCCCATACATGAGGCCCAATTTTGCTAAATCTCCAGGAGTCCCAGGTAAGCAAGTTACATAGAAATGTAATCATGAATTTTAGCTACCATCTTGTCCAATATCATATATGAAGTCATGACCATGATGTCTATTAGGCATTTCAGGCACTTGACAGTATACTTGACTAATCTGACTCTTCTGTTGGTTTGTTGTATTATAATATTGTCAGGATCTTGACATAACCCACTAATTCACTATGATTTATGTCTCTGCTGATATTTTGAGATACTGATCAAATGATGCTGAATTGAATAGTAAAAGTACTATATTTTGTTTAGCAAGAGTATATCTTCAAACATTTTTTTGGGTCAGTAATGCTAATTACTTTTGAATCTAAGGAGAAGAATATCTTGATTCCCATTTGTTTTTTGATGCCACAGTTAAATGTCTCAGATTGATCCTTCTGAAGAAACTTATAAGTCTAATTTTGAACCTTGGTCATGCAGCTAATGTCTTGTTTGGTTCTTTTGCTGATAGGCAAGGCCCATAATTGTCATAATTCACCTCCCCCTTTCTTCCCCAACCTCCCCCCACCCAATTTAGCCAAACTATGCTTGAAATTCCCCAATTTTACTCATGTTTAGTGCAATTAAGATTGAAATATATTTCCTTACCTGGTGAAGAAAAAGTAGCTATATTTGCATCATTGAAAAAAAAAATCCTCAATTGGCTATAGAAGTCCTTTAATCTCCTAGAAAAACAATTGTCCTTGTAAAATGAAGATTAATCTCCAGTATAATCCAGGTTTATTAATCAAGGCCATGTCATAAGCCCTATACCTCATGTATCTTATTGAGGCCAGGAGCTCTTCTCACTCCTTTATTTATTGAACCACATTTTTCGCAAAGGAAAAAGTTTTCTGAACAATGCATTTTACAAAGAACATTGTAAATTTGAACTTTTTTAGAAAGATCAATAGATGACACATCAATTTATTGGAAGAGTAAAGAAGAAGAACAAAGGACTAGCATAGGATTCTTTTGAGTTACAGTTTTAGTGAGAACTTTACAATTTTGAACATGCATGTGTGCTTGACCAGGTCACTTAGGTTTAGATGTTACTTCTGACACAACATGACAACAAAACCGTTATAGTTAGATGCATTAGGGCTAAGCATTGCTGGTGTAACATGGAAAAGCTCAGGATTATGTTGTGTTATTCTATAAGACACATCAAATATCATCCTTTTGCTCCTTGGCTTATATGCTAAATTTTTTTTACTTCACAGATGACTATGAAGTTGGAAGTGGTTTGCATAGGGTGATGCCATGGCTGAATGATGACTTTAGCTTAAAAGACAGTCAGAGTGCTATCTTTCCAGGATTAAGCCTGGTTCAGTGGATGGCTGTGCAACAAAATCGTCATGTAATGGCATCAGCTATGCAACCAGCGTGTTTTTCTCCAATGGTTGCATCAGCTACACAGGATGGTGTGGTCACAGAAGATCCAACTAAAATGCTGAGTTTTCAAACACCTGCTGCATCTGTGCCAAGTTCTAATTCCAAGTCAAGTCCTCAAGCACAACAACTGAATCAAACTTTGCAACTGCCTCATCAACTGCAACAGCAACCACACTTGCTGACACAATCTTCCATTTCTATGCAACATCAGCTGCAATCGTCGCCACTGCCTCAAAAATCTATCAATCTGCAGCAGCAACAATTTCAACAACCAGGGCAGCTACAACAGTCTCAACCTCAGCAACTTAGACCTGTTGCTAATCAGGAACCCACAGACCAGCAGCTTATGCAACAACAGACATGCAATGGACAGATTGGACTTCAAACTCATTCATCAGGTCAATATTTGCAGCCATCTCATCTACAACAGCAAGGATTGCAGGGCTCTTGTTTGTCAAGTATGGGCTCTCTCAGTCAGTCTCCGTTACCTCAGATATTGCCAGTTCAACAGCCATTAGAATGCCAACATTCTCTTTTGCAGAAGCAGCAAGAGCAATTGCAGCATATAATGCAGCCACATATTCAGATGCAGATGTTGCAAAAGCTTCAGCAGCAACAGCTACTATCTCAGCTCAGTCCACCATTGCAATCTCAATTTTCGGAGCAACTGACCCAGCAAAATCAACATTTTCAAGATTTCCAACAGCAGCTCGATGGCTCCAATCTTTTACCGCTTCAATCAGATCAACTGCATCAAGCACACAAAAGCAGTGCCCTGGATAGCCAAAAGTCTCCTCTGCTTCTCAGAACTCGGTCTTCACTCAGTGGGACCGATGTTCCATGTTCATCAAACTTTCCTTCAAGTAACAGTAACATTGATTCATTGAGCTTACACAGTAAGGTCCAGCAAGGACAAAAGGTTTTGATTGAAGAAACAGTTGCACCACTTTTGGATAATATGCTTCCGGAACTTCAAAGCAAGACACAAGTGATGGCCAAGCATGAGCAGTTCAACATAAAAGAAACCATGCAGATGCCCAATCAGCTGACTGTAACTGATCAGTTAGATGCTTCTTCTACAACTTCTTTTTGTTTAGAAGGTAGTGGGCATGAGGGTGTATCATTGCCCCCTCAATGTCTGGATGGTAATGGTCAAGATCATAGGGACAATTTTCTTCTTGGAACAATGCCAAATACCCTGCTCTCAAGAGGCTTGGGCATAAGAAAAGATATACAGAACCTGGTTTCTGGATATGGCCAGCAGAAAGACGTTGATACGGAGTTATCCACTGCAGATATAAGTTCCCAATCATTTAGTGTGGCAGACATGTCCTTCCAACCTGGGTGTTCAACTGATGTTGTGGTCACCGAGGGTGTCCTTAATAGGGGAGTGTGGGCTAACCAACCACCACCACCACCACCACCACGAATGCGAACATACACTAAGGTTTGCTGGTTCTTCTCAGTACTTAAAGCAATCAACTATATGGGTTATATATATATATATGTGTGTGTGTGTGTGTGTTTGTGTTCTATATTAATGCATAGTATATGAAGAAATTATCTTTGTTTCTAGATATTCCTAGAAATAATCTGAAAACTGATTTTATTTTACCACCAATGGTTGCTTAAAAGACTGGATCAGTCTAGATAATTAACTGCCTTGGTTTACTTGGGCTATGATATGACCTATTAATTAGGACTTCTAAGGTAGCAAAATATGGCTGGTAACATATGATGAAGAAATAAAAGACACATCATGTGAGTTGCAACTCCTACTATGCTGCCTATTTTCCTCGTTGTAATTTCCTTTTCTACGGTGCGAAGTGCAGCTGTATTGTCACAATTGTTTATAATGTTGAATATTCTCATGATAGTTACATGTTTTGACTGAAGGTTCAAAAGCGTGGTTCTGTCGGAAGGTGTATTGATGTGACTCGTTACAAGGGTTATGATGACCTTCGACGTGATCTTGCACGTATGTTTGGAATTGAAGGACAACTAGAAGATACATACAGAACCGAGTGGAAGTTGGTCTATGTGGATCACGAAAATGATATCTTACTTGTTGGTGATGATCCTTGGGAGTAAGCTCACACTATAGCAATTCCTTTATTAGTTCGATCTTTAAGATTTTTGTCGAGCACTGAAGTAACTGCTACTTCTATCTGGCTACAGGGAATTTGTTAGCTGTGTTCAGAGCATTAAGATACTATCGGCGGCGGAAGTCCAGCAGATGAGTTTGGATGGTAACCTGACAAGTTTGTCAGTGCGAACGGAAGCTTGTAGTGGGTCCAACAGTGGCAATCCCTGGAGAGGCCAATTTGATGATGCCTCATTTGCATCCTTTCACCACTAATCCACTTTGGTAAAAATAATCATCGATGGATATGATGTACAAAGTTGGTTATGAACAGTCGGGTAAATCTACAGTCACTTCAAGAGAAGTTTCGATGAGAAGACCAAGGCAAATGTTCTCTCTGCAGAGACCTTGCTACTGGTTCTTTCGACACCCAACTGCTGCAATACCTTGGTGCAGATCTCTAAGCTTCAATTTTTCTCGTCAGATATGTGATCCTTGGGACGGTGCATTGCAGGTATCACAAGTACATAAATGCTTGTATGATGTTGTCAAAAATAATAATAATAATAATAACAATGCATGCATTTGCCTAGCATGCAGCTTGAAGCAGAGTTTTGCAGCAAATGACATTTAGCTATAGGAAAGAAACACTTAGTGTATCATTTGATTACAGAACTTACTGGTACTATTTATTATATACATGTATGTAAGCTTGAATAGGTGTATAATTTTGCGTAAGTGACATTTTTATCTGTGTACTTGAGTTGTATGCTGCATGCACAGTTCCACTATCCACATTACGTGCCTGACTGCTTATATATTTATTAGTTTGTAGGTATCGGTATCAATAAGATAAAAGATCTAATTAGCTATTTTAGCATTCAAATCTGGTAGGTGGTAAAATGATATGATCGACGTCTCATTGTCACATGGAAATCATCCCATGTAATCAATCACCCCACCCACAATTGTCGTTGATGTTCCTTTGAGCCACCTATAAAAGAGACTCCCTACACACTAAATTTTTTTTTATTTTTTTCTTAACCATCAGATGATGAGCATTTATCGTGAATGCCCTCGACTTGGTTTTTTTAGATTCGACACTTGTATGTAGTGATTAGGACTGAGATTGACACAAAGAACCTCGAGAGTGGATCTTAACCCATTCCTAACTCCAAAGAACCAGAGAATTTGTACTAATAAAATCTAATCCCAAATTTATACTTGATGATTCAAATATCTTACCAAATCCATGATGCAATTCATATATACCAAACCCATATGATGCAATTCGAGTTAATAATATGATGCAATTCATATATACCAAATCCATGATTAAATAAGAAGGATAGTGAGTTGAGTTTTTTTGGGTACCCGTATGCAGTTTATTTTAGTTTGAATATCAATTTTTCGAATTCAGATATGACTAATTGGTCGAATCATAAGGAAAATCTTAGTTTTTTTCATATGGTTATTAACACCTATTATGCATGAAATCAAAAAGATCAAATATCATTTAGTTCGATTAGGATTCACATGTTATGGATGTCAAAATTATGTATATATTATCGAAATATTTAGTTTTCTATGTTCATATTCCCATGGACGATGAATGGAATCAAGATGATGGTATGAAGAGTCGCTCTCCATCCTCCTTATTCTCACTTAGAGTGAGTGGAATTGAGCAAGAAAAGCACGCAAGGATATTTAAATTAAATTATCGTGATACAATCGATGACAAAATGGCTCAAAAAAATAATAATTTCAATATCAATTTTTTTTTATAGATTTTCTATCCTCTTATTCCATTGTGGTGAGTATCACATACATACTAACCCTATAAATATCCACCACAAATAATTTGATAAGAGACCCATAAAGAAAAATATAGCATGTGTATGAATATCGTCATTAGCTTCCTCTCTTGCATGATTTTAGATAAAGATATAAATAGACTTTAATAAATAATAAGTATTATAATGCAATCGAAATCAATATATTTCACCTAATAACTACAAAAGGTCAAACCAAGTTTAATTAGTCCATAGAATTATCGTCAATAGATATTAATAGCTTAATATTGAATCAGGTTGTCAACGAAATCGATCTACTTAGATGTAAGATTATGATTTTCTTCATTTGAGGGGCAAATAGAAGATTATTAATGAATAATGATAATCATAAAATATCTTATAATAAAATTACTAGAAAGTCGAACCTATTAGATTTAGTGTTAGGACATACCTAACAAATATCCTTTCGATGATCAAGTTAGTTTTAGGTTCAGTCTGGTTGAAGCTAATTGGCCAATTCTGAGAATGGAGTTGTCTTGTGAGAGTGTACTTGGGGTGTCCCTTTTGTAGGTGATTCTGGATATGGCTACAGCCAAAATCAGTAATGGCAAGAAGTTAACGTGTGGCATTTTGAGTAGAGGTGTGAAATGATGTTTGTCGCACTAGACACCTTCGTTGGCTAACTATGCCATGTTTTTGGGTTGTTAGGTCGCAGAGCTATCAAGCCATGAAATGCTTCAGATGGTGTTGTTGGCCCCGATGATCGGATTGTTTGTCAACCTTCTGATCATGTGTTATCAAGATACACATTTGGCACATAGGCTATGCATCGTCAAAAAACATGTTTGGTCCATAGGTTGTGTATTCGACTATTCGGTCATTTGGCTATGATGCATGTTTGGGTTATAGAATATACATCATTAAGTACACATTTGACCTGTAGGTTGTGCATCGTTGAAATAATGCAAGTTTGGCTCATAGGTTGTGCATTCAGCCATTCGGCTCATCGAGAGTAGGTGCTATGTCTAGTGAGGCTTGGCCACAAAGACCTAGTGCATCACCCTCATCACAATTCTTGGTGGGTGGGTTGATTTGATCATTTGTCGGATCTGGATGAATCTACTCTCTAGCGATTTGTCTAACACAAAGGTGACGTGGTGCTTATTAGGGCGTCCATGTGTAGGTTGAGTGTTCCATCGGGGATTTTGAAGATCAATGATTGTGATGTTCACCCTTGGCCAATGGCGAGGCACCATGTAGCCTATTAGCCGAAGCGATGGGTGACAAAGCGGTAAGATGAAAGGTTGCTCGGGCACTATAAATAGCCCTTACTGTCACTTGCCCTCTCTATGCTTTCAACTTCCCATGGAGCCTTCAACAACTCTGATGCTCAGATCTTCAGGCTTCACTCTCTTCAGTCGCTCAACCTTCCTCATCTTAGGTCCAAATGTCATCATTTTATGGGTCATCCCCCACCTTCGAGCATGGGTTGGGTGGTTCTTCAGTCTTGTTTTCGCCCTTGGCATCGATTTCCAATGCTTCCTCCTCTAGTGTATGGGTCACAGTTGTCGTGATGAGGGAAGTTACCACATCGAGGTGAGTTCCTCAAGCAGTCAGACCTTATAAATCATGACGAGGTCCTACAACTTTGACTCTCATATATTTGAGGTTAACCTTAAGCACACGAGGGAGGCCTTCAATATGTCTTCCAAGTTTAAGATAATTGCTCCTTGGTCTAGTGACTGACCCTATATGTTGCACCATTTCTCTTGCACTTCCCTTGACACCTTAGAGACAGGGGCACAGATTCCCTATCCATCTCTTTTTTGTTAAGATGCTTAATTTTTGAAAATTTTCTCCAGCCCATATGGTGCTAAACTCTTAGTTATATTTGGCTGCTTTTATAGGGGAGTACCAAAGACTTGACATTTCCCCATCACGACCTTGGTTTGCTTCACTGTGAGATTTAGAGATTTGGCTCTTTCCGTTCTTCCCGTTTGAGAGTTGTCAAGAAAATATGACACATGAGAGAATCTGTCATCCTGAATAGTTATAAGTCATAACTATTGTCGTATAGATCTAAGGTTGGCATCCTGAATCCTTATGGGGATTTGTTCCTTTATAATATTCTTAGTGAAGGGCCAAGATCGACTTTAGGTTGCTTTCCGTATCTTATCTACTACTTATGACCTATGGCTGGCTATTGGTCTATCTCAGAAAGATGGACTTGCACATTGTTTGATCGATTGAGTGACTGACTCATTCAGTTGTCTACCTCATAAGGAGGATTATACAAGAGGAGAGATTTAAAGAGTTATTTTCTTGAGATTGATCGATTAGAGGAGCCATGATTCTACCATTAGGCTAGGGATCGGAACCGATGGTAGAATTGGAGTTGGGAAATAGAGAGTATAGGTACCACTTTATTGTAATGATTGGACCAGTTACAACATATAAGGAGCTATGAATTGGAACAACTCCCGTTAGGAATTAGACTTACTAATTCAAGTTATGAAAGGTTTCTGCGAGTATGGTTATGGTTTAAGCTAGAGAGAGGAGTTGTAGGTTGGGCAAAGTAGTAGATTGGCCATAGAGTCTTTGGAATAATCGACAGAAGAGTAGAGAGGATCGAGTACCTAAAAAGTACCAAGCTAAACCAACCCTAGGAGTATAAAGATGGAAGGGTTCAATAACAACCAACAAAGAGAGTCCTCGACAAGATCGAGCTTAGATCCTCTTGTCAATTTGGACCATTTGGCTCTTTAAGGTTTAGCATGGATGGTCCCATGAAGTTTTCTTGAAATATTATAATGGTCCTCCTTCTAGTACTAATCTATTTGTGCATATTCTAATTGTCTGAGCTCATATGGTTATTCATATCTAATCAAAATCCGTTCCTAGTGAGCCTCAGTCCAAGTCACTGTTCATGAAATGTCGAACCTACATAACTAGGTTAGGGTATTTCAAGTTAATTTTGGGTTCAGTCTAGTTGGACTAATTGACTAATACGAAGAATAGAGTTGTCATGTGATAAATATTTATATGTGACTTTGGAGATTGTTATATTTAGAATCACGTGTTTATTATTCATGTATCAAAATATTGATATATAAAAATCACAATAGTATCAAGAGGATAAAAAGTAATTGATAGTAACAATCAACATATTTTACTAAATAATTGATTTATGAAATATTTCATCTTCATTGGACAAGTTTAATCAATCAACATAGGTATTGTCAATGGACATTAATGGCTTAACTATTTTAGATACCTAACGTTCGTTGGCAACATCTTATCTGTTCCGTGGTCCTAAAGCCCCAAAAATCCTGGCATTGTGCAGGGGCAGGTACACTGTGTCAGTGAACACGAAGACGAAGACGAAGACGAAGGTGAGGTAGGTCACCTCTCTCTCTCTCTCTCTCTCTCTCTCCGTGGCTGTTGCTCGAGGAATTTAATGACTCAACCACACACACTACTACCATCCACAAGCACTGTATGCTTTCTTTTCCTGTGCTCTGGACTTCAAATTATGTCGCCCATTCACTCACTCTCTCTCTCTCTCTCTTCCAATAAGTGTCATCTCTTTGATATCCTCGTTGTTGAATGTATGTTTCTTCTAAATGAAAATAAGCTTCGTTCTTGATCTTCTCAAGTGAACTGTGTAATCTTCTATTGCTCATTCGTTGTTCAACGTATTTTTCTTTCTTTTATTTTTTCTAAACTAAACTAAAGTAAAACTATATATATATATATATATATATATACACCGTGCAAGGCTTACTACCTCAATGCATCTACTAAAATTCCCCATTTTTTTTTTTAGCAGCCTTGTGGACAGAACCATAAAATTCTTAAAAGAGTCATGCCATTGACTTACGTGATTTTTGGTTATAGTTTAGTCCTTTCTTTAGTGGTTGGTCTTCAACAAAGTTTTTCTAAATAAAATGAAAGAGCAATTAAGAAGATAAAACACAGCCATATTTATTGCCATCTCGTGGATCATGCGTTTGAATTGTTAGATAAACACTAAATTAAAAATTAATACGAGGACAACCAAAATATATTTCGCTTTGATGGCTTGCACGTTCGTTTGATATTGGCGTGAGTCCTCTTCAATTATTCAATAAAGATTATGATCCCAAATTCTGATCGTTCATTGATCTCATCTCACATCTCCATTATTCATTCACTAAATGTATGGATGAAGCCATCTAAGGATATCAAGAAACTGGTTAGGATCAAAGTAATAATATATTGAATAGGTAGGTTGTCAGCCGAGAAATTTAGCTGGTGAAGACTTTGATGCAAAATTTGGCTTAACCACTTACCCTTTAGACAAAAAACAATATTTGTAGAATGACAGTGAAATGTAGTATCTATCAATCATGAACAGTAAGCTTGCTATGCACAACCAGTAGTAAATTAGCATCGGTGAACTGCTAAATGCTGTCAGAAGACCTTTAAAAGACATGTTTAATCCCTGCAAGAAAACAGATAAAAATTTACTTCCTCAAAACAAACATCTTCCTAGCCCTCCTGTTGCTTTCTCGAGCTATCTGCTGCTCTCGGAACTGTGTTCTTGCTTCGGAGCTCGCCGCCCCAGGAACGGCTTCCTTCTTGCTTCGCCACATCCGGCGATGCTGGGAGGACTCGGTGGACTTGATATGGTGCCTCGGTGTTGATCCTGAGAACGAAGAACACGTAAGCTTTTTTTTTTCGAGTGCATGCCATGCAGTAAGTACACAGCTGACGAAGTAGAAGATGGATGAGGGACGACTGCTCACCGATCCTTCCTCTTCTCCAGGAACCGATGAAGAGAGTTCCTTCTGGCTATGGGCATATCTGCTTCCAACAAAACAAAGATGGAGCACACAACCACATGGAGCAGCCTGCAGTGTTGACACCGCTGGAAACGATGAAGGGAACACATGATCACGAGAAGCATTACCCTGGGTGGGCTTTGGCAGGCCGCGCAGCGGCGGTAGCTGACTGCCGGAGGTAGACGAGAAGAGCACGAGATTTGGAGCTGGAGTTTTGCAGGTCTCTTTGCCTGCCATCTGTACCACATCTTTGGCCTTGTCGACTGGGAAATGATCGAAAACTAGCACCTTTCCGCCGTAAAAGATCGTCAGCTGGGCCTTCTCCATCTCCCTAAAGCAGTCGCAACAATAACGTAGTCAACTGCCCGAGATGTAAAGCTGATAACTGAGGTAAATGGTCCGAAGTTGTCGTACTTGTCGCTTGCAGATTCCTCCATGGCCGGAGGAACAGCAGGCTTTGGAGCATGTTGGTCTGCGCCATGGTCGGTATGGTCTTCAGCGGACACACTAACACCAGGTAGCAAACTCAAGGTGGTGGGAGCCCGGTGCTTATCTACACAAAAAAGAAATATAGAGATGTCAATTTCGAGTCACAAGAAGAAGAGGAGAGGAGATGTCACCTGTAGGTTGGTGGCCAAGAGGCCATGGAGACATGTCAAGGCCAATGGTACCCAAGCTGCCCTTCTTCTTCAAGTACTGGTTCAAGAGGCTGCAGGTGATTGAGAACTGGGACTTCTCTCCGGCCTTCACACCTCTCTTTCCCATCTTCTCTGCCATCTCTCGCTCTCTCTCTCTCTCTCTCTCTCTCTGTCTCCTACTACTCCTTTAATATTGTTTGTGTTGTTGTTTATATATGTATGTCTTGTATGAGACACCCATGAGTACCTGTTCTTCCTCATCCGTCTCTGCTACTGTGTTGTAGTGCCTCCTTGTTCTCTGGCTCTTCATTGGTGGGAGAGGAAGAGCGGGTGAGGATGAGTTAAGGAAGGTACCTGGCTCTTTTCATCAAGTGGGCAAAAAAGGAAAAGGATGAGAAAGAACCAACAGTACAAATCTCTCTCTGTCTCTCTTCTTTTTAGACAAAGTCGTCCACACACACATAAAATATGCATTGGTGGTGACACTGACGTCGAGAACCTTCCATTGCACACAAGGAGGTGAGACGAAACCCACTAATTTTTTGCTGATTTATTTTTTTCCGTTTACTCTGCCTTTTTGTTACCACCTACAAGTAGCAATCATATATATATATATATATATATGCAAAACTCTCAAAAAGAAGGATTTCTCTAAGAAAAGATAATACAGAAAACAATGGTACGGGTTTTGGGAACATCCTTTTTCTTTATGGACCCCTTTTTTTTTTTTTTTTTTGCACCAAAGAATAACGTGGTCATGGAGTAGGAGGGGGATTAAATTGAAGATAAAGAGTAGGAGAAGTGTACTTGTTGGTTGGGGTGTCGGCATCCACAGGATTCACGTGTTCCATGCCATGTTTTGTTTCTGATGGATAGAGATGCAGTCAAAGACAACAAGATATTTCTGTTTGGGGGAAGGGGGGCTTTTGCATGCACATCTCCAGCTACAACACACAAAAAAATTTATGGGGGTCGCACACATTGAGATAATGAAGTTTGATGGGCACATTGGAACTTAGTATCAACTCAATATGACTTCCATAACATGAAAACATATCTAATGGAGGTGGTAGGCTTAGCCCTAACTAAATGCAACAACACATCAACTGCCCTAATTAATACAACAAATCATGCAAACTATGGCTAGTTTAGTTTCACCACCTCCTGAATCTAAAAAGGTTGAATTCTGAAGCTTCACAGCAATATAGACTAACTCATACAGAACAGGTGATTGATTGGGAAACAAAACCACTAAATCTTTCCATCACTTGTACTAAGGTATCAAAACGGATAATAAAACTTGGCTGAGCATAATAGGGCCAAGAACAATAATTCATGGGAGATTTATTTATTTATTTATTTATTTTTATCACAGAGTAGATGAAGCTTAAATATAGCAAGTTGAGTTGTTGGACCTTTTCATCAAATATTTTTAAGATTTTCCAAGGGTTTGATGGCAGTTCTGAGCCTAGTAGGGCCGAGTGCAATGATTCACGGGAAAATTCCGACATAGACTTTCGTCATCTCCTCCTCAGCCTACAAATTTTTCAGTCAAAATAAAGAATTGTCAGTGACATGGCAAATCATATTCACCGCTTCAAACATGCATGTTATCGCTCATCACAAATTTATCTGCACAATCAACAGACGTGCACAGTATTGGTGAACAGTATGGCGAAAAGATAAATAAACGATAGGAGAGGAACATAGATGCATACCACAGGGAACCTTAATGGGATCATTGTTGTTGAACATGTGATCACCACATGGCACAATATCATAATGTCTTCTCAATCATGCCATCTGATCTGATCTCTGACCACCGGTGACATGCGAGTCCAAAGTTTGATAACTTCTTCACCGTCAATGCACCCTGCTATCAGCGGGTGCCCAACCTGAGCCCCGTTCATTGATACAATGATATAAAGGAGTTTTGATCCAATCCTGAGCCATGTACATTCACATTCATCCAATTGTAATAACACTTGGAAAAGATTACAAAGAAGCAGACATCGCAGTCACATTCACATACTTTACAGATTCTGCCTATACTCACATAAGGCCATTTAAGCACCAGCCAGCTATATGAGACAAACACCAATACAAATTCCAGAAATTGTAACCATATATTTCAAAAATTGATCAGAGAATGGAACAAATACGAATCCATTTTTCATTGAATAGTAGGCAAATATGAGAAAAAAAAAAGTGCTTTGAAAAATCCACATGTAATTAAAAATTAATTTCGATCTATCAGTCGTACTTTCTTTTTGGATAGGGATAATATAGAGAAGAATAAGAGACAGATGAGACTATGAGAATACTATATAATATAAAAAGCAATTGAATGACAAATTTCTAAGTTTGTTATTGGCAACTATAAAACCTTGAGATATATTCAGATAAACCCAAAATAGCTAATTCAAATATGGATATAAAAATATAAGAAGCATTCGTGTTTTCACCATATCTGGCACCACTTAGATGTGGAAACCGACTCCCACAGATGCTATCTGACTTGCTTTAACCCTAGTCATGCCACATTCCTCTCGTGATACTGTTCAACTAATTGCCTGGTTGATTCACATCTTAATATAATACCTTTGGAACTTTGAGAGAGGGAATATATCTAAGCATGCGTTTAATACTTCCAACCACTAAAACATAAAGCACTATGATTGGACAAAACATATCAGAAAGAGCGTTTGTTTATGAAAAAGCAGAATAATATCACAGATACCCTCTACCATGATAGAACACCCAACCTCTGCTTAGAAAGTGAAGGAGCAGAATTCCCTTGGACAGAGGGCAAAGCACAAGGATCTGTTTTCTATTTGGAAGTTATGAGGTAGTCCAGGAAAGGCTCAGCTTTCGGATAGTGAGGCTTGAGCTCAGCAAGTGTGGCTAATTCATTGTCGTCAAATTGAAACGCTGGGGCACAAGTCACACCGACAAGAGAATAGTGCAGCTCAGGATCCCGGCTGCTGGTTTTGACATGAACACTGCCATCATCAGGAGAGGACTCAACATCCAAGGTAAGGAAAGCACCAAACCACACATTTGGTGGCACTGTATACTGGGGGCGATGACCCGCTTCCAGTTCTGGACCTATGATGGTCAACTTTACCTGGCCATCATCTAGTAGTTCAAACACCTGGTTCATGACCAATTCACAAAGGGAGAACATAATAGTTTCATATGAATGGTGCAATTTAGCAAACAAGTCAAAATAAGGAAGCTGATGTACCGTGAGAGGTTCTCCCATGTAGAAGTGCCAGGTCTCAGCACAAGGGATACGATGGAGATGAGCAACATTCCCTGATGGAAGCAAGAAGTAGATAGCTGAGCTCACAGCACGATCCACGTTGTCTGATGAGATTTCAATTAGAAGCAGCAGACGAACAGGAAAGTAGAACAACTAAAATCATAATCAGCAATATTTCTCCCGAAAACTAATAACTTTAAGTTTGGTCTTATAAAATTCATCACCAGTCACACTATAAGTGGTCACAACAAGTGCCTGGTCTGTCAAATTCCAGAGTTGATACATGATTCATCTTAAATAAATATGTTTCAGAAGGAATTATGAAATAACTTCACAACCAAATTCTCCAAAAACAAGGATGTTGATATTTTCATGCTAATGTGGATCTTATATGTGGCCAAATACTCTATACATGCAATGATGCTGGGAGTCCATATGGTCTACAACATGGAGATCATATGTCTACTTATGTGGCTTCATATACTTTTAGAAAATTATGATGTAACACATCAAGAAATTATGGAAGGACAGAAAGACTCATGTTGTCTAGCAGTAACATGGATAATCATGGTGTCTAGCAGTAACATATGCAGAAAAATGAATCAGAGAATCTTTTTTGGGAAAACTAAATATTTCCTTTTCAGGTCGATGAAGTAAAAACTATAAATTTACAAGGACATCCATAAGAAAAGATGATATTATATTGTATGTAGCTTCACTATCATTTATCAACCAAGGAAGCAAGATGAAAATAACTGGCAAGGTCAATCCAGGGACAGAAAGATCTGTGCCAGAAGGATAAAAAAAGGGCTTTCTTGATCTTGTTCCTCCTTTGTCCCCTTAGTACATGAGATCAAGCCAAATATTTGAGGAGGTAAGATGGATAGGAAGATCTGTGACAAGTGTATTCGATTAAGAAAAAAAATTCCCTTGGACAAGAAACTAATAATGTCCTTTGATCTTACTTTCCTTCGCCGTTATTACATGTAACCATTACAGTCCTCTTGGAAAAAATCATCTGATAGGTCTACATACAAACACAGGCAATGTCATTTCTGCTACTTGAGCATCCGTCTTCAACTTGTCAAAACGCATCCTATTCACCCCAATATGCTCCGATCCTAAACCTAAACCCAGAATCAAAACCCTCAATATGCTTCCAAAAGAATTCAGTTGCTTCTGTTGATTCGAGCACTCTTGCGACGTCTCACTAATCCATAAATATTAATGGAGCGAAGAGATTATGATCCAAGGAACCTGGTGAAGAAGGGTAAGTGCTTACATTGGGGTGGGAGCTGAGATTTGGAGAGTGTGATGGAGGAGTCCCTGAAGGTCTCCAAGTAGAAGCCACCGTCGGGGTGAGGCTGCAGATCCAACAGAGCTGCGACCTCCGACGCTTTCTTCTTCGGTGAACCCATTCCTTCTCAGTGGTCGGCAATCGGCACAGGCAATGAAAGATGTTTCCGACCCATGGAACAGGAAACCTAAATCTGTAGAAGTGGCTCGAAGACCGCGACCGGCGAATAGGCTGGGTTCGACCCAATGCCCGTCGTGAGCTCCGGTTGTTCTAAAGATCTTATATATATATATATATATATATATATATATATATATATATATATATATATATATATATATAATTTTTTTCATCTTTAACCTGTCAAATGAGGAGGTGTCGGATTTGATGGGTGTTTTCCAAAATTCCTTTTCTCTGATGTGATGATCGAAAATTAAGAAATAATTGATATATTTAAATTAATTATGTATTTAAATTATCATCTCCGTTCATTTCAATGTATGATTCCAATAAGATTTTATTCTTACAATTTTTTTTTATTTTTTTATTTATTCTATAATTAATACAAAAGATATATATATATATACACACGTGTGTTTGTGTGTACGTCTACTTCTTGTAAATGCATGAATGTGCAAATGTAAGAACAGAAACTAACACACGATACAGGGTGTTATAAATTTTTAGATCATAAAAGAAAATATGAAACATTCTAGATTTTTTATCTTGGAGAACGAGAAAAAGAAGAAAACTAAAAGAAAAACCATCTTGCTTCTTCTCCCTGACAGAATATTTATAAAGGTAATAAGAAACTTAAGCAATCAACCAAAAGAAAAATAAATCTCTTTTGAAAGGAGATTCTTATTTATCTAATCATTTTAAGAGTACAGAAGATGAGAGGCAAAGCAAACTAGTACAATATCACACAGCATGATCATTCCAAGAGCTGAAAATTTCATATCCATAAAAAATGAACACTAGAAAATCACCTATATATACAAGCCAGTAAGTGTGAACAGCTCAATATATGTGCTTGAAAGAGTGTTTGCCGCAATGTAGTAACCAACATTACCATTAACCTAAAAACAAAAATTAAATGTCATAATCTATGTCGGTGCTGTTCTGTGATGACGACAGCTTTACCAGCCTTCCCTGCTCATCGTACAGGTCAAGGTTCTCACATGGTGCAGGGAAAATAGACCCTATTACACGACCCTCCACAAAGGAGCACTGGAATATATGCTTCTTCTTGTAGCTTAAACCAATAGATATATCCCGAAAGCTTATATCCTTGACAGGGATCTCTTCGCTGCCGTCGATCCGAACTGGAACACGAACACCCTGACCATGAATTCCACTATAAGTTATGTTCTTGATTATGGGCACAGCTGCAGGGTCAAATCCTTCATCAGGGTGCTCATTGTAATCTGTCTTTATCACAATTCCGACACGAACATTATCGAGGGTCACATTTCGATAGAAGATGTTGCGTACGTAACCACCTCTCCCTGGGGCTGTCTTTATTCTGATGCCTCGTCTTGACTCCCAGACAATAAGGTTTTCCACTGTGATATTTGAAACTCCACCAGACATCTCACTGCCTATGGATATGCCAGCACTGTGATCAACAAATATAGGTCCAATGAAAATATGAGAATGATAGAAAAACTTAAAACAGTAGACAATTAAGCTAAGCAGAAATATTCCCTCTATTTTCTTCCTTAACTTGCAGACTGTTGATAAAGTTAGAAGCTCAATTTAGGACGAGAAACCTATATAAAAATAAGCCAACTTTTCACATAATCAGACTAACCACAGTATTGAAACCTAAAATTAAGTATCTGGACCTTATCCTAACAAAGGGTTCACCTAGTCTTAGGCTCAAAAATTCAGAGGTGCTTATCCCCTCGTTTGTTCTTATTTTTTGTCCAGTGATTTTCTATTTAAATCAGAAAAAAAAACACAGGATTTTCTTAGAGCTGCAGGAGACCTCCTTCCATTACTTGTCTGCTGATGACAGCAATCTTCCCTGGAGCTACTATTAATTAGTGTCAACAGATTGAAATTTTTTTTGTAAAGGGTAGCTCAAGTTAAAGGGTTAATCTGGAGAAGTCCAAAATATTTGTAGTTAAATTGTCTTCCAACAATTGCAGCAGGAGATACAGGATGCTCGGAATGTAGAGGTGTAAGAGATCATAGATGTCACCTGGTACAGTCAGGCTGGATTGGTAAATTTAGAAATAGTTGTTTATAAATGTTGAGAGAGAAACTAAAAATCTTGAACAAAAGAGTCTTTATCTCAACATCACCTTTGTTTTGTTAAGATTGTCACAGTTAGGAGGGTAAAAGTGTTAGTCAAGATTCCTTATCATAAACCAGTGTACCTCAGTCGCTGCTTAACCTAATGAAAATTGATAACTGATGGCAAGCATGTCTTTGAATAAATATATTTTGCAAGCATATACAATGTATCTACAAATTTTGGAGGGTAAATATGTAACTTTGTCAATTTGTAAGGATATAATTGCACCTACCCATCATGTTAATAACCAAGGAAATATTACCTCACCACAGATTGAACAGTGAGATTACGGAGTGTGATGTTAGCAGATGGACGCCCATATGCTATGCCATACTGGTCCCAGCCACTCTTTATGGCTACTGCATCATCACCGACACATATGTAACAGTTCTCTATCAACACATCCTCACAAGAATCTGCAAAGAGCAAGAGAAGGTGTCAGAATTAGAACAATAGTGGCTAATGAAAAAGATTATTAGTGAATTCACACAAACTGCAAATAGATCTGGGTATTATGAATCGGATTGAGTTATTTAATTGATTTTTCGTTAAGAATAAATAACAGGAGCAAATATGTGTGTCATTGTTTCTTTAAGTATTAGGAAGAGAGAGTGGTTGAGAGTGGTAAGTCAGCAAAAGGAACCAACTCACATATTGTTAATAACAAAAAGATTCAAGTATTCGATTTATAAATTATCAATAAGAGATCTGGAAAAAAATTATTAAATAAGATGGTTCGGTAAAACAGAAGAAAGATATCTAATGATCAATCCTTCTAAAGTCCACAATGTACTCATCAATATTTATAACAAAATTATGCCCATGGAAGCATGCTTACCTGGGTCAATACCATCTGTGTTTGGAGCTCCGGAAACAGGAGCCAAGATGGTAACATGCGAGATGGTTACATTCTTGCAGTCATAGGGATGCAGTGTCCAAAAAGGGGAGTCACGCAGAGTTATGTTAGAGATGACTATATCCTTGGACCACATGAGCTGCACAAGAGGTCCTCTCGTGTAGTTGAGAATTCTTTTCTTGTATTTCGTCCACCACATTTGACCTTGACCATTTATTGTACCATTATGTCCTGTTTCATACATAAGAAATGCCTTTAAGCATGCAAGGTGCTTCAACAATGCTTATCGACAATACCTCAATCACAAAAGCATCATTTTCAAGTGGTTCATCAGCAACGAAATCATAAGAAACTATCAGGCATTTAGTTAATATGAGGTTCTGAAAAATTATGACAATAAGATCATACATCTACAACAACATAGAGACACACCAATTCTAGAAATCGATCCACTCAATGCTTACACTTGTTCAAAAGTTGTTTGACAACACCACCAAAGATATCTATACTAACAAGAAACAGAAAAGTTTTCAACAAAAACCTTTCTACATAAGTTTTGGTGAACGATTGAAATAAAGTATCATGTTTTCCCATGTGTCCATAAAGAACAAAGTTCGTAAATGCTGCAAGAAAGAATAATGACCGAAGAAGTTTAACTTCTTGCAAAACGTTCCCCTTAATGCTGGTGAATCACTGATTGTTAGGCTGTGTGACCTTGTCCTATTACCATGCTATTCCAGGTGATAAGGAGCTCGTTGATGTGCATGCGAGTAGGGAAAAGAACAAAACTGCAACTTTGCCTTGAGAGGTTTCTCAATGAAACCAAACTAATTTTTGGAGCAATGTTTCTAATTAAGCTGAATAAAGATGATGAGGTGAAATTTTAGAAAATACAACTAGGATATCTGATTTTCAATGGACCATTAAGAAGAATCTTCCTTAGAGCAAGTCTTGGAATAAGTTCTTGAAAATGAACACCACTCACTTAAAGTGTCTTTGACTAAGTGTCTTCATGAGTTTTGGTGGTCAACTCTGAGAAATACTTGATGCTTCTATAATTGTAAACTTATCAACTATGCATCACTGATACTTAATGGCCTTTCACCCAAAAACAAAAAAAAACTTGGCGTTTGTGGTATATTAACTAAGTTGATCATTCTTTGTGATAGTTTAGGTAGACATCTGTAAGAGGCAACAGGTATCTGCAGAGGTCCATATAGTTTATGAGAAAACAAGAAAATACCTTCTACTTTAGTCTTCCTTATAGTTTGATGTGATTAATAAATTGATTTAGGTCACAATTTCCAGTGACTTAAGCTTCTAATTCAGTGTTCCCTCAGAAAAGGATTCACTTTACAGAAAAAATATACGAGGAGAAATATGAAGTGCCACAATAAAAGTAAATGTGCTGACCAGTTATAACGATATCCTTCAGATTTTGACCATGTATGAGGCTTCCATATCTAGGCCCCTTGTGCTCCCGCCCATATCCGTATGATGGCAAAGGAGGCATCAGTTGCCAATAACTCTCATCCTGTATAAGAAAAAACTCGAGCAATTGACAAAAGTGAATAATCTTGTGACTACTATACATAATTGGATATTGTGCTTAAACTGAGCACGATGCACAAAATGACCTCTAACAGGTTTGGTTCATCACTAGAACATTAGAGAAGATGTATGTAAAACTGAGAAGTAGAACGGGAATTCTAATTAAATGAACACCGTGTTTGTTGATGATGACCTACATTCCAAATTTTGCATAAACAACAAGTTTCAAGGTACCGTGTGGATCTAGCAATAAGGCTAGTGTTCATCAACCCTTCCTAAATATCTTCACTGTTACACCTTTTCGCTGATCAGTCCACAAGTCACAAGTAATTTACGACAGATAAATAAAGAGAAAAACTAGAATGTTTACCTCTATTCCCAGAATCACCGCGCCCTCCGCGAGGAAGAGAGTCATGTGACTGGTGAGATTGAAGGGTGCCGTGAGCCAGAACCCGGGCGGCACGTTGAGCTGCCCGCCCCCCCTCGCCCCAAGTTTCGAAATCGCCTCCACCGCGCGCTCAAACGCCTCGGTGTTGAGCGTCTTCCCGTCCCCAACGCCGCCGAAATCCGTCAAATTGTACGCCACAGGCCGCAGCCTGGGGATCGGCCGCGCCACCGGCCCCCTCCGGAAGAACGAGACGCCGTCCATCGAGCTTAGCTGCCACCCGAACACCAGCGCGAATCCCACGATCCAGAGCACCAAAACCAGGGTCCTGTGGGTGGTGAGCAGTCCCATCAGCCATCGCGGGTGGTGCTGGAACGGCAATCTCCACCGGGAGGAAAAGATCTCCACCATGATCTGATCCTAATCAATTCTTCAACAAAACCCTACGAATCGATCGGATCGTCTACTCTGTTCCAGGAGAAGAGATGAAACTGACATCAATTGGCAGAAAGCTAGGGTTTTGGCCGTGGAAGAAAGGGATCGGAAATCATAAGACGGGCGGGAGGTGGAGTGTTAGTTGGAAGGGAAAACGGAGTCGAGTACTACCGAAAGCATGGAAGAATTTTAACGTATTTGAGCCTCTTTGCAGCCTTACGATCTTGATCCAACGGTTCGAATCTGCTAGTAAACCATTACCAAGATCACGGTAGAGGGATTAGTTAGATTGCCACCGCTTTATTACTAACCAGCAAGATTTCCTATATCGGCTAAACGGAGAATCTTTAATCTAATTTGAGCAGTTAAAGTCCCAAGTTTTGGATCCCAATTTCTATCTCTAACTTCCCTTTATAAAAAAGAACAAATTATCTTCATTTTAAGAAGAAGAAATAGTTTTGGTCAAAATCCAATTTGGGGTGAGCCACAATTTAGCTAAATTAGTCCAGTAGATTGGATCAATTATCGTCTTTTTCGGTTGCTGAATAAAAAATATTATAATGAAAGCACGTCTTTTTTTTTTTTTAATTATCATTCATTCACAATCAATTGTTACAAGTATTGTAATTTTTTTTAAAAAAAATAGACCTAAATTTAAGATAAAAGAAAAGAAATAGAATTTTTGTCATACTATTTTGAATTATGTCAAGAGCCTTATAATTCAAAATTCTCATATAAATTATTTTTATAATACCTCAAAACTTGCAGTAAGATGTATAAGTGAGAATTTTAATTAATTAAAAATCAACTATAATATTTTAAATACAGTTATAATGTTTTGGTTTAGTGGTAAAAAAACATTATAAGTTACTGAGAAACATGGTAAGCGATAATAACTATAATTTTTTTATTATTTTCTTATAAAAAAATAAACATGTAAAATAAATTTAGGTAATTTAGGTAAAAGAAATGATGATATATTATTCTTTATTTTGAAATACATCAAAAAAATTCTTAACTCTAATCCAAAATGACTCTCAAAAAGATCATTTATTGAAGCCTTAAAATATAAAATAATAAAGTTGATTAATATTTATGGGAACTTAAATTAATTAAGGTGAGATTATGGTATTTCTTCACATGGACTCTATGTATTTAGTTTAATAATAAAAGACATTAAAACCAGTTCAATTGAACTAAAAACACCATAATCTTATTGATAAATATTATAAACTAGTTTGGTTTAACAATGAACTGATTATACCAATTTAGTCTAGTTTGGTTTCAGCAAGAATTTTAACAATTAAAACTATCAATTGTTAATAAGGATATTTTTGTTATTTAAAAGAAAAATGGTCCCAATATGAATCTTAAAAATGAGGGACACTAATAGAAAAAAGAGAAGACTTCGGCAATAGGAGAACATGAATAATCAATCATATGATTCAAGTCTCTTCCATCTATGAATCTAATATGCCATGTCAGCGTTGACCATCGTCACATCACCACCAGATCGTATCAAGTCAGCAATAACCGCTGATACAACAGACCGCGCTGCAGTCAACATAAAAGCTACCCCTATCATCACTGCTATATCAATGTTGACCACTACTAAGTCAGCGTTGACGGGTGCAGCATCGACGCTGACCATAACCTCGACACCTCTGTGTCCGTTTTGACGCAGTTGGTTACATACACTATGGCTGAATTTGTCATTTCAGCGTTTTTGTTGTGACGTTAACATTTGACCCCTGCCACATCAGCATGACAGTTGGCACAACAGGCCAGTCACCTAGCCAAGTCAGTGCAATTTTGACTGGATTAACTTAAATCTAGTTGACTTAATCTTGACTTGAATCAAACCTCGTCAAACATTATATGCAGTCAAACCCGACCACATCTTGATTGAGCCCAATCCCAGATTTAAAAGATAAGCCAAGCAGTGGGGCGTGCCCAATCCACACAGGTTGGCGTTGGTGGGTCGATCCCATGAGCAGTAACAAAATTAGAATATAGATCATTAATAAATATATACAAAATTTAAAAAAGAAACAAAAATTGTTAATAATATAGAAAATTTTTCTCAAGAATATAAACAGAAAATTAATGAGATTATTAGGTTATTTTAAATTCTATAGTAACCTAAAATCAAATGATTTAGACCTACTCAAATCTCGGGTATATAAACTACTACAAGGATAAGTAAATAAATTAAAATTTATAATACCTATCATATAATTGATCTATCTATTTTTAGAATTGCATTCATTGTTATATTCTATCGACCTCATTTGATTTAGATTAATCTCGATGATGACACGTCCTATCTTGTATTATATTTTCTAATTAAAACAATAGATCAATATTGGTAGGGTTATTATTTTGGGTACCTTTGAGACCAAAAAAATTAGTGGATCATTAGTTAGACGTGGTGATCATTCAATCTTCTGTTAGGAATAAGAAAAACGTGTCGTTACATAACGAGTGATGCACCACTCCATAAGTGGTTAGTAATGTTATATGATTCCTCTCTATTATAAGAGTTGAGTCATCTCAAAAGATTAAGGTGTCTCATTTGCTAATGATAGCGTGTATATGGTGTTATATATATATATATATATATTATACTTGGATTGTACATTATATTATTTAATATATTAATTATTATTTATAAAAAAATATTATCTTATTATGTATCATCTATCTTAATACACATTTTGCTTATTCGATATTACCATGATCATATTTTTATTGAATATTATTAATCATAAAAATTTTCAAAGCCCTAAGACGATGTCAAGCTCGAGCAACATATGTCCTCTCAATATAAATACACTCATTTGTCATGTTAGCCTGACTTATTAATAGTAAATTTTTTTTTTTAATAGATTAATGATATCACATGATGTTGTCAACAATCACTAGGGGCAAACATGTTTTTGCAATACAAGAACATGAATCTAAAATGATTTTAAGTCTCTTCCATCCATTAAATTTATATATGTTTCCGGATAAGCACAATGATCCAATATAAACACAAAATTGGACCACGAAATGAAATTTGGATTTCCATTTGAAATATTAAAAATAAATAAAGTTCCTCAATATGGAGTGAGATAGACTAAATAATCCAATATGTTTATAAATGGTATTCAATTTTTCATTATAGATTTTATAAATAATCCAAATTTGTTACTAATTTACTGGTGGAAGAAGTATTTCAACCAATTAAAAACAGAAAGAAGGAAGGAAAAAAAATAATAATATAAACAGCTTGTAGGGAACCAACTTTCTCTACAGTAGTAGAATTTGATTGGATTTGAGTCAGGAAAATAAGAACCCTAATGCCATCCTCTATCTCTATCTCTATCTCTCAACATGAGCTTCCAAACACATGTTCGCTGACCTCTCATTGGTTCTTTGATGAATGGACACCGAGTCCTCCCTCCCGTATCCACACCCCCGTCGATAAAAGTGCCAGCTCCTCATGGAGAAGTGCAGGCGGTCACTCATCCATGGCACTGGCAATTGCTTCCTCTGCAGTCTGCAGTCCCCATCTGAGGTCTGTAGCAGTCTTACGCCTCCTTCTTTCCTCTGCTTCCTTCTCATTAAGTTCTGCAAGCTGTTTGTTGCCACATTCTAAATATGCTTGCTATCACATGATGATGGATGGCAGAGTGCAGGCTTCCAAGCCGGTCCCAGGGAACACTAGGGCTTGTTCAAGGCCACCCAGTCGCTTACATGCAACTAAAGGAGTGTCTAGTGTGTGCCAGCCACTTCCTCCAGACAGACCTCTATGGTTTCCTGGGAGCTTACCTCCTGAGTGGCTGGATGGCAGGTGAGCTGGTCCTCCATCTTTTTCCGAGTTCACAAAATTTATGTTACTAATTTTTATCTGCATGGTCATGTAGTCTTCCTGGAGACTTTGGGTTTGATCCTCTTGGGCTAGGTAAGCATTCGGCATAATCTTCATGATGATGTGTTGTTTGCTTGTCGCATTTTTTTTTTTTTTTTTTTTACGGTGCTCCTTCTGTATGATGAAATGCCTCAAAGACCAAATAATTAGAAGAACAGGACCAACACTTGCAATTACTGATCCTTTGATTGCTGTGGATATTACAGGATCTGACCCTGAGCTGCTTCGGTGGTTCGCTCAGGCCGAACTAATGCACAGTAGATGGGCAATGCTTGCTGTCGCCGGCATTCTTATCCCCGAATGCCTAGAGAAGCTTGGATTTATCGAGAACTTCTCGTGGTATGATGCTGGGGCTCAGCAGTACTTTACGGATCCTTTGACATTATTCGTAGTTCAAATGGCTCTGATGGGATGGGTTGAGGGAAGAAGGTGGGCGGACTACCTGAATCCTGGTTGCGTTGATATCGAACCCAAGTTCCCAAACCGCAAAAATCCCAAGCCTGATGTTGGTTATCCTGGTGGGCTGTGGTTTGATTTTATGATGTGGGGTCGTGGGTCACCGGAGCCGGTGATGGTACTGAGGACTAAGGAGATTAAGAATGGCAGATTAGCAATGCTTGCTTTCGTGGGATTTTGCTTCCAAGCTATTTACACTAAAGAGGGTCCGTTAGACAATTTAATGGCTCACATTGCTGATCCTGGGCATTGCAACATCTTCTCGGTACTTGATTAAGCCCCTTCTCTTTGTTATGCACAAATAAATAGTTCATCCTGGTAAATGATTATACAGACACCTACTAAAATAAGTGACAATATCCATCAAAGGCCAAAATTTGAGTGTTCCATAGCATGTACTTAGCAGGGCCAAAGAGTATAGCCTCCTAAATGGTGAAAACGAACGAAAGAACATCCCTATACTGAATGAGTTCAGCTTAATTAGCATTACTTGATACATAGGCAAATAAAATTTACAGGAGATCAGGTATGTAGGCATTCATTCATATAAGAGTCAAGAAGAAAAGCATTTTGTAAGCATGTACATGGTCTTCTCTAATTGGCTAAATGCATACATGGACACACTTATGATTGTTTTTGGCCCCTCACCAAACAATTGGTTGGGGATGTAGCTTGTGTTTCTATAGAACTCGTTTTCTAGATGTTCAATCTTTAAACATGTCAAATATATCAATTTTCTGAATTGTAGGACATCAGTTTTACACTATGTTTGACTTACATGCTAGAAGTACAATGAAAAACATAGTGAGCTGCAATAATTTTGTGAGGCAATACTCTGCATTTTCGAAGCAAAAAAAAAAAAAAGATCATATCATAAAGAAAAGGCTGGCTCCGCTTGTAAATGAGTTTAAGAGCATCCCACTTTTCTAAGCATGTTATTTTGTGCATGCAGGCATTCGTATCTAATTGACCCTTAGACACAGCACATGATTATGGATGAAAGACTTATTGAAAGGCGAAAATGAGGAGTATCGGAGATGATAGATGGAGTCAATGTGGAATGTAACAGTGAAATTTGCAACTGATAATCTCTTTGCACAGAGGGTTGTACATGCTTCAACATATATGCAGATCTGTCCCAAATGTTCCATCTGTGTCAAACATTGAATCTGATACCCAATAGCAAGATTGCTGAAACAGTATATTGCAGGTGTTGGGCTTGAATCTCACTTTTGTCATTTATCCTTTGGTAAAAGAAATAGGGGGGGGGGGGGGTGGAAGATTGCTGGAACAGCTCTTCCCCACTAATCCTTTGCAAAAGAAAAAATAAAAATAAAAAAGGATTGCTGGTGAATTTCAAGTTGCATTTCTTGCTCCTCACTCACTAACTTGTTTTCAAGATTGCTGGAGCAGCATTTCTACCCTTGTTTACGTGATGACTGGTTATATTGTCCTCTCATGAACTTGGCTCCTGAGATGAGATTTACCTCTTTCACTCCCATGCATTCTCTTTGGGCAGCCTGCATAATAACAGTATCATCCCTCTGTTGCAAGAGAATTTTTTTCTTTTTTGCATTATGAAATTATCACCATTTAGATTGTAGACAGCTCTGCACTCGGACCTTTTTTATTGCACCTGACATAAAGCAATAAATAGCACAAAATTCTACGTTCAGGTGATCTGAGTTATTTTGGCAGCATACTAGTGTCTGCTTCTGCTTTAGGTTTACTGCAAGTGCTTGCCAACATGCTTGTCTTCTCAAGTAAAAGAAAAAATAAGTTACGTTCATCAGGCCAATTTAAATATTGGCTTCTTCTGATTGAGATTGACAGTGGATGATAGACATATGCAATAATGTCTTCGTTGTCTTTGTACGGGGATGTTTACCCTTTCCCTAGATTAATACAGTCCTCACTAATTCTTAATTGATTTGCTCAAGCAAAATTCATATTATAATAGTGCACCACTAATCTTAATCTCAATCCTAGTTGAAGTATGATTACCCGTCCTCACTCAAATAGGAGAACCATAAGAAGAGAGGGGCACAAACCCCTGATAAGAGTAGAACTTCCATGCATCAACCCTAAACGAGTCTGTTCAAGTCTTAAATACATAGAACAGTCTTAAATACATAGAACTCTCAAGTCTTAAAAGGTATTAGGACTTTTCAACTCATAAAGGTAAGCCTCACATTTCATATTATTCTATTTTAGCATCATTTTGATTCCATTTACGTGTATTTCAATAAAGAAAGTAAGCAACATCATTGTTGTATATCTACCGTGAGAAAAATAACAGTAGAGGACACCCGAGTACCTTCACATCTTAATAAATTTCATCCTCATCTAAACTAATCTTATTCTCATTTTAATATTTTTTTGGCTAAAACTTTTGTGAAGATATCGACAAGCTGATCTTTGTTGCTACAGTGGTTGCCTTATATTTTTCTCTATCCATAGATCTTTGATAACTTCTGACCTGAAATCTTTTATCCTTTCTCTTAGATTTATAACTTGACATTTTTCTCTTCGGTGGTCATCTTTGATGATCTGATAGAGACTCTGTATTTGTAGGATCGAATCCCTTTGAATGTGGAAGTTTTATTTTTCTTTTCTTTCTCTTAGTTTTCTTCACATTATCAGAAACTTCTACCATCTCTGTGTGTGTACCCTCATTGTTGTCCTTGAAGTTTGAGATCTCATCATTTTCCCATGGATATGTTTTATCAACTATAGTTTCTAAATTATCATGGCCTGCAACATTTGAGATGGTTTACATAGATCCACACAAATTTAGATGATCATAATTTTTATGTTATGATATTGATTCATCAGTAAGAGTAGCAAAATCCAAAAATAATAAGAGAAATATTTTATTTTTTATCATCCTTATAGTTGCTATCAATTTTTAATTTTTTATCATAAATCAAGTATTTTTCATAATAAAAAATAATATAATATCCTTTTCTCATTGGTTGTCCTATACTAATGAGATTTTGTTTCAAATTAGGAATAAACAACACATCATCAATAACTTTTTTACCGGATTTGGTCTTCACAACAACTATTCTTTTTATTTCACCTGAATTTTATTGTCATTTCCTATCTGTATAGTAGATCTGAATGAATCATCAAGTATTTGGAATAGAGTCTTATCCTCTGTCATATGATTACTGCATCCACTATCCAAAAACCAAACAAATTTAGAATATTCTTCATTAGATACTATAAATAAAATATTATCTTCATCTCTTTTGTCATCATTACCTTCCTCTAGTTAGTTTGATTTTTGTTCTAACAATCTTTTTCAAGATGACTATATTTTTTCCAATAAGAACAGAGATGAACATTTAGATTTTTATTTTTGTACTAGCAATCTTTTTCAATATGTCCAATTTTTTTACAATAAAACATCGACGGGTTTCTTTGTTACCTTCATTTGTGTTCCTCTGACTTTCAGTTGATCAATCATAACCTCTGTCATTTTGTTATCTTCCTTGAGATTTGAATTCTGAATTCTTTTGATACTTATTTTATATATATTTATATATATTCATTTGGAAAATATATTCCAAAGTTTCATTTGAATATCTATTTACTTTTTGTTTATGAACTAAAAGAGAACCCATTAATTTATCAATAGATAATGTACTTGTATCCTTAGATTCTTCTATAGCAGTAGAGATCATATCACATTTTGGAGATAAACTTCATAAAACTTTTTATACTACAGTTTGATCTTTTAGATTTTCACCATAAGATATCATTTGATTCACAATAAAAGAAACTTTTGAGAAAAAAATCAATGATAGATTCAGAATCTTTCATCATAATAGTCTCAAATTCACGTCGAAGAATTTGAAGCTTCAAAATTTTTACCTTTTTATATTGAACAAAACCATCTTATATCAAATTTCATAATCCATATGAAATAAACAAGTTGATAATTATTAACTTTGAAGATAAGAAGAAGAAGTTGATAAAGAACACTTACTCCAAGACCTGCCATCTTCTAGTAGAATGATCCAAGAACACCTATTTATATTGATGAAAAGATAGAATACATATTTTTTAAAATACTAAAAAATATATCACATCTTAATAAATCTCACCCTCATCTAAATTAATCTCATCCTCATCTAAACTAGATTTTGATTTAAAATTTTAAATAAATTCTAACTACCTAATTTTAAGTACTTGAATTATTTTCAATAGATTTAACTTAATTAGGATTTTACCCCTTCCGCAACTATAAAGTATCCCTAAAGCAACAAAAAAATGTGATATATTTTTTTGGCTGTATAGGTACAGAATTAAAAGACATGCCAAAAGCTTTTGGCTTGGAGAAGAGGGAAGAATTCTGTACCTCTACAGCCAACTTCTTTCTAATGTAGCCTTCCTTCCTCACGTTTCAATAACTCAAAATTTTTTCTAGTGACTATAACAAGTCCTCAACGCCTATTGCATATTGTCCAAAACACTAGAAGAAGGTTGCAATAGCATCGAGAGGAGAAGGAGATCAGAGAGAAGAAGGAGATCAGAGAGAAGAAGGAGATCAAAGACTAGCAGCGATTGTAACTTACCGATAGCAATGACGTACTGTCTAAAAATAACCTACGTTTTCATACACTAATAAGCTTTCTTCCATGCTTCTATTTCCATTGTTTTAAGTCTCGTGGTTAGAGCTTTAACTTTACAAACAATATAGGTTTATTTTCTTTCTATTTTATGCTTGGTTTTTTTTATGATATTTCTCTCTTTCGTTAAAACTTTTATCTAAAAGGCGATATCAAGTCGACGTACTGTCTAGAGTTGAGCGAAGAACTTCTAGAGTTGGAGCCTAAGTCATGATCACCTAAAAGAAGAAACATCGATTGGATGGTAGCCAAGAACCCAATAGTATTAGTTGACTTTACTGTCTAGATAATAGTATCAGCCCAGTAGATGGAGATCGTCATGGGCTAGATGCAAATAAAGAGTTGTTTCTATCTGAGATGCATAACTACGAAGAATATATTGCTAAATAAAATATCATAGCAAGGATTCTATTGAATCTCAAATTTTGATTATAAAATTAATTGATTAATAATTAGACTAATATATTTTTGAGATAAGTGATATAGAAAATACTTCAATCATACACTTGGACCACGAAAGGGGCAAATGTTAAAACAAAGGATTGGTTGATGTACTGAAGAACAGACTTTATGTTAGAGGTATGAACATCATGACAAACAAAACATATATTGCATTGGAAGACCATACATGATGGTGAAGACGATCTAGAGGAGTAAGTGATATACCAGAGATAAAGTGATTTGCCAAAGGTTCGGATGAAGGTTTATAACTAGATAAATTTGTTGAGGCAAGATCGAGGTGATCAATGGGCCAATTTGAGTCAATATGGGTCTAATTAGAGCCCAAGCGTACAGTAGCTTTTGTATTTAGGTCTAGGTTATAATTGAGTCGGTTAGAAAGCCAAACATATAGCCTAAAAGTGGCCTAGGTAGTAGTACTACTTGAGTCAATCAATAACATAAAAATATGTTGTCAGCAACACTGTCAACGATAATACTGACTAGGGCGATGACAATATTGCTCAGAATTTAAAAATTATGATAGTATGATCATAGGAGTCCAATTTTGAGGCTCCAATTCAGAAGTTACGGTGTTAGTACTGCCTACATTTTTAGGATAGTACTACCCGTATCTTAAAATTTTGAGGATTTAAATTTTTAGTTCTATTTTTTGATCTTTTTGATGCTTATAATCTTACTTAGGCTTCGTTGATGGAGTATCTATTCTTAATGTTTTAAAGTATTGTAAACCCTCATTTTAAGCATAGCTTGAGTCTTCTCCTCTTGAGTTTGGTCGTAATACTTAAGTATAGGAGGTGATGGATCTTTTGTAAGAAAAAAATGAGTATTAAGGTTTTCTCCTAAGCCTTGAAAAGAGGGCTGTAATGGATCATTGATCTTCGCCCATTAGAAGCAAAATTGTTAGTGAAATTTGGTAGCATAGAGAGAAATTGAGAGTGGATGTAAGTCAAAAAGATTGAACCACTATAAAATTGTTCTATGTTTTTCTACTTGTGATTTAGTATTATTCTCTTCACTCGTAACTTTTATGCACTCAATACTTGATAAATCAAGTTTTTGAAACATCTTGAATTCTTGATTGGGTTTTACAACGATTAAATTACTACAGTACTAATTTAACCCCCTCCCCCCCCCACCCCTAGTGCTATTAAGATCTTAACAAGCTTGACCCTTTCATGTCTAGGCTTGCAACGACATACCCTCCTACTATGACTCAATCAACAATGATGTTTATACTCATGGATAGATAAATTTGATATTTATTTTGATCTATATTACTACAATAGCATAAATAAGGTAATTCTTGCACGACTAAGTTGACTGGACATGTGCTTGCATTGTGGAAAGCTTATCGTCCAACCAACAACGATGAAAACATATCATATACACAAATCAAAATGCTCATACGAGAGGAATTATACCCTATGGGATATCTTAAAGAAAGATGAAGGAATTGGCATTGCCTATGCTAAGAAAGGGACCAATCCATGCAAGAATACACCATCAAGTTTCAACAATAAGCGGTGGCACTCAAAATTTTCCTCGATGACCGCTTGACGATGATGAAATACACCACTAATCTCCTAACATATTCATATAAAATTGAGCCTCTTCAAAATATATGGTATTTCTACTACTCGTAATATGATGATGATGATCGAGAGAAAGAATCACATTTGCAATAAGAAGCCCATGGAGAAGGATAACGGGAGAGAATTTCGAGGATGGTAAGATTTCTTCCTCAAAACGATGTGACTTCTTCTGTGATTATTGTAAAATTATCCATCACTCCAAAATTGGAGGAATGTTCACCCAAACATATGTTCACCCAAAATTTGGAATGTTCACCCAAAATTTTCACCCAAGTAGTTGAAAAATGATCAAAGTCAATGAACAACGACCGCGACCACGGGCGATGACTCAATTAAACCTTCACCAGTGTCACACCTAGATCCAAGTCTATCATTGATGGTTAGATTAAAGATAGACTTAAATCTGACTCCTCGTCTAAAGGTTCAAGAAGAGCTTTTCACCATATCCAAGTGAAACAAGAAGTTACTAGCGCGATCTTCAGCATCAATTCCTTAAAAAAGCTCATCTCAGTGAGCTTTGTCAAGAGATTCAACCTAGATATAATGATAAGAATCCTAGGGCTATCATAAAATAAGAGGGAGAAAGATGATTACTTCGAGGGGATCAGTCTCCTTGATTACTTTAAGAGGATCGACCTCGTAGAATTTATCAAACGGCTAAACTAATATTTCCTTGATGATGAAAAAGAAACAGTTACACCTATATTTGCAGAGTTCCACCCAAGAGTCCCTCAGGACTTAGACTCTTCCAACCTAGAGTCCCTTAGAACTTGGACTCCTAATTAAATAATAAATTTTAAATAAACTCCTAACTGACTCCTACTAGACTAACAAACTCACAAAAACATAACAAAAAAATATCACTCAAAAGTTTAAAAATTACGGGTTCATAATAATTCGTCCCTCCTTCAAATTTGTCTTGTCCTTGAGGCTGAGCAACGTCAAACTCTAAGATCTTCTCTTTCAGCACTTCAGTCATAATATATCTACGACACATCACAACCCGATGATCAATTAAGTAGCATTTTTACTTCATGATAGTGTAAGCAAATGGATGACCTTCTGGTGTGTAATCATTGTGATCTTTTGAAGAACCATCTCCATTCGATGGCTAATATCAGTTGTGACATTGCTTCCATGTCTTTCCTTGAGGATCACCATTTTGAAGTCTTCCAAGGGTATAAAAAAGAAATCCACCAGTAATTCTTGGCCTTGTATAATCAGTTTAATCTTCAAACACTTGTTATCACATGTTAGAATTTATCCATTAACGACCTTTACTTCAAATTTGTTATAGCCTTCAAGTGGTATGGCAATCGGTCAGCAATCTTACTATCCATAAAATTATTAGTGTTACAAGAATCAATCAAAATAGTAACAGGTTGATGTTTTAAATTCCTATAATTTTCATAGTTTATGGGTTAGAAGAGTGCTGGTTACAGGTGCTCTACAAGCCAATCACATGAGTGATGACACGTATGACACGTTGCACGATATTTTTGCTTATGATTATTACTAACATATTCTTATATTATATTATCTATTACATATATATTGTGATGTCCTTAGTTCTATATAATGAGAATCAGATTGTTATGAGATCATGATAAGGAGATCGATTCACCTTTAAACACAGATCCTAAATAATCTCGGTTATAGGTTACTCGAGAGGGACATCAAGATAATCGAACATACCAGTGTATTATATACCTGTCCATATGATGGAGGCAACTGATCTCATAGCCACTTGTGTGGAGACACTAAGAATATAATACAGGTGATCATTGGAGAATGAGTTCACTTATTCATCTGCTTATGGAATGTTATATGATTAATGATACCTAATGTTAGACATCAATTTTATAGTCTCAATTGTGTATCTGGTTCTTAGACTTGAGACACCAAGGATGTCTTGTTTGAGTACTCCTTTCTTTAACGTCGGACTTACAGGTTTGGAAAGTTTCAAATCTGGTACAACCGGTTATCGGGATTGGTAGTCAACCTTATGAAGGTAATTGAGTGTCAATAAAGGATCATCCACTCTCGGTATCACGAGAGGAATATCTCATATGTGCTTGCTCAGACAAATCCCTGACCAAGGTAATTCAGATTGAGAGAAAAAGAGTTTTCCGAGAGAATCTGATTAAAGCGAGATTCAGACGGATTTTGTATGTGACCTGATAGTACCATGTCTAATATACGATCTCTGGGATACTAATTGCATGAGGGATTATAGATACACAGTAATTATGGATAGACATGTCCGATGAATTTGATTCCTATGTACCATCTGGGGACTATGACGCAGTGGCCTAGTACGTCCATAGTTGATGAGTCGAGTGAATTATTATGGAGATAATAATTCACTATATCATAAGCAGTTCTGATGGGAGCGACTCACTGCCAACTCGGTATCGGACCTAGAGGTCACACACATATGGTGGATTGGATGAAGATCCAATTAGCCTATATTCTCATTAAATAAGACCCTACACTAATGGGCTTCTTGCTTGAGGCCCAATTAGAGGCCTAAGGAGATTATTGGATAGAGATCCAATAATGTAAAGTTAATAGATTATTGGATGAAGATCCAATACCCACTAAGGTAGTACCCCTAGGGTTTTTGGTGTCTCTCTATAAATAGACGGGAGGCTCCTAGTTGATAGGCTACAACTTTGTCACCCCCTCATATTCTCCTCCCTCCTTTTATACAAGAGTTGCAAGATCTAACATGAGGAGTTTCATTGCAGAGATCTATTGTGTGGATACCGCTATAGAGGAGGATGTTTGACCTTCTTTATTCTCTCCATCTGGATCTAGAAAAATAGAGATATACGATCTCCCTAGGTAATCAATCTATCACACGACATGATTTTTTCAGTTTTTGTGGCTTTCTCGTGACCTAATCTTTTGTATGATGATTTGATTTACGTGGGAAACCTGTTTTGTTTTGATCTTCCGCTGCGCATGTGATGTTCCCGCTGAGGTTTTCCAACAAAGAGTAGTCAGCTAATGCATGCATTGTATATATAATAGTTCTAACATTTTCATCAGAATCCATACTTTTATGATCAGAGTCCACATTGTCAGCTTCCTATTCCTCCTCAATTGGTTCGCATCAAAACCTATCCTTGTTTGTATCGGTGCTCCTTACTTCACTTTTCATCACAATATCAGTACAAATCCTTTGCTGATCTTTCCTTGAGTTCTTCTTGGGTAAGTCTTTGGGTGTTAGGATTTCAGTTGAAAATTGATGGGGTAGGTGGCTTACTAATCATTTGTTTGTAGTCACTTCTGTTTCGATGATACTCTCTACTAATTTTTTCCTCATGCAAATGTGCAAATAAGACGGAAGCTATCATAGTGTAGGGTTAGTGAGCCTTAACTTCATATTGGATATCTGGGTTAAGACCTTCGATGAATGTATCCACTAGCTGTATATTATGATCAGTCTTTAGCTTGATTTGACAATCGTTCAAATTGTCTTTGATATTCTAGCACTATAGAGGTCTAACGGATTTTGGCAAATTGCTCATCAATATTTTCGTACTCTAAGGGTCCAAAGTAAACAAGAAGTCATCTCATGAATTGCTCTCATGAAGGAACCTCGTGACAAGTTTTGTACTAATCGTACAATTATATCGCATCTCCATCTAATTGGAAGTTATTTCCACCTTGGATTCTTCTAGAGTTCTGTGAAATCAAAAAAAAAATTTCTGCCCTAGAGATCCAACTAGTCATATCCCCATCTTCCCATCTTAGAAATTTCACCTTCATGCATTGGTAATTAGTGTCTTATTCTTAGTTCCATTTTCTTGTGTCTCTAGATCGGTTTAATTTAAGACTTGAACTTTCCTCTTATTGAAACTTAGTGAAGCTTTTCAATAGGCTCCTTTTGAAATCATTAAGGGTTTCTTGCAGTCGGTTCTCAATTCTAGTTTACAAGGCTTTTAGTTGGGCTTTCATTAAATTGTTGGTGGCCATTGTGTAGAACTGCAAATCTGTAATTCTCAACTCTCAATTCTGGTGTCGAGTCAAGGGCATTAGCATTGCCCTATTCGGTAGGTTGTTGTGATGTCAACTGGTGGTGACTCTAGTGAGCAACGTCGGTGGTGCAGCCGTCACAGTAGTATTGGGAAACCATGAAAGAACATCACATGCGTAGTGGAAGAACAAAACAAAATCGATTTCCCACAATTATCATGTTGTCGTGCAAAGATTGGTGCGTAAAAAACTGTAAAAATTAAAAACTATGATACATGAGAGATTGATTACCTAGGGAGATTGTACATCCCTGAAATTTTAGATCCAAATAGAGAGGATTAAGGAGGTCAAATGTCCTTCTCTCTAGTGGTATTCACATGATAGATTGTAGCAGTGATGCTCCTCCAATCATAGCCCAAAAACCCATTTTAGATCACATATCTTCTTCTTTGCCCTCTCAAAGCAAAGAAGGGCTAGTTTGCTAAGAAGATGAGGGAGGGAGGAGAGTAGGAGGAGGTGGCCAAAGGTGCGGCCTATCACTAGTGTGCCACTCCTACCTCATATTTTTAGAGAGCCACCAAAAACCCTAATGGATCATGCCTTAGTGGATATTGGATCTACATCCAATTATTCACTTCTCTTTGATTATCAGATATCTATCCAATAATCTTAATTAATCTCTAATTGGGCCTCATGCAAGTGGTAGATTAGTGAAACTCATCATAGATCGTACTATGTCTAACAGCATGTGATTCCTCCTTTCTAATACACCATTGAGCTGAGGTGTATAAGAAGTTATCCATTGGGATAAAATTCCATGGTCCCTGAGGAAATATGTAAATTCTATACTCAAATACTCTCCTTCTCGATCTGATCGAAGAGTCTTAATACTCTTTCTAATCTAGTTCTCTAATTTATTCTTATATTTCCTGAATTTCTCGAAGGCCTTAGACTTGTACATCATCAAGTACACATGTCCATATCTATAGAAATAGTCAGTGAATGTAATGAAGTACAAGTAACCACCTATAGCCTGAGTTGACATGAGACTATATACATCGCTATATATAAGTTCCAACAACTCAGTGGCTCTATCTCTAGTTCCACTAAAAAGAGAGTTGGTTAACTTTTTACGAATGCAAGGTTCACAAGTTACATTTGATTCATAGTCGAATTGATATAAGTATCTATCTTTTAGCAACTTTTGAATCCTTCCCTCACGGATATGACCTAGTCTACAATGTCATAGGTATGCACTATTTACCTCATCTCGTTTCCTCTTGGATGTACTTACATTTATGATGGATGGAGGAATGTCTAGCACATATCAACGTCCCTCTAATGATGATCTCATCATCCAAAATTAATAAATAATTATTATTCTAAAAAAATAATTTATATCCACTAACTATCAAACATAAAATGAAAATAATATTTGATAATAGAGGGAATGTATTAGCATGCATCTAATGTAATTATAGCTCCAACAGATATATATAGGGTGACCTTACCAATAGCAACTGTAACAACTCTTGCTCCATTGCCTATCTTGAGGTTTATCTTGCCTCTCGCCAATATCCTAGGTTGCTAGAATCTCCAATGAATTATAGGTATGATAAGCACTCCCGGTATCCAATACCCACGTGTTATCATAAAAGTCAGACAAATAGAGACTAATCATAAATGTACCTAAATGTTCTCTAAGCTTCTATTTCGCCTTCTCTACAAGGTACTCTTTGTAATTCCTCTTCCAATGCTTGTCTTTGTCATAGTAGAAGTGTTAACCTTTATCTTTGGCCAGGTCTTTGTTAGAAACCTTGCGGATTCTAAGCTTGGGGTTGATCTCTATAGGGGATCCTGGAGTTACCAATAGGTCCAGCCTGCATGCCATTACTCTAATGCACTTTGTGACCTGATAGGGCCTGTAGAAGCAAGGTGATAGCTTCATGGATGCTCTAGTGTGGACAGACGTCTGCTTATAGGGTTGGAGCCGAAGAAAGACCCAATCTCCTACTGAGATTCCCTCTCGCTTTTGCGCATGTTGTACTGTTGCTTCATCCTTGCTTGGGCCATCGAAAGATTATCATTTAGTAATTTCAGAATTTGATCCCTATCCACTTGGTCTGCTTTGGCCAAGTCAATTGCATATTTTGGGATTACAGGAGGTGGTCAACCTTACATTACTTCATAAGGAGTACATTTAGTGGAAGAATGATAAGTTATATTATACCACCACTCGACCCAAGGGAGCCACTTCGTTCATTCATTTGGTCGGTCACTGGTGAAGTATCTGAGGTATGTCTCCAAGCACCTATTCACCACTTTAGTCTGGCCGGCGGTCTGAGGATAGTATACTATGCTCATCTTTAATTTGGTGCCCTGCAACTGGAGAAGCTACCAAAATTTACTGTTGAAGAATCTGTCACGATTGCTCACAATAGATCTAGACATCCCATGTAATTTTATAATATTATCCATGAAAGTCCGAGCAATGCTAGTAGTAATATAAGGGTTGCAGACGACACAAAAGTGAGCATACTTAGTGAGACGATCAACTACAAGGAGAATTGTACCTTTTTCTTGGGATGGGGGTTGCTCTTCGATGAAGTCCATCGATATATCGATCGACACTGAGTCCCGTGTAGGTAAAGGTTGCAGCTTCCCGGGGCTTGCCACCATTTCGCCTTTATGTCGTTGGCATGTTTCGCATTGCACTACAAATTCAGCAATAGCATTCTTCATCCCTTTTCAATAAAAGTTTTGTTTAATCTTCTTGTAAGTTTGAAGGAATCCGAAGTGGCCCACTGCTAGTACGGAATACATCTCCTGTAGGATGATCTTTATGCAAGGGGAATTCGACACTAATACTATGCATCCCTTATAGCGTAAGTCCTTCGAATCCCAACTGAAGTGCACCACAGAGCCTAGTTCTTCTAATTTTTTGATGGTTTCTTTTACTTCAGGATCCTCTCACCATTCTTTCCTGATATCTTTGAGGAAGTCGCTGATCGAAAGAGAGACGACTGAAATTTTAGCTTGCTTGGGTAATCAGGAGAGTGCATCTGCAACCACATTCTCTTTCCCCCTTTTATAAGTGATTTCATGATCTAATTCGAGAAGTTTTGTTACCCATTTTTACTGCTCAGGGGATGATATCTTCTGCTCCAAAAAGTATTTGAGGCTCTTGTGGTCGGTCTTTATTTTAAAGTGTCGACCGATCAGGTAAGGTCTCCATTTTGTCACCACGTACACGATCGTATCTCCTTATCGTAGATGGACATTTTCAGGTGGGGAGGAGATAATGTATTGCTATTGTAGTGAGGGGTAGGCCTTCTTGTATGAGGATGGCATCGATCCCAACTCTTGATGCATCCGCTTCAATGATGAACGTCTTGTCGAAGTTGGGTTGTGCTAGCACAGGTGTAGACGTCATTACTACCTTAAAAGCGTCGAAGGCAGCAGAGGCTTTGTCCAACCACTAAAAAGCATCCATTTTTAGCAAGGATGTGAGGGGGGTGCTGATCTTTCCATAATACTTGACGAACTTGCGGTAGTAGCCCGTCAGCCTGAGAAACCTGTGTAGCACCTTTACATTCTTAGGTGTCGGGTAGCTTTGCATTGCCTTAATCTTTGACAGGTCCACCGCTACCCCTTCCTCTGAGATGATGTGCCCAAGATACTCCACCTTCTACTGAAGAAAGTTGCATTTCGATTGTTTGACAAAAAGAGTATACTATCAAATAAGTCATAAGTGGCGGAGGTGACTTTCAAGCGAAGGGCTGTAAATAAGGATGTTGTCGAAGTAAACTAGCATAAACTTACAAAGATAACTCTGAAAAATATGATACAAGAGACTCTGAAAGGTGGAGGGAGCATTGGTGAGACCGAATGGCATTACCAAAAATTCATAGTGGTCATTGTGTGTCCAAAAGGCAGTCTTCGATATGTCTTCTTCGCACACCCAAATTTGATGATCTCTGGACCGCAAATCCAGTTTTGTGAAGACTTGTGTTCCCTTTAATTCATCAAGTAATTTATCCACTATGAGAATATGGTTTTTGTCCTTGACCGTCATGTTATTGAGGGTGTTGAATCTCGAATTTTGATGATGAAATCATTGATGAGTGTTTAATTTAACATATGTGTTAGAGGAAGTATTACAGGTCTAACTACGATAGAGGATTTGAGTTACAGCCATATGATGGGCCAAGATCAAGCTTGGGCATCGGGCCGAAGTTCGGATGATGCAGTGAGACCTCGCCAGGAGTTCGTTAGGAGATTCATCGAAGGGATCAGGAAGCTTGCTGGGAACATGCTGGGAGATTGTTGGAAGAAGACCGTAAGATTCACCGCAAGAATGCCAGAGGCTACCGAATTAGGCGGGAGTTAGGTCTTGTTTAAGCTTGATGGTTATTACGATTGTAATAATTGAGTTGTAGTTAGGGATTGAGTCTTAATTAAGTTTGATTTGAAAGTAATCCAAATCAACTCAATGAGACAACTAGGTCCACTATGGGGTGTGATTGAGCTTAGGTCGAGCTCAATTAGTTGACCAAAGAACTGGTCAACATCAGGTTCATGTCAGAATTTGAAAAGTGGAGGGAACCACTTTTCTGGAGATTCCGACGGTTGAACCGCCAGTAAGCGACGGGTGTACCACTACCGCCTAGGATTTTGGGCGGCTGTCAGCGGTTGAACCACCTAGGCTGGGCGACTGAACCGTCTATACCCTTGATTCTGGGTACTTTCAGTGGTTGACCCGCTCAGGCCTACGACTGAACTGCCCGTACCCAGATTTTTTGGGTATATTTAATTTTTTAGCTTCAATTTCTAAAGTCATTTTGGACTTATAAATATCTCAAGTTTTCTTGCATTCCATATAATAATTTTGAGGATTACATTATGTGAATTGCAAGAAAAAATAAAGGGAAAGGGAGAGAGCTTAGAGTTAGAAAAAAATTTAAAGTCTCCCTTGTAAACTCAAGTGTAAGAGTTTTGTCTTCACCCAAAGAAGATCGGTAGTGGATGTCGGTGTGCCTCAAGGAGGAGGATTCGGGAGTGGACGTAGGCCGGTTAATGCCGAACCACTATAAAACTGATTTACATTTTGAAAGCAAGGTTTTAAAATCAAGCACTTAACTTACAACATTGCTTATCTCCTTATTCAGATTTGCTTATTCTTTTTTGAGTTGTCTTCAAGCAAGAAGCTTAGTATATTAATTTGCTTTACTTGAACTAAAAGCTTTGGATTTTCCTTGCTTCAAGCGAAAAGTTTTAAGTTAAAACAAGAATTTACTCATGCACTAATTCATCCCCCCACCCCCCCTCCTCTTAGTGCCAATTGATCCTAACAGAGGGCTCGATAGTTTACGCACATTCGCCATGTTCTGTCTTTCTTGCATACAAGGAGCACCGACGAAGAAGAGGGGCTGCAACTTGGCCGAATGATCTATATTCCAAAGCATCTCTTGTATAATCTTCTCTATTTTGACCTTTTGAAGGTGAGGATAGTGATATGATCAAGTATTTATTGGTGGTTTGCCCAGTAGGATCAGAATCCGATGGTCATGCAATTGGGTAGGAGGTAGACTGCACGATTTGGCTAAGACGTCTGTAAACTCAACAAGCAATTGGAGAAGGTTCGGGTCTTCAATTTTCATTAGCTCCCTCATATTTGCTACTGAGTTGCATTAGGAAGCTGTTGTGCATTTTTTTGCAAAACTTTCTCCATGTGCTGCGTTGAAACCATTGTCACGTCGCTCCCATGTTTCCCACGTAGGATCACCTATTTTCCTTTGCTAAAAAATTTCATAATTAACTTCAAAAAATTTCATGAAACATCATATAGCATAGTTGCCCATTCAATGCTGAGCACCGCCTCATAATCATCAAGTGGGAGGAGGAAGAATTCAGTAATGATTTCCTAGTCTTGTAGTAGCAACTTCACGCGCGGGCATCTTCAATCACACTTCAAAATTCGACCGTCGGTGACCTTGACGTTGAACTTGCTACAACCTTCAATATGAAGCACCATCCGGGCAGCAACCTTGCTATTCATCAAATTATTGGTGCTTCCGATATCGATGAGGATAGTGATTGGCTATTATTTGAGGAATCCTCCAACTTTCATCATCTGTGGGTTTGCATAGCCGGCAAGAGCATGCGCCATACAATCGGCCAGATGTGGATCTTCCTCTGTGACCTCCTCCTCGTGCTCGAGGTCCTCCTCTTCATGTTCTGAATCATCAACGGGTTCAATCAGAAAAAGTCATCCCCTCTTGCAGCGATGGTCATGGCTCCATGGTTCATCGTAATTCCTGCATAGGCCCTTTGTCGATCTATTGTGAAGTTCTTCTCTTGTCAATTTCTTTGGCTAAGAGGGATGACTAGAAGCGAACAATGCTAGAGGTTTGTATGCTGCTAGTCGTGGTGTGGTTCTCATCCTTCTAACATCTTGGTTGAGTCGCTCTTCTTGGATTCGGGCGAAGGAGATTGCGACCGTCAAGATGTAAGGCTATCGCGCCTTTACTTCTCCTCTTATCTCCGACTTTAGTCATTCGATGAATGTCCCTAATAATTACTTCTCAAACCAATCATATGCTTTGTTAGATAATCTCTCAAACCTAGTCTAGTATTCTTGGATTATGGAGGTTTATCGGATCTTCACGAGTTGACCATCGATATTCTCGTATTCGGACGGTCCAAAGTGGATTAGCAGCCCACTCATGAATTGTCTCCACGTCGGGACTCATTGGGTTGCTCAAGCCAATTGTACCATTGTATTGCATCTCCCTCGAGGTGGATGGTAGTGATGTCCATCATGGAAGCCTCCAGTGTCCCATGATTCCAGAAGTAGTGTTTTGCGCGCGAAAGCCATCTCGTCGAGTCTCCATCTTCCCATCAAGGGAAGTCCATCCTCATGCATAGTTGCATTAAATTCATGGCTTGTTCTTCCTTCTCTAGAGGCCTCTCTTTGTGATATAAACTTTTACCTTGCTGCGATTTCGTCGGACTTGCAGATCGACCAATTTTGAATTCTAAGAATATGGCTCACAGTTTGTCCTTCATGCGTGATTCGAATGCCTCCAACTTGGCATCGATCAGATCCTCTAATGCCATTGCCTACGTCTCTAGATCTGAGATGTTACAAGCTTTCTTTTGTTAACAGGTTAAGGGGATAGATCGGTGGAGGGATAGGTGCCCACAGAAGATAAATATCAGTGGTGGAGGATGATAGAATCCCAGATGGAGCTCTATAGATTTTGATTCTTGAGGGGGATCAACCCTTGGAACGCTGTAGGGGTTCCTCCCTCCTAGATTCGGCACAAGGCTGAAATAAAATTGATAATTGCTTAATAAAAAGAGGTGGAGGCTATATGCTTATATAGGACTCCAAACCCTAGCCCTAGGGGGTGCTTGCCTAACTAAAATTATTCTTTTGCCCCTTTTATAGCCTACCTGCCTTAGAGGGAATAGGTGGTGGCTAGGTTGGCTCTATAGCCGACCTAAGCAAGGGGAAACCCTAGCCTACCAACCCAGTAAGGGGGGCGACGGCCACTAAGCCCCAAGGGCTAATCTAAACCCTAGCCATACTCCTTTATAAGATAGGAGTGGCTTTATTACAATCTAGTAAGGTTTTATTAACTACTTCTAGGGAGATTAGGACTCAACCCTGCTGGAGTTCTATCAGACAATTACAAGTGTGGTAGTTTGCTGATTGGGTTGTGGTTTACGTTACTGTTTAGGCTGGCTGTAAATTTGAGAAATATGATACGATAGCTACGTCTTAAGGTTAGAGGGGTGCCTTAAAAATGATATGGTTGGTAGTAGCAAATTCGGTAGGATCTGGTGGGTTACGTGGAAAAGAATGACAAAAGGTATAGCGACAAAATTTCACATCAAAAATTTCAGCAGTTTGGTCGTAAAATTTTTATCAATTCATATCAGGTATTTAAAGTAGAACTTATGGAGATCCATTGGTAAGAAAAAGCTAATGCCATCGTAAGATTCGTAGGAGATATGACAGTAAAATAGTGGTAGCAAGATTAAAGATATGGTAGTAGTATGCGGCTGAAATTTGCAGCGTAAATTTCATCCCAAAAATGATAGTTTTGCGATGACAAGTTTGTGCAGTGTAATAGAGTAACACTTTTTTGGGTTTTAGATTTAGGATAACAAAATTGCAATAGTAAGGTGGATTACCAGAACCTAATGCAATTCTTGTGGGGACTGCAAGGGTGATTTGCAACAACGGTGATGACAGTGAAGTTGGTAACGATCTTAGCAATTGTAGGAATTACTTGGGTGGCTAGATGAAGATGATGGGTGGCTGTGGAAGGGCAACGAGCACCAAGGAACGTCGCTCTAATACCAAGTGTTAGAACCCTTGCGGATTCTAAGCTTGGGGTTGATCTCTATAGAGAATTCGGCCCTCCTGGAACACGATAGGGGTTCCCTCCTTTAAGGTATTCGACACGAGACTGAAGAAAAGTGATTAATTCTTATTCATAATGGGGGCTTGACTACATGCTTAAATAGAGCTCAAGAAACCCTAGCCCTAGCCGACCAACCCAAGAAGGAAAGGGGGGTGGCAGCTAGGAACTCCTAACCTAGTGAGGACTCCTCCCCCAAACCCTAGCCGACTCCTCAATCAAGGGGGATGATAGCTAAATTAGGGGGATATTATATGACTCAAGGCCTTATTGATTCCATGACTTATTGGGCTTAGGACCCATCCAAGCTAGGGTCCTAATAGTCTTTCTTAGCAACATTTATCTTGCCTGATCTGCCCTAGCTCTTGCCTTCTCAAGGGACTTATCAGCCTCCCTTTTCTTCTTGGGTAGAGTTGTGCCAAGGACATACACAATTTTCTCCATCATAAGAACAATTCTCAAATTGCGAAGCCAATCCGTGTAGTTTGGACTTGTGAGGTGATTGACATCAAGTATGCCATATAGGGGATTTGTAACCAACATGTTTCTAACAAAAAAAAAATATAGCGTAACTAAATAACATGCAGATTTTACATAAAACTAATTAAGATACAGACTTCTATCTTAATCTACTCCCACTATTTTTTTTGTAAATCACGCGATACCCTCGACATGTGAAATAGATGTCTCCAATAAACTTCTAGTGAGGACCGGGATCCAATCAGCATCTTAGTGTAATCTCGAGGGACTCGATGAATCACACTAAGCCCAAAAAGGTAGGGAACTCTTGCCAATTACAAATCCTTGTGATTCCCGTCTAGTTCGGCCTCTGAACCATCATGGTCTTGACCTCTACATATATGTAGTTAAATCATCACCGTCATTACAAGATGAGTCTGATTTGATGATATGCCCTCGACGGACTCGACCAAGCATACCACGTTCTCAAGTCACCAGTGACATCTTTATATCATAGGCAAGATCTTGAATACTGTAGATAGGTGAGCCTCGAGGGACTCGATCAACTCAACCTATATCGTGATTCAATTTCTTCCTATAACGATGGAAGGTCGTATGGGTCATCTTATTGCATCACACTTTCTGACCTAATATTATCGTAGAAGTTTTTTGTTTTGTTCTGAATATGTTATGTCACATATATACATATTTAATATATATCTACATCACATGTAAATATATATATATATATATATATCTCTAATAGGTGTATAATAACATATCACATATGCATGCCACATATGAACTGTTACCTAATGCGATCAAGCCCGAGCCTATGGGCCCATAACCTGAATCATTTTATTGCTGATCCTGATTCTAACATGCATTATAATTGAACTGATGCACCAGGATTTAATCGTGGGTGGCACCGAGAGCTCCACCGTGACCGTCGAATGGGCCATCTCCGAGCTGCTCAAGCACCCCAATGTCTTGGAGAATGCGATGGGGAGCTGGACCGGGTGGTCGTTCGGGAGAGGTGGGTTGAGGAGAAGGAGGTGCACCAGTTCTCGTACGTGGAGGCCATCATCAAGAAGACAATGAGGATGCACCCGGTGGCACCCTTGCTCGTTCCCCACCTCTCCAGCGAGCACACCACCTTCGACGGCTATGTCGTCCCCATCGGGACGCCTGTGCTGGTAAACGTGTGGACTATCGACCGGGACCCCTCCATCTAGGACGCCTTGGAGGAGTTTCGACCTGAGCGGTTCCTTAGCAGCCCCATCAACGTGAAGGGGCACGACTTCCAGCTACTATCGTTCAGGGTGGGCGGCGCATGTGCTCCGGCTATAGCCTCAGCCCTCAAGGTGATCCAGCTGAGCCTAGCCAACCTGCTGCATGGCTTGTGGCGGTTGCTGAGCATGTGTTAAAAGATAGAGTTGTTAGATAGAGTTGTTGTAACAATAGTAGCAGAATGGTTAGACTATTGAGGGAAATCCTCAATGCCTAATCCTTTTATCCTTCTCTCCTCTTGGATAAATAGATATGAGTGAATGAATAAAGCAAGCACTTCATTTCTTTTAACTCTTCTCCTCATTTTTATCATGGTATCATAGCTGCTTACCTAGAGTAAACTTTATTCTCGTTGTCACATGATGGCTCTCTCCTCCTCTTCAGCCTCAACCGCTGCCCTCTACTGCTGCTACGCAGCCGTCACCTTCTTTGGCACTGGCCTCAACCACAGCACTATCGTTAGCAGCAGCAACAACAACAGCCCTCGGTTGGCCACAACAACGGCGATGCTGTCTAACCACGCCCTCCTTTGCCACTGCAGCCATCTCCACCCTGCAACCAGCCGCAGCACTCACTGCCATCATCCTCTACTCCTCTTCCCCTTTCTTTTTTTTCTTCACAGCAGCCACTTTCTGTGAAGTCGCAACCGTCGGTTGTCTTCTCAAGCTATGACCTATGTTTCACGAAAAAATAGACCATTGCTGTCACCGTTAGAGGATCCAAAGATTCAAGCCCCGCTCTCCACTGGTCACTGCCCTAGTCGGCCCTAGCCACAGTCCTCACCGACCGTGATTTCTTGTATAAATAGAGAAGTGCTCTCATTTCTTCGTTGTCAAATGACAGCACATCTCACGCCATTACTACTTCTCCTTCGACTGAAATATCGAAGGGAGCACCTTCTTCCTTCGCTTCCAGCCGCACTCTCTCCTTCCCCTCACTATTGTTGCCTCTGTAATCTACTCAGCGATGCTGCCAGCGAAGAAGATCCTCAATTGCAGCAAAAGCCTTCGTAGATCACTGCCAGCGAAGAACATCCCCTATCGCAGCACGATCTGCAGATCAAAGGATGACCTGATCTCTTCCACCCACCGCTGACTTCTCTCCAGATCAGAGGATGATCCTCGGCTCATGTAGGAGCCAAGCCCTTTGCTACCTCGTTGCTACTTCCTTCATCCCCACAGCCGTGCACAGTAAGTAGCATGCTGCTACTGCCTCCTAGCCAGCGGTTGCCAGACCCTCACCGTAGCCCCTTTCTTCTTCTTCTAGCAGCATTGTTGCTGCTCTGTTCTCCCTCCCGGCAGCGAGCCAGCCACCACCGTCTCTCGCTGCTTCCCAGTCGTAGCAGCATCTCTGCCGAGAGAACTTCTAAGGGTCACCGCCGACACAATTGTAGCACCCGCTAGTGGACTTCACGGGAAGCATCGCTCGTGCTCGCTCGGTTCACTGCCGACTGGATGGAGCCTTTGTTGGAGAGACGCTACCAGCCTCTGTTGAAACAGTGCGAAACACAGAAGGCAGAAAAAAAAAAGCAAGCAATCATCGATTCTAAATACAATAGTTTTTATTCTCTGCTGCAGTAACCTTCAGTTCCAGCAATCCGGTCAGCCATATAGTTTATCTGCAACAGGCATTTCCAAATCCATAAGTGATCGGTATTTTTTCTCCCATAATGTCTTCATCATCTACTTCTCCTGTTTCTGTCAGTGTCATCATAGGAAGCACTAGTACTTCTCAGAATATTGGACTGGTCTTCATCAATGCTACAGTCATCATCCTCTTCAAATTATTCAAAGGCAACTACGCATCCTAGCGCGCTCAATTCACTAATCTCCTCTTTGGATATGATGTGTTAGGTTATGTTAATGGATCTTTCAGTTGTCCACCAGTAATGATTGACATCCCAGGAACAACAAGTCAAGTACCAAATCCAGAGCATAAGCTGTGGTTACGTCAAGATCGTCTCATTCTTCAAGCGATTCAAGCCTTCGTTGTTGGTTCTATCGCACCGCTTATATCTTTCTGTGCTACTACTGCTGATGCATGGTGCAAGCTGTAAACTACCTTGGCAAATCGCTCACGCACTCGCATGCTCGACCTCCTCTCTAGTCTAATGAACATAAAATAATAGGGAAGTGCCATCGCTGATTATCTCCAAAATATAAAAGTTATCATCGATGATTTAGCTTTAATAGGGCATTATCTCAGTGATGATGAAGTTATCGTCCACACCCTCATTGGTCTTGGGGCTGAGTACAAAGAATTGGCAGCAGCAATTCGAGCATGCGACTTGCCACTATCGTTTGAAGAGTTGTACGACAAGTTGACTGACTATGAGACACATCTGAAGTGCTAAGATAGGGCACCAGGACCACATATTACTACCCAAGTAAGTCACAAATTTAAAAAGAAAAGCAATCGGTATTCTAAGTCTGCCAACAAGGGTCTAGGGCAAGCACTGCCTTATCACAATCCAAGTAGCAACTACGGTTCCCAACAGCCTTGGCATCCTGCTCTCAGGCCTCAAGATAGTAACATCAATTACCAACAGCCTTGGCATCCTGCTCCCATGCCTCAAGATAGCAACATCAATTATCAATAGCCAGCCTTGGTGTCCTGCTCCTATGCCTCAACAGCGAATAGTCTGCCAGTTGTGTGAAAATGTTGGTCACTCCGTCAAGGTATGTCGATCTCGTCCTCAACCTTTAGCTACTATGCCCTAAGGCATCTCACTGCTGCTCCGACTTCTAATCAACATTCCTAGGTTATGGACTCTGACGCCTCCCATCACATCACCTTGGATCTCCATAACTTGTTCTTTCATAATAGCTATGGTGGTAATGATGACATCATCATCGGTGATGGTAAGCGACTTCTCATTACTCATACTGGTTCCATAATGTTTAATTTGTATTATCTTAACTTGACACTCGATGATGTGTTGTGCGCTCCACAAAGATAACAAGACACAAAAACCTTATGAGTCAAAGGATCATAGCATCGATAAACAATATGTTCAAGTGAGTAACCAATAAAATTACAAGGTTTCGACCGTGAGACTAATTCAAGCGAGTAACCATAGAATTAATATTAATGAACATTGGAGATCTTTGGGCTGTCGACGCCTCGGAAGGTGCCGCTACAGGCCGTCGCAGAGCCTAAGCTTCCCGCTGATCTCTATGCTGCCTGACTGCCGCTGTGCCGCATGGAGCAAGAAAGAGTCCAACTGCTTCCTTCATAGATTACTAGTTTCATCGTAGATGGAAAACGAGAATGATATGTGGGAGCTCATCACCTACTATTTTCCCCAATAAAAGATTATAGCTTGTTTGTGAATGGAGACATCAACCTTTCTTCTTCTTCTTTCTTATCAGAAGAAGACATGGATTGATACACAAAGTTGGCCATCTGTGGCTAAAGATGTATCTTTCCTGCAGATGGATTTGGATTGTCAAAAGTCACTCGATGATGATGATAGATTTGGATTGTCCATCTAAGGTGGACGACAAGAACCAATCTTTTCTATTTACATATGAAATAGGCTACAAAGTTCCAAAAAGATAGGTAGACCCAATCGAGTTGGACATATTATTGAGTTGGAATGGTCTAAGGTATTAGTTGGACATTATTTGAGTTGGACCCCTTTTTATTTTTTTTCCCCCTGTTTGGCAGTATTAGTTGTTCGTCAATCTTCCCAAAAAAAAACAAAATACATAATACATAATAAAAGCATATGGGATAATATATTGTTTGTTGCTAGGATTCAACACATGTATATTAGATATAGAATCAAAAAGATTAATTGATTATTGCATAGAATTCAATTAAGATAATATATGAAATTAGAATTCCTTATATTGTCATTTGAGAATGGAAGCACGGATATTTTTTTATTATTATTTGAGAGAGTTAAATAATTGATTTTTTGGCTTACTTTTTTTATTTTTTATAAAAATAACTCAATCAAAATAAAACTATCTAATCTACAAAGACAAAATATTTATTATGCTTAATATATTTAACCTAATCTGTATCTGTTTTAATTCTGTCCTTCATTCCAATAGCCCTTTTTTTGGGTCAAATTGCCTAAAGCTTGTGCGGTTTTCAATCCAATCGTAGACGAACACTAATGTATAATAGAGGAGAATATAAAAGATACTTCCAAATTAAAACTTATATTAAACATGATAATTTATGATCTCTCAGACCCCATATCTCTTATCTTCTCATGGCAGTACCTCATCTCTCCTCATAATTGTATATCTAAATGTAATATAGCATGAGCCCTTTATTTTGTAGAGATATAAACCTAAGACTTTAACTTCAACTGTTATAAAAAATTATATCTTGACTAAGACTCCTAAACTAAAATCATATTTAATCATAAAGTATTATTAAATATTACAACATCCTCCCCTAATTAAACTTTGTAAAAAAACTTATGACATGCCTTGAAACTTAATGAAATCTCTTTCAATATCATTATTATATGCATTATTTTCTGGAATCTCTCAGTTACAAATCATACAATCCATAATAGTCATTCATGTGTCTGATGTGCCTTAGTCAATTGTAAAACTCTGGTTTGTTTAGAATTTCAAGTTTTTTGAACCAATCTCTAAATATAAAATCAATCTGAGTAATATAATTATCTATGGAAATATCTAACTCCTTTGTTTTAGAATATTCATCAATCTTTTTAACTTCTAGATCTTTTATAGTGATGATCCACATTAGCAACATCTTCTTCTAAACATATAATGATCGGCCTTATAAATTTCTTTTTTCATAAGGAGACAAAAAATACTTTTATGCTTTTAAGAAAAAAAATCATCTACTCAAATAAATCACATCATACTCTTAATCATATTTTCATATGATCTTGGCATGATCAATCTCAATAGGAATACTATCGGGGGAATTTGTCATATTTGATGAGGTATCTTATTTATTTTCTCCTAAAAGATCTTCACTTTCTTCTAGTTTTATATCATGTAATTTTTTCTAACTTAACTTTAGACAGTGCAAGAGGATATATACTTATTTCGTAAATATCTTTTAAATTCAACTAGGATTCTCTTCTAATCTTAGCTCTAGTGCCAAGTCACACACACATAAAATTATAAGAAGCATGCCAATAAAAATATAAATAATATATATTTTATATCCTCACTTAGTGACATCATTTTTTATATCTATACTTTATAAAAATGATAAATGATATGCTCATATTTTTTACTTTTAAAGTTAAAAGTATATGTTTTTTTAAAATATTATTCTCAGTATTATATGAAATATTTGTTGAAATATAAATCAAAATTTACTTCAAGTATATTTTATAGCAAACAATGTAACAAGCTTAGTTATGCTAGGAATTTGAGTATAATGTTATGATAATAATTAATTTGAGTATGATGTTAAGTTATGATAATAATTATGATAAGTGAATCTTAACACTTGCATGAGTTTAAACATGATTAAAGGAAGTTTTGAGTTTTAAACTTCTTGTATATTGAGGATAATAAGCTATTTAGGTATGGATGGAGTAATAATAAATAAATAAAAATATAAATCAAGGAGAAGTATTATACTAAAAATATTGAGATATAAGTGAGATTAAAGGATGAGTATAGATCAAAAATTTTATCTATGTCAAACTAAATTAGATTCAATTAAAGATGCTTCAACCTTATAAATTATATTAGTAAAGAAAAATTAAAATAAAGTCCAATAAGGTTGAATTCTAGACCTCAAGGTAATCAATTATTTGCTGGTTACAAGTGTCTTGCAAGCCAATCACGTGAGTGACAAAACATGTGAGACACTATGCATTCATTTTTTGTTACTATTATTATGGTATTTTTTATTTTATATTATATGATTAATATATCATGATGTCTTTGGATCTGTGCAATAAGAATTGAATCATGATGAGATCATGATAATGAGACCAATTCACCTTTAAACGTAGATCTTAAACAATCACGATTATAGATTATTCGAGAGAGACATCGAGATAACAATAACTGGACAGATCAGTGTGTTATATACAAGTCCATATAATGGAGATAGCTGGCCTCATAGTTATTTGTGTGGAGACACTAAGGATATAATATATGTGCTAATTGGAGAATAAGCTTACTAATTAATCTGCTTATGGAATGCTTGATGGTTAATGATACCTGATCATAAGACAATAATTTTGTATTCTTGAGACACCAAGAATGCCTTGTTTGAGTATTTCATTCTTTAATACTAGACTTATAGTTCTAAAAGTTTCAAATATAATACAATCGGTTATTAGGAATGATAACCAACCTTACAAAGTCAATTGAGTGTCAACATAGGATCATCCACTCTCGTTATTATGAGAGGAATGTCTCATATATTCTTACTCAAGTAAATCCCTAGCCATGGTTATTCGGATTGAGAGATAAGTTCTCTGAGAGAACTTGATTAGAGTGATACTCGAATAGATTTTGTATGGGTCTACAATACTACGACCAATATACGATCTCTAGGGTATTAGATGGATGAGGGACTATAGATACGCGATAATTGAGGGCGAACAAGTCTAATGGATTTGATATATTGAGTCCCAAATTTTGATAATGAAATCAATTGATAAGTTATGTACTAATATACTTTTGAGATAAGTGATGCAAAAAAAACTTCGATCATAGACTTAAACCATTGAAGGTCAAATTGTTGAAGCAAGAGAATCAGATGAAGGGCCGGATAAGTATCATGTTGAAAATTAGCCGTCGAGCCAGAGGTATCATGCTGAAAGGATCGAGTATTGCGTTAAAAGATCAAATGTTATGGGAATGTTAACATGCCGATAGATCAACAGATATACTGAAGAAATGAATGATGTGTCAGAGGTTCGTACGAAGTATCGAACGATCAAATAACATAACAAAATGTTGGACAACATGTTGAAAGCTTCATGTTTGTGCCGAAAATGTGGTTAGATTGTTTATGTTATGATTGAGATTTTTTAGGATCAAATTATGTTGGTATTGGGTCGAAACCATGTAAACTTATCGAGAAACATATTAGGCTTAGATAGGATCGAGTTGGGCTCATTAGAAGGCCGAATTAGTGGCCTTGAGTAGGCCTGGGTAGTGGTATCGTTAGGCCTAAGCGATGGTACTATCCAGACAACAAATAGGCACTATTTTGTGTCTATCACTACAACCGATGGTGGTATCACCTATGTAGGTGGTGGTACCTCCTGGGGCGACGGTAGTACCGCCCGAAAGGTCAAACAGATCAAATAATTTATAACTATGTACCAAAAGATTAATTTTAGATTCTTTAACTCTACTTGTGCTTTTATGAGTAACTTCAAGTATGTGTCAAATATCATGTGCAATGTCACAAGTAGAAACATTATTAAACTCATTTTTGTATAAAGCATAAAATAAAGTATTCGGAGCTTTAGCATTTAAGGAAAATATTTTCTTTTCAAAATCATTCCATTCATTGGTTTTAAAGGATTTTTGAAAACCAACTTCAATGATGTTCCATATATCGAAATACATAAGAAAATTTACATTCGTGTTTTCCAATATATGTAATTCGACCCATTAAATATAGGAAGACGAGTGATGGAGTGACCCTCTTGGTTGTCTGAAAAAATCATTAGATCTCTCTTGGGTATTAATCCAACTAGGAGAACCAAGCTCTGATACCAATTGTTAGAATTGTACACAATTAGCAAAAAGAGCAAGTAAGGATTGTGAGTAAGTAAATATGTATGCAACAACGAAACAAGGCAAGAGAATGAATGTAAACTAATTTATAGTGGCTCGGTCGTCATAACCTACATCCACTCCTGATTCCTCTTCCCTCGATGCCACTGGCTTTCACTACCGATCTTCTTTTCAATGGGCGAAAATCAACCACCCTTGTTACAACTCTTCTCCTTTTAACAGTCTTAAGAGAGAACCTTCACACTCATTCTTTGACAAGACACCTCACACCTCCTACAAAGAATCACTTCTAAACTCAAGGAGGAAGAGACTCAACCAATGCTCAAAAGAGAATTACAACCCTTACAAAATTCACCACTTGTTTCTTACTCCAATTCAAACCTTAATGGGGGTATTTATAGCCTCAAATAGCTTCAAAATGGAGCCAAAAAATTTAAATCATTGAAAATTTTAGGATTTGAATGATCCTACAGCCGTAACTTTTGATGTCATAATTTCAGACTTTTGGGCAATACTACCACCGCAAAATTTGAATTCTGGGCGATACTACCACCATCCTAAGTAGTACCGTCGTTGACAATGCTGACAAGAATAAAACAATGTCTATCGATTGTTTAGGTGATACCACTGCATGGACCTAATGGTACCACCATCCAAGCTTGCTCAAGGCCACTAATTTGGCTTCCTAACAAGCCGAAGTTGATCCTGGTTCAAGCCCAATAGGTTTCTTGATAAGTCAACATGGTTTCGACCTAATATTAACTTAATTTGACCCCAAAAGATCTCGATCAAGACATAAACAATCCAACCACATTTTTGGCATAATCACGAAGCTTTCAGCACGTTGTCCATCACTCTGTCATGTTAGCCAATCATCCGACACTTCGTCAGAACCTCTGGCACGTGTCATGTTTCCTTCGAGGGGGGGTGTGAATTAGTGCTATAGTAAATTTAATCGAATTTAAAAGTTCAATCGATAAATCTATGTCGAAAACATAATTAGCAAAAAAAGCAAGTAAGGATTGTGAGTAATTAAATATGTATGCAACAACGAATCAAGGCAAGAGAAAGAATGCAATTTAAGTGGCTCGATTGTTATGACCTATATCCACTCTTGATTCCTCTTCCCTCAATGCCACCTGCTTTCACTACCGATCTTCTTTCCAATGGGCGAAGATCAACCACCCTTGTTACAATTGTTCTACTTTTAACAGGCTTAAAAGAGAACCTCCATACTTACTCTTTGACAAGACACCTTACACCTCCTACAATTGAAAATCACTTCTAAACTCAAGGAGGAAGAGACTCAACCAATACTTAAAGAGAATTACAACTCTTACAAATTTCACTACTTGTTTCTTCTTCCAATCCAAGCCTTAGTGGGGGTATTTATAGCCCCAAATGGCTTCAAAATGGAACCAAAAAATTTAAATCACTGAAAATTTCAAGATTTGAATGATCCTACAGCCACAACTTTTGATGTCATAATTTCAGACTTTTGGGCAGTACTACCATCATAAAATTTAAATTTTGGATGGTACTACCACCGTCCCAGGCAATTCCATCGTCGACAGTGTTGACAGGAATAAAATAGTGCGTATCGACTGTCTAGGTGATACCATTGCTTGGGCCTGATGGTACCACCATTCAGGCTTGCTCAAGGCCACTAATTTGGCTTCCTAACGAGCCAAACTTGATCCTAGTTTAAGCCCAATAAGTTTCTTGATAAGTCGATATGGTTTCGACCTCATACTAACTTAATTTGTCCCCAAAAGACCTCGATCAAGGCATAAACAATCCAACCACATTTTTGGCATAATCACGAAGCTTTGAGCACGTTGTCCATCACTCTATCATGTTATCCGATCATCCAGCACTTTATCTGAACCTCCAGCACATCATCCTTTCCTTCGGGGGGGTGAATTAGTGGTGCTTAGTAAATTTAACCGAATTTAAAAGTTCGATCGATAAATCAGTATAGGAAACACATTTAACAAAAAGAGCAAGTAAGGATTACGAGTAATAAATATATATGCAATAACAAATCAAGGAAAGAGAAAGAATGTAAACTAATTTATAGTGGCTCGGTCGTCATGACCTACATCCACTCTTGATTCCTCTTCCCTCGATGCCACTGACTTTTACCACCAATCTTCTTTCCAATGGGCGAAGATCAACCACCCTTGTTCCAACTCTTCTCCTTTTAACAGGCTTAGGTGAGAACCTTCACACTCACTCTTTGACAATACACCTCACACCTCTTACAACTGAAAATCACTTCTAAACTCAAGGAGGAAGAGACTTAACTAATGCTCAAAGAGAATTAATTACAACCCTTACAAACTTCACCACTTATTTCTTGCTCCAATCCAAGCCTTAATAGAGGTATTTATAGCCCCAAATAGCTTAAAAATGGAGCTAAAAAATTCAAATCACTAAAAATTTCATGATTTAAATGATCCTACAGTCGTAACTTTTGATGTTATAATTTTAAACTTTTGGGTAGTACTACAACCGTAAAATTTGAATCCAAGTGATACTACCACCATCCCAGGTAGTACCATCGTCGATAGTGCTTATGATACTAGGAAGGGAAAAAGAGGAATGGAATTTGGAAAGAAATTCACCACCATGCTTAAAGTCATAAGAGGATAACTTGCGTAAAATTGCGTAACTTGCGTAAAATTGCGTAAAGAAATTCACCGACAGAAACAAACTCAGAACATAACTTGCGTAAAATTGATAAAAAGTTCACCACCATGCTTAAAGTCATAAGAGGATATAGAAAATTCACCACCTCAAGTAAATTAAATAATAATACAAAACTAAATCAAAAGACTCACCACTCAAGGATGCATCCAAGAGATACAGAGTTTCAGAGACTCCAAAGAACTTCTGCAAATACAAATCAAGTATCTATAAAGTCTTTCTAGCCCTAGAATCGAAATAAGTATTAGTGCTTGAAACATCCCTTTATGCATAGGGAACTATGACATTAAGTGCTTCACATCTGCCACCTAACCCCTTTAATACATTCCTTGGTCATGAAGAAAGGTATCTTGAAATAGTTTTAATTTTGTTCAAAGAATATGCTCATGAGCTGTCATTTTCTAGTGGGCTAGGTTGAAAACTCTAAAATATTATAGTGGACTATGGGGAATACCATAGGATCAGTAAGATGCATAAGTATTTATTGTAGCAAATTAGACACTTTCGTGTCAATCTCCCCTAGCTGAAAAGACTTGTCTTCAAGTCTTAATTTGTTTCATCACCATAATAAGGACTTAAATCAGCCACAATGAATATTGATGATATCCCGTAATCTTTAGGTAGCTCAATCTCATAAGCATTCTCTCGAGTTCTTTTAAGCACTTTGAATAGACCATTAGCATTTGGTTTCAACTTCCCAAATTTACCAGGTGGAAACCTCTCCTTCCTTAGATGAATCCAAACTAAATCACCTGCATTAAACCTCACATGCTTTCTATATTTGTTAGTTGCTCGCTTATATCTTTCATTTTGCTTCTCAATGGTTGCTTTAACATCATCATGTAACTTCTTTTTTCTGTTTAGCCCTCTTGTCAGCATCTCCACTAAATTGCTTAGTTATAGAATGAGGGACTAAGTCCAAGGGCCAGTAGGATTAGCACCATAAACAACCTCAAAAGGACTCTTACCAATGTTATGATGCATGGAACGATTGTAAGCAAACTCAATTTGTGGAAGAATGAGATCATATTGCTTAATGTTCTTGTAACATAGCTTCTAAGTAAGTTTCCAAAGCTTCTATTTGTTACCTTTGTTTGCCCATTGGTTTATAGATGATGAGAGTGTAACTTCTTTTTTCTGTTTAGCCCTCTTGTCAGCATCTCCACTAAATTGCTTAGTTGTAGAATGAGGGACTAAGTCTAAGGACCAGTAGGATTAGTACCATAAACAACCTCAAAAGGACTCTTACCAATGCTATGATGCATGGAACGATTGTAAGCAAACTCAATTTGTGGAAGAATGAGATCATATTGCTTAATGTTCTTGCAACATAGCTTCTAAGCAAGTTTCCCAAGCTTATATTTGTTACCTTTGTTTGCCCATTGGTTTGTGGATGATGAGAGCTACTGAAGTTCAAAAAAGTGTCAAGTTTCCTCTATAGAGTTATCTAAAAATGGCTAAGAAATTTTGAATCTTGATCAGACACCATAGTTCTTACAAAGTCGTGCAATCTAACGATCTCCTTGAAGTACAAATCAGCAACATAAGATGCATTATTTGATTTATTGCAGGGAACAAAGTGAGACATCTTTGAAAATCTGTCAACAACAATCATGATAGAATCTTTGTTTCTTTGAGTTCTTAGCAGTCTCAAGACAAAATCAAGACTCACATCCTCTCATGGAGCATTCGACACTGGTAATAGAGTATACAAACCTAAATTTTAGCTTCGTGTTTTTACCAAGTGACACACTCTATATTGCTTTACAAATCTCTCCACACTCTGCATTGCTTTACAAAGTTCTTTTAGGCCAATAGAATTTTGATTGAATAAGAGAAAGAGTTTTGTTCCTACCAAAATATCCTCCCAAAGTATCATCATAAGCTTTAGCTAGAATTACATATCTCAAAGAACAAGATGGAAAACACAAGGCATTAGCTCAAAAAATAAATCCATCATAGTAAATTGTTGAAAAGAACTTGATTTACAATTCTATCATATTGAGTTGAAATCTATATCATCCTGATAGAGATCTTTGAATGTCTCTAATCTAACCACTTTAACTTCCATGGCAGATATAAATAATATTTTCTTCTCAATGCAATAGCAACTACATTTTGAATGCCAGATTTATGCTTGATTATGAAGTTATAAGATTGCAGGAACTCCACCTAAGTTGCATGCCTCTTGTTTAGCTTGTGTTGGTAATTAATAAACTTCAATGTCTCATGATCAGAATATAAGACAAATGGCTAAGTAAGAAGATATTGACTCTAATGAGATAAAACTCGATAAATGGCATAGAACTCCTTGTCATATATAGAATATTTCCTCCTTGTATCATTCAACTTCTCACTAAAAAATACAATGGGCTTTGATTCTTGACTCAAAACAGTACCAATTCTCACATTAGATGCACCATATTCAACCTCAAACACTTTGTCAAAATTGGGTAGTGCCAAAATAGGAGATTCGGTTACCTTTTTTTAATAGCTAAAAAGCTTCATCGACCTCATTAGTCCACTTGAGTTTATCACCTTTCAGGCATTCAGTGATTGGAGCAACAATCGAGCTGAAACCCTTGATGAATCTTCTGTAAAAAAAGTTAAACTATGGAAACTCCTCACATCATGCAATAAAGTCAGTGTTGGCCAATTATGAATAGCTTCTACCTTACTTTGATCTATCATGATTCTATCTTTTGAAACAACATATCCAAGAAACACCACACTATGAGTAAAAAAGTCACACTTCTTCAAATTAGCATAAAGCTTTTACTGCCTCAAGATAAGAAAAATCTTCTTAAGATGATTCATATGTTCTTCCTTACTTTTGTTGTACACCAATATGTCATCATAATAAACCACAACAAAAGTTCTAATGCATACCTTAAGTATATGATTCATAAATCTCATGAAATACCAAGAGCATTAGATAACCTAAATGGCATAACAAACCATTCATACAAGCCTTCTCGAGTTTTAAATATTATTTTCCACTCATCTCCAAGCCTCATTCTTATTTAGTGATAGTCACTCCTCAAATCAATTTTAGAGAAAATAGAAGCACCATACAATTAATCAAGTAAGTCATCTAACATTGGAATGGAAAAATGATAGTCAATAGTGATTTTATTGATGACACGATTATCCATACACATTCTCCAAGAACCATCTTTGATTCATACTCTCCCCAATCAACTCTTTTTTCACCAACTCATCTAATTGCCTTTTTGAAGTTCTTCATGCTCCTTAGGATTCATTCTGTAAGCTGCCTTATTAGGTAGGATAAATCCCATAATAAGATCAATATGATGTTGGATGTCTCTTAATGATGGAAGACCTTGTGGAATTTCTTCTAGTATAATGTCTTGAAACTCCTCCAGGATTAGTTTCATGTTTGTCGATGGCTCATTGTAATATTCATTCTCTTCTACAACTACTAGAGCCATGATATGACTACCCCTTTTTAGTTTACCCTTGCATTCACCATAGGACATAAAAGCACTAACTTCCTTCTTTGGTGCATTAATTTCAAAAGGCTGTAATGAAGCTAAAATAATCTTTTTTTAATTCACCTTAAAAGAATAAGTATGTTTATAGCCATCATACAATACCCTCCTATCATAATGTCAAGGTTTGCCCAACAGTAAATGACAAGCATCTATAGAAGCAACATCACACCATACTTCATCTTTATAATACTTGCTAATAGAAAACAGAACTAAATATCTTTTAGTTATCTTGATGTCGCTTTCTTTTTACAGCCAACATAATTGGTAGGGATGTTGATGACGGATTATGTCCAACTTTAGCTTCTGCATCATCTCGAAAGATATCATATTCTCAAAGCTACCACTATCAATGATCACTAAGCACACCTTGGCATTAGAGGTACATTTAGTATAAAACACATTCTTTTTTACCCAACTTTCATTATTAGCCGCATAAGATACTTGTAAGCTATATTGTAACATAATAGATAAACCATGATCAGCATAAGTAACATCTTCCTCATCTTCATATTTTTGTTCGTCATTGGCTTCATTTCCTTCTTCGTCACTATGTTCTTCAACTAATGTAACAATCCTCCTATTTGGACAATCTGAAGCAACATGCCCAATACCATGACACTTAAAGCATTTTCAGCAATTAGGTGTAGAAAAATTAGGTGGCAATTTGCTGTTGACTGATCATTCACTCTTGTCTTGCCCCTTCAATACTATTTTGCACTAGTGAGTATACTTAGAATTTTCTCCTCTCGTATAACCATCTTTCGCCCAATATCGAGAACCATTTTCAAACATCTGTTGTTTCTCCACTTTTAAAGCTAGCTTACTCACATCATTCAAGGACCAATACGATTAGAGTTGAACCACTTTAGCAATCTCATATTTTAGACCTCCTAGGTATCTTATAATAGTCTGCTCTTCTAGTTCCATAATCTCTCCTTTTAACATAAGATTATTGAACTCTGCTGTGTACTCTTCCACATTAGGATTTTTTTGCTTAAAACCATAGATTTTCATAAAGATTTCTTGCTTATAGTTGTCATGTAAGTATTTGCTTTTCAGCTCTCTTTTCATTTTCTCCCATATTACTATCTTACTCTTCCTCTCACATTTTCTTTGCTTCTTCAGATTTTCCCACAAAAAAGATACATTCCTTCTGAGTTTGATTGTCACAAGCTTAACTTTCTTTTGTTCTAGTGGTTCATGAAAATCGAATATTCTTTCTATTGTATTGGGCTAATCAATAAAATCATCAAGATTGATTTTACTTTCAAATTCTGAAATATTCAATCTTGGATTGTATTTGTTCTATCATTCATCTTGGTCTCTACGCCTTAGCTGAAATCTTTGAAACCCCCATGGGTAAGATGGCATATCATTATCAGAACCATATATTTGGCTGACATTTTCATGCTGATTATTTTTGTTCCGAAGTTCTTCAACAATTTCATTTTTTTCTTGTAGACTATGTAACAAACTTTGTAGCTACAACTTCAATGATTCAACATCATCTTCATGGCCACTACCTTCACCAACTATATCTTTTCCATTTCGACTTGCCATGATCTCTAGCCTTTAGCTATGATACCAAACTAATACTGGGAAGGGAGAAAGAGGAATGAAATTCGAAAAGAAATGAGAAATCAAAATTCAAGTTGTAGAACAGAAATAAACTCAGAACATAACTTATGTAAAATGGATAAAAAGTTTATCACCAAGTTTAAAGTCGAAAGAGGATACATAAAATTCATCACCTCAAGGAAATTAAATAAGGATACAAAACTAAATCAAAAGACTCGCCACTCAAGGACGCATCCAAGAGATACAGAGTTTTAGAGACTCCAAAGAACATCTGCAAATACAAATCATATATCTATAAATTCTTTCTAGCCCTATAATATCAAAATAAGTACTAATGTATGAAATATCCCTTCATGCATAGGGAACTATGACATTTAGTGTTTCACATCTGCCACCTAACCCCTTTAACATTCCTTAGTCATAAAGAAAATCATCTTGAAATAGCTTTAACTTTGTCCAAGGAATATGCTCCTACTTTGTCTAAGGAATATGCTCCTGAGCTATCATTTCTGAATGGGCTTGGTTGAAAACTCTGAAATATTATAGTGGACTGTGGGGAATACCAAATGATGATGCATAAGTGTTGATTGTAGCAAATTAGACACTCCTGTGTCAGCTAATAGGAATAAAATAGTGTCTATCGGCTTTCTAGGTGATACCACTTTCTGGGCCTGATAGTACCACCATTTAGGCTTGCTCAAGGCCACTACTTTGGCTTCCTAATGAGCTAAACTTGACTCTGGTTCAAGCCCAAAAGGTTTTTTGATAAGTTAGCATGGTTTTAACCTAATACCAACTTAATTTGACCCCAAACAATCTTGATCAAGACATAAACAATCAAATCATATTTTTGGTATAATCACGAAGCTTTCAGCATGTTGTTCATCACTCTGTCATGTCATCTGATCATCCGGCACTTCGTCTGAACCTTCAGCACATCATCCTTTCTTTCGGTATATTGCCTGATCCATCAGCATGTTAATATTCCCACAACATCCAATCTTTTGGTGCAATGCTCGATCCTTCCGGTATGATGCCCGAACTCATTGCACAAAGTTCAATTTTTAACACATTAACCAATCCTCTAGCTTGATGTCAAGTTTTAGACATGATACTTATCCAGCCCAACATCTTATTCTCCTGCTTCAATAATTTGCCCTTCGATGGTTTGAGTCTGTGATCGAAGTTTTTTCTACATCACTTATCTCAAAAACATATTAGTCCATAAACTTATCAATTGATTTCATCATTAAAATCTGAGATTGGACACTAACTAGTCTATTTGATTATAGAATAATTTTTTAAAAAATAATAAAGTTAAATAAATTTATAGGTTGAGTATAGTCTATTTTATTAGGAATTTTATCAAATAAATTATTTTTAAGAATTATTATAAATCAGTAATTCAAGAGGTGCATCTCATAATTGTAATAGATGTACTCTACTTCTTAACATAAATCATTAAGAAATATGGCCTTTCACTATCAATTTTATTTTTAGTTTTAATTTACTATGAAACAGTGGTCATGTAAATTATCTCATTCATAATATATTTCAAAAAGAATATTTTGAATGATTTGATTACTATAAGTTAGACATGACTTAAATGTGAATGTGTATATGATAATATACAGTGTAAGAGTGCATGTATTTTTTATGAGGTGCAATGTGAGAGCATAGGAATATGTTACAATACGTAATATATGTATATGTTATGATGTGTAGTGTACGAGTGCACATATATATTATGATACATAGTATGGGAGTGCCCATATATATTATCACGTATGGTCTAAGAGTGCATATATATATATATATATATATATATATATGTGTGTGTGTGTGTGTGTGTGTGTGTTTGTGTTTTACCTCTTTATTTTGCATATGCTATGTTGTTGCTAAATAAGTCATGAGGGGTTTACTATTAAATATCTTCTATTGATGATTTTGAAATATTATAATATGATAATACATGCTTACTTACATAAAACTATAAAGACTTATACTTCCTAAATAATTAGTCATTATAAACTCTATTTTACTAGGAAAGATACTAGAACCTCACCTAAATGATAGGATAAGGAAGTGAATATATGCAAGCTCATACTAGTGCAAATATGAATGATGACTAATGATCATTTATATGTGCATAATTTTTTGACATATTGTGTGAGTTTTTTTTTTTTTTTTTGTTAAAGGTTATAAGTATATACAAGTGTCAAAATCACTATGTATAGGAGGAACTTTGTCGTTTTGTTTAGTAAATTAGCTGGTTTTACTTTTAAGATTTTTTATTTTTTGCTAAACTTCTTATTAATAGCAATAAAGGAATTGAAAAGTGACATCCTCTTTTAGTAAGGTATTATATCCAAAAAATCCATAAATTAATACTTTCATCTACAATTGATTGAGAGATAAGCTTCACCGTTCTTTTATCTTCTTCTATGTTAAAAACAAACTTTTCTTTTTATTCTTTAAAGAATGATATAAAATCTCTATCATCTATTACATCTTTAAAACTATCCATGGATGATAATTTCTTTTAAACCTTTTGATTCGAGAAAATTATCATCATAATTTTAATCTCTGTTAATCTTTTACATCAAATCTAGATAATAAGATCCAAAATAAATTATAAAAATTATCACCTATACATTCAATCTCCTTTTTTGGAGGTGATCAAGCTTTCAATATGTTGATCTATCTCTATCAATTAATTGGTGTCGTGGTGATATTTCTCTATCAACTAATTGGTGTCATGTTAATCTTTTCTATCGATCGTCTTTGTCCTACTGCAATCTATCATGTCATAGCTTCCTTAATCATGATATATTCTCTTATTTAATAATTATCATAAAAAAAATTTTCTCTCTATAGTTTCTCTCTCCTTGAATTTTTTTTTTAATGACTCTCTCCTTAAATTTTCTCTCTCTATAATTTCTCTCTCTCTCCTCAAGTTTTCCTCTCATTGGATTTTCTCTCTCTAAGGAAAACTTCATCTTAATTCTTTCTCTAAAAAGACCTCTTAGCTCTCTATTGATATATCTTATCAAGATCTAATTTGACTTTGAGATTATGGATAGGAGTTGCTCTCTCTTAATTTATCTTTTCAAGAACTAATTCGATCTTGAGAATTGAACCCGCCTTTAATTAAAAAAAAACTCTTAAAAATAATGATTATCGAAAAAAATCATATATAGTAATGATAATAAAGGAGAATAGAGAAGATATTTTAAAACTGAAACTCGTATTAAATATAATAATTTATAATCTCTGGATCTCTATTTCTTTTCCGCTATCTCATCACTCCTCTTAATTGTATATCTAAAGTATTAGATATGTCCTTTATTAGTCTACCAATTATGATAAGAACGCTTACACATTATTAAATTAAAATCATATTTGATAATAAAATTTAATTTAATATTTGAACAGAAAATTGTACAAATAAAAACATGTACGCATGAGTTGGAGAAGGGGAAGACATAAGAAATACCACATAAAAAATTAGAATCCCTTTTATAAATCTCATAGAATAATAATGACCGGATCACTTGGAGAGATTCTAAATCCTGACGATGATCATTCAAAAATTTATATATAAATTACAAAATAAATAATACAAAAAAGAAAGAAATGGTGTAATAAGATGTGAATGAATCCCTAAGTAGATTAAAAGCTCAAAAACGTCGTCATCCTACTCGACTTCTACTACGTATCTGTAAAAGCAACGACAACCCAACCGCCATAACGGTCAAAGCCAACCCGTCCCGCCACCGCCGCGCAGGCTCTCCACCGTTCGTCTCCGGGCTGCTGGTCGACGGCACCGCGCCTCGGTATTTCGGGTTGCTCCCGTACAAACTCTGTATCCCCTCGACGTCGTCGGTCGTCAGCTCCACCTTCCTCGTCCGTGTCCTGATCGCCGGGTACATGATGGCGTCGACCGCCGCCGAGTGGCCGAGTCCCAGCAGATGGCCGATCTCGTGGACCGCCACCGACTCCAGGTCCACCGCCACGTCCGAGATGGCCCTCGCTACGTCCCCCTCGGCCACCCACGCCTCCGCCGCGTCCAGGTGGAGCCGCCCGTCCGTCGGCGAGAAGGCATGCCCCAGCGTGCCCAGCACGCCGTCGAACGGCTCCCCGTCCCCGTGCTCACCCCGGTAGAAACCGACCGTTATGTCGGCGTCCGCGGCCAAGTCCGTCTCCTCGAACGTCAGCGTGGTCGCGGCGGACCACCGCCCAAAGGCGCGGGCGAAGACGGCTTTGAGGATGGCGCGGTCGATGGGGACGGCGGAAGTGGCGGTGATGGCGTACTTGAGGTTGCGTCGCCAGAAGGGCCAAGTAGGAGCGTCCGGGAAGTAGGCGTACAGGTTGCGTCCAGGGAGGGCCGAGGAGCCGTTGACGAAGTCGGCGACGCCGCAGCGAGGGGACATGAGCTGGTCGACGGTGGGCTCGTCGATCTCGCCGGTGGCGCTGAGGCCGAAGAAGCGTTGGTAGGATCGGATAGCGATCTCAAGTGCGTCGTCGAAGGAGTCGGTGGAGTTCATCGACGAAGTAGGGAGGTAGCCAAAGTGCTTGAGATAATGCTTGAGGTCGGCGAGGCCTGGCTTGTCGTCGCCGCGGTGGCAGCCGGAGAGGTTCCGGAAGGAGAGCCAGGGGTTAATGGTGGGCGGAGGAGGAGGGAAGAAGAAGGTGGAGGCCGAGAGCGATGAAGCCGGCAAGAGGAGGAGTCCGGCGATGGCCGCAAGGAAGAGGAAGGAGTTGGAGGAGGTCATGGTTTCGGGCTTTGGCATGGAAGGAGGGGGGGAGAGTAGTTTGGAAGATTACATCTAATCAAATCACTCACGAAGCTTATATTAATTTCAATTACCTAAGAAAGCAAGATTTAGCTTATGGCCTATACTGTTTGCTGTTGTGGATGTATGATGTTGGAAACATATACAAGTCAATCAATCAATCAATCAATAATAATAATTATTATTATTATTAATAAAAATAAAAATATATACACATATACAGAAAATCTTGCTGCAATTAGTCATTTAGGTAAATGAATAAACCAGATGTCCTTTCTAGAATCATAAAGTTATTGTCAATGGGATTAGGTGTCCTGCCTCTAATATGTTGAATTAGAGTTCAAGTTGGCTAAAAGTGGGTGAGCCACAAGTAGAATGTTCTGCAACTTAAATAAATGAGAGGGGATGTGGCCACTGCTACCTCTTTCGAAAGATGCTAATTAAAACACTGAATCATTATTTTTTGTGATTTAGAACACCGGTCAGACCGACCAATATATGATGACTGATAGTTGTCGATCTAATCCAACACTCCTAATTAAAAATTTCTTCTTACTTGATGGCAGGAGGACACGTCACAAACAGATACCTTCCTTAGTACACGTGGTTATTGACAATTAGATGATACGACTGCCTCCTTTGTTTTATGATTAGACCATCTAACCAACCACCAAGGAAGTAACCGTAGTACTTTGGAGCCTTCTCCATGGATAGAAGGCATCATCATCACCCTTCGTCTTTAGATAACAACAACATTTAGTCCATGCGTGTGCACATAATAGCTAACACTGTGACTATTCCTTCAGAAACAATAAAATAAAGACAAATGAATCTCTTTCTGCCAGCTACTGAAATGGTCGAGCTTGTACTTTTGTGATGCTTCATCCTACCCTTTGACAGAGTGTTTATATCTTTAACACCGTGTTGATGAGGCAAGATTTTGCTGTTGCATCAAATCGGTAAATATTTTGGGTGAAGGCAAACTAAATGGCAACAGCATTTTAAATGCCCATTCTCTCTCTGCCCTGCTCGTAACAGATAACTAATATGCAGCATTACAACAAATAATAACCTAACAACCAAAGAGTTACAAAGCAGATGAGAAAGCACTGTTCTAGCAAGAAGAGATCTACAAGTGTTGTATATATCTTTCACAAGAAAAAAAAAAAAACACATTACACCCATCATAGTGGAGATTTCGTTGGAATACCAGGATGACGAGGAAACCTTCTCGGCGTCGGACGGTCTTTCAAACAGATAACAGTAGTTCGTTGTCCTTTTGGGCTATGTGAATCCACTGGAAATGACAATAACACTAGTTAGAAATTGCTGACAACTCTCAACGACATTATTACTTGTAATTTTAGTTGCATTTTCCTAGCAACAACACAAAAGGAAGTTACAAACAAAACTATGATATCAGCAAGAAACAGACTATCCCACCAGCCTATCTCACATGAACAATGGGAAAGTGGCTCCCAGAACTTGAAATATGTACCATGATCTGACAGTTGAAAGATAAATTGAATTTCTAGTCCAAAAATTTACAAAGAAATAAGAGAACATGTGGCAGCTCAACAATCATGTCCCTGAAGCAGATTTTTGCAGCATAGGAATTCATAATGCCAAAAGAACTTCCACGCAAAGACTAAGTAAGATGATAAATTAAATCTCTTTCCCAGTATTCTAGGGCTTGAAGCTGCAAAATGAGATGTTTTATCAAATGACTGATCAAGATGTACTTCTTAAGATGCCTTTCTCAGTCCATACCCTTTTGCCCACTTATTCTTGGAGGATGATTTCTGTTTGGTACTAAGTCCATGCCAATTTATCAAGTCAAGATCATAATTTGGATACACCAAGCCAATATTGCAACACAAAAGTAGTCATCAGAAATTCAATTGAAAAGTTGTAAAAGATGATGATAATGAACAAAGATAAGATGAAAGGCATATCAATCACAAAGCAGAAATAATGAACCACATCACCAATGTTTGTTTAAGCTATTCCAGCAGCATCTTCACTTCCCACAGCAAAGGTCCATCTGATAGACCTGTCTATTTAAGCCTTCCTTCTCAAGGTGCATTTTTGGTTTCTACAAGTATGCAAGTTCAAGATCGAATGCAGCTTCTACAAGTGGGGGCAAAATGATGCTACCAAGTCATATAAATGGGAATTTTGGAACATGACATGTCAAACTTAATTGTATATGTTTGGTGAATGTGAATTATGGCCTAAATTGCCTAACTCATGTTTTAAACTGTTTTAAACATCTCTAACTCTCTTGCAATATATTCACCAATATATGTTTGTCAAAGATAAAAACAGCATAAACAAACCTGTGCACAACTCTAAAATGGAAGCACCCATCAACTGAATTGCTTTCCCTGCGCTTTTGACTTCTTCCTGCACAAAACATCAAGCAAGACATGACCTATTAAGAAACAAAGAAAAGAAAAATATTGGTTGATAGAAATGCTTAAGTTGAGCCTTTAATGATGACACGGGAGTGCCTAATTTGCTACAATTAGCTCATGTGAATCTTACCGATCCTATGGTATTCTCTATAACCCACAATGTTTGTCTAATAGTCTTTAATCCAATCCACTCAAATCTGACAGCTCATAAGCATATTCCTTAGTCAAAGTTAAAGGTGTTTTTCTTCACGACCAAGGAATGCATTAAAGGGAGGTAGTTTCCAACTATAAAACACTTAATTTCGTAGTTTCTTAATAAAGGATTGTTTCATACAAGATTTGACTTACCGGTCCGTACCGATGTACCGACATATTGTCAGTACCGGTACCGGACGATACGCACGATGTGTACCACCGGTATATTAAATTATAATATTATATTATATAATATTCTTATAATATATTAAATATATTTATAAAAAAAAAAGGGACGACGTCGCCTCGATCTTTCTCCCCGCGCGGGGAGACATTCCGTCTCCTCTCGCCGGAGAAAAAGAGAGCGAGGACGCTCGCCCGACGACGGCGCATGGGCGACCCACGGGCGGCGACGGCGCGTGGGCGAGGGAGGCAACAGTGCGCGAACAAGGACGACGCTAGGTTTTCTTCTTCTCTTTTTTTTTCTTCTTTTCCTCTTCTGCTTCTACCCTTTTTCTCCCACAATCGACCTGATTTCTCCCTCAATCGGCCGCTAACGACCAAAATCGACCTTCGATGGTCGATTTTTGGTGGTACCGCCCGGTAGCGGGCGGTCCGCGTACCGACAACCTGGCGGACCGGTATGTACCGCCCAAGCGGTACAGGTCGAAATTGCAAACCTTGGTTTCATGCACTAGTACTTATTTTGGTGTTTTAGGGTTAGAAGAAACTTTAGAATCTGATGATATTGGCAGAAGCTCTTTGAGTTCTCTCTTAAACTCTGTATCTCTTGGATGCTTCCTTGAGTGAGTCTTTTGTTACAATTCTGTATCATTGTTTAATATCCGTGGGGTGGTGAATTTTTTGTATCCCTTTGTGATTTTAAATTTGGTGGTGAACTATTTGTCGATTTTATGCAAGTTTTATCCTAAGTTTCTTTTCTTTTCTTTTCAATCCGAAAGATATTCTAGCAAATACAACTCAACTATCGGTTTCTCTCTTTTTTTTTGAATTTCATTCCTCTTTCTCCCTTCCCCGGTATCAGTTTGGTATCAAAGCTAAAGGCTAGAGATCATGGTAAAGCGGAATGGAAATAAAATAGTTGGTAAAGCTAGTGGTCATGAAGATGATGTTGAATCCTTGAGATTGCAGCTACAAAGATTGCTACACAATCTACAAGAGAAAAATGAAACTATTGAAGAACTTTGGAGTGGAAACAATCAGCATAAAAATGATGCCCAAATGTTTTGCTCTGATGATGATACATCTCTTTACCAAGGGAGTTTGGAAGATTTCAGACAAGGTGTAGAGACCAAGTCGAGTGGTATAACAAATACAACTCAAAGTTGGATATTCCGGAGTTTGAAGGTAAAATCAATGTTGATGACTTTATCGATTGGCTTAATACGATGGAAACAATATTCAACTTTCATGAACCACTTATTCAAAAGAAGGTAAAGCTTGTGGCACTCAAGCTCAGAAGGAATGCATGTTTTTGGTGGGAAAATCTAAAGAAATAAAAAGAACGTGAGGGAAAGAATAAGATCGTGACATAGAAGAAAATAAAAAGAGAGTTGAAAAGAAAATATTTACCTGACAATTATAGATAAGAAATATTTCTTAAAATCAATGATTTCAAGCAAAAAGATCTTAGTGTAGAGGAGTACACAGCAGAATTCGACAATCTTATGTTAAATGAGAGCTTGTAGAACCAGAAGAACAAACCATTGCAAAATACTTAGGAGGTCTAAAATATGAGATTGCCAAAATGATTCAACTCCAGCCATATTGGTCTTTGAATGATGTGAGGAAGCTGGCTTTAAAAGTGGAGAAGCAGCAAAAGTTTGAAAAGGGTTCTCGATACGAGGCGAAAGATAGTTATACAAGAGGGGGAAATTCCAAGCCTACTATCCAAAGCAAAGTAGTGTCGAAAGTGCAAGACAAGGGTGAAGGATTAGTTGGCAGCAAACACCACCTACTTCTTCTACACCAAGTGGCCGAAAATTATTCAAATGTCATGGTTTTGGGCATATTGGTTCAGATTGTCTAAATAGGAGGGTTGTCACATTGGTTAAAAAACATAGTGATGGAGAAGGAAATGAAATCAATGACGAACCAAAATATGATGATGATGAGGAAGATGTTACTTATGTTGATCATGGTTTGTCTATTGTGCTAGCTTACAAGTATCATATGTGGCTAAGGATGAAAGTTGGGTAAGAAAGAACATGTTCCATACCAAATGCACTTCTCATGGCAAGGCATGCTTGGTGATCATTGACAGTGGTAGCTTTCAGAATGTGGTATATATGGAGATGGTGCAAAAGCTAAAATTGGATACAATCCCTCATCCACATCCTTATCAATTATGCTGGTTGCAAAAAGAAAATGACATCAAGGTAACTAAAAGATGTTTAGTTTCGTTTTCTATTGGCAATAATAAAGATGAAGTATGGTGTGATGTTGCTCCTATGAATGCTTGTCATTTGCTGTTGGGCAGACCTTGGCATTATGATAGGAGGGTATTATATGATGGCTACAAACATACTTATTCTTTTAAGGTGAATGCAAGGAAGATCATCTTAGCTCTATTACAACCTTCTAAAATAAGTGCATCAAAGAAGGAAGTTAGTGTTTTTATGTCATGGTGAATGCAAGGGTGAATTCGAAATGGGTGGTCATGTTTTAGCTCTACTAGTAGTAGAGGAGAATGAATATCACAAGGAGCCACCAACAAACATGAAATCAATCCTGGAGGAATTTCAAGACATTGTACCGGAAGAGATTCAACATGGCCTTCCACCTTTAAGAGACAATCAGCATCACGTTGATCTTATTACAGGGGCTGTCCTACCTAATAAGGCAGCCTACATAATGAGTCCTAAGGAATATAAAGAACTTCAAAGGCAAGTAGGTGAGTTGGTGAAAAAGGGGTTGATTCGGGAGAGTATGAGTCCTTGTGCGGTTTCAGCCTTGTTGGTGTCTAAGAAGGATGGTTCTTGAAGAATGTGTGTAGACAGTCGCGCCATCAACAAAATCACAATCGACTATTGTTTTCCCATTCCAAGATTAGATAATTTACTTGATTAATATTATGACATTTTGATTTTCTCTAAAATTGATTTGAGGAGTGGCTATCACCAAATAAGAATGAAGCTTGGAGATGAGTGAAAAATAATATTTAAAACTAGAGAATGTTTATATGAATGGTTGGTTATGTCATTTGGACTATCTAATACTCCTAGCACTTTTATGAGATTTATGAATCGCATACTTAAACCGTGCATTGGGACTTTTGTTGTAGTTTACTTTGATGACATATTGGTGTACAACAAGAATGAGTAAAAGCATATGAATCATATTAAGAATATTATTCTTATTTTGAGGCAACAAAAGCTTTATGCTAATATGAAGAAGTGTGAATTTTTTACTCCTAGTATAGTATTTTTGAGATATGTTGTTTCAAAAAATAGAATCATGATGGATCAAAGTAAGGTAGAAGCAATTCTTAATTGGCCAAGACCTGCTTCATTGCATGATGTGAGGAGTTTCTATGGTTTAACTTCCTTTTATAAAAGATTCATCAACGATTTCAGCTCGATTGTTGCTCCAATCACCGAATGCCTAAAAAGTGATAAATTCAAGTAGACTAATGAGACAGATGAAGCTTTTGAAATATTAAAAAGAAAGGTGACCGAAGCTCCTATTTTGATACTACCCAATTTTGGTAAGGTGTTTGAGGTTGAATGTGATGTCTCTAATGTGGGAATTGATGTTGTTTTGAGCCAAGAAGCAAAGCTCATTGCTTTTTTTAATGAGAAGCTGAATGATACAAGAAGGAGATATTCTGCCTATGACAAGGAGTTTTATGCCATTTATCGAGCTTTATCTCATTGGAGTCATTATCTTCTTGCCAAGCCATTTGTCTTATATTATGATCATGAGACATTAAAGTTTATTAATCACCAGCACAAACTAAACAAAAGGCATGCAGCTTGGGTGAAGTTCTTGCAATCTTATAAATTTACAATCAAGCACAAATCTGGTGTTCAAAACGTAGTTGTTGATGCATTGAGCAGAAAATATTCTTTGTTAATAGCCATGGAAGTCAAGGTGCTTGGACTTGAGACATTCAAAGATCTGAATGATGTAGATTTCGACTCAATATAGCAGAATTACAAATTAGGTTCTTTTCAGCAATTTTCTATCATTAATGGTTTTCTTTTTCGGGCTAATGCCTTGTGTCTTCTATCTTGTTCTTTGAGACATAATTCTGGCTGAAGCTCATGATGGTGTTTTGAGAGGACATTTTGATAGGGACAAGACTCTAGCTCTTATTCAATTAAATTTCTATTGGCCTAAGATGTTCAGAGATATGGAGAGACTTTGTAAAGCAATGTCGAGTGTGTCATTTGGCAAAACAATAAGCCAAAATTCAGTTTTGTACACTCCATTGTCAGTGCCTAATGCTCCATGGAAGGATGTGAGTCTTGATTTTATCTTGGGACTGCCAAGAACTCAAAGGAACAAAGATTCTATCATGGTTATTGTTGATAGATTTTTGAAGATGTCTCATTGTTCCCTACAATAAATCAAATGATGCATCTCATATTGTTGATTTGTACTTCAAGAAAATTGCTAGATTGCATGACATTCCAAGAACTATGGTGTATGATCGAGACTCAAAATTTTTTAGCCATTTTTGGAGAACTCTATGAAGGAAGCTGGGTACATCTTTGAATTTCAGCAGCTCTCATCATCCACAAACTGATAAGCAAACAGAGGTAACAATAGAAGCTTGGGAAACTTGCTAGAAGCTATGTTGGCAAGAACATTAAGAAATGAGATCTCATTCTTCCACAAATTGAGTTTGCCTATAATCGTTCCCTGCATCATAGTGTTGGTAAGAATCCTTTTGAGTTTGTTTATGGTGCTAATCTGATAGGACCCCAACTAAGTCGGATCCTAGCCGATTGAGTCGAGTCCTTAGATTGGACCTTGTTGGCCGACCTAGACCTGACATTAGGTCGGCTATGAGAAGATCTTGAGTCAATTGTAATAAATCAGCCCAAATCCTAGTAGGATTAGGATTTGGCTGAATCAGAGACTAATTAGGAGTCGGAGTCAGGTTTAGGTCAATCGAGTCGTGATTGTAATAAAACCCTAAAGTATACATCCACACCCTAGTTAGTCGCCACCCACCTTGCTTATGGGAGTCGGCTAAGCTTAGGAGAAGAGGCGGGTAGGGTTTAGGGAGTAGGAGTTAGAGTCTCTCTAGGATTTAGGGTTTTGAGTCCTATATAAGCATGTAGCCGCACCCTTCTTTTCATCAAGCAATATATAACTTTTCTTCAGCCTTTGTGGCCGACTACCAAAGAGGGAGGAACCCCTATAGAGTTCCAAGGAGCCGATCCCCTACAGAGATCATCCAACGATAGAATCGTACGGGGTTCCATCATTTGGTATCAGAGCGACGTTCTTGGTGTCCCGCTGCTCTTCCACCTTCGCCACTGCCTTCAGCCGCCCCACCATCATCCATTGCAGTTCCCAACTGCTGATCTCGTTACCGACTCCACCGTCATCACCCTCTGTCGCAGATCCAACATATGCTGTCGTCGCAACCAAGGTTTGACTTATCGGTCCGTACCGGTGTACTGATATATTGTTGGTACCGGTATGGTACTAGTATCGGGCGGTATGCACAATGTGCACCGCCCAGTATTAAAATATAATATATATTTTATATAATATAATATTATATAATATAATATTAAAAATTAAAAATTAAAAAAAAGGGCGACGTCGCCTCGATCTTTCTCCCCGCCCGGGGAGACGCTCCGTCTCCTCGCGCGGGAGAAAAAGCGGCCGCGAGCGCGGGCGACGACAGCATGCGGGCAAGGTATTCTTTTTCTCCTCTTCTTTTTTTCTTCTTTTCCTCTTCTTCTTCCCTTTTTCTTCCTCAATCGACCACTGACAGTCGATTTCTTCTTCAATCGACCGCCAACGATCGATTTTTGGCAGAACCGCCCGGTAGCGGGCGGTCCGCGTAGCGGTAACCTGACGGACCGGTATGTACCACCCGTACCGGGCGGTACAAGTCGAAATTGCAAACCTTGGTCGCAACAATTACAGTCAGAATCGGGTAGCTCCATCTCGCAAACCTTACTGCTGCTGCAATTACTTATCAAAAACACAAAAAAATTGCTACATCTACCTTTGCTACAATTCATTGCATCGTCCTTAGTTTTGTCGTAAAAACTGTTGTAACGATCTTCCGTCATTAACGCAATTTTTTTGCATCTGTCGCATACTATCTTGCTACCATATTCCGTTCAATATTTGCATCAACTTTGCTATCATTATCACTGATTCCTTACTGTTGAAATCGTCCATATATTTGGCATATTGCTGAAATTCCTCGTTGTAGAACTGTTGTTTTTGTCAACGAGAATTCTACTGCCAAAAATTGTCAGTGTTTCTTGCTACATCTCTATCGATTTACTGCCAAATTGCTATCTATATTTTCATCGACTTTGTTGTCACCATCACCTATTTCTTGCTATCAAAACCATCCACAAACTATTGGCATACTGCTGGAACATTCGTCGTGAAACTGTTGTGTCTTCGACGAAAATTGACTTAATTGCTATCAATATTTCTATTTACTTACTGTCATCCTCGTACACTTCTTGCTGGAAAAACTTTCTCAAAACCCTCGACACACTGCTGAAATTCCTTCGTCATAAAACTGCTAACCTTGACGAAGAATTCTGCAGCATCATCCTTCGGCACTTTTTGCCGCACCCTTACCTGAACCGGTTGGTGCCATCAACAGCAACCCTAAACCCTCCTTCCAAGCCTCAAGTCACTGCCACCGAACCCCTTTTACAGTCTGCACAACACCTTCAAACAGCAGCACAAACCGCACCCAAGCAGCAGCCAACCGCAGTCCTTCACCCCTAATCTTTGTCTATTTCTACCACTGATTCATGCCCTTAACCCAACAGCAAAAGAAGGACCTCAATATTACAAATCTGGAGTCATACCCCACGGCATCGAAAGAACTGATCGATGCAAAGTTGGAGGCCTTCGAGACGCGTATGGAGGACAAACTATACGCTCTCCTTGCAGAATTTAGTTTGGGCCGACCACCGAACCCGAGAAGATCCGAGCACGGTGAGAGTTCAGATCGCAACGAGAACCCTCCGGAGAGAGGAGAACATGCGATGGACTCTCCGTACCCACGCATAAGGATGGACTTCCCTAGATGGGAAGATGGAAACCCGATCAAGTGGATTTCGCACGCGAAACGATATTTCAGCTACCATAGGACCCCGGATACATCCATGGTGGACATTGCTGCCATATACCTTGAAGGAGATGCGATCCAATGGTACGATTGGTTCGAGCACACCCACAGGGTCCCTACATGGAGGCAATTTAAAAGCGGGCTGCTAATCCGCTTCGGACCGTCCAAATACAAGAACATCAACGGCCAACTTACACAAGTCTGTCAGACCTCCACAGTACAAGAATACCAGACCATGTTTGAAAGGCTTACTAACCAAACAAGAGACTAGTCTGAAAAACAGTTGCTAGGAACTTCCATCGAGGGACTAAAATCGGATATTTGAGAAGTCAAGGCGCGACAACCCTACACGTTGATGGCAACTATTTCCTTCGCGTGACTACAAGAAGAGTGGTTGAACCATGATGCTCGGAGGACTAGGGTCATCACCCCCCGACCAGCAGCACCTAGACCTTTGGTCCCTCCTACTACCAGCCGAGCCCCCTAGCCAAAGAAGCTGATGAGAGAAGAACTTCACGATAGATCTACGAAGGGATTATGTTGGCACTGCGACGAGCCTTGGAGCTGCGACCATCATTGCAAGAAGGGAAGGCTTATGATGATTAAGCCTATTGAAGAATCTGAACCTGAAGATGCAGACCTCGAGTCCAAGAAAGAGGACCCGGAGGAGAACTCGCAACCATCCGTTAGCACGGTTCACGCTTTAGCTGGCTACGCAAACCCACAAACGATGAAAATTGGAGGGCTCCTTAAGTACCAGCACGTCACCATCCTCATCGACACAGGGAGCACTAACAACTTTATGAACAGCAAGGTTGCTGCCCGATTGGCACTCCAAATCAAAGATTGCAACAGGTTCGACGTCAAAGTTGCTGACGGCCGAATCTTGAAGTACAACAAAAAGTGCTCGCGAGTGAGATTGGTTCTTGAGGGCCAAGAGATCGTTGCTGATTTTTTCCTCCTCCCACTCGACAATTATGAAGTGTTGCTCGGCATTGAATGGCTATCCACGATAGGTGATGTTTCCTGTAACTTCTCAAGGTTAACCATGAAATTTTTCAACAAAGGGAAACGGGTGATCCTACGCGGGAAACGTGGGAGAGAAGCAACTACAATTGCAACATAGCGCTTGGAGAAGGTACTACAGAAAGAGTACAGCGGCTTCTCAATTCAAATTCAAGAACCACAGATGATGGAGTCGACGGAGATTGAAGACCTGAACCCTTTCTCACAGCTAGCTAAAATTTCAAGCGCCTCCGCTGAACCGAGCCGACTACCACCTTCCAAGCTGCACGACCTCCATACACTGAGCCTACCGAGGGAACCACCAGGTGTTGTTCAGCCATATTGCTACCCACACCTTCAGAAGGCCGAAGCTAGGAGGATAGCCCAGAAGATGAAAGAGACACGGACCATTCGACCACCAATTTCCCCCTCAATGACACTTTGTCTCCATAAACTCTACATCTTTGTCTATAGGGACCAGTTCTTCCTGAAGTACCACATCCAGTCGAACCAGCTATGGCTTCTGAGCTCCTAGATCTTGGGCTACTTCCACGACCACTCCCAGGAGCGGACCACATAGCTCGAAGTCTTCCCTATTGACGACCTTCGTTCCATTGCCGATGACCGCAAGAAGTTCGAGCCCCTCCAGCGGCAGTATTAGCAAGGAATGAATGACGCCAAAACTTACTGGATGGAGATCAAGTTCCCAAAAAAACAAATCTTAAATCAGGAGGAAGGGACCAACTATCAAGGTTTGACTTATCGGTTCGTACCGGTGTACCGAGTTCATCTCGGTACCGGTACGATACTAGTACCGGGTGGTACACACGGTGCATACCACCCGATATATTAAAATATAATATAAATATTTTTATAATATAATATAATATTAATATTTTAAAATATTTAAAAAAAGAGAAAAAGGGGCGACGTCGCCTCGATCTTTCTCCCCGCGCAGGAGAAAAAGCGCTCGTGACCCGCGGGCGATGACGGCGTGCGAGCGGCGACGGCGCACGGGCGAGGACCGCGCACAGGCAATAGGTATTCTTTCTTCTCCTCTTTTCTTTTTTTTTCTTCTTTTTCCTCTTCTTCTTCTTCCCTTTTTCTCGCTCAATCGACCGTCGACGGTCGATTTCTCCCTTCAATCGATCGCCAATGGCTGAAGTCCACCGACGACGGTCGATTTTTGGCGGAACCGCCCGGTAGCGGGCGGTTCGCGTACAGGCAACCTGGCGAACCGGTATGTACCGCCAGTACCGGGCGGTAAATGTCGAAATTGCAAACCTTGAGACCAACACATTCACCACTTACAAAAGAGAAGGATCATCAGCAGGGCCCAACAAAACATGGTGACCGCTTTGCTAGATATACCCATTCACTACGGCGAGATCATCACCCCTCTCACTATGAAGAAAGTCGCCCCCCCCCCCCCCTGGTCGAGTAAAACGACAGCCCTTACGACCACGATGCTATCTACAACGATGCTAGCATTTATAGATTGTGGCAAGGTGTTCGTGATTAAAGCAGACGCGTCGAAAGGTTGGGATCAAAGCCACCCTCATGCAAGATGGTCGACCCCTGATCTACATTAAAGCTCTCCCCACACTTTACACGAGACTTCTAATCTACAACAAAGGGATATTAATCACTACTGAAATTGAGGTTTGGCATGATATAGGTTAACAACACGAAGAAGAGACGAGAATAAGCCCAGAATAATTGCAGTTTCTACTCACTCAAGACTCAGATCGGGCTCACATCACCATGGACCTTATCAGAGGGCAGCTACCATTCTAGAAGAAAGCTCGGCTACTATTAAAGAACAATCACGTGGCAACCCAAGCAAGAAAGAAACAGCCTCCCGACAAACACCGGAGCGGAAAAAACTTTGCTGTTAAAGATCGAGTTCTCCTTCACCTTCAGCCCTACCAGCAGAAAACTCGAGCCTCAAGAAAGTGGTCTCCCTGTTACTTTGGACCTTACAAAATTGGGGATCACATTGGAGTTGTGACCAACGAATCTAAACTATGCACCAATTCAAAAATACATATGATCCTCTATGTGTCATATCTCAAATGGAAGTTTAGAGAAGATGACTCAGCCCAGATCCATCTACCTGGCATCGCGGCTGTTGAGGAGGCCCAGTTTCAGCTAAAGATTGCATAGGATCGTAGGATCGTGATGCATCATTGTCCAGACACTACTACTACTGATAAAGAGATACAAGACAATGTTGGACCACAAGATCATGATACGCCTACCACAAATGCAATGAGGAAGCCTCATGAAAAGTTGTCGACCAGGATCCGGAGTTCATGGAGCCTCAGCATGAGAACAAGGCTCATTTGAAGATGGCATGTCTGATAGGACTCCAGCTAAGTCGAGTCCTAGCCGATTGAATCGAGTTCTTAGATTGGGCCTTGTTGGCCGACGTAGACCTGACATTAGGTCGTCTAGGAGGAGAACTTAAGTCAATTGTAATAAATCAGCCCAGATCCTAGTAGGATTAAGATTTGGCTGAATCAGAGATTGATTAGGAGTCAGAGTCAGATTTGAGTCGATCGAGTCGTGATTGTAATAAAACCTAAAGCATGCATCCACACCCTAGCTAGCCGTCAAACCCACCTTGCTTATGGGAGTTGACTAGGCTTAGGAGAAGAGGCGGCTAAGGTTTAGGGAGTAGGAGTTGGAGTCTCTCTACGAATTAGGGTTTTGAGTCCTATATTTGCATGTAGCCGCACCCTTCTTTTCATCAAGCAATATACAACTTTTCTTCAGCCTTTGTGGCCGACTATCAAGGAGGGAGGAACCCCTATAGAGTTTCAAGGAAGCCAATCTCCTACAGAGATCAATCCAGCGATAGAATCCTGCGGGGTTCTATCATAATCCTACTGGTCCTTTGGACTTAATCCCTCATTCTACAACTAAGCAATTTAGTGTAGATGCTGACAAGAGTGCTAAGCAAATAAAGAAGTTGCATGAGAGTGTTAAAGCAACCATTGGTAAGCAAAATGAGAGTTACATGCAAGCTGCCAATAAACACATAAAGCATATAGAGTTAAATTCTGGTGATTTGATCTGGATTCGTCTAAGGAAGGAGAGGTTTCCACCAGACAAATTTGGAAAATTGAAACCAAAGGCTGATGGTTCATTCAAGGTGCTTAAGAGAATTGGCAAGAATGCTTACGAGATCGAGTTACCTGAAAATTATGAGGTGTCCTCAACATTCAATGTGGCTGATTTAAGTCCTTATCATGGTGATACTTCAAACGAGGACTTGAGGACAAGTCATTTTCAACCAGGGGAGATTAACACAAAAGTGTCTAATTTGTTACAATTAGCTCATGTGGATCTTACTGATCCTACGGCATTCTCTACAACCCATAATGTTTGTCTGATAGCCTTTAATCCAACCCACTCAAATATGACAGCTCATAAGCATATTCCTTAGTCAAATTTAAAGGTGTTTTTCTTCATGACCAAGGAATGCATTAAAGGAGGGTAATTTCTAGTTGTAAGGCACTTAATTTCGTAGTTCCCTATGTATTAAGGGTTGTTTCATGCACTAGTGAATTTTTTGTATCTCTTTGTGATTTTAAACTTGGTGGTGAACTATTTATCGATTTTATTCAAGTTCTATCCTGAGTTTCTTTTCTTTTCTTTTCTTTTCTTTTCAATCTAAAAGAAATTCCAGCATATACAACTCGACTATCGGTTTTTCTCCCTTTTTTTTCGAATTTCATTCCTCTTTCTCCCTTCCCCGGTATCAAATGACTAGAACCAATGTCAATAACTTTTATTTGACCAAATCTGAGAGGTTCTTTCTGCAGTCACATCACCTTCTTGTTTAAAACTTGAGAAATTAAGTTTCAAGAATTTTTGTCAACTTTATAAAAAAAAATATACTTACTGTTTGTTATAAAGAGGACTGCACAACCTATTATCTTGTTTTTACCATGTAACCCCATCCAACGAATAGATCGAATTGCTAGGCTTGCCATAGAACTCCAATGGGGCTTGCTGACTCACTTGATAGATTATTTGACCTATACCCACCCCGAAGCTGACAGCTTTCCTTTCGAGGATTTCAAAAGTCAACAATTGTTAAAAACACTCCTAATCAGGGAAGAGGATCTACATAGTCAAATTATCATTGTCTTTGGAAAATTTTCTGTTACTCCAAAGGAATAGTCATATTGGTCAATAATAAAAAAGACATGAGATAGACAAAAAAATAATATTAAAAAAACTCATGTTCCAAATATCTTAACCTAGCGCAAACTAGTGCATGACTCAAGAAGCCACTAGTTCATACTAGACAACAGAGGGAACAAATCATGTTGTCTGATTCTTAGTTATTGATAACAGTTATTAATGTGTGCTAGAACATGATGACATTTTAAGCTGAGCTTTTCTTTCCTTTTCTTTTACTCTCCGAGCCCACTACATAACTATACAAGGAATAAGCCCAAAATAATCAAAACAGAAAATGGAAAAGAAATGCATTTGGCAGGCCTTCTATTGCAGGTATAGATTACCTGCCATGCACTTCAAAATGCATTTAGTTAAGATCACCATGCTGGTAAGCACATTTTGCATGTGCTAGAAGGGTATTGTCGCATGCCATGTCAATTCATGCTGAAGGTGTCAACATACGATAAGGCCAATTTTTGGTCTATGCTGGTCAATACAATAAGAAATCACACTATTAAATAGATGTTGGCATAGGCTCATGCACAATAATCTTTGCACCTGAACTCAACACTGAGTAGGCATGACCTTGGCTCTTGAACCAACAGTTTTGGCTCTAGGTTTTTGGGGACCGAAATTGAACCAAATCCGGGAGGTTCTGGGTCTGGTTCCGAAATCGGTGGTTCCAATTCCGAGTCTAGTTACAGTTCCGACAATTCTGGGTCCAATTACAATGGTTTCAGTTCTAGTTCCTTTTTTAAAAAATTTTCTAATAAATTCTTTATTTTATTTCAAAATTTTGATCAAAAATTCCACTTTGAAAAGTGGATCTATTTTCATACACGAAATAACATAAAAATAAATATGCACAATTTTGACAATTTTATTTTTTATTATTTTTATAATTTTTTGAATTATGATATAGCCAAGATGCTCCTGAAAATAGCCATAGTTGACTGAGGCAAATCGGCCATTTGCCACCCTAGAAATGGATCAATCAATGGTCAATCTTGATTGTTTGCTATTTAATTTCTTTTAATTTGGCCGGTTCGAACTGAAACCATCGGTTTAGGTCCTACGCGGTTGGAATCAAAACCGAACCGCCTAGGCCCAATTCCGAACTGACGAACTGTCAAAATGACTCGGTTACAGTTTGAACCAAATCATGGTCATGCCTAACACTGAGAATGGATGTCACTATTATACATCACTTGTTTGCAATGTGTGCCACCATTTATAATTTGATTAAATGACCCACAAGAGCGTGTAAATGTAATAATTGCAAATCATATCCCATAAAACATGGATTCGTCAAAATTGTTTGTCATATCTGCATAAGATATATATAAGATATAGTGATTGTGGGATGCTACTAGGATATGTGATCTAAAATATTTATCAAAGATATCAGATTCTTTTGGACACTAAATTACACAAGTAATATCTTATCGTGGACGATGGAGACATCATTTGAGCAGTACTTATACCGACCAGTTGCAAATATAAAAAGTGTCACATGGGATACTTTCAACAATATGTAAATGATGAATGATGAATAGAAATGACAAGATATCATGTGCAGTTGTTGGCCTAAGTCCACAATAATTTCAAAGTTCCATTCTAGCTTATCAAAATCATATGAGCCAAGAAAAGTCATAACGAACTTAATTAAACTTAGGACCATAACATGAAATAATTAGATGAGAAAAATAAACTTTACCTGAGGATCAGAACCTTTTGCAGCAATGAACAAGCCACCAACACGAACCAATGGAAGACAGTACTCAGCTGTATTAAAGAAAGCTCTAGGCTAAAATAGAATGCCTAATGACAACATAATACAAAAAAACATCAACAGATACATTTCTCAAGTCAAAGCCTACCCAGGGTACGCATTTCTGCAACAGCTCTTGCCACTGCTACATCAAATAACTCCCTGTAATCAATGCTCTGGCCAACATTCTGCCCTACAACAAAAATGTTAATTCCAGCATATTTAGAATAGGTGATCTGAAGATCATCTCAAGGCCAATCTTAATAGGTAATTCATTGTCCAAACTCTCAAAACAATGTCTACAACAACAGACAACATCAATATCAAATAAACGTGTTAACCACTAATAAGCTCCTCTTGGTAATGTATATTGTAAATATTTGGGATACTGGGAAAAAATATATAGGTAAAATAATGATTGGAACCATTCCTCTTTTTGTAGTCCACAAAGTAGTTGGTGCAAAATTGACTGTCATCATAAAGCCATTACATTTATCTCTTTGCACACTTCTAGTTGTTGCAATTTCAACATTTTGAAGAAGGCCCCATTTGTTGCATGCACATCCTCTCAAAATGCATGTATTTATGTTTGCATCACCCTAATTACAAATAGTTCATCAATGCCCTTCAAAGCATGTAATCCTTGCTGCTATGTCCTTCCTCTACATTTGTCATGACTACACAATAAAAGACACTTGTAACATCAATGGATATGCACATATATGCAATGAAGATACATGCAACAGATGCTCATGATCAACTCCGAAAACATTTTTGGGTGACATCTATGTGAAAATTTGTTTGAGGACTAAACAAGGGTATCTTGATCATTCTGCATCTTCGGTCAACTAGCTCATGTTTTATTTATCCATAATTAACTTGATGATCATTCATAGATGTAGGCAGGAGGACAAGAATCATATTTTGAAGGGCATTGAAGCAAACCCATGCAAAAAAAGCCTACATCAAGTGTTTGAAGTTTACATTATTGCACTATACATGTTGCAGACACTTGTAGCTGATGATGCATTAGGAGAAGCCACCAATTAGTCTCTCACCATCGATTATAATGCATGTTAGACATCTGGTTTGCATGTCACCTAATTGCATGTTGATGTACGTTAAGATAAGATCAAAATGAACTACTTCAAGTCGAAAATTTCACAATTGAGAAAAATATCGTTCTACAAATTACTTTCTGGGCAAAAGAAAAGATAAGATACCTCTGCTCTTTCACATAAGATCTGAACATTTGACAAGCCAATAAGATCGACAATATGCTCCAGGAATAAGCATCTTTTCTTCATTGATTCTAAGAGAGTAACCTTCCAATCTAAAATTTACAAGAGAGAAGAAATTTAATGTCAGGATAAGATTTGAGCAGATGGGCACTATAAGCAAGAGCAAATTTCTTATTTGATTATAACTAATGCTTCAAGAAAGGAAATTTTCACCAATAGAAAATCATATTAAGTTAATTTTGCCTTCCTTTTTCCCTACAAGTTCCTTCTTTGTCACTTTTTGTAGTGCCCATCTAAGTGGTGGTGCTAATTACATCAAAACTCAGATAGGTCAAGACTACAAACTCCTTATGGTGGATCACCACAAATAGGGATCAGGGGATAAGTTGACAAAAAGTACTCTATAGAACCGAAGATGAAAAATGATGGCATTTAGATACATTGGGATTGTCTGAATGGTTGAAGCCATTTTAACAACTCAAATCTAGCAACGAATTAAAAATGTACCCCGGTGACACCAAAAGAAAGGTAGAGATGAGAGGAAGTGTAGCAGACTTTGGATACACTCCATCAGAAGTACTACAAGAGACGCAAAATATTAGGTAATACGACATTGATGAATATCATAATATGGGAATAAATAATTGATCCTATGGCTCGACAAAGTATAACTCCTGATTACTCTATGATAAAATGGTTTCAACTTAGATCCTTCACTTTTTCTTTTTTTTTTTTGGAAACATAAGAAGGCCAAATTAGTTGGCTGAAAGCCATCTTCTTTAACAGCTTTCTCCTTGTGATTCTGCCCACTGCTGAGGATATCTACTCACATGCACCCATTGATTAACATTAGACTTCAACATTATGCATGGAAGCTTTTGAGAGTTGCATTAGTTCCCAGGGTTTTATCCACTGAAAGTTTAAAACACTTGGAAGCAAATGTCATAATATTTCATGAACAACCATTGTATGAATCAAGTAGGAACATATATAGCTTGATTGTCAAGAAATGACATAGAAAAAGAAGGGTAGCAGAATGATTACTAGGGCAGGCAATGGCGAGAATCAATCCAGGTAGACCGGCACCGGAGCCAACATCAACAACGTTGAGCCCGTCGCAAGGAGATGAACTACAGCAATGCGACAGATAAGACCGCCACAGCGGCTGCAGGATGGCGAGCGAATCTTCGACGTGCCTCGACATCACCTCGCGCTCCTCGGTAACCGCGGTTAGATTCATCCTCTGCCACATAAAAGTGCAACCGAGGACTATGGAAATCGCTTCGAAGACTCGAGTTTTCTTGCATAACTTCTTCCGGACGGAGGGTAACTGTCGGGTATACCTGGTTCCATTGGAGCAGGGTGCGGACGTAGAGAGAGATTTGGTCCTTCTGGTTGGAAGAGAGTGAGTGGCGAGCAGGGAAGGAGAAGCTGGTGGAGGAAGGGGATGAAATTTGGGCGCCGTCTTCGGGCGGACATAGGGTGGCCTTTGCTGTCTGCTTGGCGACGGCGGTGAGGAAGCGGCCGTGGCGGAGGCGGAAAGGGCAGCGATGGGAGGAGGCGGAGAAGGCCGGAACAGCGAAGCGGCCGTGGGCGATGGACATCGGTTCACTCGCTGGTGGTGGCTTCTGCCCCCACCCACCGCTGAATATAAATCGCTTCGCTCGCCACCGACTGACTCCTCTGCCATCACTGCGTGAAGAAAATCTTACCGTTCATACGTACGAGTGCTAATCTCAAAGATATTGATCAAATGCATACACTAATCTAAACGAATGTAGATCACGCACTGAAATTGGTATATTGTGCTGTGCAGCACATATATATTTGAGCCAAAAAAAAAAAATGGATCAAGATCGGCCGTTTACTTGATTGGTCAAAATCAAATCAAGCTGAGCTCCGGCATTAGGATCATTTTAATATATTTTTAATATTGTATATATGTTAATTTATGTTTTAATACCTAGAAAATTCGCGAATTGCTATCTTAAGAGATTAAGAAAAATATTTTTTTTCTCTCTACATAATTATCTAAGTTTTCTCTATGATTAACGTATTTTTAAAATTTTTATATTTTAAAATAAATATATTTGTGATGTCACAAAGTTGAACGTAGTTGAGCCAAATCAATAGAATCGATTCGATTGGTTTAATTAACAAACTAAATTAAAATTACTAAATTATCTATGTATAAGCCGAAAATGTAAGAAATAAAAAAAATATAAGAAATAAAAATGGGGTTAATATTTATTTTTGTTTATGTGATTTTGGTTAGAGATAACTTAAACTCTTATGGTTTACTTGTCTCTAAAATAACTCATATATTTAAAAAAAAATGTATCATATAATCTTCTTCCGTTAATTCTGAGTTAATAGACGTTAGAGTTTACTTACGTGCTATGTTGACTCATAATAAACTATTAATATAATAATATATATAATTTAAGTTAAAAAAAAGAGTCCATTTTAGCCCTCCTAATTTTGGTCATGAATCATTTAAGTCCTTATAGTTTTGCTTATATCTAAAAGATCCCCTAGATCTTTAAAAACGTAACATATAAGCTACTTCCATCAAGTATGCATTAACAAACATTAGAGTATGCTTTTATGTAACATACTGACTCATAATTAATTATTAATATAATTACACGTATAATTTAAGTTTAAAAATAAGGTCTATCTTGCCGAGAAATAGACAAACATTAGAATATGCTTTTATGTGACATACTGACTCATAATTAATTATTAATATAATTATACGTATAATTTAAGTTTAAAAATAAGGTCTATCTTGCCGAGAAATAGGAAGCGTCAGAGGCTGTAATGACGGACAAATATACAGAGACAGAGGTAGGAGACGCTGAAGGTATAAGTGATAAGAGCTAGACCACCACATCATAGATATGATAGGTGGGGGCGTAGGAGATGACAAAGTAAGAGACGATGGGAACGAAAACGCTCATAATAAATCGTTAATATAATGACATGTAGAATTTAAGTTTCAAAAAAAGGTCTATCTTATCGAGGAAAAAGAAGCAGCGGAGGTCATAGCGACGGACGAAGGCAGAGAGACAGAGGTAGGCCAAAGGTAGAGGTGAGGAAGAGTTAGACTACCACGTCATAAATACAAAGGGTGAGGACGAAGTGGGAGATGATATGGACGAAAATACTTAGGAGGAAGATAGACTATGAGACCATTATATACCTAACATTGGATTGGTCGATGCACAACCATTTGAGGCAAGACTAGAAGTTATTGAGTTTATTGCTAGCACGAGAAAAGTTGCGTGCATATAATGTCATGCTAAGCATTAACAACTCGATATTGTTGCTGCTGGTTGATTCCATTATGAAGCATCCTCCCGCCATTGATGGTAGTATTAATTTTTTAATTTAAATTATACTTATTATTATATTAAATTATTTATATGTTATATTTTTAAAAATATAAGAGTTATTTTAGACAAGATCAAAATCATAAAGATTTAAGTAGTTCATAACCAAAATCATATAGACTAAAATAAATCTTTTTTAAACTTAAATTATATATTATTATATTAATAATTTATCATGAGTCAGTATCATAATATCACATAAGCTGACTCTAATGTCTCTTAGTTCAGACTTGATAAGAGGAGATTATATATTATATTTTTAAAATATAAGAGTTATTTTAGATATAAATAAATTATAAAAATTTAAATGATCAATAACCAAAATTATAAGGATTAAAATAGACATTAAACCTATAAAATGATCACTTAGATTTGGATGACTTCGACCATACCATATCACGTGTGTATATCTATATATATATATATATATATATATATATATTCTAAAAGAGATAACAGTGGTATGTGATATAATATGGCGAACATTTAATAACACCACCACCGGTTCAGAAGGAAATATACCCTCGTTCCTTCCTCATCTCCATCTACAATAAGTATATTTGTTCCGTCTCTCTCCAAATATATATTACGCGTAGCCATGCACGTACTGATTTAGGTGGAGAGGTTGTTGAACTCGTCGCAGCGCCGTCGGATCTCCCCCTTCCGGCCGGTCTTCACCCCGAACACGCTGAGCTTCTCAATGGCGTGGCTAAAATCCTTGAAGAAGGCGGTCTGGTTGGTGGCGTAGAGCTCCACGATGGGCTTCGTCCGCGGGTCTGCCACCAGCGCGGTGTCGGAGGCCAGCAGCCCCAGCCCCCTCAGTAGGTTCTGGTAGTACATGTTGTCGAACTTGCCCGGCGTCATCACGTCGTTGAAGGCGGCGATGGTTGGGTCCTTGACGTAGTTGGCGCACGCCTTCTGCAGCGCCTGCGCGAACCGCGGGTTCAACGACGGGTCGTAGGCGTCCCGAGGGCCGCCGTTGAAGCCGTAGATCCGCGAGGCGAACTCGTTGCAGTGGGAGAAGCCGACGGTGTGGGCGCCGCTGAGGGCGACCATCTCCTGCACGGTGAACTTTTGCTTGGCGAAGATGGAGATGAGCTGGTCTATGGTCATGTTGGGGGAGGGGAGGTTGCCCACGACGGAGGCGGCCGTGGAGGCGAGGGCGTCCTTGCGTCCGAGGCGAACGTCGAAGAAAGGCCCACCCAGCATGGAGACCAGGTCGCGGGTGGCGAGAGCGAGAACGTCGGCGCAGGAGACGACGCCGGGGCACTGGAGCTCGAGAGCGGTCTTGGCGCGGACGATGGCGTCAAAGGCGTCCCCGGGGAGGGAGATGTTGTCGTCGGAGTCACGCTCAGCTCGGTTGAAGGCGTTGGTGGAGATCAGCAAGGAGGCATCACAGCCGCCGACGAAACAGTCGTGGAAGAAGAGTCGGAGGGTGCCGGCGGCGGTGGTTGGGGTGGTGATCTGCTTGCTGGTCACCACGTCCGACACGATCTGCTCCGCCTTGGGGCACCTCTTCTGATAGTACGTGGTACTGAGCTTTGCGGCCACAGGGCTGGCGAAGTAAAGGACTGCGACCAAGACAGCGATCCAGGCTACCGGGAGACGGCTCGCCGCCATACTAACGAGCTTCATATCTTCCCGGAGCACTGCGAACGAGATTAGATGATGGAAGATAGGAAGGGTTGGGGTGGCTGACAGGAAGCATAGAGAGGTGGGTTGTGGAAGAGAGAAGACAGATGATGTGGAGGGAGGAGAGGAAATGGGGGACGAGAGTGGTGGCGAGGGGTTGTAGGGAGATTGGTTTAGAACGGGAGGCCTTGGATTAGTAAACCAAGGCACGAATAATGTTTTTTCGCTCCTAAATAAATTAATAATTTGGCATTATTTTATGGAATTACTTTCCTATTTTAATTTATGCATTCATGTAAATTAGTCTTAATAATAAAGTAAAGAATATTAAACTTCTGATTAAGGGGGAAAAGAAAAACTCATAGTGTCCGTTGATGGAGCACCGTGCTCTCGTCTGCTCCTGTTACCTGCTGCTCCTTTGCTCACTCGCCCATATATCCTCCAATGCTTCGCGCTCCTTGAGCCGGCACCACTGCTAGAGACTCCTCTTCTTCTTCTCTCTTACCGACGGGAGGCAAAGAGTTGGAGGGGTTTGTTCATGACCCTCTTCCCGAAGGAGGGGGAAGGGGAGGAGGGAGGGGATTTTTAATGCAGACTTAGGCGCAAGCAATGGCTCTGGCTTTTCGTGACCCTCGTCCCGAAGGCCGCGTCCGAGGTGCTCGACGAAAGGCCGAGCCCAAGTGGTGGCACAGGACGATGGAGGAGAGTTTTAAGGCAGCCTCAGGCGAATACGGTGCCCTCCGTCCTTTGCCGTCAAGAAGGTCGCATCCTTCATGGTGCCAGCCGGGGCGTTCCTCGCTTCTATGCTTAGTATGCAGTTTGCTTCAGCTTGAGGCACTCGAGTTTGCAAACGTACGTAACTTTACCTAATTTTGATCGTTCTTTCTATTTTGTTGGTCAAGATAATATCTTGTTCGTAGATATCTCCTGTAGTGGCGGCATTGGTCTATGAGTAACCGATCGAGTCATCGTAGCACAACGTACTTGATTATCTCAAGGGGCAACTAGAACATGTTAATGCATGTGAAGTGAAATCCATCGGAGTTCTAAAAACTATGGTTTCTACATTCGCAAACTATATAAATATTTCTAGCTAATTTTTACATCTTATTGACATTGTGTACCTGAACTAAAGTTTTTAATCTCGTATCGTACTAGTGTACCGAGCTTTGCTCGGTATGGTATGGTACCAATGTACTAAGCAGTATGCCAGGGCGTATTGAGCGATATGTCAAGGCATATGGAGCGGTACACCTACAATAAGAAATCCTTCGAAAATACTTAAAAAATAAAAAAAGTAGGATATGGTTTTTAAGTTAGAAATAAATATACATTTAGTATACTTTTAGCAAAACTAATAGATAAGAATAATGCCACATCTTTTTTTGGTTTTGAGGAGTAGCCTTATATATTCATTCCAAATTTCTTCCATTAATATTTAGTTATCTACAAAAGAAAATATTTGAATTGTTATATTATTTTCTATATTTAAACTTTAAGATTCAAACAAATTAAGTAATCACATGTGTAGATATACCTGATTCTACCATCAAAACGAATAATGGGTCTCTACTGGTGGTAGATCGGGATCCTTGATCCTATATAATCCGTATATCAATATGATATGTTTGTCGGACTCAATCTTGAAATTGATCCCATGACATAGTGTATTGATACACTGTATGTCATTTATGCATCAATGTGGTAATGGTCGTAGGTTAATCGTTGTGAATCACATGTGTCTGAGGCGGCTTTTGAGGCATGTATGGGTGAATTCAGAACTTCTACTTTCGCTATTGATCTGTTGCTCCATATCATACTGTTGCTCGAAGAAGTATGACCAATTGTCACCTTACTGTTGTTGGTCATAAGATTCTCCATAATACGACGATTGTGAATACATGAGCTTTGTTCTATGTCTATGTCCTTGAGTCTCCATCGCATATGCTCAAAATCATCCACTAGCTTCCCCTTCTCCTTCCCCTTTTGTGCATAAACTTGACTAGTACCTCGTCAAGCTCGATGATCTGAATCTTAGGTGGCATGTGTAAAATACTGCTCCTCAGTCTATGCACCACCCTCAAATTGTGTAGACGAGACCAACAACTTCCCAACATCGCTGCCATCATCGGTCGAGGCACTACTGTCCACGTCGCTGCCATGTCTCTGGATCGAGCGAGTTGCTAAATACGATTGCAAAGGTGTCTTATCGCCCAACTCGATTCTTTCCAACGGTGCAGCTGATGCTATTGCTTTTCCCTTTGCCTTTGCCTTTGTATGCTGGGTGGACGATTGTGATGGTTAGGGGTGTCTAGTTCCTAGAGTAGTTTGACTCGATCTTGTTTGGCTCCTTCTGTCACATTTTGACCGCAGGGGATTTTTCTCCCGCTGGGGATGTGCTTCCTCGTTTTTTATTACCTCAGTGATGAAAAGCGAAGGACATTGAGGATCTCCCACCTCTTCAAGTAGGGAATCCTTTTAGTTATCTGCTTTTTCGACTTACTCTAACATAAGCTCTAAATCTTCATTATAGAAATCAAGGTCGATGGGATCAATCTCTGGTTCCTCTGACTCCTTGTCTAGTTCGGCACACCGTAACCTTAGTCGCATGTTATAGTGGACATATACTTGTTTCTCCAACCGCTTATACGATAGTCTGTTGCAGACCTTCGTGTGAATCAATGCGAATGTTGACCAATTACGTTCTGTCACGGACAAAAATGTAAACAAGATGTTCGATGAAATGCTCATGTTTGTCAGTGTCATTCAGTTTGTGTACATACCTTATACAACAAGTAGCGGGCTTGTAGTAGGCTTGGCAGCCCTAGTTTGGTTTGCTTTGTGGCCGATTTTGGCTTTTAAATATGAGTGTGTCTTGTAAGCACTTGTGGGGACTTCGGTCTGTAATGGACCATTATCCTTTGTGTTCAACCTTTCTGAGTTTGTAATGTCCATGGGTGTAACTTGCATTAGCTTTAAAAGTGTTTGCTTGAGCAGTTGCTTATGAATCCCGTTGAAATTGCTTCTTCTGGCTCGTTTTCTCTTTTGTAAGTCCTAAGGGACCCTAGGAGATCTCGGGGAAGGCTGACCTTTGCGGACGGACACGCATATGTGTCGCACGACTTAGGCAAAATCAGCTAAGCCCGTGACATTGTGGTATCATAGCGGGATAAGCATATGCAAAAACACTCGCCATACAAACATGGGGGACCTAGCTGGGCTGTATGGAGGACAACCAACACGCGCAACCGTTTGGGGGAAACGAACATTGAGATGTAGGGAAAGGAGTCGCTCAAAGGAGCAGGCATCTAGGTTTGGCATTCAGAGGAATGACCAACCCTTTGCGCGAGAGGCACCACGAGGACAAGTAAGCAAAGAAGAATGCGTAGCGCACAAAGATTGGGATGGCTGAGTTCGAGCTACGGCTTGACGTTGGCAACCAAACTTGATGGTGCTCAAGGCAAGCAGGGTGCTTGGTGAAAGATGAGACCGTGCAAAGTGGGAGGTGTTGCGTAACAACCGAAAGAGTTGTGCACGGCTCACAGAGGTGAGGGGAATTGCTAACTCGAAGGATTCGGTAGTCATGCAAGGGCTTGTACACGGACGACGGAGTGTTCGTGGCCATCCAAGGCGCGATCGGAACTCGACGCCATGGAGCATCAGAACTTTCTCTTCGACATGGAAAGGATACGTCTGTAGGCGGCTGAAATGTGCAACAAGTTCGGCACGTTGCTAGACCTTGAAGGGTGCAGTGGGGACTATATTGGCGAAGGGTCGCAATTTAGCAAGTACATTTGCGGGGGCAGAACAAGACACAAGTTGTTTAGCAAGACGGAGTAGTCCAAAGGGGATGGTGGTCTCCGAAACTTCCAGTGGGAGGAATGCAAGTGGAAAGTTGCTCCAACATGACAGATATCCAGGAGGGATAAGTCCTAGTTCTCTAGAGGGAGAATCATGTGCAACACACCGCACATATTGAGGAAGAGTTCCTCAAGGCAATATCTTCACAAAGTTCAACGGACCGAACGAGTGACGAGGAGTTGTCGCATGATCTCGAATGAGGTAATGCATTGGTGGATGCATTTCGAGATCAAGTGGGGGAGCAATCCAAGGCAACATCATATGAAGGCACACTTAGAGTTGATGTGAAAATCGAACTCAATGGAGGGCTGATCCATGGAATGGTGGACGCGAGGGCTACTATTAACTCAATGCCAATCGAGGAGCGGAGTGACTTGGGTGGAACTTGGTGAAGTATCCAAGCCGCATGAAGGGAGTCGACATAGAAGATGGAATATGGAGCGGAGGCATGAAGCTTTCCTTGGACAGAGGTCAAGGGCATGAACTCTTGTAGAGGCAAGAGTGGGATCATGTCGTTCCATGGGTTCTTCATTCTGATGGGGCGGACTTATCTTGCATTGTGCCAAAGACGAATGGAGTTTCGAGGCACATGCACCCTACCTCAGAGATGCATTTGACGGAGTAACTAAAGGTGATTCAACTTGCAGAGGCGAAGTTGGGATCAGGAGACCTTAGCATGGGGCAAGAGGACGCAAAGACGGGTACTCTTGAAGAATATGCCACAGTGTTGCCACTCAAGTTGTTAGGAACAAGTGGTGCATAGCTGAGATTATGCTGGTAGGGGATAGAGGCCCAGGATCCAGACAATGGTGCACCAATTCTATCTAAGTCAGGGGACTTCAGGAGCTACTAGGCGACAGACTGTCCTAGAGCTATGCTTCGTCCAGGTGTGACCCAAGAGTGGGTGGACGAAGGTGAATTGCCAAGGGAGCGAACCAAAAATCGGAGATGGCGGAGACTCTATGATGTGTTGGCAGAGGCCACACATAGAGAAGTCGTAGTCCGAGTTCATCACACGAGAATCTGTATGCAATTGAGATGTCACCAGGAGGCAACATGGTGCATCGGATCGTGGTGGAATAGTTCGTGGCAATGCAACACATGTGGACATGTCCCGTGAGGGACATGATCATGCGGAGGTATGATCAAGAGCTACTGGGAGCTCCACTTTGGTGTACGACACAACAAGAAGAAAGGCTATAGATTCAAGGAGTGAATGTCGTGGTACCGCAGAGGCGGATCTTCGTGTGTGCATTGGAGCTTGCATTGGATGAAAGCCTTAGTCATCAGCATATGGGGGCTGTATACCACTGAGGAAGAAGTCCAAGTGCAAGTACCAGTGAGTCCCATGGAGGGGGACGTGATCATGTGAGTGATCAGGAGCTGCTGGGAGCTCCACTTCGGTGAACAATGCAACAACAAGAAGGGCTGTGGATTCAAGGAGTGAATGCCATGGTACCGCAGAGGCAGGTCTTCCATGTGTGCGTATCGAAGCTTGCACCAGATGAAAGCCTTGGTTATCAGCATATGAAGGCTGTGTACCACCAAGGGAGAAGTCAAATTGCAAGTACCAATGAGTCTCATGGAGGGGACTTGATTATACAGAGGTATGATTAGAGTGACTGGAGAGTTTGACTGCTTCAGTGCTCACATTCGCTTAAGGGAGCTCGGCAAGTCAGAGGACAAGGTCGAGTAAGCGAACGTTGCTACCAAGGAAGCTAAGGAGAATAGAATCGGCGCGAGTCCTACAACAAGATGGCGGAGGCCATGCATGAGAGTTGCAGTCTGTCTTTCTATCGACCAAGGAGAACTGCTAGGAGGACATAGTGGTGTTGAAGCAGGTGGTCGAAAGGGGCGAGGAAGCGACGACGAGTTCGGAGGGGCTCAGCTACCCAAAAAGCAAAGTGTCGGTTAGAAAGGAGGTGGACTCGGAGGAGCGCCATAGTGCCGCAGAGGCGGATCTACCGATCGCGAAGGAAGGGATGCAGATGCAAGGCAACAGATAGTAGGGCCATGGGCTTGGCAGCGCCATGGTACCGCATAGGCGAGACTTCCGTGGAGTCATCGATCCCTTGCTCTCATGGAGGGAGAGCATTGGTCGTAAAAGGGGCCGAGGAGGTGGAGAATGCAGAGGCAAACTCCAAGTATCAAGACAGGGCGGAAGGGCATCGACTAAGGAACTTCATAAGACCGGTGTCGATGGGCTTCTCATCAAGATAGCCGAAAGCGAGAGACTTCGGGTTGATGCAGGAGTGCTCAACAAAGGAACGAAGTAGGCAGTACGCGGTACTGTACCTTTTCTACTCAGAAGAGTAGGCGACAAAGGTGATGGAGAAGACGGTATAATCCCAGAGGCGACCAGAACTATCAAAGACTTACTCCAAGTTGGGGTAAACTTTTTGCTTTTTTCGGGCAAAGCTTCTTGCATTCCAGAAGTTCAATGGCAGTGGGAAGGCGAATCATAGTAGCTAACTCAACGCAAGGAGTGCAAACACTTCAAGTGCTTTAGAAGTATGAGCAAAGAGCGGGCGAATGTTAGTAACCAGCTCAATGCATGAAGTACAAACTCGAGGATGCAGGCGAAATCGAGTAACCTTTGCCTTCTCAACTCAGGAGAATGGGCGAAACTAAGTACCCCAATTCTCTTAACTCGAGGAGGTGAGCGAAGCCAAGTAACCTTGCCTTCTCAACTACTAAGAGAATGAGTGAAGTCGAGTATCCCAGTTCTCTTGCTTATCCAACAGAGGAGCTCTACATAAGTTCAGTGACATTTCAAAGAAAGCTTATGGAACACAATAGTTGTCAAATCCTCACCATTGGTGATAAGTACTACTGAGAGTAGATTGTCTGCTTCATTTCCCAATTGAATGCCAATCGAAAACGGGAGTGATGCAAACCTACTTGGAAGTGACAACTAAAAGTGGAAGAAGGATCAATTGACAAATATTGTAGAGGAAGGATCTCAAAAACTTTAAAGTCTGCAAGGTGATGCTCGTTAAAGCTCCAACAAGCATCCATCCAATTTAAGCAACATGAGACTACTGAGATACTTGCGCATAACAAGGCAGGTCTTTTCCTTCATCAGAAGGACCCGTGAGAATCAACAAGGATCAGCACAACTCAGCCAACCCTACAACAGAGTTAGTCACTGGCGAGTTGAACAAGTATGGCGGATCAGAGTTTGACTACTCAACAACAGCAGCGGAGAGCAGCTGGGAGCCAAGAGGCGTGTTGCAGCCAGAGCAGAAGATTGAAGATTCAGCAGAAGGCGAGGAGATGCAGCGTCTATAATGGCTTCGACAAGGACGTCGAAGGAATAAGTGGGGGAGAATGTCATGGACAAAAATGTAAACAAGGTGTTCGATGAAATGCTCATGTTTGTCCGTGTCCTTCAGTTTGTGTACATACCTTGTACAACAATTAGCGAGCTTGTAGTAGGCTTGGCAACCCTAGTTTGGTTTGCTTTGTGGCCGACTTTGGCTTATAAATACGAGTGTGTCTTGTAAGCACTTGTGGGGACTTCGGTCTGTAATGGACCATTATCCTTTGTGTACCTTTCTGAGTTTGTAATGTCCATGGGTGTAACTTGTATTGGCTTTATAAAGTGTTTGCTTGTGGATCCCGTTGGAATTGTTTCTTCTGGCTCGTTTTCTCTTTTGTAAGTCTCAAGGGACCCTAGGAGATCTCGGGGAAGGCTGACCTTTGCAAACGGATACGCATGGGTGCCGCACGGCTTAGGCAAAATCAGCTAAGCCCATGACAGTTCATAATAACCAGATGTCGTCATCTGAGAAAGTATACGAACGACAACCTTCCTGAAATTTGGTGCATCCCATCCAAATTATAGCCACCACTCGACTACAAAAAAAATATAAATAAAACTTTATTAGCATAATAAATAATTAAATCAAATATAGTTGATAATCAATATGTGTAATTTTTCCTCACTAGGATCCATAGTGTAACGATATGATACAGCTACAACGTCAGAGAATGAACCAATTGTATCTCGGAATAATCGGCCTTCCATTATTGCATTGGCTGCATCAGCAATGTTTGACAAGAATCGATGTATAACATTTCTTAGTGTCGTTAGTAAATCATTTTACGTTCTAAGAGTATACCGATATTGAATTGTCGGGTTTAGATAATACGTTGCAAGATATAATTTTGTTAGTAGGAATTTTTTATACAATAAAAAATTATGAATTAAATTACACTGAATATGAAATTACCTGCATTATGGATATCTTGATCCGTATGAACTTCAGTCCTACGATTAATGATCTGTAAGTATTTGTCGATCTTAAAATGATCTTTGAATGCTTTCCTGATCTCCTCTATTGCTGTAATCAACATATGTTTAAGATAAGGCATCTGTGAATGCTTGTGCATATCGACTTTACAAAGGAAACATATGCAATGAGGAATCGAGAGATAGCGAAAATGGAACTATGAATAGAATTTGGTAGACAACAGCTTGTTTAGTCAAAAAGAGAGTTATTTACCACGCCCCACTTCAATAAATAAGGAAGGGATAAGTTACAAAGTAGTCTTATAGCTCAATTTGGAGGTCATAGACGTTCTTTCCTTATATGCTTGACATCAAAAGATATGCTTGATATCAATAGATATGCTTGATATCCATAGGGAATTAATGTGCCGAACTCTACTTGAAGAACCAATTGTAGTTGACCTATAGCTTTAACTCGCACTGTATATTCTTCTTCTTATCCTAATTAAGATCCCGCTTGCTTATTTCCCTTGTAGCGGGCAGTTGACTTACTTTATTCTGCTTCAGATCTTTAAACTACTTCATTGAACTTGCACCGAGTATATAAGAGAGGAAGATTACCCCCAATTTCTATACAATGCCTGCGAGATTCCTTTATCCGCGGGAGTCAACTAAGAATTCCACAACTTCCCTTGACGCGCTTATTCTTGCTTCTGCTTCTTCTCGTAATTGCTCCGCATCGGAACTGAACTCCATGTCAAGTGATTGTCCTGCTGTCGTGGTCCAAGTCGCTTGATGTGGTAGGGTGCCACCTCGCAGGTGTAAGTGCTCCCTTTCTTGCTTGAAGAATCTTATTAATGTAAACAGATAATGGGGTCATCAATCAATCATTTATCTATGTATCGTATTACTACAATTCTGTCTTTTCTATTAGAAAGTGGTTTCACATCTTTTATGATTTTATTCACGATCTCTCAAAATCTAGAAGAAAGAATGATCTTTTTTATCTTCTTTCTATCTCTTAATCTCAAATTCCTGGAATTAGATCCTTCCCGTTGAAGGAAAATTGATGAAACACCACTTGCTTATTGCAATAAAGAAGAAAATTGATGATACTCAGTCTTGTTGGTCTTGTCCAACTATCACACATCAGTGTCACCCCATATTCATCTCATTGCCTCTTGAAGGATTTGATCCAGTCCTTTACTTCTGCCACCTCCTCCTCTAAATACACATTGTGATTCTCCCTTGGTGTTAGAGGTTGGATCCCCGCGCTAGACTTTTGAATAGAGGAGACCATGCTATGGTAATATGGACCTTGTGTGTTTGTTGAAATCATGTGGAAGTTGAACCATTTTGAAATTGTCTTCCCAATATCTTATTTTTTTTTTTGTACATGCATCATCAATCCGTGTTTGTTTCGTTGTTTGTGGGGGATAGACTTGCAGATCAATATCAACAATATCAGGTGCGAACCTCCTGCCAAGACCTCTCATAAAACCACCAAGTCCACTATGCCTTATGCTACTAATTCGACTTAATTGAGGAGGGGCAATTGGTTGGCTCATGCTGGCCGACCTCTGGATTCCACTGCCATCGTCATGCTCCCATTGTGAGTTAGGTCGTCGATGTCTCATTGCTTCGTCATACATACACTGATGCTCTAGTTATACACAAATACCAGCTATGAGATCCGGGTCGATTTCGTCATCACAACACTTAATAGTCATCATAAACTGATTCTTGCGTAGCCTACAATATTCTTCCTCAACTCTTGCCTTCTTTTTTGTTGTATCTTCTCTTGCTTGTTGTAACTTGTTTTGAAATAATTTACGGACTTCCGTCGGAATCTTCTTGCATTTTGCAACATCGGGATACCCGTCGACCAAATGCATCTTCACCCGAGTGATTCTTCTATCGTTGCCAATGTAGTCACAATTAATACATTGCAAATGATGACAGTTGTCATTTATCTTTCGGGTTTGAGCCCAAGCGTCATCATATGGTTGTTGTTTTGGTGCTATGTTCTTAATAACCTTAAATTAAATAAGCTATAAATATGTAAAGCACTATAATAGGTATTGAAGACATTGAATTGTTCCAATATGGATCAAATTTCAATTAAATCATCATTAAAACCACTGCTTATAGCATTAAATTTTTTTATGAAAACTCAATTAAACCTATTTTAACATCATAAATATGTTAAACACATCAAAAAACCATTGAATACATAATTTTAATCCAATATAGGTCAAATTACGATGAAATCATCATTAGATATACTAATCACACTATTAAAATAGTTAATTACCCATTAATTATTATTTTTCAATACTATGAACATGTCAAACACCCTAATAGATATTAAAGACATTGAATTGATTCAATGTTGATTAAATTTTGATTAAATCATCATTAAAACAACTAATCGTAGGATTAAAAACTTTATTAAAACCTAATTAAACCTATCTTACCACTATAAACATGTTAAGCACATAAAAGAAGCATTGAATACATAATTTTAATCAAATATAGGCCAAATTACGATGGAATCATCATTAGATATGCTAGTCACACTATTAAGATAGTTAATTACCCACTAATTAATTTTCATTCAACACTATAAACATGCCAAACTCCCTAATAGGTATTAGTGATATTGAATTGACCCAATATCCATCAAATTTTGATTAAATCATCATTAAAACAACTAATCACAGTATTAAATTTTTTTATTAAAACCTAATTAAACCTATTTTACCACCATAAACATGTTAAACATATAAAAGAACTATTGAATATGTAATTTTGATCTAATATAGGTCAAATTACTAATGAAGTCATCATTAGCTACACTAATCACACTATTAAGATAGTTAAGTATCCACTGATTATTTCTCATTTAACACTATAAATATGTCAAACACCCTAAATAGGTATTAAGACAATGAATTGATCCAATATCGATCAAATTTTGATTAAATCATCGTTAAAACCACTAATCATCGCATTAAATTTTTTTATTAAAATATAATTAAACCTATTATACCATCAGAAACATATGATCCAATATATAATATGCATGAAATATTAACATTTGACCTATTATGTATTTACTTTCGAATAAATCAATGAACACACTAATCACAATATTAAAGACCTTAATTACTTCCTAATTAATAGTATTCTACTATCAAAAGCATATCAAACAATATATTATACATTAAGTTAAGGTTCGTCATATCGGTCCGTACCGATGTACCAAGTTTAATAATACGGTACTCAGTACCGAGCGGTATGCATAGTGCATACCGCTGAGTATAATATAATATAATATAATATAATATTTCATACTATTAAAAATAAAAACAAAAAAGGGGGCGACGTCGCCTCGTTTTTTCTCCCTGTGATTGGAGAAGGAATCGCCCGCCGGCGAAGAATCCCCTACGGCGACGGATCACGCGAGCGATTCTTCGCCCGCGAGCGACGGATCGCGCTGGGGAACCGGGGAAGAACAACACGTGTGAGTTATTTTTCTCCCTCTTCTTCTCCTTCTTCTTTCTCCCTCAATCAACCGCCGACGGTCGAAATCGACTGCCGACGATCGATTTCGGTGGTATAGCCCGGTAGCAGGCAATCCAAATACCGGTAAGCTAGAGGACCTGTACGTACCGCCCGGTACGGGTCCTTACCGCTCGGTAAGGCAATCCTTACATTAAGTGATACATTACATAGAATAGTCTTAATCATCTCATAAATTAATAAAAATCTAGAAAGTGAATACATACCTCTTGATTAAAAAGTTCTTCCTCTGAATCCTTCCAAATTAGCCTCCTAAATTTTATTCAATCCACAAATCATTGCCTTGTTAAGTTTAGGAGAGTGAAAATATGAGAATAACAGAGAGATTGTGAGTAAAAATGCGTTTGAAAGAGTTTATGAGTGTGAGAAAGGGTTTAAAAACCATTTAGGATGCCTCCAACGGTCAAAAAAATATTATTAATCGGTACAGTCTATTTCGACCGTTATCGCCCGGTACAGATCAGTAACGGTCGAAATCGATTGGTACCTCCCGGTATAACCTCATATTGCTTGATATGGGACCAAAAATCTAATACTGCCCGGTAGCTGGCGATCCGTGTGCCTTCTGTTGGCGGACCGATATGTACTACCCATATCAGGCATTATGGTATGAAATTAAGAACCTTGACCTGAACAGTACCTTTAGGTATCCCATAATTATCTTGGTAGCTTGTTGGTTTGAGTCCTAATTAGTTGTAAAGTTGTGGGTCCTACATAATGTAAAATTTCAATTTCTTGGTGCCATGTGCATAGCGTGTGCTAATGCTACAAGAATTAAATTCATAATTCATATTTAGCAATCTGAACAGGCCTTTTCAGCCTGCCAAAGGATTCAGCTACTACCTGGAATTGTGGTGGCCCTTTTGTCATGGTACTAATCTGCAATCAGGTGCTACTTTGAAGATTGAATGCATGTGACATTCAGAAGTGTCAACTTGTCAGGTCTGATGACTTGATATTCTAGATTACTTATCATGGCAGTCTACAGCCCAAACAATCACAACCAGAAGTGATTAGACTTGTACATGATTTTATTTTCATCAGTTATTATAAATCTAATATCTGTGCGGCCAACACAGGCAGAATACATTGTTCAGTAGATATGTCCATGGAAGGATGTGACCCTCCTATAAGAGCATTTTCCAATTATTGGATTTGGTTTTCAATAATGAAATAGACACAAGACAGAGAGAATATACCACTTTATTATAATAAGTCTATTAAGTGATGGAATAACCAATACTAAGATACAGTCTCTAAGGCTCACAATATGCCATATGTATATATCGGGTAAACAAGGGTATGTTATGAGTTCTTTGAATGGCTCAAAGAATTCAAAGATGAGAGTTGCTGGTACATTCTTGAGCCTTGCCAATCTTTGGTGAATGCCTTTCGTCTCTTATGCCTAATTTGCTTGATTTGGTTTTCAATTTAAGTCAGCTGAATTTTGAGTGTCATATAAATTAACTTGCAGTGGAGTTTACATTAACCGAGAATAGTAATTGTTTTTTCTTTGCATGCTTGTGAAACACGCTACGTCACTGTTGTTGCATAGGGGCTTTTGAAGTTTGTCCTACGGTAGGAAACTAGAAGAATTTGTAGCAATTGAATGGTTGACGAAAAAAAGAAAAAACATTTAGGTGAAATTGCTGAAGTAAAGGTGAGAGGGAAAAAGGATAGAGAAAAAGCCTCAAGAAGAGTTATACTAGTTAAATTAGTTGGCAAGTGAGCTCGTTCCTTTGTCAAGTGATTGGGACAAGAATACATGCTAATTGATTTTTTCCTCTTCTCTTATCATAACATATTCTTTTAGCAATATGTCTGACTGAACATCTTTTGTCTTTGATTACATTATCTTTATAAGTGATTATGTAGCCTTTCCTATTGGTAAGAGTTTCGTTCTTTCTGATGATTGCAAATCAATTGATTATTCATTGGTTTGTTTTTTCTACTGCTGTTTTCAGCATTAGGATGACTGCACTATTCTGTTTCTTTCATTTTATTCTTTTGGCATCTGATAAAAATCGAAGATTCTGCTTACTGTGTCTTTCAGATATATTAATGATAAACGGAGGCGCTCAGAGAACTCCAGCTGAAAGGAAACGACGTTGTTTTCGTTCTGCTCTTTGTAGGCGATCAATTTGTTTGTACCATTTAATGAATTAAGCAGCAATTTGTCTTGGTAATTCCTAAATTGTTGAGTTTTGCAGGGTGGAAAGGCTGTTTCAGAGTCACTGAAAAAAAAAAAAAAAAATCAACTTTATATATCCTAAACAATAATATGACTGACTAGTATGGCATTCTTGTTGGTCAACTATATGATTGCATCTGCTATCATTGTGTTTGTGGGCATTCACCTTTTCATGAGAAGATCAAATGACTGAAGGAGAATAGCAGAAGCAACGAGGTGTTGATTCTAATATGACAAGGCTGTCAGATCTGATTGCACGATTCAAGTTCAGGTTAATGTAATGGCCAATTTTCTTGTAACTTGTCTGAGGAACTAAATCCATTAATGGTTTTAAGTGGTAATTCGTTCAGTGTCTGAAACTCCAATGACCTACAGGGTATCCAAATTCAACAAAGAGATCATGTACTTTGGTTTAGTATGTATGTATGCATAGGATAGCGTCTAAGACACTGCTACTCTACTGTAGCCGTCAAATAATATGTATTTGACTTCAACAAGATTTGTAGTTTTTATGGGTTTGGTTATAGTTAGCTGTGGATTGGGATACCACTGATCTGCCTGAGCTGTAAAATAATGTATATACGACTCCAAGCTTTGGAGTTTGTATGAGCTGTAGTATGTAACATTTGATAGCCATTTGGCTTCTCATATATGTAGAGAGACCTATTTTGCCAGATCAGCTGAAGCAAAACCATCTGCAGCCAACACTTTGCAGAAAGATTCAATGCATTTAACAGTGGAGATTTAGTGAGAACCATTTGGCAACCACATGGCATTTAATAGTGGACTCATGTCACTTAGTCACTGTAGCTTCCTGCTTTTTTCACTGTATATTATTCACCCAGATGTTTGCTTGACTCTATGCATAAATATGTGATTTCTTTAAAATATTCTTTTTTGATAGTTTAATCTCTATAACAAATCATAATGTCTCAATTATTTGGGGTTGGTACACTGATATGGGTTTATGTAAGAAATAATATTCTTAGCTAAATTAAGAGACTTTAAATTTTTATATTTGTTTTTATATTTTTTTCTTTATTTTTTTCATTAATTATCTCACGTCTAATTTTAACATGTATATGTATTTTAAGTATATTCCGTCTGAGTTATATCTAATTAAACACAGTGATCTTAGCATTCTCACCTTTGTAATGCGAACATCATATAGAGTTTGGACGCAAGCCTTATAATAATTTGTATTAATCTTTTAGAAGAAAACTAGTCACTCTTTGGAACTCAATATAGCAACATGTTATAGTTTTGCTATAACAACATGTTATAGCAACAACATGTTATACTTTCCAATGCGATGGAAAGTCAAACCCTGAGCTGCCATAAGGAGGGAAACAAGACAAATCTCCTGTCGCAGATGGTCAACACAACGTGGTTAAAGTAGAATAAGACCAACAAAATGATCGCAGCCTCATGCCGTGATTGTTCCTCTGAGCTGACCATTCTCAGCTGAGCTGTTCATTCTATGAACGAAAAGGCCAAATTCGTACCCAGAGACGAACAATCCTTTGCGCTCGTATCTGTCATCAGGCCTTCCATCGCTGCCATCCCTCTCCTCGCCATCGTGCAGCGTTTGACCGTCGGGGATGGCGTCGGTGCTGTTCGGAGGGACGACGCAGAAGTGCCAGGCGTGCCGGAAGACGGTGTACTTGGTGGACCAGCTCACCGCCGATGGCAGGATCTACCACCGAGCCTGCTTCCGCTGCCACCACTGCAGGGGAACCCTCAAGGTGATTCCACTGTTCTTCTCTCTCTCTCTCTCTCTCTCTCTCTCTCTTTTGGATGCCATCTAAATTTTCTTGTCATTCTGTCCGTGTTGGACTCTTTGTCTGCATCAAAAGATTCGGAAGTATTCTACTGGTAATTGGCTTAATCATGCATTAAACTATCACTAAGAAATATGTTTGATCACTGTATGTTGTTATGAGTATGAGTAGAAGTCATCTCTGTTTGATTGAGGGGTTTGAGAAATCTTATATATCTAACATGAATTTTCCATGCTTTCTAATTCTTAACGATAGACTAACTTGCCTTGTAATGATTGATTAAGTTGCTGGTTCGGTCTCTTATTTGTTTCTCTCTTGCAATTAGAATGTATGCCACTCAATTGTGTCTGATGAATAAAAGCAATAGTATCCCTTTGTTTTTAGGTTGAATCATGATTTTTTCCACTGATTTTTTTAGGTTTAGAAGATGTCACAATTATGAATACGATATTGACAATGAATACTAATCTCAACTGATTCAATAATCCTAAGCAACCAACGGAATTTCTATGCTTTGGTTCAACATCAATAATTCTCTGAAACTAACTGAGGCCTTGAAAAGATGAATAGTATAAAGATAAAGAATGTACCCAGTACATGAGGCTATCGTCGATGCGGGCATACCCAATATAAAAAGAATGAACAGTATGCATTATAATAAATGGATATTAGTGTTTATTTATCTGTCAATAACCAAACGTGAACATGAAGAAACCATTTGTGAACTCTATATATTTAGCAATTGTTAGAAAGAAAGAAAGAAAAGAGAAAGAGTCTATTTATGAAAACAAGATAACATCACCAGATACATATGTAATATGAATACATTGTGTTTCTGGTACATTTGTCTTACACAAGCCGATGAATGATGGTCTAATGGAAAACAAGTTTAAATACGAATTACTATGTTGGTAAAAAAATTGTCAGACTTAAATGACTGAAAAAGTCGAAGAAAAAACCCATGTTCGACACACATGAAATTAAGTAAACGTAAAATAGACATCGATGGATATAATCGATACAGAAATTAAGTTGCTTATTTGAAAAATACTAGCATTGCTCCACAGTTATCCTAGGTGTCTGATACCTAACAAACTCATATTCATTTAGCTTAGCACAATATCTTTTGGTTGATCTCCTTGTCAATTAATTTCCATGAGTCATGTTGAGTGCATTCGAGATGAGAATGTTGAGACAAACATATCTAGCTAGCATGAGAAGGCAATGAAGGTTTCATAATCCACAAGATGTTGCTACTCTGCCATTTACATTGGAGTCAGCTTCTTGCTATGAGATTCCATCAGTGTATCACTTCTTTGGCATCTCAGAATTATTGTTTGGCTTGATTTCAAGATAACTTGCATATCATTGCAAATCATTCATTATCGACTTGTCTAACAATTCAAGATGAGCAACAAATAACTTTAGGTTATCAAAGTCCTCATCGAGGCCTTGTATTTATTTTTATGTTATGTATCATTTAGGCTGAGACATGTGGTAAACTTTTTGCTAATTGAGATACAAAACCAATCTATTCTATATGTATATATTTGTATATGGCAAACATGAACGGAATACTAATCTGATAAGGTTTTTCATATGTATATATCTGCGTTATGTGTGCATTTGTGCGTATTGCGATGTGTGTATATATATAGCTCAAGTTCATCTTGCTATCTTGCAAATGCTCATAATGCAGTTCAGCAATTATAGCTCTATTGAGGGAGTTCTTTACTGTAAGCCTCACTATGATCAACTCTTTAAGATGACTGGCAGTCTGGATAAAAGTTTTGAAGGTATTTGATGCACTATGATAATTCCATGATACATTGTCATGCTTATATGCTGACAACATACTTGAATTGCTGTAGGAGCTCCAAAGTCTGCTAAGATAGACAGATCTAGTGGTCAACAGGTACAGTGAGATCAAAGCAACTTATCGTTTCCATGCAATTATGCATATAACTTAAATACACTGATACTGAAATGATCTGGCACAGTTTTACGTATTTTTCATATGGTACAGGGTGTAAGTAACAGCAAATACGCGAGTATATTTCTTGGCACGCAAGACAAATGTGTGGAGTGCAAGAAAACAGTGTACCCAATTGAGAAGGTACATCTGATATTTCATATTCTTTTTCTGAAACATGAAGAGGTGTCAGATTGTTATATCAGACTTCATTCTATTTCATATAGTTCCTCATGTTCTATCAGGATCCATTAATTTCATCTATTGGACTTAAATGCAAAGATTTACCAACAAAATAGTGTTTACTGCGATTTAATGTTTATGTGCAATATTCGTATTCCTCATTTTATTCTGTCTGTGCCATTTCACATATTCCTAAGTCATAATTTTGGCAGATGATTATCTCACAATACATTGCATATTTTTTCGGCTAAAGAAGTTTCAAGCAGAAATATATTAGTAATTTGCAAAAATAACAGATTTAATAGTGTTTACTTTTAGAGAGGTGTGCCGAAGAACTATCCAATCATCAATATATAGTGGAGAATTCCCTTTTTTATTTATCTGTCATTTGATATGACTCAGAAGATCATATAGCTGGACTTTTCTCCCATTAGGTGAAAGTTTCTGAAAAGTTAGGAGATGTCGAACATCATTTCCTGAAGCCACATCATACAAATTTTTTTTAGAACATGTTAGAAGAAACTTGCTAGTAGAAACTCTTACACAGTTGATGGATTTGATCTTGTGGATGCATTCAGAACAACAGATTTGTATGACATTATCATTCACATTTAGCAACTCGACTAAATAATTCGACGTAATATTTGTTGAAACGACAGGACTCTTATCTATATATCCACATCTGATCCATACAAGATAACAAGTGACATGTCTTCCCTGCTTTCAGGTGGCTGTTAATGGAAACTCTTACCACAGGCCCTGCTTTAGGTGCACCCATGGAAGTTGCACCATCAGCCCATCCAACTTTGTGACACATGAGGGCAGACTCTACTGCAAGCACCACCATGCTCAGCTATTCATGACCAAGGGCAACTTCAGCAGCTTCACAAAGGTTGAAGAAGACAAGCATGAAGACATAATACTGCAAGTTCCTTCTGATCATGTTATGATTGAAGGTGTTCAAGTTTCATGATCTCTTCGGTGTTCATCAGGCTCTTGTGCTTCTTCCTCCCTTGGCACACACACATGAAGGTCTGCAACAAGTTTATAGTAGCAGAGAGTGAAATTGCATCGTTATTTGGATTCTTAATTTTTGGAAGAATATTAACAATGGGGATTGCATAAATCAAGGGATGATTGTATGTTCAGATCTACTTAAAGGTGTGATTTGGGTATATCAACTGTTAATCTATCTTGCCTTAATACTTTCTTAAACCCAAAAATAAGAGTGGTTTTTGATGATGGTGATCTGTGTTGTTGTTGTTATGTAATTGAATGTCATGACATGTTTGATAGGATAATTGACCATTAACTTGTTGAGCCTACTAGTGATGCAAAATGCTTAAGTTAATTGTAGTTACCCCATCAAGCCTTTGTGACCTAATTCTTATCACACTTTTCGGTATGAGGCTAAACCAGCATGTTACAATATACCTCACTTAAAATACTAAATTCACTCTAAAATTAGATCTTAACATGGATGGTTTCTCATCCATGATAATTCATTTTGGTTATTATACCTAATACTAAATTCACTCTAATATAATTTCTCAATTTATGCATGTTATCCTTACAGAAGGGTTATGCTAATATTATTTCAATTTTATCATATCGCGCCCTAAGTGACAGGCACAATTATTACTTAATTCATTTCCTTTGAGAATAATGTTTGGAACATATGATTTAAAGTCTCCATTGGCACAGCTGAGCCCATGAAAGAAGATTATATGGCCATTGTTACTTAGATGATGAATTAGTTAAGCATCAACTGTTAAAGAAATTGTCAATCAAAATGAATAGACTGACATATGATAAAAAAAAAAAAAAAAACCCACTATTTTATTAACCCGAGTTTATAGAGATTAAACTTTTAGATCGAGTTAAAAATGGTTCTATAGAGATTTTGGTTAAAATTATTATCACCTACCTTTCCTGCTAACCTAGAAATGCTAAGCTAATGCAACAGATATCCACAAGAAAAAAGTGAGTTCATTAAGTTTTTTTGTGGGATGAAAGGATTGAAATGAATTGAGCCAATCCCATAAAGAGCATGAAGAACAATAATTAAAGCGAAAATAAGGGAAATTCATGTGTATATACTTATCGATAAGTAATTGATAACATCATTAAGAATTTAGATACATTTATGTTATTTTAAGGAAAAATAAAAAAGTTTCTAAATCTTATTTTATTATTTTGGTTAGGTTCAAGTCTGAAGAAAATAATATTCCATGACTAACAACCCATTTTATTTTCAAACTGATCAATCTACTTACTATTTTTTTTTTTTTATATTGACATGAGTCAAAAGTCAAATGTTTTGCCAAGTCCTACTGGGATTAAACAATTTTGTAGTAATATTATTGATGGGTTTACAATGATAACTTGATATAACGATAATACAATTATTAACTTAAATATATTCATAGTTAACTAATTATCTAGCTCAAAGAATGATCAAAGTCACATACATTAAAAAAATGATATGATCGGAATGCCTCAAATAGTTATAGTAAAATCTGACTTATCGAATTTTTATTTCTCCAATGATATGAGCATATCTAAGTAATTGTTACTATGCCATGCCACATTGAAAAAGTAATTTCTAATTTTCTTTTAAAGAAATATAATGTTTTTTTTTCATTCCCATAACATAAACATAATTAGTTTTTAAGATTTTAAATCTATGATACATATATGATTTGGAGCATCAGTTTTTCTGGAAGTATCAATTTGCCCTGAATTACAAATTTTGCTAGAAATTTGGGTTCCAGTTTTTCTTTTTTTTTATGGACAGCAAAATATACTCCCCATTTTTGTTATATAGTGACCTATGACAAAAATGGCATGTTTTATACTCACTTTCATATATATATATATATATATATATATATATGAGCTTCAAAAAATAGAAGTAATATAAACAAATTCAAATTATTTATAGGATAAAGTTTTTAAGAATGAAAAGGGTTAGCACCAAGGTGGGACAAAAAAAAATTCACTAGAGGTTTGGTAATCGATATTAAATTGGATATCAAATCCGAATCCGATAACTAATATTTTGATTTAATTATAAAAATTTATTGGGGATTATACATGTGAATGGCACCATATCCGGCCTTTGAGAAATCCACATCACTCTCTAAAAAACTCTTTTTATGGTGATTTAGTCAACCTAAAATCGTTTTTTTTTTTTTTTTAATAACAAACCACCAAAATGAGGATCCATACATACCCAATATCACGGATCGGATTCGGATCGCTGCCAGGTACATACATACACATTTAATCGGATATAGATCTATATTAGAATCCTTCTATTCCGATTTCGGGTTATCGGGTCCGGATGCTCTCTCTCAGGTGAAAGAACTCGATGGACCGTCACCGAAACCCTCCCGAGAGAACATGACTGAGCTAGGGATGGTGGCGGGAGCGGGGTTATCTTCTTCTTCCTTCCACCTTCTACACCTCCGGCCTTCTTCCACCTTCCGTAGCTTGAACCTACTGGTATCTCGAAAACCTCCTCTTATCTTGTCATCTTCTTGGCGGGCAGCCGCCAGGGCTCATTCTTTGGCGGGGAATTTCGAGTGGCACGGCTCCGCCCCCCGCTCCAAACGGGGCTCTGATGGATTCTGGGAGGATCCGGATGATGGATATGACAGCGAGTTGGAAGAGGTGAATCAAGAAGTTGAGGATGAGGAAGGGGAGGAAGTTAGTGGTGATGAGGGAGACGCTAGGATTTCCACTGTTTCCCAATATGACGATCTCGTCAAAGGTTTATATACACTTGTCTAAAACTCTCTTTACCTTTCTTGTATTAGATGACGTTGAAGCGTATGCGTTAGGGTTCACGGTTCCGGGGGTGTTCCTTATCATGATTGCATCTTCATTATAGCGGAAAGATTGGATCTTGTCGTGCGAATGTTTTAGAGGTTAATGCATTCTTCTCGACTAGGATGACTGCTGGCTTAATTCTTCATACCTTTTTGTTCTTCTGACTTTTGGCTCCTTTATTGACCGGTCACTTTTATTTTCATCAAAAGAATGTGTTTGATCCGAACATTATATCTTGATCTGGCATGTCGCTTGATGTCCAAGCTGCTTAGTCTGCAACATTAGCTCGTTTTTCCATCTATACTGTTGATTCAAAATATGCATCGTTACTTGTCTTTTCAACTTCTTTATCATGTCAGTAATGCACTTCAAGATTCTGGCCAATTATGACTGTTAAATTTGGTAAATCTTTGCTTGGGAAATATAGACACGAAACAGTAGTGGTGACTTCTTTAGCGTTCACTGTCAAAATTTCCATTTGTTTCTGGCTCAATATGAAAGAAACTTAATCTGCAATTGTTATGACCCAATTGTATAACTAATCAATCATTGATTTAGTTGAATTTGCACATCAAATACGAAATGGGAAATGGAAGAAGATTAATAGAAGATAACAATAAGACCAAATGCTTAACAAAATCTCCAGCACTGGATGATGTCGATGCTTGTGACTTTCAGTGTTGTATTCCAAACATGTACTGAGACTATCACTCAGTGACTGATTCTGCTCTTCCATTTGGAAGAGATCTCGTTTTCCATCTTGGAAAAGCTCTTTCATTTGAGTAATTTCTAGATCGATTCTATGAGACTCCATCTGGTTGAGCCTCATTTAATGGGCCTCCCCTTTTACACAAAAGTAAAGGTCGTGACCTTATATCGGCAAGAAGTAAGGATATATTTCAACTTTTATTGGATGTTATAAAATTTCTTTGTTATTTTGATTCAACCATTTGCTTATTTAGCAACTATAAATTTGTTTGTATTGATTCTCTTGCAGAAGTTGACCTGATATTAGAGCCAGAGGAGAAGGTTATTTTGCAACAGAACGAAGTCCCAGACCTCAGCAAATTATCAACTGTTAAGTTCTCCTAACTTAGAAGTATCATATCTAGAATTGTTGCTTGCATATATGCAGACTTTCTAGGTTAAAATTTATCAGAACTCTTTGCATATCTCAAATATTTGGGACATCACGGCTTGTTGTTGTTTATATAGATATGGTACTGTTGCATAAAATGACATACAACCGTTTGTTCTATAAAGAGAGAGTGATGAGAAAATTTATATCCCCCATAGTAGGTGATTCTTCACCTATAAGAATAAACAAGCTAATTTTTTCACATGCCTAACTTTTGCTACAGATGAAGTGGAACCCATTTCATAGTCTAGCATTGTCAGGTCAGATTCCCTTCATGGATAGACTACTTGAGGATGGTAGTACAGAGATTGATTGTCTTGACAAGGTAATCTTCCCATTACTTTAATCATGGCATAAATGTTTGATAAGAATAACCCTCCTTCTATGAAGCATGGAACTTGATTAGGTTTCATGACACAGGATGGCTTCACAGCTCTTCATAAAGCTATAATTGGCAAAAAGGAGGCTGTTATTAGTCATCTCCTAAGGAGAGGTGCAAATCCTCAAGCGAAAGATCTGGTAAGAGGAAAAACAAACTGCCACAAATCTTGCCATCATGATTGTTCAATTTAGATTAAGTACATTGTTGTCCTCTGTGATAGGATGGTGCTACACCACTCCATTATGCAGCTCAAGTTGGTGCAATGCAAACTGTGAAGTTACTAATAAAATATAAAGTTGATGTGAATGTTGCAGATAACGTGAGTTGCATCTGTTTTGCTGTATTTTTCGGTTATACATTCTTGTAACTATTAGTTTACTTTGTAAAATACTGTGCAGGATGGTTGGACACCATTACATGTGGCAATACAAACAAGATCTAGAGATATAGCAAAGGTATTGCTGGTAAATGGCGCTGATAAGATGAGAAGAAACAAGGTAATGGTTGGACTTGTCGATCTTTTGACCTTTGTGTAAATTTAAACAGGCTAAAAATGAACTGAAATTACCAACTTCCACGAATATTTGTTTGTAACCGCCAAAATTCTTGGAACCCTCTTGGTTTTGGTACCATTGTGATTGTCTTAAAATCAAACAATGCTTGTAGTATGCTTGTTTCTAGTATTTTTATATGTATTCAATTCTGCATCAGCGATGGAAACAAATAAGTTTTTGTTTTGTAAGATATAAAAACATATATATTCCTTGACATCAAGTTGTCATAAATTGTCTGGAGCAGAAAAATAAAATCCTCCTAGATTTAGGCCTGATTTAACACCTATGGCTGCAAAATCTCCGGACAGACATAGAACTTTTAGATGGTCAAGCAATATGGTAGCAAGATGATACTTAAAACACGTGAAACAGTTTTAAGCAGAAACCTCAAGTTTGGGAGGTTTTAAGAGACATTCTTGCAATCCTTGACACACATGCATGAGTAGGGAATGTAGAGATTCTTTATACTTGATTTCAGGAGAATGAGTGGCAAATGTATAGGATTTAGGATTCACTGCAATGCTTCATATGGTTGATCCTTGTTCTTAATGGCCAGGTCATGAGAAATATAATAAAGAAATAAATGATAGAACTAGTGATCATTTGAAGTTTATGTTGTGTTACATTGTTAACTGCCTGTCGCTACCCAGCTTGGCATTGTGCAGGCAAATAATAGTCAACCAGATCTGGGTTGATGGATATGAATTCCCAGCATAACAACTCTATAATGCATAAGCAGTCTGATTAAGTTCTTCCCATACAGTGTAGATATAACTGAAAACCTCCTATATGACTGTCATGATTGCAACCTAGCTCTATACACGAGGGGTTTCTGTTTTTCCAATAACAGCTATCAATTTTTGCAGATAGTGATTGATGGTGAGAACATCTTTTATTATTCGACATATACATTATTTTGACTCAGTGATGTTAGAAGCTTTTTAAAGCAGTTTCACTCTATAAATTTTCTTTTTATGTTTTGGTTAACTGAGTGAATAATGTGAATATGAATACGTTTCAAGATAAATGACCTTTGCTTTTTGGTGTGATGTCTAGGATGGAAAGACACCTTTGGATCTAAGCTTATGCTTTGGGAAAGATTTCAAGTCCTATGAGCTAGCAAAGCTTCTTAAGCTTGTCCCGGCAAACAGGAATTTCTGATGCTTCCTGTTGGTGCATTTATTAATTTGGAAAGGGGATTACAGTAGATCTACTGGATTCACTTTAGCATCCTTTAATTTAGTTCCTCGTCTCAGATATCCAACTCATTGGGATACCCTGTTCCAGAGATTGATGGAGCTGGTGGAGAGTTGAGTTCATGCTAATACACCAATATTCGAATACCTTCAGTATCCGTTTTATGCTAATAGAAACTGAGACAGTTGATGCCAATTTTGTGAAGCTATTGGAAATATGGTGAAATGCTAAATTTGATCAAAGTCCACCTATATTATGTACCTGCAGAGTGTGTTGTGTTGTATGTTCAAGTTGACTTATGGGAACACAACCAATTTAGTGGAACAATTCCATACCTCATTTGCTGAGCAATTGTTATTTTGTTGTTCTGTCAGGTCATTACTTCTCTGCAGAAGGCTTTAAGAGGATCAAAATGTTTCAAGATGGATTTGCTCCATCTTCTTGTGACCTTGAGTTACAAGTAAAAACTAATTAGTTTTTTTTATATGGGGGCATCCTTTTTAATTAGTTTTCTTCCGTTGAAGGAAAGCTCTGTTATCTGTCAGTGACCATTATGAGTTCTCCTAGGATTGATAGGTAATTGTTTTGAATTCGAGGACTCATTTGATTCTGTTGATCTTGCTGCAAAGCTTCAAGCCCTCTCATGTTGGAGGGGCCTCAAGTCCTTGCAATTATCCTATTTATGGATCAATTCTGATTCCACACAAGTGGTCGCCTTTGTCCCAGGATTAAATCCTACCACTTGGTTTTTGAGATGTTTGTTTTGGGATATCCTACACCAAGACAAGCTGCACCTCTAAGACAGATTCAGAGCAGCGAGAGTCACTCACCTAATCCAATTCATTCGGAGTCGAATGATTTGAACAGATGAGCTCCGAAGTCTTAACAGCGGCATGGCGACTTCTGATTACTTCTGTCCTCCCTGAATTCTCCCCTTGCTGTGTAATTTCTTCCTTCCTTTCTTTCTTTTGTGTTGGTGTTCCTCAATCTTGTTCTTCATGTAGGCTCAAGATGCTCATGCTTTGTTGCTGGATTTCGTATCGTCGACGAGGAGTCAGTACCGCACGGTTCGGCTCGCATGCGTAGGATCGTCCAAGCTGGATTAGGAGACTTAGGAGGCTTGATGGACTTGTCGGGTTTCACTCAGCTGCGACCCCTCGTGTCAGAGAGTCTATTGGGTCGGCTACAAGTGGGGGTATTTATACCTGTAGAGCAGAGGGAGGTCGTACCAAAGTGTTTAATGAGCGTGACGCCATCGGTTGACATGCGAGTACGACTCTGCGTAGGGCGTTGCTTTCACCAGCTCCCGGGGTCTCGTTTGACTGGGCCGTCGATCGTGAGTACGATCCTCTAAGCAAATGGCATGGTCCTCAGTTTGACATGTCCAAGCAAGAGGTGGCTGCCGGTATGGTTCTCGGGCTGACGTGTCCAGATAGAAGTTACCGAGATAGCTATCGATGTGATCCTCATACTGATGTATTCGAGGTTGCTGGGTAAGCCCATTGTGTACCCTATCAGACTATGTTCAGTATTCGTGCACATTCCTTCTTCCCCTTTGCGGGAGACCCGAAAGACAAGCTCGAAAGAAGCTCATCAAGTGCAAGGTTGACTTGGACGCCGTCTTGAAACCCCACACGGAGGTAGGCAATCACCGTCTCTTCCTTTCCGACCCACTTCTTTTCATTTTCCTTAGAACTGACTTGAAGATTATTTTTATCTTGTGGCGTATCGAAAACTCTTTTTTATCTTTCATTTTCTTATTATAATTTTATCTCATCTTTTGTTTTCCTATCCTTTCTCTCCCTCCATCAGCTAATCGACTGTATTCTCTGACTTCGTACCAATCTTATGCTAAGTCTTCATATACTGATTTTTTTTCATAAATACTAATCTTAAATTTTTTTAATATATCTTACCTAATTAAATAGTACCATATAGTCTAAATTATCATTCTCAAAAGAATTTATTTCTTATGAAGTAGGAAATTGTGAATTGTTTTCTAATTTACATTTGGATAGATTGATAGGAACCCCTAGGGTTCTATCGTGGATGGAGATGAAAAATGAGGAATAAACTATCACTTCGAGGGGATCAAGCCTCCTTGATCTCTATAGGGGATAAACCGATCTTCATAGGGTTTTGGCCAATAGGCTAAAACAAAAAGTCTTTTCATTGATTGATTAAAAAGAAATAGTTATAGTCTTATTTTATAGAGACTCTTAGCCTAATCAAACTCATACTATGACTCCTAATCAAATAGACTCAAACTTCTACTATGACTCCTAATCAAATAGACTCTAACTTCTACTAGGACTCATAATCAAGTAAACTCTAACTCCTACTAAGACTTATAATCAAATAGACTCCTAATTGATTTGATTGGACCGACCAACATGACTCAATAAATGACGACCTAACCCTATTAGGGTCCTATTAAACCTGTCCATTTCAAATCAACCTTGTCCTCAAGGCTGAGTAGCATCAAATTTCGGGAGCACTTCAATATTTGTCGCACATCACAACCCTTTGATCGATTAAGTAGGGTGTCCACTTAATGTAAGCAATGGATCAGCCTTATGATGCAGCAGTCATTATAGTCTTTTGAAGAAGCTTCTCCATCCGATGGCTAGTGGCAGTTCCATATCTTCCTTTGAAGATTATCACTTCGAAGTCTTCCAAAGGTATTAAAAAGAAATTTCAAGTAGTTCTTTGCCCTGTATAATCAGCTTTATCTTTGAACACTTGTTATTACAAGTTAGGATTTGTTTACCATCAATCTTCTTCAATATGATAGGCCAATCAGTCAGCAAGCTTTCTGTCCACAAAGTTATCAGTGCTACCAGTATCGATTAAAATAGTAACAGGCTGATGTTTCAAAATTCCTTTAATTTTCACGAGTTGCGGGTTAGAGTAGTCGGGTAATGCATGCATTGTATGTATGATAGGTTCAATATCTTTATCAGAATGCATATCTTCATGATCGAAGTCCACATTGTCAGTTTTCGAATCCTCCTTTATTAGTTTAATCATCAGAACCTGACCCTGTTTGCATTGGTGTTCCGTACTCCATTTTTCATCACAATGCCAGCACAAATCCTTTGGTGATCTTTCCTTGAGTTCTTCTCGGGTTAGTTTTTAGGTGTTTGGGTTTTGTTGGGAATAGATGGGGTGGGGCAGCTCGCTAATCATCCGTGGGTTGTCATTTCTATTTTAGCAATACTCCCTGCTGATTTTTTCCTCATGCACATGTGCAAAAGAGATCGCAACTATCATAGTGTGGGGTTGGCGAGCTTTGACTTCACACCAAATGTCTGGATTAGGTCCTTCGATAAATGTACCCACCAATTATTGTGCAGGCCAATCTTTGACTTGATTTCATAGTCATTCAAATCTACTTTGATATTCTTGCACTATGAAAGTTTGGTAGATTGTGGCGAACTGCTGATCAATATTCTCAGACTCAGATATTCCAAAGCAATCATTAAGTCCTCTCTTGAATTGCTCCCACGAGGGAACCTCATAACAGGTTTTGTACTAGTCGTACCATTAGATTGCATCACCATCAAGTTGATTTGAAGCTACTTCCACCTTGGATTCTTCTGGAGTTCTGTGGAAGTGAAAGAACTTTTCAGCCCGTGAGATCCAATTGGTCGGATCTCCATCTTGCCATCTTGGAAGTTCCACCTTCATGCGTGGTAATTAGTGTCATATCCTTGGTTCCTTTTTTCTGTGTCTCTAGATCGGTTCACTGTGAGACTTGAACCTTCATCTTGTTGAAATTTGTTGGGGTTTCTGATAGACAAACTTATTTTGAATTCGTTGAAGAGTTCTTGCCGTCTATTCTTCATTCGAGCTTCAAATTCTTTAAATCTTATCTCCATTGAACTATTATTAGCCATCTCATAAGATTGTCAGTAATATTCAACTCTTATTTCTGATGTCGGGTCAAGGGCATCAGTTTTATCCTATTTGGTGTGGCTGCAAGGGAAATGGGTGCCTATGGTAGCGAGGGATCGCTATTGTCGAGGCTGTGTACCGTGGTGCTGCAGCTCAGTAGTGCATCACTAAGCTGCCAGTGCTGCTGGGAGAAGATTCTAGAGCAAGGGAGGAAGACAACAAAGGTGCTACTAGGGGGCAAGAAGAAAAAATCACTGAGAGAGGGGAGAAGAGGGTGGTCCGCTGATCTCGGCTTGGATCGGCTCCTGTTGATGACCGCTGGCAGTGTTGGGCAAGGGTGGAAGATGGCAACAGCATCGACGACAGGATAGTGAAGGAGGGCAACAGTGATGTCTTCGATGAAGGCGCAAGAGATGACAGCAGCAGGGGAAGGGAACACTGCGATGGAGGGAAGAGGGAAGCAAGGACAACGTTGATGGCGCGACTGGGAGCAGTGTCACTAAGGTTTGCTAATGGTTCGTTGGCCTGGGAACAACAGTGATTGAGGATGAAGAGGAGACGTGATAGGAGGCGACGGGGATGGCAAGCAAAGGTGACGATAGTAGGGGCATTGGGTGTGGTTGATGTGGCTGTAGGTTGTAGTGTCGATATCTAATGACGATGGCTGTCAATTGGTAGAGGAAGAAGAGGGCAGCAGGAAGTAGGGGAAGCAGCGGTTGAGGAGAGAGCGACAACAGCAGAGGAGGGAGCGACTGGCGGCATGGCTACAGGCCACAGAAGGCTAGAGATGAAAATGCTGGGCAGGGGCTATGCAGAGGAGGGCGTGGCTGGGAGCAACGAAGGAGGTATGGTAGTGTGACAACGGAAGTTACAATGGATGCTGAGCAGGAGCAAGGGAGAAGGGGAAGAGCAGGGAAGGGACAGCGGCCCGCGATCAATGTGATAGGGAGGGCGCTGGACAACGACCGTGGTTAGTGACTGAGGACTAGCGGAAAGCAAGAGCGATGCGTATAGCCGACGGAGGCAGCGACAACATCATAATCAATGGTGGCAGGGGCAAGGTGATGAATATTAGCAGATCAAATCATGATCCCCAATATCTCTCTCAAAATCCTAAGGATTCTGTTTAGATAATTCAATCCCTAAAATCTCTCCCAAATCAGATCCCTAAGGATCCTGTTCAGATCTCTCAAACATGTATAAATAGGTGTCAATTGTAACTTTAGAATGAATCAATCTCTTCAATTCAACATGGTATCAGAGCAGATTGCCCTAGAGCAATCTTCCTCCTCTGCTGCGACAGATAGCAGCCACCGCTGTTGATCGCCTTCCTCTGCTGCATCACAGCAACCTCCTCCCCTTTGCGGTCCTTTGCAGCAACCTCTTCCTCCGCTGTGCCACTCCCTCTATCTCTCTCACGGTGTTGCTTTGCCGTAGCATCACTATGTCGCCGTTGCTGATCGCATCCATCTGCTGCGACAGACAACAGATTGCTATAGACACAGTTATTTTCCAGCCGACCTTCTTCTGTCAGCGTGCACTTTCCTCATCATCTGCTTCTCGGTGAAAAGAAACAGTCTCTTCTGCCTCCTCGGTTGCCTCTCCTCCGCAGGTGGCTGCCCTGACTCTACCCTCTCTGCTTCTTGGTGAAGAGAAGCAGTCTCTTCAATCCTCCCGGCTACTTTCTCTGTCGGTCTTCTTCCGCCAGCGTGCACTTTCCTCTTCCTTCTACATCTTCGATGTCTTCCTCGTCAACATCTACTTCACCAACTCTCCTTCCTATAGGGAATGCTAGTGTCTCCTCTCATGAGGGCCTTATCTCTATCAACGTTGCTTCCCTTATTCCCTTCAAATTATCCAAAGGCGGTAACTATGCACCTTGGCGTGCACAGTTCTCTAACCCCTTATTTGGCTATGGATTATCAGGTTATGTTGATGGCTCTTTCAGTTGCCCACCGGCAATGATTCACATTCCAGGTGATCCGACTCCTGTGTAAAACTCGGCTCACACACTTTGGTTACGCCAAGATCATCTTATTCTTCAAGCCATTCAAGCCTCTGTTGCTGGATCTGTGACTCCGCTCATCTCCTCCTGTGCCACTGCTGCAGAAGCTTGGAACAAACTACATATTACCTTAGCAAATCGCTCATGCACTCGCATGCTCGGGCTCCTCTCCAAACTTATGAAATTAAAACAAGAGGGAAGTACTGTTGCTGACTATCTACAAAACATAAAAATTATTATCGATGACTTGGCTTTGATATGTCATTTTCTCAGTGATGAGGAAGTTCTCATCCACACGCTTGATGGATTGAGCGATGAGTTTAAGGAATTGGCAGCGGCACTTCGAGCTCGTGACTCCCCAACCTTATTTGAAGAACTCTACGATAAGTTGAGTGATTATGAGGCATACCTGAAGCGGGATGATAGATTGGCAGGACCTACAATCATAGCTCAATTCCATCACAAATCCAAGAAAAGCAATAAATATAGCAAAAATGCTCAAAAATGGATGATCACATTTCCTCCTGATCCAATGAGCAATAGTCAATCATTGCCTTCGCCTCCATACTTCAACAAACATCAAGGTGGCTCCTTCCAGTCCCGCCACCCTGTTCATGTGCCTCAATAAGTCTTTTATCAATTGTGTGACAAAATTGGTTACACTGCAAAAGTCTGCCGGTCTCGACCTCGACTGCCTACTCCATCAAGGTGGCCTCAAGCAAATGTCATGACTACTTCAACTGATAGTCAATCAAATTGGATTATGGACTCCGGTGCTTCTCACTATATCACTTCTGATCTCCAGAATCTGTCAATCCATAATACCTATGAAGGACCTGAAGATGTTGTCATCGGTGATGGTAAATGCATTCCTATTACTCACACTGGCTCTACTATGCTTAACACGTATACCACTACTTTTACACTTGATGATGTTTTGTGTGCACCCCACATCAAACACAACCTTATTTCTGTTTTTCAATTTTGCAAACAAAATCAAACCTCTATTGAATTCTTTCCTGACTATTTTCTTGTTAAGGACTTGAGCACGGGGGCATCCTTGGTCCAAGGCCCGAATAAAGATAATATTTATAAATGACCGTCAGTCTTGCATCTCTCTAAGCCTACTGCCAACTCTACAATTGCTGCTTCGGCTGATGTGTGGCATCAACGTCTTGGTCATCCTTCACCTTCCATTCAACAAAAGCTACTTTCCCGCTATTCTCTTTTTACCTCTAAATCACGTGACTCTACTATTCATTGTGATGTATGTCTTAACAATAAAAGTCACCAACTACCTTTTGGTTCATCTACTATATCATGTTCTAAACCATTTGAAGTTATTTATACCGATGTTTGGGGCTTTGCATCAACAGTTTCATTCGATAAGTTTTGATTTTATATCATCTTTGTAGATTATTTTACTAAGTACACATGGTTATATCCTCTTCGTCATAAGTCTGAAGTTTTTACAGTCTTCACTAACTTTCAAAAATTAGTTGAGAATTACTTTCAAACGACAATCAAAACTGTCTACTCTGATGGCGGCGGTGAATATCAAGCCCTCGCACCCTATTTGTCTGCTTGTGGAATTCAACATCTCAAGTCACCTCCATATACCCATCAACTGGTTGGTTCTGGTGAATGCAAACATAGACACATTGTTGAAACTGGTTCAACACTCCTCCATCAAGACTCCATGCCACCCACCTTCTGGTCAGTAGCTTTTCAAACTGCAGTTTACCTTATTAATCGTATCCAACTCCTATCTTACAATATCAATCACCATTTTAAAAGTTATTTCATAAATGTTCCAACCTGCAAACACTTAAAGTATTTGGTTGTCTGTGTTACCCGTGGTTACGTCCCTATGCCTCGAATAAGATGCAACCTAGATCTCGGCCTTGTGTTTTCATTGGGTACTCACTTGAGTACAATACCTTTCGTTGCTATGATCCTCATACTAATAAAGTTTTTGTTTCCCGACATGTCAACTTTTTGGAGTCTACATTTCCCTTTCATAATCACAAGCCTCCTATCATAACCATAGATTCCTGTAATGTAGTTTCGTCTCCCGAACCCTTTGAGCTATCTACTCCAAATCCACAACCTTCTGTTCAACTTTTACTTCCCTCCTCTTCACAAGTTTCCTCCATTCCTGAACCATTGCCCCTAATACCACAGTTTTCACTTCCACAAGGAACTTCTGATGTCCCTCAACCTGACCCAACCTGTGATGTTCAACTATCGCCTAATCCTATCACTGCCTCCAAGCATCCTATGCACACCCGCTCCAAGAGTGGTATTTATAAACCACAACATGTCCTTGACTTGCATGTTAGTACTAAATCTCTGCCTGAGTCCATTGAACCAACCTCATTCAGTCAAGCCCAAAAATCCCCACATTGGCGTAAGGCTATGTGTGAGGAATATGATGCTCTCCTTCAAAATTCTACATAGACACTTACTCCTCATTCCACACAAAACATCATTGGGTGTAAGTGGGTGTTTCGAATTAAGCGGAACCCTGATTGTTCAATTGCTCGGTATAAAGCACGTCTAGTGGCTAAGGGATTTCATCAAAGACCCGGTGTTGACTTCACTGAGATATTCAGTCCTGTGGTTAAGCCTACCACAATCCGACTTATTCTGAGTTTCGCAATCTCTAAAGGATGGTGTCTACGCCAGTTAGATGTTAACAATACCTTTTTACAGGGGACTCTCAGTGAAGATGTCTTTATGGAACAACCACCTAGCTTTATACACCCTCAGTATCCACGACATGTCTGTAAACTTCAAAAAGTCATTTATGACCTTCGTCAAGCCCCACGAGCCTGGTATACTGAACTTGGCCTATTCTTGTTCTCCATGGGTTTCATCAACTCTAAATCTGATGTCTCACTTTTTCTACGTCAACAACATGGAAGCAATATCTACCTTTTAGTCTATGTGGATGATATTATTATCACAGGTGACAATCTCATGATGGTCCAAATGTTTATTAAGCAGTTGGAAGATCGATTCTCTCTAAAAGATCTTGGCAACTTAAGCTATTCTCTTGGTGTCGAAGCTACATCTACAAGCGACTCACTAAAGTTATTTGATGGTAGTCCTGCTACAGATCATACTCAGTACCGCCAGGTAGTTGGCTCCTTATAATATCTATCTCTTACCCGTCCAGATGTCTTTTTTGCAGTCAACAAGTTATCACAGTTCATGCATCAGTCGTCTACCTCACATTGGACTGCAGCCAAGCGCATTTTGCGATATCTCAAAGGGACCATTGATCATAAAATTTTTCTTCACAAAAATACTCCCATTCATCTTCATGCCTTTGCTGATGCTGATTGGGCAGGCAATGTTGATGATCGAACTTCAACATCAGGGTATCTTATTTTCCTTGGTGCTAATCCTATTATTGGAGTTCCAAGAAGCAAAAGACAGTTGCTCGGTCTACAACTGAAGCTGAATATCGTGCTGTTGCTACTGCTGCTGCCGAACTAAACTGGATTATGAATCTTCTCAAAGAGCTTCACATAACCTCTGCTCTTACGCCTACCATTTATTGTGACAATATTGGTGCTACTTACCTCTGTGTCAATTCGGTCTTTCACTCTCGCATGAAGCATGTTGCTATCGACTTTCATTTTGTGCGAGATCAAGTTGTCCGCCAACAACTCCGGGTTTCCCATGTGCATACGGCTAATCAACTAGCAGATTCGCTTACGAAGCCTCTTGCTCGCAAAAGCTTTTCCTTGCATCGGTCCAAAATCGACGTCCTTGATAAAAGCTCAATTTTGCGGGGGCATATTAGCAGATCAAATCATGATCCCCAAGATCTCTCTCAAAATCCTAAGGATCCCGTTCAGATCTCTCAAACATGTATAAATAGGTGTCAATTGTAACTTTAGAATGAATCAATCTCTTCAATTCAACAATGAAGAGGTTGAGGTCGATGATAACGACGGAGGAGGAAGCGACTGGTGCTGATGGCAGTAGCGGCAATGTCAGGAGAGGGCACTAGAAGGAGGATGAGGGCAGCAGTAGGGGGTCCGGCGATCGCTAGCTATGCGCAGTCGAGGGCTGGGTGACGATAGTGGTTAAGCGAGGTGCGAGAAACTGTGGCTGCGATAATAGGATGGGTGCGGTTGCAGTGAGAAATTGTAGCACTATGGCTGTAGTGGTCTCTCTTCTTCTTCTTCTTCTTCTTCTTCTTCTTCTTCTTCTTCTTCTTCTTCTTCTTCTTCTCCCTCTTTTTTTTTTTTTTGACAATAATAGTTACGATGAGAAATTACAGCGATGTGGTAGATGAGGATTGAGGAAGATGGTGATGACGACGATGGCAAGAGTGATGACGATGGTGTAGATGGTTGAGGAAGAGATGGTGCTAGTGGCAAGGGGAGTGGTGGAGATGATGAATGATAGCAGTAATGGTGCCAAGGAATACTACTCTAATACCAATTGATAGGAACCCCTATGGTTCTATTGTGGATGGAGATGAAAAAGGGAGATAAACGATCACTTCGAGGGGATCGAGACTCCTTGATCTCTATAGGGGATCAGCTCTCATTGATCACTATAAGAGATAAATCCTCCTAGGGTTTTGGCTAATAGGCTAAAATAAAAAGTCTTTTCATTGATTGATTAAAAAAAAATAGTTATAGCCCTATTTATAGAGGATCTTAGCCGAATCAAACTCCTACTAAGAATTTCAATCAAATAGACTCTAACTTCTACTAGGACTCAATCAAATAGACTCACTCCTACTATGACTCCTAAGACTTAATCAAATGGGCTCCAACTCCTACTATGACTCCTAATCAAATAGATTTTTAATTATTTTGATTGAACTGACCAATATGATTCAATAAAAAATATGACTGAATGATGTAATCCTATTGTGATCCTATCATACATATGACGTCCACTGATTGATTGCATTACATATACGACAAGACTATTAGTGCCTGGTGTGATGTTAGAAATTGATATTTCTCGACCAGTGCGTGGATCAACTATTTCGCGCACCAATCAGAATATTTTGTGCAGTTCGAATAACCAATCTAAACATGCCATCTTGTGGTGTGCTAATTGCCAAGAGTGCCCAAAACTATAAACAATAAACTCTGTCAATTGCCAAAACTAAAGATCTTGTTAGCTAAAATTGTGATGTCATAGAAATAGCTCCAAAAGATTGTGGTTAATATGTGACGAAAGTTTCTAAGCACTTGAAGCATCAGAAAAGTAAAGGCAATCCATCCGATGATGGTGTAGGAACTCGAGGCTTTTGTTAAGAGTTTCATCACTGTTTTGAGCAGAATAATCATAATGTAGAAACTTATATTGATTTCAGAAGCTTTACACCAGTAAAACCAATGGACGTTCATCAGCTGCTTAGCTATTTGATCCAGATATTTTTGACCTTTTAACGTTCTATGGAGTCACTGCAATCGCATTGATCCACCAACTTTTTGTATTCTTCGCAGTCGAGGAGTGTTACAGTGGATCGACCTATCAGGAGAATATTATACGAGACTATATTGTCCATAAGGTATGTATGTCCTTTGTATTATGCTTGCCATGCACATCGAAGATGATGATGACTTTGTGGTAAGATTAGTCATACAGATCGTAAACTTGTTGGCCAATCTTAATCATTTTTTTCTTAATCAAAACTTTAACTCTTTTAATATAAATCTGATAGTTAGGACTGAAAAAAGAGGATAATAACGACTGTGAATAACGACTGTGAATGTGGTTGAGAAAAAAAATGAAAAATAACAATAGCAATTAAGGATAAAAAAATAAGAGAAATAAAAAAGTGAAGAAGATAAGGATAATGCAAAGGTTATTCTCACTCATCCAAACAATATTCTCACATGGATCAGATTTACAGTGAATTATTACTGTGATCAATTGAGGAGATTTTGAATATTGTGCATAGTAATATAATCATTTATCCCTATCATTCTTTTTTTATTATTGCTTGAGTTTCAAAAATAAACTTTGAGATTTGTACATTCAATATTTTTATAATAGATTTTCTCTAGCTTACCCTGTGATTTTTACCCTTCGAGTTGGAGGGATTTTTCACGTAAATCTTGATGTTTCATTTGATTGTGATTTCTGTTTGATTCTACTATGTGTTACGACCTACTAGTATTTATTTGTATACAGTTCCTTTTTTTATCCATCAACTAGTATTAGAGTAGATTTTGATGAGATTTAAATATTTTTCTTTTGTGTTCGAATATGGAGGCCGATAATGTTTCTTACATGATTAGCTTGAATAAAAACAATTAGATGATATTAAAACAAAAAAATGAAATATCTCTTATATTATAAGGATTTGTATGGACCTTTGCAAGGAGATAGTGCAAAGCTCGCAATTATGACAGACGATGAGTGAAAGAGATTAGATCAAAGCTCGCAATTATGACCTTCATAGGCACTTGTCTCAAAGAACAGAGGAAGATCAAAATCCAAGGATAGAAGTGGTTTACGCACGGGTAGAAGCAAGTCAAAATAAAAAAAAAAATTATTTGCTACAATTATGATGAGAAAAGACATTACAAGAATCAATACAAGCAACCTAAGAAGAGCAAGAAAAAAGAGAAAGAAGAGGAGCCTACAAAGTCAAAAGCGAATATCATAACTATAGTACATGGTAGTGACTATTTGATTTTGTCTACTTCTGATGAAATATTTTTTTTGTGTGTCAGGATCTCGAGTGAATAATTAACACGGATGCTTCTTATCATGCTACATCACGGAAGGAGTTCTTTACTACCTATAGGTCCGAAAATTTTAGTGTTGTCAAGATGGGTAACTATGACACAATAAACATCATCGGTATGAGTAATATCCACGTAAAGACCAACCTTGGCTACAAGTTAGTGCTTAAGGATGCGAGACATGTGATTGACTTGAGGCTGAATTTAATTTCAGTTGGAAAGCTAGATGATGAAGATTTTGATATCAGATTTTACAGAGGGCAATGGAAGCTCAATAAGGGTTCTCTTGTTATAGCTAGTGGGAAGAAATATTACACTTTATATAGATTGTAGGCTAAAGCTTGTGGTGAGTAGTTGAATGTCGTAGAGGAAAACTTCAGTATAGAGTTGTTGTTAGTTACAGGTGCTCTGCAAGCCAATCACATGAGTGATGCACATGTGATACAATACATATTCTTTTTCATTATACGTATTGGTATATTCTCATATTATATTATCTGTTGAATACATATATTGTTATGTCCTTGATTCTGTGTAATGGAAATCAAATTATGATTAGATCACGATAATAAGATTGATTCATCTTTAGATATAGATCCTAAATAATCTCAATCATAGGTTGCTCGACAGGAACATCGAGACAATTGGACAGACCGGTTACTGTATATCCGTCCATTTGATAGAGGTGACTTGTCTCATAGCCACTTGTGTGGAGACACTAAAGATGCAGTGCAGGTGCTCATTGGAGAATAAGTTCACTGATTGATCCACTTATGAAATGTTGGAAAGTTAATGATATATATTGTTAGATAGCGATTCCATAGTCTTAGTTGTGTATCTAGTCCTTAGACTTGAGACACCAAGGATGCATTATTTGAGTACTCTTTTTTTTTACGCTAGAGTTACAAGTTTAGAAAGTTTCAAATCTAGTTTAATTGGTTATTGGGATTGGGACCCGACCTTATAAAGGAAATTGAGTATCAACAGAGGATCATCCACTCTCGGTATCACGAAAGAAATATCTCATGTATTATCGTTCGACCAAATCCTCGGTCGAGGTGTTCGGATTGAGAGAGGAGTTCTCCGGTAGAATCCGATTAGAGTGATACTTGGACGAATTTTGTATGTAGCTTGATAGTACTATCCATGTATCGTCTATGATATAGTGGCCTAGTACGTCTATAATTGATGAGTCGAGTGAATTGTTATGAGATAATAATTCATAAGGTCAGAAGGAATTCTAACAAGGACTCGTGGCCAGCTCGGTATTGGACCTAGAGGGTCACACATATAGTGAATGCTTTAGCAAATAGAGAATTGAATATGAATTATCCAATTAGCCCATATTCTCATTAGATGAGACCCAACATTGATGAGCTCCCTACATTAGACCCAATAAGAAGCTAATTGAGATTATTATATAAAGATCAAATAATCCAAGACTCGTGGATAATTGGATGGAGATCCAATACCTGCTAAAGTAGGATCCTTAGTGTTTTTGGTGGCTCTCTATAAATAGGAGGTAAGGATAATACATAGTTAATAGGCTACATCTTTGGCTGCCCCCTCCTATTCTCCACCTCTCCCTCACCTTCTCAACCGACCAGCCCCTCTCTGGTGTGAGAGGACAGCAAAGAAGATAGAGGATCTTCCACTTTTGTTGCGATTAGAATGATACTTGGACAAATTTTGTATGTAGCCTGATAGTACTATGCCTAATATACAGTCTCTAGGATATTAGACAGATGAGGGACTATAGATACACAGTAACTGAGGACAAATAGATCTAATGGATAAGATCCCCTGTACCGTCTATGACGTAGTGGCATAGTACGTCCATAATTAATAAGTCGAGTGAATTGTTATGAGATAACAATTCATAGGGTCAGAAGGAATTCTAACAAGGACTCGTGGCCAACTCGGTATTGGACCTAGAGGGTCACACATATGGTGGATGCTTTAGCAAATAAAGGATTGAATATGAATTATCCAATTAGGCTATATTCTCATTAGATGAGACCCAACATTGATGAGCTCCCTACGTTAGGCCTAGTAATAAGCTAATTAAGATTATTAGATAAAGATCCAATAATCCAAGATTAGTGGATAATTGGATGGAGATCCAATACTTGCTAAAGCAGGATCCTTAGGGTTTTTGGTGGCTTTCTATAAATAGGAGGTAAGGACGACACATAATTGATAGGCTATATCTTTGGCTGCCCCCTCCTATTCTCCACCTCTCCCTCACTTTTAACCGACCAGCCCCTCTCTGGTGTGAGAGGATAGCGAAGAAGATAGAGGATCGTCTTCCACCTTCGTTGCGATTATAATGATACTTGGATGAATTTTGTATGTAACTTGATAGTACTATGCCTAATATACAGTCTCTAGGATATTAGACGGATGAGAGACTATAGATACACAATAATTGAGGATAAACAGATCCAATGGATAAGATCTCCTGTACCGTCTATGACGTAGTGGCCTAGTACGTCCATAATTGATGAGTTGAGTGAATTGTTATGAGATAACAATTCATAAGGTCAGAAGGAATTCTGACAAGGACTCGTGGCCAGCTCGGTATTGGACCTAGAGGGTCACACATATGGTGGATGCTTTAGCAAAAATAGGATTGAATATGAATTATCTAATTAGCCCATATTCTTATTAGATGAGATACCCAGTAAGAAGCTAATTGAGATTATTAGATAAAGATCCAATAATCCAAGATTAGTGGATAATTGGATGGAGATCCAATACCTGCTAAAGCAGAATCCTTAGGGTTTTTGGTGGCTCTCTATAAATAGGAGGTAAGGACGACACATAGTTGATAGGCTACATCTTTGGCTGCCCCCTCCTCTTCTCCACCTCTCCCTCACCTTCTTAACTGACCAGCCCCTCTCTGGTATGAGAGGACAGTGAAGAAGATAGAGGATCTTCTTCCACCTTCATTGTGAGAAGCTGTACAAAAGTTATGAGATTTGTGGCGCGATTGAAGGAGTATTGCTGCAATGATCCATCATGTGGATGACGCTAGAGAGTAGGACGTTTGACCTCCTTTATCCTTTCTATCTAGATATGAAAATTCAGGGATATACGATCTCCCTAATTAAACGATCTCTCACATATTGTAGTTTTTGGTTTTATAATTTTTCGTACACCAATCCTTGCACGATGATTTGGTCTACATGGAAAATTAGTTTTGTTTGATCTTTCACTACGCATGTGATGCTTCCACTTGGTTTCCTAGCAATGGTATCAGAGCCAAAGTTGGTCGTGCAAAAGATTAGCTTTAAACTATGTGTGATGAGATTGATATGCATAAATTATTTTTTATGTACCTTCTTGTAATTTTTCATGGTTAATTAGATCTAGGCATTACCTTTACTTTGATGTCAAAATTATTGATACAAAGGAGGGGGAAAATGGCAGTTGCTGCCCTACGGCACGATCAAAGGCTACTTGCAGCCTTTGCCGAGAGCAAGGTTGTTGCTCTCGGCTTGACCGAAGGCTGCAAGGCTGAGAGCAGCAGCTTCTCGACCATGACAGCTGCCTCCCATGGCTGTATGGGCAAGCAACTAGGGTTTCCTAACCGTAAGGGGTTGTTTGGGTGGCCAAGGTTGGCTAACCGCCCATGCCAGATTGCAACCATGGGAATGGCTACATCTTGGCCTCCCAAGGTTCCTTTGTGGCTAGGGACTCCTAGCAATTAATGTTTCCTAGCTGCACAAGGAGTCTCTACCTGCCATATTAGGAACCGTATAGTAGGGTATCCTAAAATTTTTAAAAATAATTAATTAAATAGTTTAATTAATTATTTATGATCTAGTAGTCCTACATGGTGATGTGTACATATGATGTATGATGTGAATGGATGATCATGAGTCACGTGATGTGATGTGTATACATGCGATTATTATTATTATTGGGGCCTACAAGCATTTGTTTTTCTCATTTATTATTGGGCCTACGTGCTTGTGATTATTTTATAATTACACGAATAGACGTGGCGGGAGCATAGAGGTGACAGTGGGACCCACGATGCCATGACAGGAGACCATAATGCATGGTGATACGATGAGAATCCGATGGAATCGATGACGACGAGATGAACAATCACAAGGCATGGAAATGTGTCGATGCATACATAGATCCTATTATAAGTGATTAGGCTAATTGGCTCAGGCTTAATCATATTAGGTGACGACTCATGATCATCCGGCGTGGCTTGCATATGTGATATATGTTATACACCTATTATAAATATATATATATACATGTGATATAGATCTATATCAAATATATATGAGTGTGACATGACATATTATAAGACTGTTACAAAACAGAAATCTCTCCTATGATAATATTAAGTCGGTAAGCGTGCAACAATGAGATTAACCCACGTGGCTTTTCATGATATAGGAAGAAATTGAATCACGACATAGGTTGAGTTGGTCGAGTCACTCGAGGCTCACCTATCTATATGATCGAGATCTTGCTTACGATATAGAGATGTCACCAATGACCTGAAGACATGGTATACTTGGTCGAGTCACTCGAGGGCAGATCATTAAATCAAACTCATCTTGTAACGGTGGTGATGACTTAATTGAACTTCATGGTTGGTGGAGCAGTCGAGACCATGATGATTCGGAGGCTGAATATGATAGGAATCATAAGGAGTTGTGATTGACAAGAGTTGCCTACCTTTTGGGCTTAGTGCAATTGGTTGAGTCACTCAAGGTTGCACTAAGACGCTAATTGGATCCCGATCCCTACTAGAAGTATGCTAGAGACTTCTGTTTTATGTGTCGAGGGTGTCGCGTAATTCACCAAAAACTTAATATTTTCATAAAATCTATATGTTATTTATTTATTCTATATCTTGTTGTTAGAAACATATCGCTCGCAAAACCCCCTACATGGAATATTTGATGCCAACCACCTCACTAGTCCAAACTATACAGATTGACTCTGTAATTTAAGAATTGTTCTTAGGTGGAGAAAATTAAAATGACTTTGATACAATTGTGCCCACGTCAGAAGAAGGGGCAAGCAATGATGAGATCGCTCTATGTGAAGTATATAAACTATTTCACATTAGCAAAATGCTATATGTTGGCCTCCATGACTCCTGAGTTATAAAGGCAATATGAGAGCATAGATGTCAATCCTATCATTTTCCATTTCCACTAGCTATTTAAGGAACAGGGAAGAACTCAAAGATATGAGATATCTAAGAGTCTCTTCCGAGCTAAGATGACAGAAGGAGCATTAGTTCAGAACTATGTCTTGAAGATGATAGAGTGGATCAAGAAACTCATAGGTCTAGGAATAGTCCTAGAGGATAACCTATGAGACCAAGAAGAATAGGAAGGCTAGTAAGACCCTTAAGAAGGACAAGGGCAAAGAAAGACTGAGTAAGGGAAATGTTGCCAAGAAAGACCAGGCAAAGGATTAAGAATAAAGGACATTACTCCTACTACGGCCAAGATGAGCACTGAAAGAGGAACTGTAAGAATTACCTTATAGATAAGGCGAAGCAGAAGCTTAGAAAAGCTTCAGGTACATTAATGATCAGTCTCCACTTATCAGATTTTCATGATAACACATTGGTATTGGATACCAGGAGTGCTTATCATATTTAAAATATGTTACAAGTGTTGACAAGACATAGGAGATTAGATAGAGGCGAGATAAGCCTCAAGATGGGCCATGAAGCAAGAGTTGCTACAATTGACATTGGGGAGGTCACCCCACATTTGCTTGGTGGAGCCATCATTGCATTGGATACATGCTATTTTGTTTCCTCTATTATAAAAAATATTATTTTTATTTCTTGTTTGAAAATCAATGGATATAAATTAGTTTCTAATAATAATAGTTGTTCAATAATTTTGGATGATAAGATAATCACTAGAGAAACTTTGATAAATGACTTGTCCCAGTGAAAGCTTGGCTATCTAGAAATTTCTCCATGAAGGACTTAGGGGAAGCATCTTATATTTTAGGGATCTGGATCTATAGAGATAGATCCAAGAGGATGCTTGACTTGTCCCAGTCCAAGTACATAGACTCCATTATCAAAAAGTTTGGCATTAAGAATTCCAAGAGATGTCTCATATCGATGAAATATGAAGTGTCACTTTTTAAGAGTATGTCCCCAAAGACTCATGAAGAAATGATAGACATGGATAGGATACTGCCTCAACGATAGGGTCTGTCATGTATACTATGCTATATACTAGGCCTGATATAGCGTATACTCTAAGTGCCACGAGCAGGTATCAGGTGGATCTAGGTTTGGAACACAAGAAGGCAGTAAAGTGTATCCTTAAGTACTTGAGAAAGACTAAGGATCTTTTACTAGTATATGAAGAAGATAGCCTCCAGGTTGAGAGCTACACAGACTCGAGTTTTCAGTCTAACATTGATAATAATAAGTAAAACTCAAGGTATGTTTTCACCCTGAATGGAGGAGTAGTAAGCCAGAAGAGTTCCAAGCAAGATACTACTATTGACTTGAATACAGACTCAGAATACATTGATGTAGTAGAGACAACAAAGGAAGGGGTGTGGATGAAGAAGTTCACTAGGAATTTGAGAGTTGTACCGAGTAGCGTGGAGCCAATTCCCATATACTGTGATAATAACAGGGCGATCGCTCAAGCAAAGGAACCCATGTCTCATCAGAAGTCTAAGCACTTTATAAGGAGGTTCTACTTAATAAGAGAGATCATAGCCCAAAAAGATATAGCAATAGAAGAGGTTTTATCTGAAAATAACATTGTAGATCAATTGATAAAGCCGTTGGCTTATATTGTATTTGAACATAATAGGGGTCTAATGGGGATAAAACATAGGTGATTGACTTTAGGTCAAGTAGGAGATTGCTGGTTACAGGTGCCATACAATCCAATCACGTGAGTGATGACACATGTGACAAGCTACACAATCTTTTTACATTATAATTATTGGTATATTCTTATATATATTATCTTTGAATATATATTGTGATGTCCTTGGTTCTGTGCAATGAGAATCAGATTTTGATGATATCACAATAATGAGTCTGATTCGCCTTTAAACATATATCCTAAATAATCTCGATCATAAGTTGCTCGAGAGGGACATCAAGACAACTAGATAGACCAGTGTACTATATACCCGTGTACTTTAATGGAGGCGCTTGGTCTCGTAGCCACTTGTATGGAGATACTAAGGATACAATGCAGGTGCTCCTTGGAGAATGAGTTCGCTTATTGATTGGCTTATGGGAAACTAGATGGCCAATGATACTTGTTGTTAGATAACGATTCTATAGTCTCAGTTGTATGTCTAGTCCTTAGACTTGAGACACTAAGGATGTCTTGTATGAGTACTCCTTTCTTTGACGCTAGACTTTCAGGTTTGAAAAGTTTCAGATCCAGTATAGTTGGTTATCAGGATTGATAGCTAACCTTATGAAGGTAATTGAGTGTCAATAGAGGATCATCCACTCTCGGTATCATGAGAGGAATATGTCATATATGCTTGCTCAGATAAATCCCTGGTCAGGGTCATTCGGATTGAGAGAGAAAGAGTTCTCCGAGATAATCTGATTAAAGCGAGACTATGATAGATTCTGTATATGACCTGACAGTACTATGTCCAATATATGGTCTCTGGGATATTAGTTGGATGAGGGATTATAGATACACGGTAACTGTAGACAGACAGGTCTGATGGATTCGATCCCCCTATATCGTCTGGGGACTATGGCGTAGTGGCCTAGTACGTCCATAGTCGATGAGTCAAGTGAATTATTATGGAGATAATAATTCACTATATCAGAAGAAGTTCTGATGGGAATGACTCACAGCCAGCTCGGTATCGGGCCTAGAGGGTCACATACATATAGTGGATGCTTTAGCGAATAAAGGATTGGATAAAGATCCAATTAGCCCCTATTCTCATTAGATGAGAGACCCTATGCAGATTGGCTCCTTGGTTGAGGCCCAATTAGAGGCCTAATGAGATTATTGGATAGGGATCAAATATAAGAATGAGTTAGAAAACCAAATTAGAAAGTGTATTAAAACTCTTCGATCAGATCGAGGAGGAGAGTACTTGAGTATGGAGTTCACCCATTTTCTTAAGGACAATGGGATTCTATCCTAGTTGATACCTCCTTATACACTTCAACTCAATGGTGTATCAGAAAGGAGGAATCACATGTTGTTAGACATAGTGCGGTCCATGATGAGTTTCGCCGACCTACCCATCTCATTCTAGAGGTACGCCTTAGAGACCACATTTTACCTTTTGAATAGAGTTCCATCAAAGTCGGTGGGGTCTACGTCATATGAGATATGGAAATGAAAGAAGTCTGATCTTAAGATTGTTAAGATTTTGGGCTGTCCTGCCCATGTTAGAAGACAACCCCGATAAGTTGAAATCAAGGACAGAATGGTGCACATTCGTGGGATACCCAAAGGAAACTTGTGGGTATTATTTCTATCACCCCGAGGACCGAAAGGTCTTTGTTGCCAAGAGAGCCGTGTTCCTTGAGAATGAACACATTTTTGGTGGAAACAGTGGGAGCAAGATAGAATTGAGCGAGGTTAGAGAACCTAGCTCAAGCACCATTCTAGAGCCCGAGTCTGTTTAAGTACATAACACACAAGTTCCAACTTTACGTAGGTCTAGTAGACTATCTCACCCTCCTGAAAGATATGTGGGACATATCAGTGGAGATGACTCTCGGAATGTTGATCCTCAGACCTACGAGGAGACTATTATGAGTATAGACTCCGGTAAGTGGCAAGAAGCCATGAATTCTGAGATGGATTCCATATACTCTAACAAGGTTTAAAATATTGTGATTGCACATGAGGGTATTGTACCCATCGGTTGCAAATGGATCTTCAAGAAGAAGATCAGAGTGAATGAAAAGGTAGATACCTATAAAGTAAGGCTGGTAGCTAAAAGATATCATTAAAGACAAGAAGTTGACTATGATGAAACTTTTTACCCATAGTCATGCTTAAGTCCATTAGAATTATTTTGGCCATTGCAGCACATTATGACTATGAGATCTGGCAGATGGATGTCAAAACGACATTCCTAAATGACAATCTCGAGGAGGAGGTGTATATGATACAACTAGAGGGATTTGTATCCAAAGAGAGTCCAAATAAAGTACACAGGTTGTTTAGATCCATTTATAAATTAAAGTAATCTTTCCGAAGTTGAAACATAAGATTTGATGAAGTGATTAGATCTTATGACTTTATTAAGAACGAAGATAAGCCTTGTGTATACAGGACGGTAAGTGTGAGCGCTATCACCTTCTTAGTGCTATATGTAGAAGACATCCTAATCATTGAGAATGATGTAGGAATGTCCTCCACAGTAAAAGCTTGGTTATATAGAAACTTCTCTATGAAAGATTTAAGGGAAGATCATATATTTTCGGATCCGGATCTACAAAGATAGATCTAAGAGGATGCTTAGTTTGTCCCAGTCCAAGTATATAGACTTCATTATCAAAAGGTTTGGCATGGAGAATTTCAAGAGAGGTCTTATACTGATAAAACATGAAATATCACTTTCTAGGAGTATGTCCCCAAGGACTCCTAAAGAAAGGGCAGACATGGTCTATCATGTATGCGATGCTATGTACCAGGCCTGATATAACATATGCTCTGAGTGTCACGAGCAGGTATCAAGCAAATCCAGGTTTAGAACATTGGAAGACAGTAAAGTATATCATTAAGTACTTACGAAGGACTAAGGATCTTTTACTAGTATATGGAGGAGGTAGCCTCGAGGTTGAGGGCTACATGGACTCGAGTTTTCAGTCCGACATTGATGATAGCAAGTCAAATTCAGGGTATATTTTCACCCTAAATGGAGGAGCAATAAGCTGGAAGAGTTTCAAGCAAGATACTACTGCTGACTCGACCATAGAGACGAAATACATTGCTGCAGTAGAAGCAATAAAAGAAGGGATGTGGATGAAGAAGTTCATCAAGGATTTGAGAGTCATACCAAATAGCGTGGAGCTAACTCCCATATATTGTGACAGTGACAGGGCGATAACTCTAACAAGGGAACCCAGGTCTCATCAGAATTGTTCTGAGGAGGTTCCATCTGATTAGAGCAATCATGACCTGAAAAGATATAGCAATGGAAAGAGTTCCATCCGAAGATAACATTGCAGATCCACTAACGAAGTCTCTAGCTCAGATTGTATTTGAGGGTCACAGGGGTTTGATGGGGATCAGACACATATGTGATTAGCTTTTGGTTAAGTGAGAGATTACTGGTTATAAGTGCCTAGTAAGCCAATCACGTGAGTGATGGCATGTGTGATACGCTGTGTAATCTTTTTGCTTATGATTAATATTGACATATTCTCACATTATATTATCTGTGGCATATATACTGTGATGTCCTTGGTTCTGTGTAATGAGAATCAGATCGTGATGAGATCACAATAATGAGATCGATTCACCTTTAAACACAGATCCTAAATAATTCCGATCATAGGTTACTCGAGAGGGACATCAAGATAACCGAACAGACTGGTGTACTATATACCCGTCTATATGATGGAGGTGGCTGGTCTCATAGCCACTTGTGTGGAGACACTAAAGATATAGTATAGGTGCTCATTGGAGACTGAGTTCATTGATTGATTCGCTTATGGAATGCTGTATGGTTAATGATACATAATTTCAGACAGAAATTCTGTAGTCCTAGTTGTGTATCTCGTCCTTAGACTTGAGACACCAAGGATGTCTTGTATGAGTACTCATTTCTTTGATGCTAGACTTACAGGTTTGGAAAGTTTCAGATCTGGTACAATTGATTATCGGGATTGGTAGCCAATCTTATGAAGGTAATTGAGTGTCAATAGATGATCATCAACTCTCGGTATCATGAGAGGAATATTTCATATGTGCTTACTCAGATAAATCCCTGACCAGGGTCATTCGGATTGAGAGAGAAAGAGTTCTCCGGGAGAATCCGATTAGAGCGAAACTGTGACGGATTTCGTATGTGACCTGACAATACCATGTCCAATATACAGTCTTTGGGATATTAGTTGGATGAGAGATTATAGATACACGGTAACTATGGACAGACAAGATTGATGGATTCGATCCCCATGTATTGTCTGGGGATTATGGCGTAATGACCTAGTACGTCCATAGTCGATGAGTCAAGTGAATTATTATGGAGATAATAATTCACTATATCAAAAGGAGTTCTGATGGGAATGACTCACGGCCAGCTCGGTATGGGGCCTAGAGGGTCACACACATATGGTGGATGCTTCAATGAATATAGGATTGGATGGAGATCCAATTAGCCTCTATTCTCATTAGATGAGACCCTATGCAGATGAGCTCCTTGGTTGAGGCCCAATTAGAGACCTAAGGAGATTATTGGATAGAGATCCAATAATGCAAGGTTAGTGAGTTATTGGATGGAGATCCAATACCCACTAAGGCAGGAGTCCTAGGGTTTTTGGTATTGCTTTATAACTAGGAGGGGAGACTCATGGTTGATAGGCTACAACTTTGGCCTCCCCTCCTATTCTCCTCCTCCCCCCCTCCCCCCCCCCCCCCCCCTCTCTGCGCCAGAGTTGTGAGTTCAAATTGGAGGAGTTTCGCTGTAGAGACTCATCATGTGGATACCGCTAGAGAGGATGACGCTTGACCTCCTTCATCCTCTCCATCCGGATTTAAAATACAGGGATATAAGATCTCCCTAGGTAAAATCAATCTCTCATGTATCGTAGTTTTTTGGTTTTTACATTTTTCTCGCGATCCAAATCTTTTGCACGATGATTTGATCTGCATGGGAAACCGATTTTTATTTTGATTTTCGTTGCGCATGTGATGCTCCCGCTGAGGTTTCCCAACATGTGGTCCTTTGAGAATAAAAACTCATGGTAGATATATTAATGTTCCTAATATCAATAGTACACTTTATTTTGTCACTTTTATAGATTTTTCTAGGAAAGTTTGGACCTATGCTATGAAGACTAAAGATCAGGTTATTAATGTCTTTAAGAAGTTTCATGCTAGAGTTGAAAGAGAGACCAAAAGACAATTGAAATGTATAAAATCATATAATATTAGTGAGTACATAAGATTATTTAACGATTATTGTATGTCACATGACATCCAGCATAAGATGATAGTTTTTAGTACGCCTCAGCATAATGCAATTGCAGAGAAGATGAACCACACTATCATGAAAAAGATCATATGTATGCTTTCATAAGTCAAATTACCCAAAAAGTTTTGGGATGAGACTTTGAGGACGATAGTTGATGTGATCAACTTATCACCCTGTGTAACTCTAGATGGTGATATTACAGAGCATGTATGGTCAGGGAAATATGTCTCCTATAAGCACTTGAGAGTGTTTGGTTGTCATACATTTGCACATGTTTCAGATAATGAGAGGTCCAAGATGGATGGTAAGACAAAAGAGTACATTTTTCTTGGTTACTCACATGATCAGTTTGGTTATGGGCATTGAGATCCAGAAAATAGAAGGTGTAGAAGCAGAGATATGGTCTTCTTTGAGGATCAAACCCTTGAGGATTTAACCCTTAAGGATTTGAAGGAGGCATCGACTAAGACTTTTATAGAAGGATTAGAAGACTATAACCCAATTACTCCTCCAGTACATCAGGGTGACTGGGGAGATGTGTAGGAAGATGGTGTAGAGCTCGATGTTGATATACTTGCAGGACATGTAGAATAGGAAGAAGATAGGGAGCAACTTTTCACAAAATCTTAGTTGAGAAGATCTTATAGACCACGTTAACCTTCCAAAAGATACTCTACAGATGGGTAGGTGATGTTTACTAATGCAGGTGAACTAGAAAGTTAACAGGACGCAGTTGAAAGTGAGCAGAAAAAGAAGTTGTTAGTTGCTATATAGGAGGAGATGGATGCTCTACAGAAGAACCACACATATGATTTGGTGCATCTATCAAAGAAAAGTAAAGCAAAGCCTTGATGTTCAAGTAGGTTTCAGGTTGAAGACTCAAGAATATTATTCTCAATCAAAGTACAATGCTATATTAGTTATGAAATGTTTTTGTCAAAAGAAAGGTATTGACTTTAAAGAAATTTTTTTTTCTATTGTTAAAATATCTTTTATTTGTGTTGCTCTTGGTATTACTTCTAATCTGGACTTGGAGGTTGAGTAGTTGGATGTGAAGACAACTTTAATTCATGGTGATTTAAAGGAGAAAATTTATATAGAGCGGTCAAAAGACTCTAAGGTCAAAGGTAAAAAAATTTTTGTCTGCAAGTTGAGGAAGAGCTTGTATGGGCTAAAGCAAGCTCCAATATAATGGAATAAAAAGTTTGATTCATTTATGATTGAAAATGGATATAAAAGAATGACTTTAGATCATTATGTATACATCAAATTGTTTAGTGAGGACTTTATTATTCTCTTCCTTTATGTTGATGACATGCTTATCCTTGGAAAATATATGTCTATAACTGACAGGTTGAATAAAGAATTGAGTTAGTCTTTTGCAATAAAGGACATGGGGCCAGCAAAGCAAACTAGGCACATAGATTTCTCGTGATAGAAGAAACAAGAAGATTTGGTTATCATTAGAGAAATATATTGAGAATGTATTGGATAGATTCAGTATGAGCAATGCAAAGTCAATTGGTTCTCCTCTTTCAAGTCACTTTAAGTTGTGCTCAGAGCAAAACCCGTCAAGTGATGAGGAGAAGGAGAAAATGCAAAAGGTTCCTTATGCTTCAACAGTTTGAAGTTTAATATACGCGTTGGTATGTACGAGACCGGACATCACATATGCAATAGGTGTTGCTAATATATTTCTTGTAAATCCAGACAAAGAGCACTAGACAGTAGTGAAATGGATCTTTAGATATCTCAGAGGGATATCTAAAGTTTGTTTAACCTTTGGAGATGGACCACCCGTATTGACAGGTTACATAAATACAGATATGGTAAGAGATATTGATACGAGATCCACATCAAGTTTTATACTCACTTTTGCAGGGTGAGATATGTCATAGCAATCCAGATTGCAGAGGTGTATTATTCTCTCCACCACAAAAGCATAATATATTGTTGTAATAGAATTGAGGCTAAAACAAAAAAACTATCTAGAGAGTCATCCATTTGTTTAAGAACCCAACCTTTCATTCCAAGTCTAAACATATAGATGTCAGATATTACTGGATTAGAAATGTGCTTGAACAGAAGCAGTTATAACTTCAGAAAATTCACATACATAATAATAGGACAGACATGTTGGCAAATACTTTACCAAAAAAAATGTAGGAGATGTACCAATGGCTGATCGGTATGACTTCACATTAAGGAGTCATGAAAGAAACTCTCTTATGGTGAGGAGGAGATTGTTGGGCAGATAGCCCATTATTCAACCCATAATGGGTTTTATTAAATCCGTTGCCCTAACTCTTTTTCTCTTAACATAAACCCTAACTCTTTTAACCTAGATTTAGTGACTAGGGCTGAAAAAAATCCTAACTCTTTTAACCTAGATTTAGTGATTAGGACTGAAAAAATAGAACATCGATGAATGTGAACATGATTGCAAAAAAAATAAAAACAGCAATAACAGTTAAGAACAAACAAGAAAAATATATTATTTTCAATCATCCAAACAATATTCTTATCTCATGATCAAATTTATAATAAATTTTTATTATGATCGGTTAAGAAAATTTTATATATTATGTATAGTAATATAATCCTTATATCCTATCATTCTCTTGAAAAAAAAATTTACATTCTTCTGTTATTTGTTCTTATACAAGCTTAAGTTTTTTTTGGTATCCCATCAGCCAAATGATCCAGAATCTTTTAGTGCGAAACTTGGGAGAGGCAACTTCGCCCCAAGAAACTTTGGTGGAAGCTTTCACCAGACGTATTGCTTGCACCTAAGGGAGAGGAAACTTCCTGGAGATTCTGTAGCAGCAGCAGCAGCAGGGGCTTCTCCTTGTGGGCACGGAACCATGTCGACCAGGGCTGGAAGACGTTGACCGCCCAGCAACCTCGTTGACCAGTGTACATTCTTATCGTTTACTGAGTCTCACCAGATATGCCATCGTACAATTTGAGTAGGTTAAAGACATCGCAGTAACTCAGAACAATGGAAGTTCAACTCCATCATGTTTCGTAAGCCAAGACTCTGCATCTCCCGTCTGTTCTCCCTGTTCTTGCGATTTTTCTTTTTTTGGCAACAAATTCAACCAAATTAGATCGTGAGTTTGATCCAGAATATGGAAGGAAAGCTAATGTCCACTACATTAGCATGCATGTTCTGTAAGCTCTAGATCATGATGATACATCTTTTTTTGTTGTTTCTGAACATTGGTGATATTACATCATGAACTGTGGTTATTAAGGAGTCTTTATCTTTACAAGGACTCTCCCAGATTTTTCGCCAGCAATAGCAACCCAAATCTCAACTCCTCCTTTGATGGAATGCTTCTTTCCATAACTATCATGCTCGAGACCTGTGTGTGAAGTCTGTCAAGACGTGGTCTTTGTGTTGTGAAAGCAGCTTGCGATGGTTGCACAATTAGAACCCAGCTTCTGAGATGCTCTGAAGCGAAGGACGCCAATGGCGGCCTCTTGCTGCCACCTGCGTGCTGCTCTTTTGCCGATCCCTCTCCTGATGTGCTGCCTGGAACATGTCATGGGAGTATTTGACTGCATGATTCTACCTGAACTCTATTTGGATTTTTGTAGGGAAAAGACTTCTCTTTCTGTTTTAAGCTCGACTCTACTTGTGTGTGTGTGTGTTTTGGTTCTGTTTTATGATTCAACATATGTAGGAACTGATTGAAGTATATATACTACTTTGGAATTCATATAACATGAGCAATCACAATGGATGTGTACCTGATGTGTGGCATCAGAATCCTCCTCTGTTTCCTCTCGAGCAAGATCTGTAGACTGATCGTTTGCTCCATGCTGTTGCTCGTGTTGCTGTTTTCTGATCGATTCAGCCTGGCTTTTCTTGAGCTTCTCAGACTTCCTTTGCCTCAGAGCCTTTGCAACTTCTGGCAAAGCATCTGAGATCAGAGAGCTAAGCAAGGAATCGGGAAATGGTGGAGAAGCAGTGTGGATGGAACCTTGGGAGGTGATGAGCCGGTAAACTTGGCCGAGCAGGAGCATGTCCCTGGGCTTGAGCAGCCGCACGCGGGTGAACCGCAGGGTGCCGGCGCCACCGTCCGTCTTCGTCTCCGAGACGTAGAGGGTGACGAGGGCGACGTGGTAGCCCGGGTTACTCTTCATGACATCCGCCGCGCTCGTCGGCCAGTAAAGCCGCTCCACCCGCCCGCCGGGGTGCTGGATCACCACCGTGGCCACCTCGGCTGCCTGGCAATTCCCCATCTTTCTCCTTTCCCTTCTTATCTTCACCGATGGTTGTTTGTGTTGTTGATATACACAACAGTGTTGCAGAGAAGAAAGCAGCCTTCAACCAACCGCAGCTGCTCGTGGGTGGCCTTCTTTAATCGGATGACAGAGAGGTGAGTCTCAAAACCCTGATATTCCAGTACAGTCTATCCTGTACTCTCCTAAAATAATAGAGAGAGAGAGAGAGCTAATGGGCTACTCGATACTATCGACTCGATCTTTTAACTTTGGCATGATGTCAGTGGGCGTATGGAGGCGGTAAAGAGCATGGTAGGCGTGGTTTACGCTGCAGGTCAGGGATGGGAATGAGGGCGGGGTTATCATTTACTGCATGCGGTCAGCAGCACTCAGGGGCGTGAGATTCTTCCTGTCATGGGAGTGTGTGCGTGAGGAGGTGAGAGGGGCCACATTACCAAGAAGAAGACACTGAATCACTGACAGAGAAGAAGCCTTCATTTGCCTTTCTCTTCCCACCAAGCCATGGGATGGGACTTTTGGGTCGTCCTTCCTGGGGGGGCGAAAGCTTCTTTCTTCCTACCTTTCTCCTTTGTTGCCCTCTGACATCGCATTAGCAGTGTTGCAGGACATGGTTTTTGTGTTTTTTTTGTCTCATGGAGTGTGTTCGCTGTACGAGTTTCCTGTTTGTTGATAATGAACTATGTATGGTCCAATACCTCCTGGGTGGGTGGTACATGATAACTTGGTTTTTTTTTTGTTTTTTTTTTTTGTAGAGTGTGGCATTAAACCTCTTCCCAAATAATCGATGTTGCAAGTAATGTGTTGATTTTGGACGTCGGAGTAGGTAGGGCATCAAAGGAGAAGGAGTCACACATCTTTTGCGTGTTAGCTTCGGATTCAAATCAATCTCATCTATGTTATGTTAAGCCAAGTCCAGGGAGATTAAACTGCAAACGCCTCTCATCATCTTTCTGGAAGATCCATCTCAAGTTGTGTTCCTGATGTTGCTGGTTCAATTGTTCTCCTTTCTTTCAGGTCCATCAGTGCACCACTTGCACCTGTGCTTGATTAATTTATCAAGAGAATCTATACTTGTTTAATCACTACTGTTCTTAGTTGTGCACTTCCTTGAAAAGATAAATGCTGTAACTTTCAAAGATTTAGATTCAGAGAGAAAAGAATAAGAAAAGTTTAAACAAGTTACTCGAGACACCCAACCCTCCTCTTAGTTGTTTATTATTATTATTATTATTATTATTATTATTATTAGGACTTACACAGTATGAGAAGAAAACAGCCACCATCTTTATTTATTTATTTTTTTCAGCACATCCACCATGTAGTGGAATAGGTAGAAAAACTCAAGGTTGTGTCATCAACCACCACCACCTAATTTTGATCTTACGATGGTTGTCTTAGTATGAAGTAGTCCTTCTTACATATATCACAACAGGTAATCACTCACTCGCTTGAGTTGAAGAGATATGATGACTTCAGCTACCAGCTTGTGGGACTGATAAATACATGTAAATAATAAGTTATATAGGTTTCTCTCCCTTCAAGGCGTCAAGTTCCCTACAGTTGGTCCACATGCCCATTGAATGCCATTAAGAGGCCATGTGAAGTGTTGGCGTTCTCACACAACCCTATCTCTTTTTTTTTCTTTTTTTTTTGGTTCAAACACAAGCCAAGAGGTGATGGCCTCCGTGGGGTGTCCATCTCCTCTCCTGCACAAAGTTCCAGAAATCTATCTATCTATCTATCTATTTATCAAGCAGGATTAAAATATCATAAGCATAATGCATCAGGTTTGTTCGACGACACGAGAGTGGGTGATCTTTTTGAAACACCTGCTTCTCATAATTGTCTGGTTGAGAGAATGCAGGCAGCTGCCAGCGTCTTCTTGCTCCTTGTATCTGAATCAACACTGATCTGATGACAGACAGTGAATCGAGAGGTTCCTTGTGCTGCAGTTGGATTTGCGTAGGTTAATGAGGTTGTCACTAGTCTGAACCACATGAATCTTAGAATTTATACTTAGATCTTGTCGCATTAGGGGACATGGATTACCCTCGCCTCGAACACGAGTGTATCTAAGCTGTCCTTTGGCAAAGCTATGTTAGAGTTGGTAGTCTGTTTTGTCGACATAAGAAATAACTAAGTGTGTCAGTAGGCGAAAGCCAATCTGCTCCGCTTCCTCCGTGTCAATGCAACACTGAGTACCAACCAACCGTGGCAGGTTTTCTGATATGGTGTCTGGCCATGGACCCGTGAGGCCTTCATGCTCCGAGAACAGTAATGCCTACCTGCAATCCTCTCGCTTTCCTCTTTTCTTTTCCAGCCAGCCTTGTTTGACCGAGACAGGAGTCACGATTCAGCACTCAATTCATTTCTGCGAGGTGGGTGTGGTACCTATGGCTCCATTATTGCAGGCTTGCAGCTGCCACCATGAAAGCTCGAGTGCACAAGTTGGATTTCCGAATGCCAAAGGCAGCAGCAGCAGCAGCAGCAGCAGAGTGCCTTGATGAATCAGAAACCTTTTTCTGATGACTCCATTAATGCTTCTTCAGTAGGCAAAAGATTAATCTCACTGCTTTTTGCAATCTGTTGGCACATTGGACTACGGATAATAATATCATCCGCTGTTGGGGTTGATATAGATCAGCTTCGCTTGGGTATCAGTGGATTCCGCCGGCCACATGCTCATAAATGAAGATGACAAGAAGTGAAAGAAACCCAACCGCAGGCACACATCAAGAAGCAGATGGGGCTGTAAGGATCAGCTTGTCAACCCTTCAAATCAAGTCCATAACCAGTCCTCATTTGTTGGCTTTGTCATCAATGATTTGTGGGCTCCTCTCCTTTCTTTTGTAAGATCACATCCAATCCAATCAAATGCTTCCCCCTCCCTCTCAAGAGAGTGTCTGTCATCATCAAAGCTTCCTTCTCGGATAAGCCTATAACTCCTCTTTTTTTTTTGTCAAACTCCATTCTCTATGCAATTATAATAGAGAGAGAGAGAGAGAGAGACTTGAAGCAAGTTGCTCAATTTTTCACATATATAGGACTTTTTTTTTTTTTCTTCTCTGAGATCATTTTGAGACTTTGATCACTAGTATTGCGTGTCTGAAAGCTCAAGTTTATAGATGAGGAATCACCTATTGATTAAAGGTGATATTTAATCTTCGATTTTGTTGTTGACTATACGAATCAAAGGTGGAATCATTTGTGGGTGACCCACCAAGAATTAACTCCCGGGGGTAGAGGTTTCTATCAAAGGTTGACCATTTCCTTTAAATGTCTACATCATTAGAAGAAGCACGAGAGTAGTTAGAGAGGGCAGGGTGACGACCCTCATTGAATTCTGAATTATTGGATCCCATCTTCATTAGTCAAACTGTTGGACCACACATTTCATGGTTGACTGATAAGATTCATCATCGTATGGCATTGAATGCCAGCCACATGATGATTGATGAGCGGGGGGGAGTCGCTGCTTGATGACAAGCGTTGGAGGACCCACCTGCGTCATCCCTGAAACAATGCACAAACGGATCAGCTAATCTCTGCAGACACATCCGCCGTGCTGTCTATGCTCCCAAAAGATCACGATTCATGGATCCTCTACCCTCCATCTCGCTTTGTGATCTGCATCCATCGTGCTTTAAGATGCGTTTGTGGAGACACGCCGATCCCCTCATTCATCGACAGTTGGTCAATATTGAGAGGTCAAGAGTGATGAGAGATCAATAAAGATATTATTTACAGAATAATGATTAAAACCAAAAGGGATTCGTTAGAGTTCCAATGACCACCCTATATTTTTTAGGATTAAAGATAAAATTTTATTGGATAGCTGTTAGGCTAGTCATCCTTCTTGAATCTAACTATAAGGTAATTAAGAAGTAACTAGTACAAAAAAAAAAGAATTATAGATCACTTAAAGATACATGTGTGAAATTTCTAATAAAATAAAAAATATATATTAGAATATTTTACTAAAAGTAAATAAATAAAAACTTAAATGCTCATAATTTAATCAATAATAATATTTTGTAGAGAACTTAATAACAATAAAATATTTAATGGAACTAACTCCAAACAGTTAGGATACTATTGTTGGATAAGAGTGGCCTTTGGAATGAATCTTTGACTTCCTCAAGCTAAAGTTCAGTGGAGAAATTTTAGGGCTTGCGAGTTAAGTTTGAAGTCAAATGACCAGCAGAATGCATGAGTTAAAGTTAGATCAGGATTTTTATTTTTTTTTCCTCTTCTCTATAGGAAGACTATGCATCCTACTTATTGTTCATGAACTAATCAAAATCCAATCTAATTCTAAATCTCATATTTCCTGATGTAAGTTAATGCTATATCTTTCCCTGAAAACTATAGAAAGCTTCTCCTCCAAATAGACATGATAACATAACAATTTTGAGGTGTTACGATGTTTTTTTTAATGCAGAATAATATTTTTTTCTCTTTATATTTTAAAATGAGTTTCTTATTAAAATTATCAATTTGTTACTAAAAACAAATATTAACAAAATCAAAATAAACTAAGATACCAGATTTTTAACGGGAAAAACTTAATTCGAAAAAAATCATGGGACCGTAGTCCACTTAAAGTTACACTATCACTAATAATGATATTAGATTTACAATGAAACTTTTTTAGAATAACTAAAGGATCACAATGACATCAACAATATATATCTTGGTTCACCAATGGCATAGCAACATCAACATAGATGAAAATATCAAAACTCACTAAGTGGATATATCAGAAAATCATTATAGAGAGGGTAAACCACATATCAGTACCGTTAGGATTGTAGATCTTGTTGTAAGAATTCTTCACATAAAATTTGGGTCAAAACTGACAAAGTTTTACCATTAGATCCTCTTACCAAAACTTTTTCTCTTCTTTGTCTCTTCGTTAATGTAAAATTAGTGTACATGTTTTCACCGCAACCTCAATGCTGCACCGCCCCCACTTAGATTAGATTTTCAACCTTTTCTATTTTTTTTCTTTTTTTTTCAATAAATCAGATTTGGGCTAAATGATCAAATATCCGGTCTAAGCTCACCTATGGGCTAGACCCAACAATTCTCCCTCTTCAGCTCATATGGTGGGTTGTACTAAGCCTACTATATTTCTACATGCTTCAAGCTTCTCTTTAGGCAAAGGCTTCGTCAACATATCTGATCCATTCTCATTAGTATGCACCTTTTATAAGTACAACTATTTCATCTCAATCACATCACAAATCCAATGATATCTTACATCAATATGCTTCGATCGAGAATGGTATGTTGAATTCTTGGATAGGTGAATGACACTCTAACTATCACAGTAAATAGTGTATGCATCCTTCCTATTTCAAACATAATTCTTGTAGAAATCTTTTCATCCATAAAACTTCTTTACAGGCTTCAGTAATTGCTATATATTCTGCTTCTTCTGTGGTTCATAGAGCTACACAATTCTGTAACTTAGACTGCCAAGAGACTGCTCCTCCTGCAAAAGTTATCAAGAACCATGAAGTAGATTTTCTGAAATCAATATCACATGTCATGTCTGCATCTATGTAGGCTTCTAGCACAGGTTGACCAATACCAAAACATAAACACAACCTGGTAGTAACTCTTAGATATCTTAATATCCATTTTACTGTTGCCCAATGTTCCTTACCAGGATTGGAGAGAAATCAGTTGACAACTCCAACAACATGAGTTATATCTGGCCTAGTGCAAACCATAGCATACATCAAACTACCTACTGCAGATGAGTAAGGCACTCTGGATATTTTTTTTCTTCTTTCTCACTTGTAGGATATAGTTTTGAACTCAGCTTTAAATGACCCGCAAGTGGAGAACAAACTGCTTTGGCTTTATTCATGTTGAATTTTTCAAGAACCTTTTCAATGTAGGCCTCCTGAGATAACCAAATCTTTCCATTCTTTCTATCACGAAGAATCTTCATGCCAAGTATTTGTCTCATCGATCCTAAGTCGTTTATAGTAAAAGACTTACTTAATTTCCTCTTAAGCTTCTCAATTTAACTAGCATCATGGCCAACAATCAGCATATCATCAACATATAGCAGGAGAATCATGAAATCATTATCTTAAAACTTCTTTGTAAACACACAATGGTCAAATATGGTTTTATTGTACCCTTGGCTCATCATAAAGGAATCAAACTTCTTGTACCAATATCTAGGTGCCTGTTTGAGTCTATATAAGTTTTTCTTAAACTTACACACTAAATTTTCTTTTCCTTTGACTTTGAAACCTTCTGGTTGCTCCATATAAATTTTTTCTTTTAAGTCAAAATATAAAAATACAGTTTTCATATCAAGTTGCTCAATTTCTAAATTCAAGCGGGCAGCTAAACCAAGAACAACTCGGCTAGAGAGCATTTTCACCACAGGAGAAAATATTTCTTCAGAGTTAATACATTTTTTCTGATTGAATCCTTTCACGACTAATTGTGCCTTATATCTTTGTTGTGAGCTGTTATTTTCAGTCTTCAATTTATAAACTCATTTATTCTTGATAACTTTCTTCCCTGTATGTAACTTTGCCAAGTCATAGGTGTGGTTCTCAAACAAAGATCTCATCTCTTCTAGCATGGCTTTAACCACTCATTCTTATGCTCATGCAGAAGAGCTTCTCGGTAAGTTTCTGGCTCTCCCCCATCAGTAAGCATAACATACTCATGTGGAGGATATCTTGTAGATGGTCTTCGCTCTCTTGTAGATCTTCTCAGTGGAATCTCATCTGGTGGTGGAGGTGTTTGCTCAATTTATTCAGTTGGGTCAACTTCATCAACTGTAGGAGCATTATCACTAACATTCTCACCACCATTTACTTGTCCATCTCCCCCATGATCATCATGAATTATAGGTGAAGGAACTGGGCTTAAACTCTATAAACTGATGTATTTTGCTTCTCAACATTATCACCATATTCAAATAATTAGTCTTCAAGAAACATGACATCTCTGTTTCTCATAATCTTCTTATTCACTGGATCCCATAATATGTACCCTAACTCTTTATGACCATATCCCAAGAAAATGCATGATTTTACCTTTTTTGCAAGCTTAAACCTCCCATCTTTAGGAATATGAACAAATGCTTTACACCCAAAAACTCTCAAGTGATCATAAGGTATATCTTTCTCTTTCCATACTCTCTTTGGAACATCACCATTCAGAAGAACTGATGGAGAAAGGTTTATCAGATCAATGGGAAAGCATGCACTTAATCCTTTTTTTAATAGTTCTATTCATCCTTTCTGCCACACCATTTTGCTGAGGAGTTTTAGGATCTGTCTTCTCAAGCATGATACCATAAAACCTGTAATAATTCTTAAAAGACCCTTATACTCACCACCATTATCTACTCGAACACACTTTAGTTTTCTTCCTGTTTCTCTATTAACACAGGTATGAAACACTTTAAAAACATCGAGCACTTGGTCTTTAGATTTTAAAGCAAAAGCTTAAACTTTTCTAGAATGATCATCAATAATAAAAGTAACAAAATAAAGAGCACCTCCAAGTTTACATAGTGCAGACATCAGTATGTACCAAGTCAATAATATTTTATCTTCTAGATGATGGATAAGTATGAAAAGCAACTCTATGTGTTTTTCCAACTAAGCAATGATCACAAGACTTAAGAGATGTACTTTGCAACTTTAGTATGAACTGATTTCTAGCAAGAGTTTGAAGTCCCTTTTCGCTGATATGACCAAGCCTTTTATGCCAAAGATCTATACTTTCATTCTTTTGGATTGCATTAATCTCTCTATTGTGTAGCTTAGCCTCCATGACATAAAAAGAGTTTTGCTTATTTCCTCTCACCATAATCAGAGAACCTTTAATGAGCTTCTATTTGCTTTCACAAAAATAGTGCATGAACCCCTCATCCTCAAGTTTCCCTTGGATATCAAGTTTAGACGAATATCTGGAACATGTCTTACATCTTTGAGTATCAATTTACTCCCAATATTGGTCTCCAAGCAAATATCTCCAATACCCACAATCTTAGATCTACCATTGTTTCCCATTTTGATATTGCCAAAATTACCAGCAATGTAAGATATGAAGAAATCACTATAAGAAGTAACATAAAAAGAAGCACCAAATTCAATCACCCAATCACTATCCTGAGATGCAATATCCATCATCACAAATAATAACAATATCACCTTTAGCAGTAACTATATTAGTCTCTTTCTCATTTTTCTTTCATTCATTCTGTTCTCTCTTTCAGAACCTATACTCTTTCTTCATATAACCTGATCTATTGCAGTGGAAACGCTTGATATCTCTTCTAGACTTGGATCTTCCTCTATAACCATGCGGATTCCTGCTATGACTTCTTCCAAGTCGTTTTTGTTTTTCAATAACAAGTGCACTTGAAGAAGATTCTCCTTGTTCTTTCCTCTGGCATCTACATTTAGAAAATTATCTTTAACCATATCTATAGCTAGAGTCCCGTCTAGCGTGGAGTTAAAAATTATCACCACATATGTTTCTCAACTTTCTAGTAAAGAGTTGAGGAGTAGCAATCATTGCATCTCATCATCTATATTCATTTCATATTAACCAACTTGGTTATAAGATCTGAAATAGGCTTATGTGCTCAATAATATTATCACTATCTTTATACTTTAAATTAATTAACAAGCCTTCTGAGGAGAGAAATTTTGTTTCCCACTATTTTTCTTGTAAAGAGATTTTCTAACCTCTATCAAACAACATCAGCTCTGGTTTCATCATAAATATGCTCATGCAAATTTGTATCCATCCATCTTCAAATATAGGCATTAGCTTTTTTATGTTGTACCTCTCATTTTTCATCATCCATTGTAGAAGGTTTTACTTTAACTTTGATGAGTTTATACAGATTTTTGTAATAGAGCAAATCTTCCATAATCCACCTCCAAATTGAATCATTTGATGCTCTAATACAACTTGTTGAGAAAAACTATTGAATGCGAAATAATATTTTTTTCTTTTTATGTATCAAAATGGGTTTCTCACCAAGATTATCAACTTGTTACTAAAAGTAAATATTAACCAAAACAAGATAAACAGTAGAATAATAGATCAACCACAAAGTGAAACACTAGATTTTTAACGTGAAAAACTCAATGCAAAAAAAATCACGAGACTGTATTCCACTTAAACTTCCACTATTACTAATAATGATATTAGGTTTACAATAAAACTTCTCCAGAATAATTAAAAGATTATAATGACATCAAGAATATAGATCTTGATTCACCAATGACATAAGATCATCAACTTAGATGGATCTCACAAAAGAAAAATATCAAAACTCACTAAGTGAATATATCAGGAAACCATCATAGAAAAGATAAACCACATACCAATATCATTAGGATTGTAAATCTTATTGTAAAAATTATTCACATAAAATTTAGGTCAAAAATAATAAAATTTTATCGTTATATCTTATTGTACAGTTGTTGTGCACGTTTTCACCGCAGCCTCAATACTGCGCCGCCCCATTAGGTTTTCAACCTTTTCTTTTTTTTTCAATAAGGTTAAAATATCCAGTCCAAGCCAAGTCCCTTGAAGCCTACGATTGAGAGAGAAGCTGAGGCAAATCCAAGTCCAACCTTAGCTCAAGAACACAGCCGCCTCAAAACCACCTCTCATGGCTTCCCTTGAAGCCTATGATTGAGAGAGAAGGAAGGCTGAAAAAAACATGCAAGACTCACAGAGCTCACTAAGTCTGGCTTCATCTTTCTTGCTCCTACACCTCTAACCACAATATTCCCATAGTTTGGAAGAAGAAGAAGAAGAAGAAGATGGAGCTCTTGCTCAAGAATCCAAGAGTCAAGAGTGTAATAACAATAAACATATCATCAATCAAGTATTGACAGCATCATAGAGCGAAATAGAGCCAATCATCATGGGAGGAGGACCTCAACAACAAATAATTTAATAGCTCTCTGAAACATTTCATTTGATACTTGCCAAGCTACAGCTAGATAAGGACATGTTCATTTATTATTTTAGGAATGTATCAGAGAAATTGCAACAGCAACAGATTGATGACTACTCGATGAAATTTCACTAAGACCATTTGTTTGATTCAGTGAAGAAGATAAGTTTCACTCTAGTTTTCTTGATCACCTGCCTTTGCATTCAAACCACAATTGTTTCATTTCAACCTATAAATGAGAAGATAAGAGATGATAGCCTAAGCAAAATTACGGTTGTATACATGGCTTCTTTGAGGAAAAATTTCACCAAATTCATCTTGGTCTAATCCAACAAGAAAACTGTACAAAGTTTCAATCACAACTTCTCTCAGTTATCTACCTGTACAATCAAAATCACTGCTATTCTAGTTCAACCTACAGCAGGCTGCAGTTGCACAAAGTCTTAAAAAGTCTGATATGAAACTTCAACATCAAGGCCGCTGGCAGCATTGATATGAAAAGGAATGACAAATTGAATAGCAATGTGGTTTTACTTATATCTGATGCATCTGTGACAGATACAGCAACATGCAGGTTCTACAATAATTTCCTGCCTTGTAGGATATGGTCCATCCAACATACGGCTAACTTGGTTTAGTCTATTCATTTCGAGGAATTGATCACTATAGGGATATATGAGCAAGGAGAGGAATGACATAACACCATGAGAGCTAATCTCAGCAAATTCAAAAGATCCGTAGTTTTTTGGTTGATAGGCTCATGAAATCATGTTTTGTGCCTGTTAAATCTGAGATAAACAAGCAGCTCCAGGCAAGAACAGGAATGCCATATATCTAAGAAGAAATTTTCATGACCTAGCCTGATAAAATAGCTAACCTATTATCTTGTTGAGACTGAACCACTAACTCATAGGAACTAATAAAGAGATTAAAGAAATAAATATTAATTATCACATTAATTATAACCCACTTCTGATATAAAACTAAAGTTAGAGGTGTAAAAATCTTTCCTACTTAAGGTCAAGAGTCAAAATACTGCAGAATCAAGCCCCAACATGATAGTCCTTTTCTACTCGAGCTAATGCGCAATAACAGGTTGGCTCTAATATCACTTTTCATGATTTGATTCGATAGATTCCTAACATATTAGCTTATTGAACCTAAACCATTAGCCAAGAACAGGTAAGCTCAACTTACTTAACTCTAACTTAACATTAGTGAATTCATGAAGTCCTTATCCATCAATTCAAATCTTTACCTAATTCTGATGTGAGGCTAAGCTTAGAGGTGTTGCACAAATAGTTCCATTAGATCAAACAGATTCAAGCAAGAGCCAATAAAGTAGAATTCACCAAGTATTGATGTCACTGGAAGTAGACATTACTCATTTATTAGCACTGGTATGCAAATGCCCCTTAAATCAGATACAGTATTCCCAGTCAAGAGTTCCCAATCAAGCCATTATCATTCCATTTCAAAATTTTACAGTTAATTCTTATATCGACTATGTAATTGCTCCAAAAATTTATCTTTCAGAAGTTTGACTATCTACCCATATATGCTGCTGTGTTAACTAAGCCTATTTAAGAGGCATGGTGATGGTGCAAAGTATCGTCCTATGAAGCATGTACATATGGGAACAGCAATTAATATGTATCATGTAGTATAAAAAAAATATGTAACCAGTATTCAGTAAACTTATAAGATCAATAACTAGCAGCAAATATGCATAAATTTATTTCAAACACAAACACACAACATTGTTGAGTAAGTTCAAAGTTTGAAAGATATACATGATGCCAATATTCAACACAATTTGAAACCTACCAAACATTTCTTATTTGCATGTCCAACATATATATGATACCTTAACATAAACAAGTTTTAATTAGTATGACACTCTCAAGAGGTCTGAACTAACTGACATGTGGAAAATCAACACTATACTACTACTACTATACAAAGACTACCAGTGCATTTAGGATGTATGTCATACTTAGCATCTTTGTGCAGACTATCCTTCAGTAGCTTTCTGATACAGATTATTCCTTAAACATATTGGATGACTGACTAATGCAATGTACATATAGTTCATGTGTATATCTACTTCAACTAGAAGAAATGACATTGTTACAAGGAAAACCGATGAACAGAAACAGCGGAAATACGAGCCTCTTCACTGATGCTATAAATTTATCATCACAAACATTTCAAAGAAATGATAATAATATTATGAACTGAAATTGTTCAACCAACAAAATTGAGCACAGATTTCACGCATAATGATGGAGGACAAAGAGAACGATGAGCAAGATGTATATAATCTGAGAGCTGAAGATGCAAATAAGGTAGTGATATCTTCCATGGAGTAATCTGTATCGACTATTACATATACAACTTAAACATGTATTGGAAGAAAATGTTAACAGGTAAATCCACTAGGATACATTAACAATGAAAGGTTTCTCTTGGGCCAAGAAACAAGATGACCAAAGAACTCCCTACATGGACAAGGTGACATGCATTGCAAACAATGTTTCTTTTATAGAGCTCATACTGAGGGAAAGAACTTATTGAGATTTAAGGGCAGTCGGTAGAATTCCTCACTTCTTGAATCACCCTTGAAGGATCGGAACTTTTGCCACCAATGATAGCCCCTGTCTTTCCTTACAGCACTGTCATTCCTGTGGAGAGTATTGTCCAGGAAAAATGCCACAAAGCCAGCAACAAATGGCTTCGACGAGAATATCACATTAATGATATCGTTGAACTAGAGAAAATAAAGAACCATCAATATACTGGACACCAAACTTTACGAATGAGAGTTCAGGAGCACTAGATGTGAATTTTAACATACCCATCTTGCTCCAGTGTGAACTGGACCATAACCGGCAACCGAAGTGTATTCATTGAAGTACTGTGGAACTGACAAACCCATGAAAACAGAGAATCCCAAGATGAACTTGGTACGGAAGCTGTTAAGATTGCAGAACTGCAGGAAACTAACACCAGCAGCACCTGTGCATATATTAAACAGTGAATCCAAGAATTGTGAAAAATGATTGGTACAGTAGAGATTTCATTGTATTTTACATACCAACATATGCAAAGAAAAGACAGTAAAGGGCTGCAAAAATTGGAGCAGGAATGGAGGCAAAGACCGCTCCAAATTTCCCTACCACAAAGAAAAATGATTAGTTGGTTCGAGGGGAAAGAATCAGTCAAACTGATAATTGAGACGACTCAAACAACTGAATTGCATTCCAATATTATATCATAAAACACATTATGGCTCATTACAATACATGTCTTATGTTCTGCTGCCTTTTGAGAAGCAATCTTAAGGGAGTAACATAGGTTCAGTGTAATTCACTTCATGCTGCAACTTTGGAAACAACAATTTAAAGGTGTGGCGACATAAAAGTTATAGGTGTCCTTTGTATACATTTTAACTGATGTTTCAGATAAAAGGATTCCTTTTTGGGTGGCAGCATCGGACTGTGGTGAACTGGTACGTACCATGTACCATGTTTTGCCAACTGTTGGGGGGAGACATAGACCCAGATAACCTGGTAGCAAAGAGTGCATACAAACAAACAAGGAAGACAAATCTGACCTAACAATCAAAGAAGATGAATCATAAGCCCTGTTAAATTTGTCCCTTTATCATCTCACATCTCCACGTGAGGCTATCAATTTGACGATCAACTCGTAACGGAATAACCAAAAACTTCTCTTAATTTTTAGGTGAGACCTCATCATCACTCCTTGAGCACGACTTCCCATGTTATAGACTATCTCAATCCCATCATGGTTCCCCCTACACCGCATGCTTACCAATTCACTCTTGAGTATGTCAAAGATTTACCAATGCTCAACTGTGCAATTTCTTAACCATTTGTCAGCCTCATGCTTGGCTCTTATTAAATTAGTCACATTACTTTCCTTATTCATTCGAATAAATCATTTTAAATTGTGGGAGTATATTATTTGTTGAGCCTAGTCTTTTAGGGAAAAATTGAGATCCACCAACCTTCTAGCAATGGGTAACACACATCAGAGACATGAATCTCGGCCAAAAGCCCAAGTTAATAAATTATGGCTCTCATGATATAAATCCTATTATCATCTCATCTTCTCCCTGTGATATTATTCACTTGACCATAAATTCGCAAGTGAATGCTGGAGAGTCAAGTCGATAATCCCACAAGGGAAAGACATAAAATGTTAACAGGATACATAACATAAAAGGTTCCATAATTCATTGGTTTAAACTATTTGGTCCAATGGCGCTTCTAGTGTGCATATTCAGGCCCTTTGCTGGTGGGTGTTTGGGCCCAATTCTCCCAACTAACAGGTAGCTATTTGATTTAGGCTTTACAATTTCGAGATGTGTTCTCTCATAATTTAAAATGATGTAAATCGAACAATCCAAGAAAGAAAGTAAAGTGGCGGACTCAAGAGCCAAGTTTGCAGTTAACTGTGCAATAAGAAAGTCGTTCTTTTAGAAGCCAAACGAGAATGTTTTCGAGTTGTATTTTCTATTACTAGTGCTTGTGGACTAGCATGAAAACATTTTGAAGTTAGCATGCATATGATTGAGTTCATAAGTAGATGATCGAGATATCTCATGGTATAGGTGAGACATGGTGTGGATGACAAGATAACTGTACAGAAAAACCATGACAATGTTGACAAGTCCTACTACAAGGAAGCCGTGATCAAGATATTACAAGTGCATCCAGGAGATTGTTGGATATTAGTTGTGAGTTCATAATTAAGTAAATAGCCTCATATCACAAGTGTTGCTATGCCTTGAAGTTATCAATGACAGAAGGAGAAGGGATCAAATGTGGCTATCAGGGCATCAGAGCCTAACACTTTCAATAAGCAAGAGAACACTGACACCTAACTGACTTTATCACGTGTCAGCTATGTGTAGCAGCAGATTCATTCAGAGTGTGAATTTGCATGACTAGAATGTGGAGAGCTTACCAAGAATGGAAAAGAAAATCATGAATCCTGCAGATATTTGTACGACTCTCCGGCTGCCAACACGTGTCAAAGCCAGCAAACCAGCATTTTCACTGCAAAGCGTGAAATTCAGTGTTTTGAATAAAGAAAAATAAATTTATCCACCATCATGATAGCAAGCCAAAAAGTTAAATGGTTGAAGAGTTCTTACACTGATACTGATGAACCATTTGCAGTTCCAAATAATCCATCCAACAAGATACCAATACCCTAAGAAGAAACTTGATGGTAACTATTTCCCGAAACTCAAAAAAAGATGAATGCTGTGTCACTTGAAAGGAAACTGAGCTGTAATTCTAACCTGCCAACCAATACCTCGACTGAGAACTGAGGGAGGCACTGGCGTTGCACTTGCATATCTTGCGACAGCAATAAAAGTACCAGTAGACTGTACAATTACAGACATTAGGGAAAATAATTAATCAGCCATTACTTTATTTTTCATAGTGTTCCAATACTAGTCAGTATGTTCCAACCTCTACAAGGGCCACAAGTGACGCTGCCATCATTGCAAAAGCTTCACCAGCATCAAAAGTTGGTGCACCCCATTGAAAAGGGTATGGAACTCGTATCCTAAGAATGAAAATAAAAATACAGACAACAAAAGATACAACTCTAGTTATTCATGCAAATATATTATTACTAAAATTCAGTATTAATCTGAACAAAGAAGGAAATAAAGGCTTGCTTACCAGGGAGCACCACCAACAAGTCCAGAACGATCAGTCCGGCAATGCAATTGTGTCTTTTGTGGAGAATGCCTATATGCCCCCCCAATTGTGAGGAAGTATGCATAAACCCACACAATTGCAATTGAAAATATGACAGCAAATCTATCAAAGACATGCCTCTCCGAGTGTACAGCATGAGGAATGTACTGAAGACAGATAAAAATGAGCAATCATGATTCCCTTTAAGTTGATGAGTAACAGTTGTATGGATATCAATGGTATGAGAATTAGTTATATTCCATTTTGCAGACTAGATCACCTGCGAAAATATTACTAATAGAATAATCACTGGTAGCCCAATCTCAACACATTTGGCAACCTGCACGACCATCAAAAGTTAGGTCAGTGCTTAAGAATGAAGAGAGGCAGTAATCAGATGCAGGTGAAGAAGACCATGACCTCATAAGATTCCTCAAAAATGTAGTATCAATGAGATATCAACATCTTATGAAAAGTAAATCATTACCCCAGGGAATCCAAGCTCATAGAGCCCAAACCCAGCTAGTGCAACCAGAGGAACTGCTGACAACGGACTTAAGAATCTACACATAATTAAAAACCAAAAACAGAAAGGAACAGCACTTAGAAAAAATCACACGATACTACAGGAAATGAACATTAGTATACTGACCTAGTTACATTACGCCAAAGACCACTAAAACCGACAATAATTTGAAGCGTTGAAGCTACGATTAGTGCACCCTGGGTTCCACGCATGATATGCAGGAATTTCTGCATGAAAAGACCATAAATCCATCAATTCTAGAGCAGTGATTAGGATAGTGTCAATCCAATCTAGGTCTGGTAGCAACCTCATGAGGATCAACGATATTACTGTAACGCCCAGCTAAGATGATAGATATGGTAGGTGCTACAAAGGTGTATGACCCGCCCATCACAGCCGGCAAACACGTACCAAAGTAGGTCTGGAGAAGGGTGTTAATACCAGCCACAAACAACAATGTCTGGATTACCCTGGCTTTCTCATCCTAAAACAGAAGATGTTGACAAATGTGAAACCACATTAGGCACTAACTGAAAAATGAACTCAAAGAACTGCTATAGTTTGATTAGAAGATTCCTTTTCTTGTGTGCCAATAAATTCTCACATTTCCTCCCCCCATTTGAGGAACAAGTGCAGTGGGGATAATAACAGTGGTTCCCAGGATAACCAGGTAATGTTGGAAACCAAGAAGAATGGCCTCAGCTGCATCAAAAAAAAATTATGTACATAATTAAGATCAGGAAAGCATTCTCCCAATGGAATATTTTTGTTCAGGAAAAGAAGCGGAAGATCATTCACCAAAATGCAAATTAGGAAATAATATAGGAACAAAAATCACAGTTTCAAAGTTCATGGTAGGAACCCATAAGCTGTAAATAATAAGTAGAAATAATCAGAAATAAAGCATAGACCAAAGAACAATGATTAATCTTTGTACGTCAAATCCACCTACGACACAGGAAAAAAAACGCAATTTCATAAAGGAACACAAAAACAATTTTACAAAGTATGGAAGGTTCAGAGAAGCAAAAGCATAAACAGAAGAATAGTGAACAGTATAATACAATCTGATAAGGAGCATTACATAAATGACTAACAAACACAAAAGTTGTGACAAAAAAACAATCATCAAAATGGCGGAGGAAAATTAGCATTAAAGGCTCAAAGAATGAAATATGAAGCAAAGCAGAGATTTAAGAAAATATCAACTAAGAAGAACAGCAAAAATGTGAACAACATACGCCAAGGAGGAGGACTATTGATGCAGAAGGAAACATTGGGCAACTGATCCTTTACAGGATGCGGCACCAACTCGTCCTGCTTCGGCGGCGCCGCGGCTCCGGCCATATCTATTCTCTTGTCCCTCTGCTTCCTCCTCAAGAACACTACGGAGTCCCCAGAAACCCCACTCCTTGGACGCGCACTCTCACCACCACCAAGAAGGCGCAACTTTTACGCGAGATTTGCCGGAAGAACTTCAAGATGACAATGATCAAAGCGTCAAGATCCAATCTTTCACCGATTAGAAGGCCAATAAAACAGAAGAAACGAAGAAGTAGATGTTGATGCAGATGTAGAGCTCTCCACCAGTGCAACGGAGGGCTGGGAAAGGATTCAAAGAGGTATTTCACAAATGACTGAAGCGAATGCCCATACACAACAAAATGGCCCCTTGCCTTCGTTTCTCAACCTCTTGCTCTCAGCTCAGACGAATCTTCTGCAAACTCTTTGTTTTTACCTCCTTTTCCCTAATTGTTTTCTCTCTCCATGGCTTCTTAACCTACTGCTGCCAAGCTGTCTTCAGCAGCAAGGAAACAGTGCCATCTCTCGCACACTCTGCACAGCCCACTGCAACAAAAGGTTGGCAAAAGCCAAAAAAGAGGTACCTTAAGCAAGTGAAGGGAAAAAAGAATACAAAAGGTGAAGCGTAAAAGATTCCAAATACAAGCTACTTCAACACAACAAAGGAAAAGGCAAATAGAAAAGAAAGGAAAATAGTAGAATCTCTGCCCTCCAAGAACTCTCTCTTCTCTACGATGCAAATCCTTTGTTTCCCTGCTACATTTATCTCTGTCTGCTACGCCTTTTTTTATATATGATTGGTGCTCTCCGCATTCCGATGTCTCCAACGCAATTCCGGTGCTACTATATATATATATATATATATATAATATTGGCCACAGTTATATTGCAGTAAGAATCAAAATCTATATTGGGTTCACAAAATCCAAAGGAGAAAAATCAATAAAAAAAGTAAGCAACTTCAGATTTGGTACATCAAATTATATCTTATTTATTTAACATATATAAAAGTAACAAGAAAATTTAATGAACGATTTTTCTAAAAATACCTACATTTAGTTATTTCTTAATCAATACCCTTATTTTATTCTTTCCCCTATAATACCCCTAATTTAAAAAATATCTAAATTATTTCCCAAAGAATTTTTTGATCTCACCACCATAAAAACACTATAAAATCTAATTAAAGATACTATAGATTATATAAATAGATTATTAACCTCAATCAAGTTAACAATAAATCTAAATATAAAATATTATAATAAATTATGAGTAATAAAAATTAAAAAGATACAATGTGATATCACTTAGTATTTTTGATACATCAAGAAAATATTATAAGCGTTACTGAAAAATATTGTAAACAAGTCAAGTGAAAACACTTGAAAACTGACAAAAAAAACGAGCAAAACATTTTTGACAAAAAAATATTTGAGACGTATTTTAGATAATTTTAAATTAAAAATATTTTTTGAGAAAAGGCTAGATATATATTTTCTAGAGAAAACGTCCAAATATATATATATATATATATATATATATATATATATATATAATATTTTACAAGATTTTTGGCACCTTCAGTTTTATTTTATTAACTATTTTTATATCTCCATCTTCTATCTATTTATAGTATGTATTAGTACACTTTATACATTGTATTACTTTTTAAAATGATTGAATAAGTTTTAAAGTTGTTGATTGCTAAGTCATTGGAAATGAGAATCCAAAACCCCATAACAAAAAAGAAAAAAATGATATCCTCTCTCGGCCAATCAAATACAAATCCCCTAAATAAAACGGTTAAGGTTGAATGGAATAATGTGTCGATGGGTTTTGTTCATTCACTTATGGCTATTTATACAAAGGAAGAGAGGTTAGACGTTGAGGATTTTCCTCAACAGTCTAACAAATCTAGTACTGATTGTTACAATATATGCTAACAACTCTATCATTTATCATGCCCCCGCAAGATCGCGCTCCGACCAAAGACGTCGATCTTGGACCGATGAAGTGAGAACTTATGAGAGAGTGGCTTCGTGAGGGAGTCCGCCAGTTGATCTGCTGTATGAATATGAGAGACACGTAGTTGATGATTCATCACTTGATCTCGTATAAAGTGGAAGTCAATTGCTATATGTTTAATACGAGAGTGAAACACCAGATTGGTACATAAGTAGGTAGCCCCGACATTATCGCAGTATATTGTAGGAGTAGCAGAGGAGCAGATGTCAAGCTCTTTGAGCAGATTCATTATCTAGTTAAGTTCAGCAGTTACAGTTGCAATGGAGCGATACTCAGCTTCAGTAGAAGACCGAGCAACTGTCTTTTGTTTCTTGGAACTTCAACTGATTAGATTGACTCCGAGGAATATAATGTACCTAGATGTTGATGTTCTATCTTCAAGGTTCCCAGCCCAATCAGCGTCAGCATAAGCATGAAGTTGAAGTGAACATTTTTTGTTGAGAATGATGCCATAGTCAAGAGTACCTTTAAGATATCGTAATACTCGTTTAATAGCGGACTAGTGTGTGGTAGATGGTCTATGCATGAATTGGGATAGCTTGTTAACCGCAAATGAGATATCTGGGCGAGTGAGGGCTAAATATTGTAAGGAGCCAATCACTTGCCGATATTGTGTAGAATCTGTAGCAGGACTACCATCATTTAACCGAAGCGATTCACTAGTGGAGAGAAGAGTCGAGACACCATTTGCATCCTTCATGTTTGTCTTAACTAATAAGTTCTGAGTATACTTTCGTTAAGAGAGGAAGAGTCCCGAAGATATAGACATTACTTCTATACCCAAAAAATAAGTCAGGGGACCGAGATCTTTGAGAAAAAATCTGACGGCCAACTGGTTAATGAACATTGTGACCTCTATAGAATTACTACCTGTCACAATAATATCATCAACATATACCAGAAGATAAAGTGTACTGCCAAGTAGTTGACGGAGAAATAAGGAGGTGTCAGACTTGGAGTTAGAGAAGCCGACGAACATCAAAAAGGAGCCAAGTTCCGTGTACCAGGCTCTTGGAGCTTGTCGAAGATCATAAATGGCCTTGTGGAGTTTGCATACATGTTTCGGATACTGAGGATGAATAAAACCAGGAGGTTGCTCCATAAAGACCTCGTCAATTAAAGTTCCTTGTAAGAATGCATTGTTCACATCAAGTTGTCGCAGTCGCCATCCTTTTGAAACTGCTAAACTCAGAATCAGTCGGATTGTTGTGGACTTAACAACAAGACTGAATGTCTCAGTAAAATCAACACCAGGACGTTGATGGAAGCCTTTGACCACCAAGCGGGCTTTGTACCGAGCAATGGACCCATCAGGGTTCCGCTTAACTCGAAAAACCCACTTACACCCGATGACATTTTGTGCGAGATGACACGAAACAAGTGTCTAGGTAGAATTAGAAAGTAGGGCGTCATATTCATCAGACATAGCTTGACGCCAATGGGGAGACTTGTGGGCTTGAGTGATCGTGGTAGGTTCACAGGTCTCAACAGAGGGAGTCACAACTGCGTGGAGATCGAGGACCTGACAGGGCTTGAAAATACCACTTTTAGAGCATGTTGTCATTGGATGTCCAAGTGGTTTAGGAGATGATGGTGGAATGAGTGTGGGTGAAGTAGAACAGGGAGAGTTGGACTGTGGAACAGTAGTGGTAGTAGACTGAGGCGAGGGAAATGTCGGTTGTTGAGTGTCCGATGATCGGATGTTTATGGTAACAGAAGAGGGAGAGAGGTGTTGTATTGGAGGGATGCTCCATTCAGGAGTTGGAGTGGGTGATTCATATGGTGGTTCAGTGCATAAAGGTATGTGCCACTGATGCATATGCACCAGAGTGGTTGATACAGTGGTAGATTGGTGTTGTTGAAATGGAAAGGAAGACTCCACGAAGACAACATGACGAGAAGCAAAGACCTTGTGAGTGGAAGGATCATAGCATCAGTAAGCATTGTGTTCAAGGGAGTAACCAATGAAGGTACAAGGCTTTGACCATGGTGCTAGTTTATTTGATGCATAAGGGCATAGCCAAGGATAGCAAACACAAACAAAGACCCTAAGTTTTTGAAGATTTGGGGATCGATGAAACAACTTTTCGAACGGTGATTGATTATTGAGGACAGGAGTAGACATACGATTAATCAGATAGACGACGGTCTAAAAGGGTGCAGACCAGAAGGTAGTTGGCATGGAAGCATGATGGAGAAGTGTGAGTCCAGTTTCAACTATATGCCGATGTTTACGTTCGGCAGAGCCAACTAGCTGAGGAGTGTACGGAGGAGATTTGAGATGCTGAATACCGCAGGCTAACAAGTGTGATGTTAGTGTTTGGTATTCACCTCTACCGTTAGAATAAATTATTTTGATAGAGGACTGAAAGACATTTTCGATCATTTTTTTGAAAGTAAGGAAGATGGTAGAGACCTCAGACTTATGTTGAAGAGGATAAAACCAAGTATATTTGGCAAAATAATCAGTAAAGATAACATAAAATTGGTATTTGTCAAAAAAAACACTTGGTGCATGGCTCCAAACATCAGTATATAGAACTTCAAATTGATGTGTGCAAGAAATAGAAGAATGAGCAAATGACAGTCGATGACTTTTATTGCTAGGACATGCATTACAATGAGAAATAATAGGACTAGCTTTAAACGAAGGAAGAGCATAACGGGAAAGAAACGTTCTTAGAGTAGAGGTAGAAGGGTGACCGAGACGATGATGCCACACATCCGTGGAAGCAACAATAGAAGAATAGGCAGTAGGCGGAGAGATGGATGGCCACTGGTAGATGTTATTTTTACTCTGGCCTTGAACTAATAATGCCCCCGTGTTCAAATCCTTGACACAAAAATGGTCAGGAAAAAATTCAATAGAGGTATTATTTTGTTTACAGAATTGAGAGACAGAGATGAGATTCCGTTTGATATGAGGTGTGCACAACACATCACCGAGTGTAAAGTGAAGATAATTCGGAGTAAGCTTTGTGGAACTAGTATGAGTAATAGGAAGTTGCTTACCATCACCAATGACGATGTCATCAGTACCACCATAGCTGTTGGAAAAGGATAAGTTCTGGAGATCCGCGGTGACGTGATGAGAGGCTCTAGAGTCCAAAATCCAGGAGTGTTGATTAGAAGGTGGAGCAGCAGTGAGATGTGCTTGGGGCAGAGGTCGTGGACGAGATCGATAGACCTTGGCGGAGTGACCAACCTTATCACACAACTGGCAAACAATCCGGTTTGGAGGCATAGGAGCAGGACGCCAAGGCTGTTGGTAGTTGTAGGTGCTACCTTGAGGTATTGGAGCAGGATGCCAGGGCTGGCGATGGGGGATGCTGCTACCTCCCGGTATGGGAACAGGATGCCAAGATGGTAGAGGAATACTGTTGTCTTTTTTTTTTAGTTGTGTCTCATTGTAGCAACGGAGGAGAAGAGTTCAATGCCATAGATTTGTGTTTCACTATAGCAACAGAGAAGAGTTTAATGTCGCAGTGTCCGACATTTTGCAGTTGTCTGAGAAAGGAAGAGCCGGTGGCCGCAAGTTCAAGTGGATGCGTGGCTTGCTCGCGACAACAGAAGCAGGGTCGGTAGCGGTAGGCGGCAACAAGTGAGCAGCAGTTGATCCTGATGATGGATAGCTGCTGGTGGCAGCGAAGGGCAACAAGTGAGAAGATCTGGTGCTGGAGCAGCACCAGATCTGGTCTAAATCACTTCGAAACAAAGGAAAACAGCAGAGAGTTCGGTCCTCTGCAGTGCTGGTTTAGGTGAGCACGAGCGGCGGTCGCGGGAGGTGGACCTCTGTTCGCGATCGCTCCGTGAAGGAGTAGCAGAATTGGTTTGGGATCACCCGTCTTGATGCTCAGGCGACTATCGAGGCGGGTTTGTCGTGGCCACGGCTGTCGCCGGGGAGGATTAGGCGTTGCGGTCGTAGATCTCGAAGTGATTGGGGCTTTCATCGTCTTTCGTCGGTTCAGCCCACTTGCCACCGTCGTCGATCCACTCTGACCCGTCCGTTGGCAATCGAGTCACCAGTCGGATTTCTCTGATTCGATCGCCGGGGCGGACAAAGCTTTGCCGGAGGAATACATCTCCGGCTTCCACAGATGTGAGAAAAAAAAAGAAATACAGTGGTAGAAAACTTGTCGATAGAGAAGACAGAAGTGCGGCGACGGCAGATGGGTAAAAGTCTATTGCAGCTTCTGCCTGTAGCCGAAAAATAGTGAAAATTTGCTATCGTTTGATAGCGAGAAGAGAGTTTTTTCTAGGCAAGCGGGTTTGATACCATGTTAGAAATGAAAAAAATGATTGAGTGGAATAATGTGTCGATTGATTTTATTCATTCACTTATGGTTATTTATACAAAGGAAGAGATAGAGGGATAGAGAGATAGACGTTGATGATTTTTCTCAATAGTATAACAAATATGATACTGATTGTTAACAACTCTATCATTTATAAAAAAATATCTACGTCTTAGACTAAAATGTTATTGATTTGTAGGGGAGAAAGTAAAGCTGCAGCTTCCTATATAAACCCCATGGAAAAGTGTGGCTCATAGACTCTGTACTTGCACTGCAAAATTGACCACCACATATGTGTATTATATCTATTGCAGTGTATTTGACTTGGAAATTTATCAACATACAAGCAAGAGAACATACATGACGATTAATTACACTATTGTTTCTAAATTTTCCCAATGATTTATTTGACTTGCCCCAGAAACAGATGTCATGTTCATGCTTTATTTTATTATGCTTTATTTTTCTTTTTATGCAGGTAAAAAAGAAAAAACAAATTGTTGTCCAAATGTGTAGGGACAAGAAAAAGAAAAAGAAAAAAGACAGAAAAAAATCAGAGAGGGTTAAATCAATAGGATGATACGTGTGAGAAGTGCCATTTCGATTGGACACTGACTGACCTTTGCACGTTTGGATGGATGCTTCACCTCTGAAAGCTTTTTTGTCCTCCCTACCAACCATATATATTATTTACAACTATGTTCTTTGCTTGGATGCACGTGATTGAGAGGGGAAGGCAACCTTTTGTGCATCCACCATGTGATCTCTATTTTTCTACTACATATTTTATGATAAATATTATATATATATATATATATATATATATATATATATATATATATATATATATATATATATATATAAATATAATTATTACGACATCAGTGTCCTTCAAAAAAAAAAAAATCTGGAGAGGTCTTGTTATCACGGCAGGAAAATATATTATTGAGATAATTCAACTTGTGGATGGCCATGCTTGATGATGGTGGGTCTCTGGCAAGCAGCTTGGTCTCAATTTTGATAGAGAGAAATAAAAGAAAATTAATTGTCACAATGTGGTCTCTATGTTGACCAAAACAATTTAACTAAAAGAATTAAACAAATTCTATGTTTTCAATAAAGAGAGAGAGAGAGAATTAAACAAATTCTATGTTTTCAATAAAGAGAGAGAGAGAGAGAGAGAGAGAGAGATGCATGCAAATCCTTCAGAATATGTTACTATTATTGTATATAATAAATGAATTTTTGAGAATTTTATTTAATTTTTGGGACAGTGTGTGCAGATAAAATTTTATGGTAGTCTTTATGACTTGGGATGTAGAGGATTTATAATCTTTGAATATGTTACTATTATTATTTCTATACATACTCATTAGGATACTAAAAATTGTTAAGTATTTTATAATGTATATATTTCTTTACTCATACAAACTAATATTAAGTATGGTCGGAATAATCAGCTAGATCTTTTAGATGAACGTTAAAAACAGTGACATTTAAAAGATACATATTAAATTTATAATCAAAATTTGCAAGCATAAGTGAGAATTTTTAGTTATATATATATATATATATATATATATATATATATATATATATATATATATATATATATATATATATATATATATATATCTTTTTCTTTGCTTCCTCTTTATGCTCTTTCTATCTCCTGTGCATCATTTGAAAAGATGTAATAGCGTATTTGTGGACCATCAAATACAATTAATCTGCAAGTTGGTGAATCAAATGACGCATACGTCGAAGATTTAGCCGAACTATGATTTAAGTTAAATGTATCGGTATAATAATACTATTATATATATATATAAATAAATATAATGAGAGAAAAAGAATGAAAGAATGGATGTGGGCGCAGCATCTGCACATTTAATTGGCACCTTCGAAAGAACCCACGTTATCCTCTCTCTCTCTCTCTCTCTCTCTCTCTCTCTCACATTGCGTTGCGTGCTTTCGAACTCGTCCACATCACATGCATGTCTTCTCTGGATCTCCTCATGATACTACTGTTCATTATTTTCGTATGGACTTTTAGATAGATATAATACAATAGAGGAGCGCACAATAATCACTATTATTATTCCCATTATTCTCTAGGACTTAAGTATATATACCATATGCTTCTCTTGTTCTTTGACTGTCGACGATGTTTATGAGCATTAAAAGCCTCATATCTATTCTCATAAAAAAAAGACACAAGTTTGACTCCATCACTTAGTCGAAAAGATTAATTTCGATTTATTATATTTCTTATTTTTTAGTTGAATGGACATCGATGGATGCCCAATATTAAAATACCATGATCAAATATACTATGTGATGCCAATGTGGTCGGTCGGTCACCTTTGTGCCACTGTGGGTTAAAGTTGGGGCACAGTCCATCGATGTACGAGCCTCACCACCTAACCAATGGACCACATCTCTGTGGTGAGTCTTCCCTAACCTTTAGTACTTACTTGTGAAGAAGAGAGTTCATCCCTTTCGAGGCATTCATATGTTATTAACCAATGGACCACATCTCTGTGGTGAGATGTAAATGAGCCCCAATTTAATTGGGTCTTCCCTAACCTTTAGTACTTAATTGTGAAGAAGAGAGTTCATCCCTTTCGAGGCATTCATATGTTATTGTTCCTTGGTACCTTTTTCTTTTCTTTCTTTTTCCCTCTCCAAAGCCATCTCTTCTTTTGTTTTTGTTTTGTTTTCTTTTCCGGTGATTTGGTATTCGCGTTAGGTGGGTCAAAGTTGTCAACCATGTGAGATGTGGTTTTGTATTAGGAGTGGTGTCGGTGACATACCATGGGCTTGAGATGTTTAGATTTCCGCTAAGTTTGATTAATGTCTGAATCTAGGATAATTTTAAATCGATAATTTTTTTTTTTTTTTTTGACTTAGGTTCAACAATGAATGTATATATATATATATATAAATATATATATATAGACAATAAGTCAGATTTTCGATATGAAAACAATTAAACAAGTGGTTAGTTAAACACATTGCAATATATGAGTTTGTTTAAGAGATAATAAATTTCTTATTAATTAAGTTAGCTAACGTCTTTAATTTTCTTATTTTTTTTTAATTTTTAGTTTAGTTCGAGAAAGTAAGTCTTTGACCTAAGTTCAAATATACAAATAACGAATCCAATTTTGAGAGGATAAAATTTGTATCTATCATTCATTCTATCGGAAATGATGGATTGGGGTATTATTATTATTATTATTATTATTATTATTTCGTTTCCTTCTTCTCCATTTCCTTGAGTTGGTTGATACGTTTAGATGGAATCGAGATATATTTGAGACGGAAAAAATAGTAGAGAGTGTTGGAGGAATCAAAAGTAAGGAATAGCCTACCTTTTTGACTCTTACATTTCAACCACCCATTCCTTAGTCTTAGATTGTTCAAAGAGTGCATAAAGCAATCACACATAAAGGAGTAGTGCATCGTACAAACATGTCACTTCACATGAGACGTGACAGTGGGGAAGGTTCCAATTGTTTGTTTGGTACCAATTGGACACCACCAACCCAATAATTCACTCACTCTCTATGGTCCCTCCCATTAAGGCATACGACATGCGCTAATCCATGTCGTGTTCCATTCCAACTCCAATAGGCAGGTTGGGTGTCATCACTTGGTTTCAAATCACTAATTGACCCTACTGATTTGTGAGACGTTTGATTCCTCTAGACATTTTACGGGGGTGGGTGATCTCAATTTAATTTGGGATAAAGAGTCCAAAATTTTATCGATATTTTTAATTCCATCTATCTTCTTCATGCCTATAAAATCAAGAATTCAAAGAGAAAAAAAAATGTAACATGAGATTTGGAAGCGGAAGAGTAAGAAAGAAAAGTGAAAGTAAATGTTTTTTTTGTTATTTTTTTTTGCAAAGAGTAAAATCGTGAAGACATGATTCGATCCCAATGTCAAATGTCAAAAGTCTTGAAGTAAGAACACATCTTCTAATAATTTGTCAAATAAGATGTTGAATCTTTAATCTCTAATCTCTAAAAAATGAAAACCAGTTATAGTTATTTCAATCAAAATTTTTGCTGATAGTTACAGTTATTTCATAATATTTGGATAGCTATTAATTAAATTTTTGTCACGATGTAGTTAACTATCTTTAAGTCAATTGAAAAATAGCTACTTTTGATGGAGAAAGTATCCCTGTATCACTTTTGGTCAACACTAGAGAATATATGTATTAACACATCAATTGGATCAGGAGGAGTGGAGGCCATGAGTTGGATCTTTGAGCTCTTCACCATCATTAGATTCACCAATCCCACCAAAGTTTAGCATTCCTATTCAATTAATTATGTGCATGGGGCCAAACATATTAGTTGGGATGTGCATTTAATTTCTACAAAGAAATAGACCCTACAACCATAAAGAATAAGGTGAGAGGAAATGCTATCTGATTTTTAAAAAAATGAGTTCTTTTAATCCTAGAATGATAAAATATTTTATCTAAACATGATATGTATGATATGAAAGTAGGGAATTGATTGGACTCATTTGGTTCTGAAATTTTGATGCTATGGTTTGATTTGATTTGATGTCTTGGTTGGTCTAGCTCTAGCTAGAATCTACTAGCTTCTTTTCGAGTTAAAATATTTTTTATTTAATTAAAAATAATTTAAATGAATAAAGCTTTCCTCAATTATTTTTGGATAAAAAAAAAGATCAAGTTACTAATTATCTTAGGATAAAATGATATCTTGAAACTTTATTATAATATCTGTTTTTACGAGGACGATAACATATTAGGTATCTCATGAGTCATATTAGCTTGATATGTAAGTTTTTCTATCTTGGATAATTCTTGTGTTGCATCTCGCCAATTTCCGTCTCACTCACAAGTCCTCATGATTCCAAAGCCAATTTTGTGAGTGGAGATTTCATCTAGAATAATTCCAGATATTTAGTTTTGGGAGGTTTTTTTTTTTTTTTTTAGAAGAGCCTCTTAAGCTCAAAAGAAAGAGGTCAACAATGTTATTATCTATCAATTTGTTTTTTCTAGATATATAATTAATATATCTAATTGGCTATGCAACACACAGCATAATCATTTTTAAGTTTATCATATTTATTGATATAACAAATCTCGAATTTTCCTTTTAACCATATACCTATTAACACAAATTGAACCTATAGTGTCAAAATATAGTGGTAATTTGTTGAATCTCAAATTTTGATGATGAAATCAATTGATGAGTTTTATGATCTAACTTGTGTATTAGAGAAAGTGATATAGGATTAACTACGATTATAAAAAGATAATATAATCTGATGTTGGGCCAAAATTAAGTTCAGGCATCGGCCCGGAGTTCAGACGATGTAGTGGGAGCTCGTCAGGAGTTCGCCAAAGGTGATGGAGAGCTCGCTGGGAGCACGTCGGGAGTTCACCGAAAGATGATCAAGAGACTCACTGGGGAGTTCACCAAAGGATGCCAGAAAGTTTGTCGGGAGTTCGAAAGATAGATTGACGTGTCGGACAACAAGAACGATTGTAATTGTGTCTTACTATTTCCTAGTTAGTATCGTGTGTTTTGGGTCCTAATTGAGTTAGATTTGGAGAAATACAAATTAACTCAATGAGAGGAAACTGAGTCAACTTTGGGTTAGGATTTGAGCTCATTTCGTTAACCTAAAAAGAGGTCAACACAAGGTATAAGTCAAGTACGAAACTATACAAAAAGTATAGTTTTCAGGATTCCCAATGGTAATACATAGGTGGGTGGTGGTGGTACCACTCAAGCGACGGTAGTACCATCGTCGCCCCTATTTTCGGGGCACTTTCAACTGTAGTACCGCCCATACCTGATTTTTCTAGAAATGGTTAAATTTTGGCTTCATTTTTTAAAGCTAATTGAGGTCTATAAATATCCAAAGTATTCTTGCATTGGAGAGCAAGAATGTAGAAGAAAAAGAGGTAAAAATATCGAGAAAATACTGTTAGAATTTGTTAAGTACTTCTCTTGTGTGCTTCAAGTGTAAAGTGTGGTTAAGGAAAGAGTTGAAGATTGTAAAAGTTTCTCTCCTGAACTTGTAAAAATTAGAGTGTAAATGTTCTTCTTCTGAGCCTAGGAAAAGGAAAAAGGTGCAAAGAGTTCTTATTTTCACTCGTTGAAGAATATAATTAGTAGACATCGACAGGCCTCGATGAAGGGGGACTCTGGAAGTGGATGTAGGTTAAGTTGGTGACCGAACCACTATAAATTTGTATGCATTCTTTTACTTGTTCTCCTTTAAACTTCTTTTTTCGTTTTAGTAGTCCTTAACTAAATTAAGATTTTTTAATTTGTTTTAAATTACTTATTTATTCACTTTTAATGAATTCCAAGAAATGCTTCTGATTTCTTCTTTACTTCAAGTAAACTTTTCGAAATAAGTTATTTTTACACTGGCACTAATTCACCCCTCCCCCTCTTAGTGCCAACTCGATTCTAAAACTTAGTATCAGAGCGGGTTATACACAATTGAATTAACACCTAAACGAGTAAATGACTTTATTTAGTATTAACGAGGGACACTCTATCATACATCCTCTCATGTTCAATGAACGGATTACACATATTGAAAAACTAGAATGCATATCTTTTTGATTTTGATGGATTTTTAACTATGTAATATTATCAAAAATGATTTTCAGAAGTCATCCAATTTGCTGAATGATTTGAATGATCATGAAAAAAAGATATTTTCATTAAATATCAAAGCTATAAATGCTTTATTTTACGCTTTAGATAAAAATAAGTTTAATTAGGTTTTTATTTGTGATCCGGCTTATGATATTTAGCACACTTCAGAAGTCGCATATGAAGGCACAAGTAGGGTAAAGGAATCGAAAATAAATCTTATTGTACATAACTATAAATTGTTTAAAATTAGACAAAGTAAGACTATTGGTGATATGTATATCCGTTTTACAGATGCTATCAATAGTTTAAAATATCTTAGTAAACTTTATTCTAATCTTGAACTTGTTAACAAAATTTTGAGATCTTTATCTAAAAGTTGAGATTCGAAAGTAACTGTTATACAAGAGGCTAAAGAATTGAACAATTTACCTCTTAAAGAATTAATTAGATCTCTAATGATTTATGAAATGAACTGCAAAGCTCATGATGAACTTGAAGAACAACTTTCAAAGAATATGAAAGATATTACCTTGAGAACCAAAGATGAACACCTTTCAAAGAACAAGGACTTGGCACTGAGAACATCAATATGACTTCTCGAGTGAAACCTCGAGTTGTAAGGACAATGATCTTGCACTACTAACAAGAAAACTCAAAAATTCATGAAAAATAATAAAAAATTATAAAAAATAAAAATAAACTGAAAAAAAGATAATATAATATGTTTTGAATGCAAGAAGCCATGACATTTCAAAAGTGAATGCTTATGATTGAAGAAAAATGCACCAAATAAGAAGAATGCCTTCTTAGCAACATGGGATGATTCAAGCTCGTCGGATGAAGAATACAACAACAATGAAGAAGTAGCTAACTACATGTTCATGGCCTTTCATGACGAGGCAAATGAATCCTCTGGAATCTCCTTTACCTTTAATGAATTATTAAATATATTTCATAAACTAATTGATGAATTTAAGAAGCTTAGCAAAACTTATATTACTTAAGAAGGAACATACATTCCTCGTTAGTAAATTTGAAAACATGTATGAAGCATCAACATCTTATAATTCTTTCACTAAATATGAAACACTAGAGGAAATTAGAAAGAAAAATGTTATATTTCAACAAACTTTAGAAAATTTTAAAATATAGAACAAAATTCTAAATATGATCCTTATTAATAAGGGTAATGTCCATAGGAAAAAAGGTATTGGTTTTGTGTGTAACACTCAATAAAAGTTAATTATTTTTATTGGAAGACCCATATTGTATTTTTCATCCAAAAATAAATGTAATTTTTGTAGTAGATATTGACATTTTACCTATAGATGTCTATTTAGAAAGTATAGTCTACATAAATTAGTTTGGGTTCCTAAATGAACCATAAACAATCAAATACCTTTAGTTCAATTAGGTATAACTTTTTCGTGAGGAACCTAAAGTCAAATGAGTATCCAAATCAAAACCTCTTATATTATAGATTTGTCTCCAAATAAAGGCTAGGAGCAAAAGATGGTAACTTGATAGTTGATGCTTAAGACATATGACTTGAGATCTAAAACACTTTTCAAATTCATTAGCCTAAACAACAACAATAAGAAAATTTATTGAAATTAAAATTATTGGTAATAAATATTTTGATAGTTCATGATTGATTTTTGATGATGCATGACTTATGCATAGCTAGAACATACTAGTACAAAAATAAACTACACTGAAGAACCTTAGTTATTGTTAATAGAAAATTATCTACGTTGAAATTTTTTTGAGAAGGGATTTTCATGATATTATATTGGTTGATTTAAATGTAAATGCTAATGATTGAATGATTTACTTGATATATGATTAAATGTTGTATGGTTGAATGTTAGATCATTCTTGAATTAGGGCTTAAAATAAATAAAAAATACTTTTGAAATGAGTATGTAACTCATTTCACTAAGTTTAGAAAGATAGACTCACTTAAAAAAGAAAAATCATTAGAACTAAACTAAACAAAAGATTTTGTTCAAAAATATTTTATTGTAATAATCTTGATGATTTCCTTTGAAAATGTTATTTAGTTTTCAGTTTTAAAATGTTTGAAAATATTTTACTTAGTTGTAAATATTTTTATTGTAATGAATTTGATGATTATTTAAACTCGATTTTTGGTTTTAAATGAAAATGCTTGAATTTGACATAAAAGATAAAGAAATTTTTATATAAAATAAATCACATAAATTAAAACAATATAAAAAATAAAAATTCTTCTTGAAAAATACCTCTATCTTGATGATTGAAAATTAAATGAGATTTTTTTTTCATGAACTTTGGATTGATTTCTTCACTTGACTTCTCCTTTATGGGAATCATTTTTAATCTCTATGATTTTTCTTTTTAGTTAAAGGAGATTTACGATCTTAACAATTATGATTTGAGATTTTTAATCAAGATTATTCTTCTGTTTTATTAATAAGAATTATCTAAATGAATTATATGTCTTAAGATTTATCTTGAATGAATTAAGATTTTACTCTCCTAAGACTCATTTTTGTTATTTACAAAAGAATGAGAGATTTATTAAAATAAATCATATCTTTTGGTACTTGTGAATTGATCTTTTATATTTTATCCTTAATTACATGATTTTTATTATATAATCCCTTTACATATATTTGTTAATGACTTAAAAATTAATTTTATATTATTATATTCTTTTCTTCTTTCTGACAATGACCAAGGGGGAGACAAAATTGCTATCTTAATAACAAAGCCTTTAAACTAAGAATAATTTGATTTTGTAAGAAAAAATTAGATATGATAAATCTTTTAACATTGAACGAGGAACAATTAAATTAGATATGATAAACAAAGAAGAGAATTAGACAATAAAATTGCTATCTTGCAATAAAATAATTAAATAAGAAATAATTTGCATAGAAGAAAATTAAAAATTTTAAATTATCTAAATGAGTGACTTACAAATTAAGCTTAATTTGCTATATATTTTGTTGGATTTCTTAAGTTTTACAAATTAAGCTTGTCCAAATGCATGATTTTCGATCATATTATTTTTCTTATTACATGAGATGATATTTTAAAATACAATGAATAGCTCTTATATTCCTCTTGGATTTATCAACTTTTGGAGTTCTCTTTTGAAATAATTTTTTCCTTTTGAAATTGATATATACAAATAAAAATATGATTCGAATTTCTTTTTGTGGTGAGATTTATTTTCATCCTTTCTTTAGAAAATTATTTCGATTTATTAATCTTTTAAATCATTAATGAAATATTTTCATATGTATCTCTCATCTTAATATTTTATTTTTTTATAATTGATTGCTCCCCCCTCCCCTCCTCCACCTTCTCTCTTCTTCTATTTTATTTACAAACGGGAAGAAAACAATTTGATGAGAAATGGATTAAATTTTATTCTTATTTTTCTTCTTATTTTACTAAGGGGGAGTAATGAATTAAATTCTTTCTTTATATACTAAATATTGCGATAAATGCTTAAGAATATTCAAATATAAGTTGAGTATTTCTATTTTTGTTGATGACAAAAGGGGAGAAATGACATAATTGATGACATAAGAAATATTTCGAGATCTTTGAAATGTTTAAAATTTTTATGTGGTACCAAGAAGATGGATTTTGTATCAATGATATGTTTATCATGTGAAACATATTTTTTATTTAAATTATGTAATACCAAGAAGATGAATGCTTTATCATATATGGTATCATAAATGATTAAATTGTGACAATTTTAATATTATCAAAATGATGTACTTGAATTCAAAGGTGATAGGTCATTTTGAATTCAAGTTTGCTCTATTTATCTTATGACATATACATAAGGGGAGTTAATGTTAACTCCCGTCATCAATTAGTTGTCATCATAAAAAAAGGGTAGATTATTGAATCTCGGATTTTGATAATGAAATCAATTGATAGGTTTTATGATCTAACTTGTGTGTCAAAGAATGTGATGCAAGATTAACTATGATGGTGAAAAGGTAATATAATTTGATGTTAGGACGGAGTCAAGTTCGTACATCGTGCCAAGGGTTGGACGATGTAGTGGGAGCTTGTTGAGAGTTCATTGGAAGATGATCAAGAGACTCACCGGGAGTTCGCCAGAGGATACCGGGAAGTTCACCAAGAGTTTGAAAGATCGATTGACGTGCCGGACAACAAGAACTATTGTAATTGTCTTAGTATGTCATAACTAGTATCGTGTATTTTAAGTCCTAATTGAGTTTGCTTTGGAGAAATCTAAATTAACTAAATGAGAAGTAACGGGGTCCACTTTGGGTTAGGATTTGAGCTTAGGTTGAGCTCATTTTGTTAACTTGGAAAGGGGTTAACATGAGGTACAAGTCGAGTATAAAATTGTATAAAAAGTATAGTTTCCGAGATTCTCAATGATAGTACCATCGTCGCCCTTGTCTTTAGGCACTTTTGACGATAGTACTATCGGTGCCGACAATAGTACTGCTTGTACCAGATTTTTTTTAAAAAAAAGATTAAATTTTTGCTCCATTTTTTGAAACCAATTGGGATCTATAAATACCCTAATTATTCTTGCATCGGAGAGCTTTCCTTGTGTGCTCCAAGTATAAAATGAGGTTAAGGGAAGAGTAGAAGATTGTAAAAATTTATCTCTTGAACTTGTAAAAAAGAGTGTAAATGTTCTTCTCCTGAGCTTGGGAAAAGGAGAAAAGTGTAAAGAATTTTGATATTCACCCGTGGAAGAAGATTATTAGTGAACATTGACGGACCTCGACAAAGGAGGGCTCAAGAAGTGGAGGTAGGTCAAATTAGTAATTGAACCACTATAAATTTGTGAGCCTTCCTTTACTTCTTCTCCTTTAAACTTGTTTTCTCATTTTAGTAGTCCTTAATTAAATCAAGATTCTTTTTTCTAATTTATTTTACTTCAAAATTTTTTTTTAAAACAAGTTATTACACTGACACTAATTCATCCCTGAATTAGTTTCTAGAGCCATGGATAGTGGATTAAGAGAAATAAGGAAGGAATTAAATTTTGTTTCTTATATATATATATATATATATATATATATATATATATATATATATATATATATATATATATATATATATATATATATATAACTTTATCAGGTCTATTCAAATAAAAGAAAAGAAAAGATGAACAGTGAAGGATTCTTGATCAGGCCCATAATACATGGTGCTTCACTTTCAATGTCCTCTTTTTGTTTAAATCTTCTGGCTTGTGTTCATTATCTGGTCAGATAAATTCTGTCTGCTTATATTTAGTTCATAAAGAAGCCAAAACAGATTCATTACTAACCCATAAATAACCCGAAACACACAGAGAGAGAGAGAGAGAGAGAGAGAGAGAGAGAGAGAGATGGACTTTTTGATCTGGTTTACGTGTAAGTGGTACTGGTTTTATAGTTGGTGACTATTATCATTAGTAACATCATATAAGATTAGTAAACACCCTTTTGATGTATGGCTTTTTAAATGGTTCCATATGATCTTAACTGCATACATTATTTAGTCTTCAAAATGAAACATGAGCTTGTTTTCATTCACTTGCACATTTGGAGAATTTTATGGTGAATAACTAGCAGGAAGCATGCATTTCAACATTCTTCACTCTTATAAGGGCAGAAGAATTTAAGAATAATTTTCCTTTTGATTCTTGATGACATCAGAATGTTAAAACAAACTCCCTTTGGAGAAGACTGTGTGACAAACTTTGCCAATAATGAGTTTACAGAATGAAGCCCATCAGAAAGATGAATTCAAGGAGGAACTTATACTGTTTGCATGAGCTCGGACTGCCATGTCCATGTCCTCAACGGTGGTCCCTCCCAAGCCAGCCACTGGAGTCCTCGAGAGCTTTGATCCTGCACACTCCATATGTTCCATCAAATCCAAAGAAGTTGAAGAACACACCATTCACCTGCTGCTGCTCTACCTAGAAATGGAAGGCAAGATTGATGTTTAGAAGCTTCTTGAGCTCTCTTCTTTGTTCATGAAGGACCGTCGAGATAGTAATAAGAGAGCAATGTTAATAATGAATGAATGCGGATCATGAGCTACACACAAACATATGGAGACGTACCTTGAAATGACATACTATTATCTCAAGGAACTAATGATTTGGCTGGAAATCCATACAAAAGAAGGTGACAAATTCGGAGACCTTGGCATAATCACAGGATATGATAGAATTTAGGTTTTCAACTTTTGTACACTATTATATATAAGATTACAACAACAACAAAGTCGTAAGTCCTAACTATTTATTTGAGATTGACTATATAGATCTTTTGCCGCTATTGAGATCTACTTGTCCCTTTCTGGTTCTATAGGGACACCCCATTTCTGAATAGGAAGGAGCTGCACACTCTAACTAAGCTCGTCTTTGGCCAATCTAACTGGCACACAGCATATATAGATTGCTCATAAGCCTAGAAACCATACAAAAAGAGTATAGGGGAGGCAAGACGATTTAGCAGCAACATTTAAATGCATTTTAGAAACGTCTGATATAATCTTATCACAAAATAAGATACGCTCATGAAGAAGTGATAGAAATGATCAGTATGCTTTGTCACATATAAGAAACTTGGCATATGATATTGGACTTCATTCATGAAAAACTGATCATTCAGTAGCAAAACTATATTGGATGTAGTGATAATGAAATGGTGTTAATCTTACCTCTCTCTCTCTCTCTCTCTCTCACACATTGCCCATGGGATTCTGAACTAGAACCATCGAGTAGCATGAATAATCCTATTTACTAGATTTATTGCCCCATGATCTCTCGGTCAGAGGTTCTTAAACTTGATCCACAAACACCAAAAAGAACTAGAGGATGAACCGATCCAGGGTTTCATTCAAGAAAATAATAGTTCAGAACTTCGACAGAGCAATGACCAATGGAGCAATATATTCTGCTCTGACTGAAAGCTAGACCAGAATACGCCTGTCATGCTAAATCATATCCTCTGGAGGATGAATCAGATGCAATTCATTCTTAACCTCATAGATTTCAAACAGCGATGCCATGACAGAAACAATGTAAAAAGATAAAAAAGTTATCAGTAACGTTCCCATCCTTTGTGACTTTTCATTGCTCTCGAAGAAGACAACAGGCTTTTGTACTGTGGCAAGAGCTTCCAGAATGCTACGAATGACAGGATAGGTACTCAAACAGCCTTCTGAACTTTGAGGATGAGAAGTCATCTAAATTTCTTCTGAATCTTAGCCCTTCCCTTCTCTAAGATGGACAAGAGGTTTCGGCCATCTACTTTTACCACTGAGAAGTTATTAGTGCTAGGATCAAAGCGACACTACTGCTTATAAAAATTTCACTTCGATTTAAATACTCAATAAAAATCGTATCGAAAATACGTTCAAGTTTAGATACATTTAAGCGTAGAGATATTTGTAAGAGTGCAAGCAAAGGTAGTAGACAATTAAGCAATGAACATAAAGAGCAAATAAGAGAAAGTAAACCGATTTTATAGTGGTTCGGCCCCCTTGAGCTACGTCTACTCCCGATTCCTCTTTACTTGAGGCCATCGGCTTCCACTCCTGATTTTTTTCAATCGACAAAGATCAAACACCTCTCTTACAGCTCTATTCTCCTTTTACAAGTTTAGGAAATAACCTTTACGATTCTCTAAGCACTCCCTTAAACAAAAACTACACAAGAAGAAATGAGGGGAGCTCTCAAGAGCAATAGCGTTTTCACAAGTTTTTCACTCTTGATTCTTGCTCATTCACCAGCAAGAAAAGGTGGGATATTTATAGGCCCCAAATGGCTTCAAAAGTGGAGCCAAAAATCAATTTTTAAGTGTTCCCGATGTGCTAGTCTCGAAGACTGCGTTCTAGGCGGTTCAACCGCCTGACATAATCTGGTAGGCTGTGTCTGGGCAATTCAGCCGCCTGATAGTCTGGGAGACTGTGTCTGGGCGGTTCAACTGCCTGACACACCTTCGAAGATTGTGTCATCTTAGAGATCATATCTTCGAAGACTGTGTCTCATCTGACATTAGGTTACTGAAATGACTTTTATAAGTCCAAATCAACCTCAATTAAGGCCTAATGGCCTCTTAATTGAGTTAGTAAAAACTAACTCTCATTATGATGCTAACTACGACTCTCAACACACAATCTTCGTTGTCCAATCGTCTCTCGGCGAACTCTCGACATCCTTTCGATGAACCCCCGATGAGCTCCCGATTTCCTTCGGCAAACTCCCAACGAACTCCCAACATTCTTCCGGTGAACTCCCGACGAGCTCCCGACAACCTGTCGACGAACTCCCGATGAACTTCCTGGCAAACTTCTGGTGAGTTCTCAACGAGCTCCCGATTTTCTTCGGCGAACTCCCAACGAACTTCCATCATTCTTTTGACGAACACTCGGCGAGCTCCCGACAACCTATCGGTGAACTCCTGGCGAACTTCTGGTGAGTTCTCGGCGAGCTCCCGACAACATCGTCTGAACCTCAGCCAACCTCCGGCGAACTCTCGGTGAGAACCTCGGCCTGATGCTCGAACTTGACTCCGGCCCAACATCTGATTGTACTACCCTTTATTGTCGCTATTAATTCTGCATCATTTTCTTTAACACACAAGTTAGATCATAAAACCCATCAATTGATTTCATCATCAAAATCCGAAATTCAACAATCTCCCCCTTTTTTATGATGACAACCAATTGATGACGGAGTTAACCTTAACTCACCCTATATAAATGCCATAGGATAAATGCAACAAACTTGAATTCAAAAGAACCCATCACTTTTGAATTCAAGTATAGTATTTTCATAATTGAACCATTCATGATACCATACATTATAAAATTTTCAAAGCATTCATTTTCTTAGTATCACATAAAAAGTTCAATCATTATATTCACAATATAACTATGTCATCAATTATGATATAGCATTCATTGCAACTATTCAAATATGTCAAAATATCTCTCTTATGTCATCAATTATGTCATTTCTCCCCCTTTGTCATCAACAAAAAGGAGAAATGCTCAATTCATATTTGAACATTTATCACAAATATCTATCATTTAAACATTTATCATATTTAAATATTTATCAAAAATATTCAAACATACCATTTATCATTTGTCATCAATATACCATCTCTCCCCCTTTTGTCATCAAGAAGGAGAAATATTCGGCATAACTTTTCTAAACAATTGTTCAAAACAAATGTTCATTATATGATAAAATTTCAAACACAACATTTATCATATGTCATCAATCATGCCGTTTCTCCTTGTTATCAAAAAGGAGAAATATTCACCACACATTTGAATACTAAGTGTTCGATTCATATGTCAATATATTTATCATAAATATTCATTACACAAAGAAAGAAATATAGTTCATTCTTCCCCTTAGTAAAAAGATAGAGTTTAATCCATATCGTATCAAATTGTTTTCTTCCCTTTTGTAAATAAAATAGAAGAAGAAGAAGGGGAGAGGGTGTCAAAGATCCAAAAATCAAGTATCCCAAAACAAAATAAATTATTAAGAGGGGGGATACATATGAAAATATTCATGAATCCAAGAATCAAAATATTAAAAGAGACCTCATGAGTCTTATCACAAGAGAATTTTAACTTGCATTTTTTTCTTTTGTAAATGTCAAGAAGAAAGAATCAAGTGAAACCATTTCAAAGGATAGCTCAAAAAGTTGAGAAATCTAAGAAAAATATAAAAGCTACTCATATCATCTCATGTAAATATCAAGAAATCTTCAAAGTCATGATAGCAAATCATGCATTTAGAAGGTTTTTCATATCTAATTTTCTTCAAGCAAATTGTTCCTCATTTAATGATTTTATTGCAAGATAGCAATTTTATCTCCCCCTTGGTCATTGTAAATAATGAAAATGAGTCCTAGGAGAGTAAATAATCTTGATTCGTTCAAGGTAAATCTTAATATATATAATTCATTCAAATAATTCTTCTTAATAAAATGGAATAATGATATTGATTAAAAATCTCAAATTATAGTTGTTAAGATCATAAATCTCTTTTTTATTAAAAAAAATCATAGAGGTTAAAGATAATTTTCATAAAGGATAAATCGAGTGAAGAAATCAACGAGAAGTTTAAAGAAAATCATTCAATTTTCAACTCATCATAAATTTAAGAAATATTAATTTGGTGATATACTATACATGAATATAAGAAAGTCATAAATGAATCATATTATGAAGGATATTAATATCAAATCATGAATACCAAAAGATAGAATTTAATTTGACAGATTTCCTTTTAAGTCAAAAAGAAATTTTATGAGATCAAATAATAAGAAGGATCTTGTTTAATATAGATAGTTTTCTTTAATGAAACAAAAAAGTCCTAGTGAACAATCTTGATTTATATAAAGTTCTCAAATTATAATTTTCAAGATGTCAAGATCATGGTAAGACCCTTTTTATGGTACGTTGCATAGGAGAAAAAAAAAATTTATATATAAAAAATTTCTAGTTATCAAGATCATAGTTCTTAATGAAGATATCAAGTAATAAGATCATAAGTCTTTTCTTTGGAAAAAAAAAATTATAGAAGTAAAAAAAAAAATGATTCCCATATAAGATGCCTCAAGTCAAAAATCATGAGAAAGTTCATGATTTGGTCGAAAAAAAAATCTCATTTAAATTTTAATTATCAAAATCACTTTTGTAGTTCAAGAGATTCAATAATAATCATAACACTTTATCTCTTACTAAAAACTTGATTGAGAAATTTTTAAAGAAAAACTTTTCCTCTTTTTAGTTATTTCAATCCATATGATTTGTTTCACAAAAATTCCTTCACCTTTTATGCCAAATCCATACATTGATTAAATTCTAGTTTCCTCTAAAAAGAAATCATCAAGATCATTAAAATAAGTAAAACATTTTTAATCTTTTAAACCTGAAAATCAAGTATCATTTCCAAAAGAAATCATAAAATATTTTCAAACAAAAATTTTGATTTATTCCAATTCCAATGATTTTTAGAGTGAGTTACCATGCTCATTTCATTCTCATTAAATATATTTTTAATTTTTAAATAAACTAGACAATAAAGCATGATTTTTCTTTCCTTTTTTATAATGTTCCATGCTCAAATTCTATCATTCAATAATATCCATTTAATCATACAACCCATATTTCAAGTTACTTCTTCAACATTATCAAGGTCATTACAATAACACATCAAAATGATAAAACATCTTCAAAGCAAAAATTCAACCAATCTCAATTCCAACATGTAAATGAGTCAACTCTTTACACAGTGCAAGGAGTTGACAAACTCATTTCAAAAATTTTATTTATTTCAAGTCTATCTAATATAACATTCAAATCATACAACTATTCAACCATCAATCATTTATAACATTTAGGGCATTCAACAATAACCTTTCCAAATATTCAAACCAATGATTTTGAACTTATTATTCAATCATCATTAAAATCTCATTTATGTAAATTTCAATATATTTTTCAATAACTATGGTTCTTTCGTTCTAGTTTGTTTTAATACTTATTTGTTCTAGCTATGCATCATCAAGATTAATTGTATAATGATAACTATTTTTAATAAAAGAATTTATTATAATAGAAACAAGGATTATTAAGCTTCAAACATCTTAATTCAAATAATTTTCCTTATTTTTTATATTTTAGCTAGGAAGCTTGATAAGTAAGTTAGATCTCAAGTCAAATGGATTGAGCATCCACAAGATATCATTCCATTTTGCTTCTAACCTTAGTTTGGTGACAAACCTATAAGAAAGATTTAGATATTCATTTTACATTGGGACCTATATGAAGAAATTTATCTTTATTATCTAATTGTTTTTGGTTATTTGTTATTCCCTTAGGAACCCAAACTAATTTGTGAGGACTATAGTTTTTGAATGGACATTTGTAAGCCATATATCGTAATCTACCACAAAAATTACATTTAATTTTCGATGGCAAATTTAAGATAGGTCCTTTAACAAAAATAGTTGACTTTTGTTGAATGCTACTAACAAAGTCTATGTCATTTCTTCTATTAATATGACCCTTATTGACAAGGAACATATTTAGGGATTTGTTCCTAATTTCAGATTTTTTTAATATAGTCTTAAGCATGTTATTTTCTTCTTTAATACTATGTAGTGTTTCACATTTAGAGCAAAAATTGTGTAATGGTAAAGTATCATGCAAGGTTTCATATTTGGTGCATGTATTGTGTGATGGTGCTACTTCATGCATTTCATCAAGTTTACTAACTAATGATGCATGCTCTACCTTAAGTAATTTATAGGATTTGTTAATCTTTCTAAATTCGTCATAAAGCTCATGAAAAGAAAGTAATAACTCATTAAAAGAAAAAGAGGTTTCGGGTGGGTTACTTACCTCATCGTAGTTGGCCACGAGCGCGAGATCTTCCACTTCTTCCTGATTGTGTTCTTCATCTTTGGAGCGCCTCGGCTTCTTGCATTCATAGCAAGAAGTTTTGTCCATCTTTAAATCATTTTTATGGTTCATGTTGATTAGTTTATCCGGTTAATTTGTCAAATGTTTAAAGTTCACATCACTCGAGATTTCACTCGAGGAGTCATGTGTTCTCTTTAGTTCCAATTCCTTAATGTCCTTTGGATGGTGCTACTTCATGCATTTCATCAAGTTTACTAACTAATGATGCATGCTCTACCTTAAGTACTTTACAGGATTTGTTAATCTTTCTAAATTCATCATAAAGCTCATGAAAAGAAAGTAATAACTCATTAAAAGTAAAAGAGGTTTCGGGTGGGTTACTTACCTCATCGTGGTTGGCCACGAGCGTGAGATCTTCCACTTCTTCTTGATTGTGTTCTTCATCTTTAGAGCGCCTCGACTTCTTGCGTTCATAGCAAGAAGTTTTGTCCATCTTTAAATCATTTTTATGGTTCATGTTGATTAATTTATCCGGTTCATTTGTCAAATATTCAAAGTTCACATCACTCGAGATTTCCCTCGAGGAGTCATGTGTTCTCTTTAGTTCCAATTCCTTAATGTCCTTTGGATGGTGCTACTTCATGCATTTCATCAAGTTTACTAACTAATGATGCATGCTCTACCTTAAGTAATTTATAGGATTTGTTAATCTTTTTAAATTCATCATAAAGCTCATTAAAAGAAAGTAATAACTCATTAAAAGTAAAAGAGGTTTCGGGTGGGTTACTTACATCATCGTGGTTGGCCACGAGCGTGAGATCTTCCACTTCTTCCTGATTGTGTTCTTCATCTTTGGAGTGTCTCGGCTTCTTGCGTTCATAGCAAGAAGTTTTGTCCATCTTTAAATCATTTTTATGGTTCATGTTGATTAATTTATCCGGTTCATTTGTCAAATATTCAAAGTTCACATCACTCGAGATTTCACTCGAGGAGTCATGTGTTCTCTTTAGTTCAAATTCCTTAATGTCCTTTGGAATGTATTCTTGGGTCCTCAATGTCAAATTTTCCTTGCTGTTAGGAAGGTATTCTTCTTGTTCATTTTTGTAAGACATTTTGTTTAATAATTCATTTAGATTTAGTGTGCTTTCATGTATTAATTCTAATGTATACCAAATCTCAAAAGCCGAATCACAAGAGGAAATCCGATCAAATTCATTTTTGTTGAGAGCACAATATAAGACAGTCATAGCCTTGGCATTTAAAGAAAATATTTATTTTTCATAATCATTCTAATCATTTATTGGATTTGATGACTTTTGAAAACCTTTTTCAACAATACACCACAAATCAAAAAGATGCGCATTCGAATTTTCCAAGATGTGTAGTCCGTCCCATTGAACATAGGAGGACATGTGATAGAAAGTCCTTCTTGATTGCCAACAAAAGCCATCTCTTTCGGATTTTAAGCCAATTAGAGAGAAACGTGGCTCTGATACCAACTGTTAGGATCAAAGCGGTATTAAGAGAGGAGGGGGGGATGGGGGCGGGATGGGGGGGGTTAAATTAGTGCTTATAAAAATTTCACTTTGATTTAAATACTCACTCAATAAAAATTATATCGGAAATGCGTTTAAGCGTAAAGATGCATTTAAGCGTAGAGATACGTTTAAGCGTAGAGATATTTGTAAGAGTGCAAGCAAAGGTAGTAGACAATTAAGCAATGAACATAAAGAGCAAATAAGAGGAAGCAAACCGATTTTATAGTGGTTCGGTCCCCTTGACCTACGTCCACTCCCGATTCCTCTTCACTTGAGGCCATCGGCTTCCACTCCTGATCTTTTTCAATGGGCAAAGATCAAACACCCCTCTTACAGCTCTATTCTCCTTTTACAAGTTCAGGAGATAATCTTTACAATTCTCTCAGCTCTCCCTTAAACAAAAACTACACAAGAAGAAATGAGGGGAGCTCTCAAGGGATTACAATAGCGTTTTCACAAGTTTTTCACTCTTGATTCTTGCTCATTCACTAGCAAGAAAAGGTGGGTTATTTATAGGCCCCAAATGACTTCAAAAGTGGAGCCAAAAATTAATTTTTAAGTGTTCCCAAAGTGCTAGTCTCGAAGGCTGCGTTCTAGGTGGTTCAACCGCCTAACACAATCTGGCAGACTGTGTCTGGGCGGTTCAGCCGCCTGACAGTCTGGGAGACCGTGTCTGGGCGGTTCAACCACCTGACAGTCTGGGAGACCGTGTCTGGGCGGTTCAACCACCTGACACACCTTCGAAGATTGTGTCGTCTTGGAGACTGTGTTTTCGAAGACCGTGTCTCATCTGACCTTGGGTTACTGAAATGACTTTTATAATAAGTCCAAATCAGCCTCAATTAAGGCCTAATGGCCTCTTAATTGAGTTAGTAAAAACTAACTCTCATTACATTGCTAACTACGACTCTCAACACACAATCTTCACTGTCCGATCGTCTCTCGGCGAACTCCCGACATCCTTTCGATGAACCCCTGGCGAGCTCCCGATTTCCTTCGGCGAACTCCCAGCATTCTTTCAGCGAACTCCCAACGAGCTCCCGACAACCTGTTTGCAAACTCCCAATGAACTTCCCGGCAAACTTCTGATGAGTTCTAAACGAGCTCCGGATTTCCTTCGGCGAACTCCCAACGAACTTCCAACATTCTTCCGACGAACACCCGACGAGCTCCCGACAACCGATCAACAAACTCCCGACAAACTTCTGGTGATTTCTCGGCGAGTTCCCGACAACATCGTCCGAACCTCGGCCAACCTCCGGCGAACTCTCGACGAGCTCCCATTGCATTGTCTGAACCTCGGCTTGATGCTCAAACTTGATTCCGGCCCAACATCTGATTGTACTATCGTTTACTGTCGCAGTTAATCCTGTATCATTTTCTTTAACACATAAGTTAGATCATAAAACTCATCAATTGATTTCATCATAGATTCAATAATTAGGATTCTCCATGTTACCATCACTAATGCTGGAGATGTTAGGACAGTGCTTCTTGTCTTGTATGGAAAATCCAGAGAAGACCATGAACCAACTTTGTCGGTAATAGTAGGAATGGATGAACAATACAAAACTGAAAGCAGATGGCACTGGAACAGCAAGTCAAGCTAGAAAAGATACAAGGAAGAGCTTAGTGTGTCCCTTGCCGAGAAGCCTTGACAAGGAGGAAAAGATAAAACACAAAATCAAGGAATAGAAGCTGTCACAACAATTCTGAGGAACCGCAAAATTGAGCTAGATGTACATAAACACTGTCACAAAGAGAAAGAAGATGACCAGTTAAACAGATCTGCTCAAAGAGAAATAGCAACATCAGGTATATGACTAAATTATGAAGCTCTATCAGTCTTGGAGTCAGTGAAAAGTACAGACCTCAGGTGAAGCTACAGAGAGTGCCACAAATGAGAAATCCAAATGAGTCTGATAGTCTGCTTCCTTTGCTTCTTGATCGAAAGAGTTTAACTCTGGTTCATCGAGATTGGATGGAAGGGATGTTAGTTGTTCTGATCTTACATTTGTATTTCTTCATTGAGATATATTCTCATATGCACAAATAAACAAACCAAGCACCTGCATGTGCCAGCAAGATTACAGCCATACATCAGCAATACTACCTTTATATCTTTTGTATATATACACACGGTGCATTCATAATTTCCACATCATTAGCATCCAAGGTTCGCAATCTTATACCGTATTGACATATCGATCAGTTATCGGTATGGTATGTACCGAGCTATACCACATGTACCGACACATGGTACACTAAGGTACCGACTATACTGAGCATGCCGATCCTCTATCGGATCAGTACGTAGCAAGCGTACTGAGCGGTACGATACGGTATTGCAAACCTCGTTAGCATCATCATCATTTTATCAATATTTTATTTCAAAACATATAAATGATATATAAATAGTAATCAAAGATACATAACATGATAGAACATCGGGCAAGAACTCCTCACCAAAAGAATGTGTGCAATGGTAGAATATAGAACTCATCATGTAATCTATGAGAAAAAAAGTCTACTATTTTTTATCAAAATATCAGCATGATACTAAAGCATTCTTCTCTTTAAAGTTACTGCTTATCAGACATGCATGTTACTTGCTCAGTAAGATGTGATTCTTCCCCAGATTTATCTGTTGGGTGCATTGAAGCCAGCTTATCAACTGTCTAATTTAGCTACTGATCTATCTCCATCGTCACTCGGTTTCTGATGAATTATTTCAGTTTGAACCACTTTTACCATTGGAAAGATTCATTTTGTGTTCCGTGAATTGGAGTAGTACACAAGACTGTAGTCAACTCTCCAGTTCTAATGCTTGGGTCAATTATCAATGACAGACTAGATTCTCTCAGTTGTTTACACAAATTTTTTTATATGCTGGTCTATATTCTGCTCTGAGCCTCTGACATCATCTCTAACTCCTGAGATGCATATCAAGCTTAAAGGTGTGACTTGTAGGAAACTAGTAAAACTAGGTCGAAGCTAGATCCCATGATAAAGAAGAGTGAATGACCTGACAATTGATTCTCCAATTCTAGCATTCTAGCACTTGCTAAATCAGGAAATTCTTATCATCCTGGCTAGAATATGTTAAAGTTAACAGTGTATGGAATGTTTTAGCAAGTTTGAATAACAAAAATTAAGTATGTGAGACTAAAGGCCTCTTTGATCAACTACAACTGCTACCAAAAGGAAACATTATGGTAGCATTAGATGGATCAAATGAATAAAGCCTTTTCACTAGAACTACTTATTTTAGTTTCTTGATAAGATTCGTTGAATTAGGGAACATCACCAATTATACATTGGCAAGTCTGAACTTTGCCTCAAATAATTTGGTGGACGAGAAACTGATTTACACTCATATTTGAATCAACCCTAGTAAAATGCCAATTTTGTCATATCATTGATCTCCATGAGCACCTAATGGCAGCATTTGCCTACCACAGAATGGAACAGCTAGAACTCGCAGTTAGTCCACAGTATCTCAAACACATTCCATTTAGATAAATAAACATTTCAAACAACCTGATAAACTGCATTTTCCATATTCCACTTGATAGAACCAGTATACAGAAAAAGAGGCTAACCGAGCATAAGTGAAAAGGATTAAGCTTCTAAAAAATAACTATGTGGCCTGAGACTCCCATCTAAAAATTTTCATCATTTTCTCTATCACATGCACACAACTGCATCTTCAAATCATATATACACACATTAAACTACCGATTTAGGCAACCGGATTACACTGCTTATCTAAACATTCTAAAACTTGCCCCAAAGATCTAAGTTATGTTAAATGAGTCGGTTTAAAGAAAAGCTAACACCAAATAAGAAACGGAAGTTGCAAGTAGGTCTATGCACGTGAAAGAATAAGTTTTTTAGCCATTGTGTATAGCCATCTACCATTCTTAACTGAATCTTTTCTTAAAGGCTTTCCCTCACTTTATGACAATAAAAGAAGAAAAGCAACAACAAAGAACAAACACTTTCCGAGAAAGAAAAAAAAAAAACTTATTTCCCAACTATGTAATTATGTACATCACTCTATTAGGAGTCAAGCAGATTGCTGAAGGGGCCATCTGACAGCTAAATTTTTCTGAATAATAAATCAATATTTGAAACTGAATATATTACTGAGTAAATGTTACCTGACAAATACAACTTATAGCATGAGTTATAAGAACGAAATATGATTTTTGAGCAAAGCATATATAGCAGGCTCTTTGCCCCGACAGACATACCAGCGCCGACCAGCAGAGCTTTAATCTCCGCTCATCTGCAACACATTCGGAGGAGAACAATAACATGAAGAAGAAGAATACTTCTTGTACATATTCCACACGGAACATCTTGTAGCACTCAGCAAACCAAGAAGGAATCTGTTCTTTTCCGCCAAAATCCAATTTTTACCCAAATACATGGAGAGAGACCGTAAAGCAACAATGATTAAGCACAATAAAGCTTTGTAATCACCGCCGAACTTTGATGCTGGTTCGACTCCCTCATTCGCCCGCGGGTGGCACTTGGGCTTCCGCCCTGATCGCCGAGAGAGAGAGACCTATCGGGGCGACGTGGACCTGATGCCGGGGCCCGCATATCTTGGGGCCCTGTTACAGCATATTCGGAGACCACATCACCCCGGAAAAGTTTCCCGGGTGGTCAGTCTGACCGTGGGGTCCAATTGATATGAATTGATAGCGTCGTTTATTTCGAGTCATCAAACGAATCACGCTGTTCTCGACACGGATTAGCTTAAGTTTGCAAAAGATCTTTCGCTTGACATAAATTGCAAACCCAAGCAAGTCTAATAATCTGCTTAAAGGCATCATTCGCTTAACACAAAAGATCTTTAACACACGATCGACCTCCGGATCAACTTAAGTTTATATAAATTGCAAACCCAAGCAAGCCTAATAATCTGCTTATCGGCATCGTTCGCTTGACATAAAAAAGATCTTTTAACACACGATTGACCTCCGGATGAGATAAGTTATATATAAATTGTAAACCCAAGCAAGTTATAATAATATGCTGAGATGGCATATTCTGGTGCTGCCACGTGACACCAAGTCATCAGCCATAAAGGACCAGCAAGCAACCTCAACGCTAACGTGATGCGCCACATCAACCTCCTGCCCTGAGGCTCGATCGTCGATTTCTTGAGCCACCTGCTCCGGATAACTCCAAACGGTGTCGCATCAATCTGATCCTTATAGGTCAACCGGTGCCCGTACAGGGTATGCAGGTCATCCCGTGTTGGGAAACCTAGAACGGTATCACACAACGTCGATTTGCACAGATCGGTCGGCACTTGCACGTATCGTACAAACCGATCGCCCGGAACACCAAAGGACAAGGATGAGTCACATACAACCAACTCCTGATCGCAAGCATAAATAGACTCTCAAACCAATGAAAAGGGGGGCGCACACACGCAGATAATCTCTCTCTCTCCCCCTAGCAACATAACTCAATACTCTCATTTAACTTAACCTTCTAAGGGATCGAGTCGGGGAATCCCGACTCCGATCTGTGTGCAGGATGAGCAACCGCATCATCATCATCCTCCATCACCGACCACCTCCCCGCATGGTCGGTCGCTTCTAATCCGCCTTCGGCGTCAACGATAAAAAGGGGCTATGTGGGCGACCTCGCGTGTTCGGCTTCGAACCAGGTCGTGCTGATGAGCCGGCCACGGCATAAGGATATATAACATTTTAGCACTAGAAGGAGGGCCTAGTCGGATGTCGTAAGAACACCCACCACCAGGCAACCTGAGCGGGCGCCCAAGGGAGGAAGTGTCACCTGCTCCCCTGACACTGGGATTCGAAGGACCGCCACCTTTCCTCCTCCTGCAGAGGGGAACGCTTATGTCCCGACCCGAACTGCTACTAGTAGTTATTCAACGACCCCAGGCTCTCCCCTCCCGGAGTAAACCTTGGACAGCCCAAAGTCTCACCCGAAGCATTTCACAACCTCACCCATCAAGTCCAAACTCTTGCGAGGATAATGCAAATGATCATCCCCCTCATTCCGCAATTGGCTCAGCAATATCCATAGCCCCTTCCATCCTCTCCAGCAATGCAACCAGCCACCACGGACCTGCCACAAGCCCCCTCCCCGGCCGAACAGTAGCTTGAGGCTACAGATGCTCACCTACCGACTCGAGAGCGGTCGACTGACCCAAGGCCTGACGCTCGAGCATAGCATCCCAAGGGCAAGGGGCCCGTCCTACCCTGGAATCGACATGATCTCATCTGATTTAGTGGACTCCCTTAGGGCGCAACTATGCTCGATCAATCATTGCTTAGACGAAGTCCAAAAGGAGTTATGCATATCAAATGAAGAGCTTGGGGAAGGCTTATTGATAGGGTGACCTTTTACCCAGGAGATCTAAGATAAATCGATCCCTCCCAACTTCCACCTCCTGACTTTGGAAGCCTATGATGGTAGTTCAGACCTGGCGAAGCACGTGGCTGCCTTCTAGGCCCAAATGGCCCTGTTTGGCACCTCTAACGCTTTGATGTATCAGGCATACCCCACGACACTTCGAGGCCTGGCTCGGATGTGGTACACCCGATTAGGGTCAGCCTCGATCTTGTCCTACGATCAACTCGCAAAGACGTTCGAGCTTAACTTCCTAGCTAGTGTGCGGCCTAAGCCATCCACAGTTGTGCTCCTCAGCCTAAACTAGAAAGATGAGGAGCCCCTATACCACTTCGTCATGTGCTTCGCGATCGAGATCCGAGCTATCCCGGACGCTCATCCCTCTAGTTATGCAGGCGTTCCTTATGGGGCTACGATCGTCAGGTTCTTTTGGTCGTTGGTTGAATGACCAACAACAATAGTCCTCAAGATGTTCCAGCAGGTGAACCAGTATGTCGCGGCTAAGGCGCTGGTGGCCGGGAAACGCGAAGACCACAAGAGGCCCCATGCGGAGCAACCCCAGGGGCAGACATCGAGGCACCCGCGAAGGAGGCTCGACCGATCCGAACCGTCCACCCTGAGGCCACCTTTGCCTCCCTTGAATTCCTCCCGGATGAAGATCTTCCTCGAAGTCAGAGAGAAGGGGTTGTTCAAGCTGCCCAACCCGATTAAGACTCCACCCGAACTGCGAGATTGAACCAAGTATTGTCGGTTTCACCGTGACTACAAGCATGACATGGGGGAGTGTTGGACTTTAAGAACCATATTGAGGAGCTCATCCGCAGAGGGCATCTCGAGCATTACCCGAAGAAACCACGAGAGCCTTCCCTAAGATCGTGAGACCCAGTTGAAAAACAAATCAACGTCATCATTGGGAACTGGCTTCCAGAGGAGACAACATGGTCAGGCAATGAGCCTACACCCGAGCAATAGTCGAAAAGCATCCCCGACAAAAGGATAAGCCCGAGATTGCATTCCGGGCTGAGAAGGTCAAGTATCCTGACCACGACGACACTTTGGTGGTTTCGGTTAGGATAGCTAACGCCCTAGTAAAAAGGGTGATGGTCAACACCGGAAGCTCGACCGACGTCATCTACTTCGATGCTTTTAAGAAGCTCGGCCTCACCGAGAAGGACCTCAGTCCCATGATGTCTACCCTTATCAAATTCACTAGTGACTTCATTTCCCCCCTCGACACCATCATCCTACTAGTTACCATCGGAGAAGAGCCAAAGACGAAGACCATGATGGTTACCTTCATGCTGATCGGGCTCCCGTCAGCGCATAATGTCATCCTCAGTTGGCCAACCCTCAATAAGATAAGAGCAGTCTTTTGAACGTACCACTGGACAATAAACCTCCCAACTAGAGGTGGGGTCTGGGAAGTAAAGAGCGATCCCTAGGAGTCTATTGGGAAACCAAGTAGGAGCATCACATGTGCAACAGAAGATTAAAACAAAACCAATTTTTCATGTATATCAAATTGTTGTGCAAAGATTGGTGCACGAAAAATTACAAAAATCAAAACTACAACATGTGAGAGATTGTTTACCTAGAGAGATCATATATCCATGAATTTTCAGATCTAGATAGAGAGGATGAAGGAAATCAAATGTCCTCCTTTCTAGCGGTATCCATATGATGGATCACTATAGTGAGACTCCTCCAATCATAACAAAATCTCGTAACTCTTGCATAGCTTCTCGCAATGAACATGGAAGAAGATCCTCTATTTCTTTACTGCCCTCTCGCAATAGAGAAAGGCTGGTCAGCTGAGAAGGTGAGGGAGAGGAGGAAAATAGGAGAGGGCAGCCCAAGGTGCAACTTATCATCTATGTGTTGTCCCTACCTCCTATTTATAGATAACTACCATAGAACCCTAATGGATCTTGCCTTAGTGGGTATTGGATCTCCATCCAATTACCTAATAACCTTAGATTATTGGATCGTTATCCAATAATCTCCTTTGGCTTCTAATTGGGCCTAATGTAAGGAGCTCATCAATGTAGAGTCTCATCTAATAAGAACAAAAGCTAATTAGATAACTTATATCCAATCATCTATTCGTTGAAACATTCACCATATGTGTGTAACCCTCTAGGTACAATACCGAGCTGGCCATGAGTCTTACCTATCAGAACTCCTTATAACTTAGTGAATTATTATCTCATAATAATTCACTCGACTTATCGACTATAGACGTACTAGGAAATTGCACCGTAGTACCTAAATGGTACAAGGGATCTTATCCATTGGACTTGTCTGTCCTCAATTATTATGTATCTATAGTCCTTCATCCATCTAATATCTCAAAGACTGTATATTGGGCATGGTACTATCAGACCATATACGGAATCTGTTTGAGTCTCACTCTAATCGGATTCTCTCGGAGAACTCATTCTCTCTCAATCCAAACAACTTAATCAGGGATTTTTCTAAGCGAGAGCACAGAGATATTTCTCTCATGATACTAAGAGTGGATGATCCTCTATTAATACTTAATACCTATTTAAGGTTAGCTACTAATCCTGATAACCGATTGTACCAAATCTAAAACTTTTCAGACTATTAGTTTGATGTCAAAGAAAGGAGTACTCAAATAAGGTATCCTTGGTGTCTCCAGTCTAAGGACTATACACACAACTAGACTACAGAATCGTTTCTGACATTAGGTATCATTAACCATACAGTATTCTATAAGCGGATCAATCAATAAACTTATTCACTAATGAGCACCTGTACTGTATCCTTAGTATCTCCACACAAGTGGTTATGAGACTAGCCGCATCCATCATATGGATGGGTATACAGTACACCAGTCTGTCCGATTATCTTAATGTCCCTCTCAAGTAACCTATGACCGAGATTATTTAGGATCTATATTTAAAGGTGAATCAATTTTATTATCATGATCTCATAACAATCTAATTCTCATTGCACAAAATTAAGCACATCACAATATATATATCCAACAGATAATATAATATGAGAATATGCCAATAAATAATAATGCAAAAGACTATGCAACATGTTACATGTGCCTATCACTCACGTGATTGGCTTGTAGGGCACCTGTGACCAGCAAAGGCGATGCTACCTGACGATCGTTACACTTCCCAAGAAGATGAAACTCGACCGCTTGTTGTCGACCCCCGCGATGTAGTCAAGGCTTCGCCTCGGTTGAGACCCACCGACCAGATGCTCGAGGTTCCCCTTTGCAATGAGAGACCCGACCGAGTCATCAAGATTGGGTCAAAACTTTCAGAGAAAGAACAAACACAACTCATTAATCTCCTGAGGGAAAATGCTAATGTCTTCGCTTGGTCGTCAAGGGACATCATGGGGATTGATCCAAGGCTTGCACAACACCTCTAAACATCTCCCCCGTGATGCACTCGATAAAATAGAGACATAAAAGATTCGCCCTCGACCAAAATGAGGTGGTCGCTAACAAGGTGGACCGCTTAATGGAGGCCAGGTTCATAGCTGAGGCCAACTATCCCTAATGGCTATCAAATGTAGTACTTGTTAAGAAATCAAATGAAATTTAAAGGATGTGTGTTGACTACATTGACCTTAACTAGGCTTGCCTAAAGGACTATTATCCTCTCCCAAGGATTAATCAATTGGTGGGCGCAACTTCGGGGCATGAACTCCTGACATTCATGAATGCCTTCTCGGGCTACAACCAAATCCTGATGGCGCAGGAAGACTAGGAGCACACCACCTTCATCACAGACCGATGAGTTTATTACTACAAACTAATACCCTTCTGCCTAAAAAATGTCAGAGCAACATATCAAAGAATGGTTAATAGAATGTTCAAGCACCATATCAGAAACAATATAGAGGTTTATGTTGATGACATGATCGTCAAAAGCATGCTCGGAAGGGATCACATAGTAGATCTAACTAAAACATTTCGAACACTTAAGAGGTTCTGGATGTGCCTCAACCCCACGAAGTGTGCTTTTAGAGTTCGCTCGGGCAAATTCCTCAGCTTTATTATTCATTAAAGGGGAATAGATGCAAACATAGACAAAATCTGAGCCATAACTAAGTAAGATGTAGTCTCCTCGAAAGGTCAAGGAAGTTCAATGTCTGATCGGGAGGCTAGCTGCTCTTAACCAATTATTATCTCAATCGGGAGACAGATGCCTTCCTTTTGTCAAGGCCTTGAAGCAAGCCAAGGGCTTCGAGTGGACTCCAGAATATGAAGAAGCCTTAGGGAAACTAAGGGCATACCTCGTCCATCTACCCCAGCTCGATTCGGCCACAATGGGTGAACCACTCAGCTTATACCTCGCAATGTTCGAGCATGCAGTCAGCTCGGTCCTAATCAAGGAAGATGATGAGAAGCAATGTCCTATCTATTATTCCAGCCATGTCCTGAATGGGCCCAAGGAGCGATACTCATCGATCAAAAAATTAGCACTGGCCCTGGTGCATACGACAAGAGAGTTACAGCCCTATTTCCAAGTTTATACGATAAAATTGGTGATCGACCAACCATTAGGATAGATCCTATCCAAATTTAATGTCTCAGGACGAATGCTTAATGGTCTGTTGAGCTCGGGGAGTTCGACATCCAATACGTCTCAAGATCAGCCATTAAAGCTTAAGCGATCACTGACTTTATCCCCGAGCTAACCCCTTTTGAGGCAACCGTCACCAACACATTGAGCGAAGGTAGAGGTAGACCCTATATGTCGATGGGTCGGCCAATGCCAAGAGAGGAGGAGCTAGCTTGTCTTGGAGGACTGGTCGACTAGCTACATGAACATGCACTTTTTCTTGGAATTCAAAGCCACCAATAATGAAGCTGAGTACAAGGCGCTGTTACTAGGGTTCCATATGGTTTTGGAGTTACAACTCGAGGAAATCAAGGTCTTCTCTGACTCACAGCTGGTCGTGGGCCAAGTCAATGAAGACTACAAGGCTTGGGAAGTAACCATGGCAAAGTACTTGACTGAGGTCTGTTGCCTCATTCGATCGATTCAAACACCTCTCCATAGCAAGGTTGCCTTGGGCGAGGAATGCGTAAGCAGATTGACTGGCTAAGCTCGCCTCAACATGAAGCTCAGAAAGATGCCCCAAGATGGTCAAGAAGCTTCCTACTATACCATTTCAACTCATAACATAGCAATGACTGAAGTTGCTTCCAACTGGATGAAAGAGATTCTTCAGTACAAAAAAGATGGAACCTTACCAACCGACTCGATCGCCTCTTGGTGACTCAGGCGAACCCAAGAGTGGTACAATAAAATCAACAACTGACTCTACCGATGATCATTTAGCCAACCCCTCCTCAGGTGCCTAGCACCGGTGGAAGCCGAGATCGTAATGGCCGAGGTCCACGAGGGCATTTACGGGGAACATATTGACGGCTAAATGCTAGCCTTTAAAATCCTCAAGCAAGGATACTACTAGCCGACTATGCGTTGGGATGCCGTGACTTACATCCAATGGTGCCCGCAATGCCAGAGACATGCTCAAATACCGCATTAGCCAGAGCGGTGCCTATAACCTCAATAGACTGTGCCTGGCCCTTTGCACAATGGGGGATGAACCTCCTCGGCTCGTTTCTACTAGCTTTAGGACAACGAAAGTTCATCATAGTCGAGGTAGATTATTCACTAAATGGGTCAAAACCGAACCCTTGGCATCTATCATAGAGAAACACATCGAATGATTCGTGTGGAGAAATATCATCACTCGATTCGGCATCCCGAAGACTATCGTTACCGACAATGGGACCCAATTCAACAATTCCAAGTTCAAGATGTTCTATTAGAGTTATAAGATTCATCTAAGGTTTAGTTCGGTGGCACATCCCTAAACCAAAGGCCTGGCTGAGGTAACCAACTGAGTAATACTTGAGGGTCTCAAGAAAATAATCATCGGGGCACACGACACATGGGTCGACAAACTCCGGAGCATCCTATGGGCATCCCGCACTACATCGAAGATCATGATGGGGGAATCACCCTTCAGTCTAGCGTCTGGAACCAAGGCAGTATTACTGCCCGAGGTGGTCTTCCCAACTCTACAGGTCACGATCTTCGAAGAGGGTGCATTAGAAGAAGGACTTCGGGCCAACCTTGACCTCCTCGAGGAGAAAAGTGCCGAGGCACATCTTCGAGCACTAGCATATAAAAAAGCCATGGCAAAGCTTTACAATCACTGAGTACACCCTCAGTAGATCAATGTTAATGACCTAGTCTTGCAAAAAGCCAAAGTTAGTGATCCAACTCATGCCCAAGGCAAACTAGCACCAAATCGGAAAGGTCCTTATTGGGTAACTGACGTTGTCAAGGATGACACCTTCTGACTTGTGACACAAGTAGGAGACCCGATCCCGAGGACGTGGCATATATCAAATTTGAGAAAGTTTTATACTTAACAAAGCCCTCATCAGGTCTGGAGGAAGACATACACGAGATGGCAAGAGACAAACGATTCAAAGCGACCAAAGTTCATTCATTAAGCAAAGAGATTATAAAACAAGGTCGGTCGCCATCTTACAGCAAAGTGAAGCCAAACTGACCAACAAAAATTAAAACGCAGAAAATATTACATAGAAGGGAGATTGGGGCTATCATCAAAAGGCACCTTGTTCGACATATCAACATTGTCATCCTCAAGAAGGCTGGCGAATGAGTCCTCTTCGAGCTCGAGGTCGGGATACCGAGCCCGGAACCTAGCGAGCACCACTCGGTACCCACACTCGTAAGTGGCTTGCCCCGATCTCTGCAACCCGACCTGGAATCCTCAGGACTCCTTCTACTCCAAGATGATTATCTTTGCCTTATTGTGGGCAGATCAGAACTCCTCGACGAGGGCCTCCTTGGTATTCTCCGCCTTCGAACGAGCCTCTGCTACGTCCAGAGACAAAGTCAGAAGTTAATCTTCCATTGTTTGGAACTTCCCGCGTGACTCCTTCAACAGTTGTTGGGACTCCCCAAGCTCCAACTTCAGTCTGGCAACTTTAGCCTCCAAGTTGGCTACCCACTACTTGGTCACAACAACTGCTTCGAGCGCAAACACAGCTTTCAGTTCCGCTATATGGCTTTAGAGCTCGGTAACCTTGTCACCTATATCGTTGATCACCCGACCATCGTCATAAACCCAAATGATCAGTGCCAATTGAAAATGTTGATTATGCACAATCGAAGTAAATATCAGAAGTTGAGGACACAATGAGACAAAAGGAAGCATCGGTACGTACCCAGATCAGAGACTTGGCGGCCTTCTCTATTAACACTTCGGATATAGAGCTGTACAACTGCTTTGCCATCCTCGGGCAACAAAGTCCCTCGTTCAAAGGTAGCAATGGAGGTACCATCCGCCCACACTCGGCTTTCAACTGTCAACCTAGACTAGTGTGGTTTGAGGGGTGTGTCCGACTCCCCTTCTAGGAACTCGGCCATGAACAAAGCCTGAAAGGGCTCATTTTTGCTACGCACTCGGGTTCTGCACAACTCCTGAATCGAGGGTGACAGGGAGGTTCTTTTAGAAGGACCAGTGCCCAAAGAGGAGAACTTGGGATGACCACTCCTGGCAGCAGGACCTCCGCCTCGACCAGCCCCTCGCAATGCTTCCTGGTCCTGAGACGCATCGCTTTCAAACATCTTGCAGGAGGCCACCTTCAGCCTCTTCTGTGATTGATCAGTCGATGGTGAGGGAATAGGCTGTTAGGAAACCTCAACGAGAGCATCACTTACACAGTAGAAGATCAAAACAAAATCGATTTCCCACGTAGATCAAAATCATCGTGCAAAGATTGGTGCATAGAAAAAATTGCAAAACTAAAAACTGCATTATGTGAGAGATTGTTTACCTAGGCAGATAGTATATCCCTATTTTTCCATATCCAGATGGAGAGGATGAAGGAGGTCAAATATCATCCTCTCTAGCAGTATCCATACGATAGATTGCTGCAGCGATACTCCTCTAATCATAATCCCAAGTCTTGCAACTCTTGCATAGAGGGAGGGAGGAGAATAGGAGGGGGTGGGGGGGAGGGTGCGCATGTTGAATCTCAGATTTTGATGATGAAATCAATTGATGAGTGTTTGATCTAAAAGGTTGTTAGAGTTGATTGATATAAGATTAACTACGATAGAGAGAAGATTGGGCCGGAGTAAGGACGATGCATTTGGGAACTCACCTGGAGTGCGTCGGGAGCTCGCTGAGGGTATCGGGAGCTCGCTAGAATGACATAAGGGAATTCGTCGGAAGAAGATCAAGACTCACCGGAAGATTGTCGGGGGTAGCCGAAAGGCTTGCCGGGAGTTGGGAAGGTCTTGAAGTGGATTTATGGCCATGTTAATTGTAATTAATTAAGTTATAGTTAGCATCATGTAGGTTTAACCATGATGGTGAAAAGGAGTTACAGATCAGGCATAGACCCAGGATCAAGCTTAGACATCAGGCCAAGGTTTGGACGATGTGGTGGGAGCTCGCCGGGAGTTCGCTAGGACTTCGCCGAAGGTATCAGGAAGATTGCTAGGAACATACCGAGTGATCGCCAGAGGAAGACCATGAGACTTGTCGCAGAGAATGCCAGAGGTTGCCAGATTACGGGAATGAGGTCGTAAGCTTGGTGATCATGTTTGATTGTAATGTTTAAGTCATAGGTTAAGATTGAGTCATAAATGAGTATGATTTGGAAGGAATCCAAATCAACTCAAAGAGGCAACTGAGTCCACAAAAAGGGATTGATTGAGCTCATGTGGAGTTCAATTGGTTGACCAAAGGATTGGTCAACATAAGGGTCAAGTCGGGATTAGAAAAGTGAAGGGAATCACTTTTTCGGGATTCTCGACGATTGAACCGTCAGTAAGCGATAGTTTAACCGATTGTACCCTAGAAACAAGGTGGCTGTCAGCGGCTGAACCGCCTAGGACCAACGAGTAAGCCGCCTGTACCAGGATTTCAGGCTATTGAACCACCCAGGTCGACAACTGAACCGCCCATACCTGGATTTTCTGGATATGTTAGAATTTTGGCTCCAAATTATCATTTGAGGCCTATAAATATCTCAAGTTTTTTTGTATTTTATTTAATAATTTTGAGGATTACATTCTGTAAAAAAATTATGTGTGAATTGTAAGAAAAAGAAAAGGGGAAGGGAGAGAGCTTAGAGCTAGAAAAATTCTTGAAGTCACCCTTGTAAGCTAAGTGTAAGGGTTTGGTCTTCACCCAAAGAAGATTGGTAGTGGACACCGGTATGCCTCAAGGAGGAGGACTCAAGAGTGGACGTAGGTCGGTTAGTGTTGAACCGCTATAAAACTGTGAGTTCCTTTTTGCTTATCTTGCTTACTACTTTTGTATTGACGCTTCCGATTTTATTTATGTTTTGAAAGCAAAGCTTCAAAATCAAGCACTTCACTTACGACATTACCTATCTCCTTATTCGGATTTGTTTGTTCTTTTTTGAATATCTTCAAGCAAGAAACTTAGCATTTCTATATAAAATTAAATTACTTTACTTGAACTAAAAGCTTCAGATTTTTCCTTTCTTGCTTCAAGTGAAAAGTTTTAAGTTAAAATGAGAATTTACTCTTGCACTAATTCACCCCCTCCTTCTTAGTGTCAATTAATCCTAACAATTGGTATAAGAGCCAGGTTTTTTTTTCATTTGATTTAACACCCAAGAGAAATAGCTTTGTATGGAATTAATGAGGGTCAATGCATCACAAGTCCTCCTATATTCAATGGGACGGACTACACATCGTAAAAAATTCGAATGCGTATCTTTTTTATTTCGATAGATATTGATTTATAGTGTATTATTGAAAAACATTTTCAGAAGTCATCCAATCCAATAAATGATTGGAATGATCATGAAAAATAAATATTTTTATTGAATGCAAAGGCTATGAATGTATTATATTGCACTTGATAAAAATAAATTTGATCGGGTTTCTTATTTTGATTCTGCTTTCGATATATGACATACATTAGAAATAACACATGAAAGCACAACTAAATCAAATGAATTATTAAATGAAAAGACTTACAAAAATGAACTTGAAGAACACCTTCCAAAGAACAAGAAGGAATTTGAACTGAGTATGATATATGACTACTTGAGTGAAATCTCGAGCGATGAGGACTTTGAGCCTTTGACAAATGGACTGGATAAATTAATAAACATAAACTATAAAATTGATCTTAAAATCAGGGACAAGAACTCTTGCTATGAACGCAAGAAGCCAAAACACTCCGAAGATGAAGAGCATAATCAAAAGAAAGTGAAGAGTCTCGTGCTTATGGCCATCAACAATGAGTTAAGTGATTCTTCTAAAGTCTCATTTACTTTTGATGAATTATCAGATGCTTTTCATGAGCTCTATGATGAATTTAGAATGATTAGCAACTCTTATAAATTACTTTAGAAAGAGCATGATTCTTTAGTTAGTAAATTTGAACAAATGCATGATACATCACCATCACACATTTCATGCACTAAATATAAAACCTTGAATGATGCATCAATATAATGTTTTTCTTGTTCTAAGTATGAGTTACTAGAGGTAATTAAATGAGAAAATACATTACTACAATAAACTCAAAAAGGGCTTAATATAGACAATGAGTCTCTAAACATGATTCATGTTGATAAGGGTCATGTTCATAAGGAAAGTATTGGCATTGTGAGTGAGACTAATAAAAAACCAACTATCCTCGTTAGAAGACCCATATTACACTCTTTGCCCAAAAATAGATATAATTTTTATAGTAAATATAGACGCTTTGCTTATAAGTATTTATTAAGAAATTATAGTCTACATAAATTGATTTGGGTTCTTAAAAGAACCATAAATAACCTTAAGCCATTAGAGAAAATAGGAAGAACATATCATAAAGAACCCAAATTCAAATGGGTACCTAAATCAAAACCTCTTATAATATAAAATTATCTCATAACAAGACTAGGAGCATTATGTAATATTTTGAAAGTAGATGCTCAAGTCACATGATTTGAGATCTAATACTCTTTCAAAGCTCATTAGCCTAAGTAATAACAAAAAACTATTAAAAAAATCATTGATAATGAATCTTTGGATAACTCATTAATCTTCATTGCTCTAACTTTGGCATGCTATTACAAAAATAAATTAGAGACTTTATCTAAATTCAAATTTATGAAAGAACAAATTTTGATAATGATTATTGTTGAATGATATAATTTTAACATAGAACATTATAAAAAGGGGATCATGCTTTTCTTTCTAGTGATTTTGAAAAATTATATTGATCATGAAAATTGCATGTTTTATGATAAAGGAACAAAATGTTAGACTTAAATCAAATGCTTAAGATAAATCCTGTGTATGCTTCTAAGAAACAATAATGTATATCTTGATAATTTTCATATTGCTTTTGATTGAAGATGCTTTATGTTCAACTAAACCATACTTGATGATTTAATGATGCATAGTGATTATGCTTAATGAGTTTATATGTCGAAATTATGCATGATGATCTTGTGATTTATGGCTTATTGATATTTGTCATAATAAAAGTTCTTTTTCGATTTTAAATGATGATGCATATTTTTATTTGACTTAAAAGACAAAGGCATGCTTGTATTAAATAAAAAGAGAATATATTTTTCTTGAAAATTTCTCAATATGATGAATTTTTCAAAAAGCGATTAATGAATTGATTATGTTAATTTTTATGAATATCTTGAACTATGAAAGTGATTTTGATGATCTGATGATTTGAACTTGAATAAGTCATTATCATGATTTTGGCAAGTTTAGAAAATGAAACTTAAAATCTTTACATAAATCAAGTTCATTTGAATAAGTTTATAAATGAATCATAAGATTATCTATTTGGAACTATAACATCAATCTAAACAACAATCTTGATGATATAAAATCAAATATGTAAATTGAGATCCTATATTTTCATATCTCATTTTGCAAAGTTATTATCTTAAAATTTGGTACTATTGTATTTTAATTATTACTTTGACAATGACTAAGGGAGAGATAAAAATAATATTTTTGTAATAACAAAATTAAATGCTTTTATTATGAAAGACCTTCATTGGAAGAGGAGCGATTTGCTAAAAAGAAAATTAAGAATTTTAAATACATGAGATTTACATGATTGGATTTCTATTTTACTTGAAATTTTGAATACATAAGATTTTTTGATTATTTATGTTGAAATTCATAAACAAAAAGGAGGGGCAAATTTATTAATTTAAATCATGTATTTTGGTACTTAAAGATTTGATTTTATGACATTATCTCCTTATAATTTTGGGCGTAATTTGAATATAGATGTTAAGAATAAATTATCAATCATATTTCTTTCTTGACAATGACAAAAAGTGAGAGATAATATGATTAGAAGCAAATTGGATATGATAATATTGAATGCGAAATAATTTTCTTTGAAGAAAATTTAGATTTTTAAATTTTCTAAATACATGTGAAATGCATAATTCAAAATTTGAGCTTGATTTTCTATTTTCCTTTGGATTTCTTGGACTTTATAAATTACACTTCTTATCAAAATTTGCATGCAAAATGCATGATTTGCTACCTTGCTTGAAATTTGATAAGATAAATTAAATTGCATGGGAAGCTCTTGTTTTTTTTCTTGGATTTTAGAATTTACATCTATAAAATTAAATATTTTTATGATATGATGTTTTTGACTTCTCACTCCTTGATTCCACCTTCTTGTTAACATAAAGATAATGATTTGTTATTTGCTATATTTTCTTGAAATTTACATGAGAATGATTTGTTGAGCTCATATTTGAAATTTTATTTTAAAATTTTATATCTACAAGATTGAGGTTAAGAGTTAAGAATGTAAAATCATGAAAATATATGAATTATTAATCTAGATTTCATGAGATTAAGCTTTTTATGATAATATTTTTAAAAACTTTTTCCATATTTTTATTGTTTACAAAAAAGGGGAGAAAAATTGCATGAAGATAATGAATTGCTATATTTAACATTTACAAGAGATGATTTTTGCTACATTTGAAATACATAAGTACTGTTTAAATCTCTTGAACTTTTGAGCTCATCTTAATATTCTTTTGAAATTTATCAATAGCTCTTCTTAATGATGCTTTCATAACTCCTTCATTGTTTCTCTCCTTATTAATCACGAATGGGAAGAAAATTTTATAATACATATTCTTTTTTACTAAGGGGGAGTAATATTATCATATGCTTTGAAATTAGTAACTATACATTTCACCTTTTTATTGATGACAAAATGAGAGAAATGAACATTGATGACACATGATATTGATGATATACTTGGATATCTTGGATATTGATACATAATTCATTTTGAAATTCATGATTCGATGACTTGATACAAATTCTTGGTAAAATTTGCTTGGAATATGATTTGTTTCATGATACTTGAATTTAAGAGAGTGTGGTTATCTTAAATTCATGCTTTCTTTATTGAGGCATGGATTTAGGGGGAGTTAGGATTACCTTTTGTCATCAATTAATTATCATCATAAAAAAGGGAGAGATTGTTGAATTTCATATTTTGATAATAAAATCAATTGATGAGTGCTTGATTTAATAAGATTGTTAGAGTTGATTGATGCAGGATTAACTACGATAGAGAGAAGATTACAATCAGAGGTTTGGCCAAAGTCAAGTCTAGGCATTAGGCCGGAGTAAGGATAATACGTTTGGGAACTCACTTGGAGTGCATTGGGAGCTCGCCGAGGGTATCGGGAGCTTGTCAGGATGACGCAAAGGAGTTCGTCGAAAGAAGACCGAGACTCGCCAGAAGATTGACGGGGGTAGCCGAAAGGCTTGTCAAGAGTTAGGAAGGTCTTGAAGTATATTTGTGGCCATTGATTATAATTAATTAAGTCATAGTTAACATCGTGCAGGTTTAACCACGACGGTGAAAAGTGTTAGGATCAATTAGCACTAAGAGGGGGGGGAGGGGTGAATTAGTGCAAGTGTAATAGTGCTCGTTTAAAAACTTTCTTTCGTAAAGTAAAGAGTTAACAATGAAAGCTTCTTTTGATATTTTGATAAAATTGATTTAAAACTGATTTAAGAGAAATTATGAGAATGATGCTTGTAACTTTATTGAACTAATTAAGAGCAATAGAAAGAAGAAAACAAGGTAATAAAAAAGCACTCACAATTTATAGTGGTTCGACCTCAACCGGCCTACATCCACTCCCGAGTCCTCCTTCTTGAGGCATACCGACGTCTATTACTGATCTTCTTTGGCTGAAGACCAAACCCTTACACTTAAGATTACAAGGGAGATAAGATTTATAACTCTTTGATCACTCTCTTACCCCTTTCATTTTTCTTATAATCTACACAAGTTTTTCACATAATTTTTTTTCCAAACTGTTATATAGAAAGCAAGAAAACTTGGGGTATTTATAAACCCAAGTGGCTTCAGATTTTTGGAACCAAAAATCAAACTCATCCGGAAAATTCGGGTATGGGCGGTTTACCCGCCGACCTGGGTGGCTCAACTACCTGAATACCAGGGTACAAGCGGTTTACCCGTCGATCTTGCATGGTTTACCCACCATCAGCTGCTAGCCGCCGCCCTATTTTCAGGGTACAAGCGGTCCAACCGTCGCTCACCAACGGTTTACCTGCCGAAAACTTCACAAAAGTGGTTCCCTCCACTTTTCAAATTTCAGCTTGAACCTGATATTTACTAACTCTTTGGTCAACCAATTGAGCTTAACCTGAGCTCAATCAAATCCCATAGTGGACCCGGTTGCATCTTTGAGTTGATTTGGATTCCAACCAAATCACACTCATTTAAGACTCAATCTTAACCTATGACTTAAAATTATAATCAAAACATGACCACCAAGCTTAATGACCTTACTCCCGTAAACCAACAACCTCCGGCTTCTCTTGCGGAGTCTCACGGTCTTCCTCCGACGATCTCCCAGCATGTTCCTAGTGATCTTCCCGATACCTTCGGCGAAGTCCTAGCGAATGCCCGACGAGCTCCAACTGCATCGTCCAATCCTTGGCCCGATGCCTAAGCTTGATCCTGGGTTCATGTATGATCTGTAACTCATCCTGTCATGGTTAAACCTACACGATACTAAATATGACTTAATTAAATACAATCATAATGACCAATACATCCATTAAATACTATCCCAACTCCCGGTAAGCTTTTCGGCTACCATTGATAATCTTATGGTGAGTCTCGATCTTCTTCTAGCGAACTCCGTTGCGCTATCCTGGCAAGCTCCTGATACCCTCAACGAGCTCCCAAAGCACTCCTGGCGAGTTCCCAACCGCATTGTCCGAACCCCGATCCGATGCATGAACTTGACCTTGGCCAATCCTGGTTGTAATAATCTTTCTATCGTAATTAATCTTATATCAATCAACTCTAACAACATATGTTAGATCAATAACCCATCAATTGATTTCATCATCAAAATCCGAGATTCAACAATCTCTCTCTTTTTGATGATGACAATCAATTGATGACATGAGTTAATCCTAACTCCCCATAAATCCATACTACTTAAATTTAAGAGAAACACACACTCTTAAATTCAAGCAATCAACATTCAACGTAAATTTCAACACAAATTTGCATCAAGTCATTGAATCATGAGTAAAAGGAATTATGCACTCATATCCATATCCAAGATATATCAATCCATATCCATATTAAGATATCCATATATTTCAACAATATCATGTTTCATTAATGTATTCATCAATTAATATCATGTGTCATCAATGTATATTTCTTCTCCTTTGTCATCAACAAAAAGGTGAAATGTATAGCTAATAATTTTAAAGCACATTACTCCCCTTTAGTATATGCATTATAAAATTTTATTCTCCTTTATGATTAATAAGGAGAGAAATAATGGAGGTGTTGTTGAATAATTTCATCATAGAGAATAGCTCTTAATAATTTTTAAAAGCAATACTAAGATGAGCTCAAAAGTTCAAGAGATTTAAAGACTACTTATGTATTTCAAATGTAGCAAAAGTCATCTCTTGATATCAAATTTTATCTCTTGTAAATTTTAAATGTGGCATATCTTCAAGCAATTTTTCTTAAAAATAATAAAATAAAATCATAGAGAAAGTTTTCAAAAATGTTATTACAAAAAGGCTTTATTTTATTAATTATATATTAGCAATTTATATATTTTCATGATTTAGCGTTTCTAGGTCTCAACCTTAATCTTGTATATATAAAATTTTGAATATGAGCTCAACAAATATTTCTCATGTAAATTTTAAGAAAATATAGCAAATAAATCCAAACAATAACAAATCATTATATTCATGTAGATTTTTAAAATCATCATTACATGCATGATCATCATACATGATTTCACATCATCATACTTCCTTCCTCTTTGTCATCAACAAAAAGGAGAAGTGCAATTAGCAAGCTTTTGATATATGAAAGCTTAGCAATTTAGCAATTTAGCAATTTTTTCATCACTTTAGAACATGCAAGCTAGTGAATTCTTTCTTCTCTTTTGATAAGTGCAAGCTATCAAATTTTTGCTTCCTTTGCAATGTTCAAACTAGCAATTTTATATTATGCAAGCTAACAAGTTTTGCTGTCCCTTTGTCATTATAAAAAAGAATGGATGGTTACAATAATGCAAAACTTTTTCCATTACATCATTTTCCAAATCATCATATGAAATATATCAAGAAAAATTAACATAATGATGGGATGTACAATTCATGAAGATAAATTGTGACTATCAAGAGACAAATCATAAGATAAATAAATAAAATCTCTTGATTCATTCATAAGAAATATCAAGTTTCCGAGACGGTGCACGAAAAACCAATCGAATCTCGACTCTGAGCAAAGTTTATGACCATCGGGAAATGGGCTTGCGTGCGTGAGTGGGGAGAGAGGAGGAGATCGACACTGCTTGGGAATGGGGGGGAATGGGCCTGCGTTCCCTTGCGTGCGTGCGTGAGTGCTCTGCTGTGATTGGGCGCTTGCGCTTGCGATCGACGCTGGGGACGGCAACCTCTTCCCTTGTGCTTGCGATTGCTCCCTTGGGCGATTTCTCCTCTACGATCGCTCCGCGGGCGTGGAAGGCCGGCGGTCGCTCCTGCGATCAGCGATTCCAGGCCGGGAATCGGCGATTTCAGGCGTGGAAGGGCGGCGGCTCTTCTCCCCTAGGCGTGGGACGGACTCTAGGGCGAGAAACGGTGGAAGCTGCGCTGCGATTGGGGCTGGGATCACTGCCGCTTCCTGCGGCAACTCCAGCGTGGAAAGGGCGACGGCTGCTTCTGCAATCGGCGTGGAAGGGGCGACGGCTGCGACATTAGTGGGGGCAGGGTGGTGGCTTCCTCTCCTCTAGGCGGTTGGCGGTCTCTAGGGCGAGCGACGCCATGGATGCGAGCGGCCGGACGCGGCACTCTGCTTCGCATCCTCTGTTCCAGCGGGATGCTCCGCCGCTGGGAAGAAGCCAGCGGCCTGCGCTGATTGCTTCACAGCAGAACGCCCCTCTCCAGCAGTCACAGCGGGAGAGGGTTCCTCCTCAGCCGCTGGTTACTTCACCGCGGGAGGGGGTTGCTCCTCTCCAACAGCCGCTGGTTCCTCCCCAGCAGCTTAGGCCGGTTTCACACCAGGATGTTCCACCGCTGAATTCTTCTTCTCGACGGGATGCTCCTTCAATGAACCAGGCCCGAGGTCGTTCACGATCTAGATCACGACCTCCAGCTCCTATTTCCCGAGAGCCTCGGCCTTGGAGTAGCCTCTTCAAGGCTCCAGTGGGTAGTCCGGATCTTCGACTGGACTTTTTTGCTCCAGAAGCTTGCGATCGACGCTGGGGACGGCAACCTCTTCCCTTGTGCTTGCGATTGCTCCCTTGGGCGATTTCTCCTCTACGATCGCTCCGCGGGCGTGGAAGGCCGGCGGTCGCTCCTGCGATCAGCGATTCCAGGCCGGGAATCGGCGATTTCAGGCGTGGAAGGGCGGCGGCTCTTCTCCCCTAGGCGTGGGACGGACTCTAGGGCGAGAAACGGTGGAAGCTGCGCTGCGATTGGGGCTGGGATCACTGCCGCTTCCTGCGGCAACTCCAGCGTGGAAAGGGCGACGGCTGCTTCTGCAATCGGCGTGGAAGGGGCGACGGCTGCGACATTAGTGGGGGCAGGGTGGTGGCTTCCTCTCCTCTAGGCGGCTGGCGGTCTCTAGGGCGAGCGACGCCATGGATGCGAGCGGCCGGACGCGGCACTCTGCTTCGCATCCTCTGTTCCAGCGGGATGCTCCGCCGCTGGGAAGAAGCCAGCGGCCTGCGCTGATTGCTTCACAGCAGAACGCCCCTCTCCAGCAGTCACAGCGGGAGAGGGTTCCTCCTCAGCCGCTGGTTACTTCACCGCGGGAGGGGGTTGCTCCTCTCCAACAGCCGCTGGTTCCTCCCCAGCAGCTTAGGCCGGTTTCACACCAGGATGTTCCACCGCTGAATTCTTCTTCTCGACGGGATGCTCCTTCAATGAACCAGGCCCGAGGTCGTTCACGATCTAGATCACGACCTCCAGCTCCTATTTCCCGAGAGCCTCGGCCTTGGAGTAGCCTCTTCAAGGCTCCAGTGGGTAGTCCGGATCTTCGACTGGACTTTTTTGCTCCAGAAGTACAGGCTGACCAGAAGATTGCTGTGTATGAGGCTATTGATTCTGACGAACTAATTGAGACATGGTCCATGGCAATTGTGGGCTACGTTGTTGGACTGAGAACATCCTTTTTCCCACTATCCTCATACATCAGAACTCGATGGGGAATATCAACATTTGATCTTCATATGTTGGAGACCGGATTCTTTGTATGCAGGTTTTATTCGGAAGAAGATTTACAACGGATCCTTGAAGGATTTTGGACTATCCGTGGTCATCCAATGATACTACGACGCTGGGCACCTGATGTGAGATTGGAGTTAGACAGTCTACAGTCTATCCCAATATGGGTTTCTTTCCATGGACTTCCACTACATCTCTGGGGTCGTCGTTTTATTGCAAAGCTTTGCAGCACCCTGGGACAGCCATTGTATCTTGATAAGGCAACAGCTTCGCAAACGAGATTGACATTTGCCAGAGCTTGTGTAATGGTTTCTTCTGATGAGGAACTGCCGAATGATGTTTCTTACCGTGATCTTGATGGGAGCACCCGAAAGGTGAAAGTCTCATATTCTTGGAAGCCACAACGATGCAAGGTTTGTCTATCTTTTGGACATGTAAATGGTGCTTGCCAACAGCCTTCACAAAAAATCACACAGGTCTACCGACCACGCTAAGAGCCACAGAATGGGGTCACTACCACTAATCCAAGCACTGATACTCCAGTGCCAACAGTGGTGATGGCGGAGAAGATTATTGAACACTCTGACTCGTTGGGGCAGCGACACGAACAAGAGAAAGACAAGTCATGACTTCCATCTTTACCTATTATATCAGAGACTTTCACTGCAGGAGCTTCCCAAGGTTCTCACTCCCCAATAACAACCTCGCCTTCACGAATCACTCCTTCAGATAATCAGGAAATTTCATTTCAACAACCTCTTGGGAACCAAGACATTGCAACTCACCAAGCTCATCGCTCTTCGACACATCCCGCTATTCAGGACTCCTTGCCTCAAGGTACGCAAAAATTTAAACATTTGCAAGCTGTGGATGAGGTGGATAAATATAGGAATAGAGGATTAAAGGGTAAAGATATTATGCGAGAGGACCATGCAAAATCAAAGGATAAGAAAAAGGATGGTAGTGTCCTCCCAAAATCGCATGCTCTTCCTTCTATCTAGTATTGATGAAAATAAGCTGTTGGAATGTTCGTGGACTTAATAAGACTGAGAAATGTCGGGAGCTCAATAGAATAATCCGATCTGCTGCATGTGACATGGTGATTCTTGTGGAAACAAAAATTAAACCTCATCGTGTTCGAGTTCAAAAGAATTTAATATGGCCTGAGGCAGAACTTTTTACTAATGATTCTCAGGATACTTATGGTCGAGTTTGGGTCTTATGGCATCCTAACCTTGTTACTGCTTGGTTTATTTCTGCTACTAATCAATTCATTCATCTTAAGGCAGAGGATAAACAGACTGGATGTCAATTCAATATTACCGGTATTTATGCATCTAACAGTATGTCTGACAGGAATGCTCTATGGCGTGATCTGGTTAGCATTGCAAATAGTTATCCTACAGTACCTTGGGTTGTTCTCGGTGACTTTAATACTGTCAGATACACAAATGAGAAAGTGGGGGGTAGAGTGCTTTCCGAATGTCAGCTTCAACATTTTAATGATTGTATAGATACTGCTGCATTGACTGGCATGAAATCTGTAGGTGATTGGTTCTCATGGAACAATCAAAGTACTGCTGAAAGAAAAATTATGGCTCGACTTGACAGATGTTTGATTAATCAGGAATGGTTAGCAGTTTTTCCAGATTCACTTCTTGAGTACGGTGCTAAGTTATTTTCGGATCACTCTATTATGCATATACATGCAGATAAAGCACTACCCAGAGTCAAGAAACCTTTTAGATTTTTTAATATGTGGAGTTCTCACCCAAAGTTCCTCGAAGTTATTAAGTCAGCTTGGGACATTAATGTATTTGGTTCTCCCCCTTACATCCTATGTCAAAAACTAAAAGCATGCAAAGCAGCACTTAAGAAGTGGAATTCAACTACATTTGGAAATATCAACGACAGGGTTCGGTTATGCAAGAAAGAACTTATGGCTGTGCAAAGCGAGCTAAATCTTCAACCTCTGGATGCGAATCTTATATACAAAGAGGCTGCTGCTAGAAATAACTTTATGCAAGCTTTGAAGCAGGAGGAATGCTTTTTGAAACAGAAGTCACGACAGCATTGGCTTACTCTAGGGGATTCTAATACGAAGTTTTTCTATGCTGCTATTGCTACCAGAAGGGCTACTAATCGCATCAAAAAATGCAAAGGTATAGATGATAATCTCATTGAGGATCTGGATGAGGTTAAAAATTACACCAAGCAATTTTTTTATTCCTTACTCAATCAGGAACAGCAGCCTAATAGTATTCATGTTGGGCCTACAAGACGACTTGATTCTGAAGCCCTCTCTCATCTTAATGCCCCAATAACGGATGATGAAATTGTGAAAGTTGTTTTTAAGTCCCCGAAGCACAAAAGCCCTGGTCCAGATGGATTTCCAGCTGAGTTTTATCAAATTGCATGGGCTATTGTAGGCAACGATGTCATAAAAGCTTGTCGACATTTTTTCTCCTCAGGTCATATTCTTAAAGAAATGAATTGCACTTTTATTTCTTTAGTGCCTAAAAATGATGGAGCCGATTCATTGGAGAACTACCGTCCTATTTCACTGTGCAACTTTATTTATAAGGTTATCTCTAAGTTGCTGGCAGATAGACTACAAAAGGTCATGAATAAGGTCATTAGTCCTAATCAGGCTGCTTTTCTTAAAGGGAGGAGTATCCATCATAATGTCCTGCTTGCTAATGATTTGGTTAAGGATCTACATTCTAAAACAAGAGGGAAAAAGATCTGTTTTAAAGCTGATTTACGAAAGGCCTTTGACTCAGTCAATAGGAATTTTATTTACATGATGCTCCATAATATGGGCTTCCCTCAGCACTGGGTTAAATGGATTCAATGTTGCTTGGAAACTCCAAAATTTTCGATTCTCTTTAATGGTTCACCTATTGGCTTCTTTGGGAGTAAGAATGGCATTCGGCAAGGCGATCCACTATCTCCTTATCTTTTTACCATTGCAATGGAAGGGCTCAGTTGTATGTTAGAAGAGGCTGTTTTCAATGGCAAAATTAAGGTACCATATTATGGTTCTGTTTATATATCTCACATAACATTTGCCGATGACCTTATTATCTTCTTCGAGATGATCCAGTTTCTGTGGGTAATCTGGCAGATATTCTTAATGAATTTGGTAAAGTTTCTGGTCTTAAGCTAAACCATGCAAAAAGCAAAGTATATGTGGGTGCTTGCATTGACAATAAGGATCATATTGCTCAAACATTGGGAGTTGCTGAAGAAAATTTACCGGTTCCTTACTTGGGTCTCCCACTTATATCCACTGGAATCAACAAAGTCTCCTGTCAGCCTATCCTACAAAAAATTAAGAACAGAATTTCCTCTTGGAAAAATAGGCTTCTTTCTAAAGCTGGACGACTTGAACTTATTCAATCTGTGTTGATTTCTTATTCTATTTATTGGTCTCATGCATTCCTTCTACCTGCCGGGCTTCTCCATGATATTGATAAATTACTTATGAACTTCTTTTGGAATGGCACAGATGGTAAGGCAATGCATATGGTGAATTGGGACAACATTTGCAAACCGAAGGATGAAGGGGGGCTGAATCTTCGACATATTAGAGATTGGAATAAAGCTTGTATGGTAAAGCAATTATGGGATATTTTACAAAACAAGTCTTCCTTATGGTCACAATGGGTTTTTGCTAGGTACCTAACCAAGGAATCAATCTGGGAAACATCTGCAAAAACATCTCATTCTGCTGCTTGGAAAGGAATTCTGAAGGCAAGGCGATGGCTACGTAACAATATTTCTTATGTGATTTCTTCTGGAACCAATATTAATATGTGGTATGATCCTTGGGTGAATGGGAAAAGTATATTTCAGATATTTGGTGATAGAGTACGACAGGATCTGGGGGCTCCCAAAGACTGGAAGGTTTCTGAATTCATTAACAACGGTACATGGTGTCTTCCCAACCCTACCTCCCCTGACATGTTATTACTTTGGCCGACTATTAGGGCTATTCCAATCAAGAACAACTCTTCAGATATGCTTATTTGGCTTCATGATAACGGTAAATTTAGTGCTACATCTGCATGGAACCAAATTAGACGACGAAACAACAAGTGGGTCCAAAGTAGTTGGACATGGGATAGTCCATGCTCACAGCGACATTCCTTATGTACATGGCAGGCCCTTCTCGGCAAACTTCCTACGATGGACAATATGCAGCGAAGAGGTATTTATATTGTAAATCAGTGCTCTTTGTGTATGCAAAATGAAGAAAGTGTTGACCATCTCTACTTTGCTTGTGATTATTCATCTTGGATATGGAAGGAGATCTTGAAGCGATTTGATTTTCAAAGGCTACCACAGCCAAACTTGCATCATGAATTAGAAATGCTTATGCAAAGCTTCTCAAGAAAGGGGCCTCTTACACAACTAGCAAGAATTATATTCAGATGTGCTATTTGGTGGATTTGGAAGGAGAGGTGTGGCAGAATTTTTGAGTGTCACAACATGAACAAAGCTCAAATTCTGATAGAGATTCTTCAGGACTCACGATCATGTATGGAGCAAGAATTGAATACAGAGCACCTAACAAGAAGAGAGAAAGATATTTTCACAAGATTCAATTTTTCCATTCGTCAAGAATCACTCGAATAATGATGAAGATTGTAATGTATTATATGGGGCAAAGCTTATATTTTGTGATGTATCCACAAGTAGTCCAGAACAGTCTAGCTATTGCATTTTATTATTTATTAACTTCCTTGTGCTACTCTTGGAGATGAGTTCGATGAAGCGGGCCCATTTCACCTTCTTTTGGTGGGGTGCAATCTTCTCGACTACACTAAGAGACTTCAGGCTTTAGTCTATGGCTTGTGTAGACAAAGCCTTTTGTACAAATCTTTTACAAAATACATTATCTTTACTTACCAAAAAAAAATAAGAAATATCAAGTTGTCAAGTTCATGATTTGTATAAAAATCTCCTTTTAAATAATACGAGAACACATAACAAAAGATTTTGATTCATAAAAGAATTTATATTATAATTCCAAGAAATCAAAATCATGATATAGGTAAAGAACTCACTCAATTTCAAAATCATCAAAATCACTTTCAAGAGATTCAAAATGATATTGATAGTCTTATTGATCTCTTGAAATACTAGTGATTGTCTTTCTCTAATTTGTGTGAATAAGAAGGTAGAATCAAGGTAGAGAAATGAAAAACATCACAAAAATACTTAATTTTATAGATATAAATTATATATATGTAGATTCTAAAATCCAAGAAAAAATCAAGAGCTACACATGTAATTTAATTTATCTTATGCAAATTTCAAGTAAGGTAGCAAATCATATCTAATGTAAATTTTGATACTAATCATCATGAATTCCAAAAGAAAACATGATAGTAGATTAAGCTCAAATTGTAAATCTAATAATTTGCATGCATTTAGAAAGTTCTAATTTTCTTCTGAGCACTTATTTCTCATTCAAAATTATTATATCCAATTTTCTTCTAATCATATTATTAATGTTATGTTTCCTTTTTAGTCATTGTCATGAAATATGATGACATAATTTCTTTTCATCCATGTTCAAATTTACGCCAAAAAATACAAGAAGATCATGTCATTAAAGATAAAATTAAATTTTTTTAATATCAAAAGACATGATTTCGTTTAATAAGTTTCTTTCTCCTTTTTTGTAAATAATAAAAATGGGTCTTAGGGAATAATCTTAATCCAAGATAAATTTTTTAATAAAAAAGAAGAATGATAATTTTTCTATTAAATTTTATTAAATTTAATAAAATTTAATAAAAGCTTTTCATTATACTCTAATAGACATTTATACTCTAATATTATTAAATTTTTATAAAAGCTTTTCATTATACTCTAATAGACATTTATGATAATTTTTCTATTTTATAATTTTTATTTTTTGATTTATTAAGCATATGAACCATTTGCTATTTTTTTAGTTTCTTCAAGTTTTCTCGGTTTTCACCGAAATATAATGGATCATATAATATTTTTTTATATTTAAATTTCAAAATATGTAAGAAAATTAGGGTAAAAATTTGATTCATAAAAGAAAGGTCCTGGTATCTGATAGACTATTTTTGGGGTGAGATCAAAATATAGTGTATCTGATATAAGGATGGGCCAAAATAACACACATTTCAAGAAAAATATATATCAAATTTAAAAATATCATAGATATCCATATGAATGTAATGCAAAGTTGTGTTATAAATGAAATACAATTATATTTCTTTTTATGGAACATGTATTATCAAACACCGTCAATGTCGATCTCAAACTCGGATAAAAACGATGAAGGGTTACGTTAGATCACTAACAACTAACGTGAAATTATATTGGATCTTATAAATATAGATCTTAACCAAAGATTCTACTACAAAGCTAAATCGTCATTCAAAAGTATCACGAGAAACTTTCAATATCTAGGTCCTCTGAAAGTTGCCCATCATAATGATGTCGGTTATGGTGCAAAGTATGTACGGGTTCTCTCGTTATTTTGGACCAAGTAAAAAAGTTAGTCCAAGAACAATGAATTAGGTGCTAACCTAACTCATTGGTAGAAGAATAAATATTATTTACCTACAATAGATTAAGTAGATATGAGAAAAATATGAAGAGATTAATAATATTAGATTTAAAATTTGATATACTTAAAAGTTAAACACATAAACGATATAGAATTATTATTGATAAGGATCTTAAGAACAATATTGTTGGTGTAAAAAGATTTAGAGATTGAATTATAGTTCTGACAGGCAGGATTTTGTCCACTGTAAACTCATTCGTCATGGATTTTGTCCAAACCTAGAGAAATCATTAGTAAAAGTAATGCAGTAGAAGTAATCACCTATGGCTTGAGTCGACATGAGACCACAGATATTCCTATGTATAAGTTACAATAACTCAGTAGTTCTCTCTCTAGTTTTACTAAATGGAGAGTTTGATAACTTTTCATGAATGCAAGGTTCATAAGTTGTATATGACTTATAGTCGAATGGATCTAAATATTCATCCTTTAACAACTTTTAATACTATTATCATAGATATGACATAGCCTATAATGTCATATGTATACGTTGTTCACCTCATCTCATTTCGTTTTGGATATACTTACATTCATGATGTGTGGAGTAATGTTTAGTACATATAAATTATTATGTGTGATAATCTTATCATCCAGAATCAATAAACAACTATTGTTCTAAAAAAATAATTTATATCAACTAATTGTCAAACATGAAATAGAAATAATATTTTTGATAATAGAATGAACGTAAAACATGTATCTAATGCAATAGTAGCTCCACCAAACATATGTAAGGTGATCTCGCCTACGACCACTCTAGCAACTCTTGCTCCATTGCCCATCTTGAGATCCATCTCAACTCTCGCCAGTCTCTTAAGCCTTGTCAGAACCTGCAACGAATTACAGATGTGATAAGCACTCCCGGTATCTAATACCCATGTGTTATCATGAATGTACCTAAAGCTTCTCCAAGCTTTTATTTCACTTCTCCGTAAGGTACTATTTGTAGTTCCTCTTCGAATGTTAATATATGTTGTAATGGAAGTACTGGCCTTTGTCTTTTGTTCGGTCTTTCTTTGCAACCTTTGTCTTACCCAGTTTGTCCTTGCTCTTCTTAAGGTATTTATCAGCCCTCCCTTTCTTTTTGGTTTTCTTAATGTAGATAACTAGATTCTATTTCTTAATGGTGCTCTCAGCCTCCCTTAACATTTTGAGGACCTCAGGGAGAGTCATCTCAAACTTATTCATATTAAAATTCATAATAAACTTTTAAAAAAAAATCGTATGATTGAAGTATAAGATCAACACATATGTTATCTATCCTCTAGGACCATTCCTAGACCTATGAGTTTCTCAATCCACTCAATCATCCTCATGATATGATTCTAAACTTATGTCCCCTCTATCATCCACGGAAGAGACTCTTGAATATCTCATATTTCTGAGTTCTTCCATATTCCTTAAATAGTTAGTGAAGATGAAGAAAGATGAAATTGACATTTATGCTATTATGTTGTCTCTGTAGCTTAGGAGTCATAGAGGCCAAAATATAGCACTTAGCGAAAGTAGAATTATCTATATATTTTATGTAGTAAGCGATCTCATCCTCACTTACCCCTTCCTCCGATATAGGCAATATCGTGTCAAAGACATGTGATTTTCTCCACTGTGAAAATAATTCTCATGTTACAAAGCCAATCTATATAGTTTAGACCAGTAGGCGGTTGGCATCAAGTATGTCACGTAGGGGGTTTGCAAGCGACATGTTTTTGACAAGCGAAGATATAGCATTAATGAATAATATACAGATTTTACAGAAAATAAAATAATTAAGATATCAAATTCTATCTTAATTTACTCCGACTAATTTTCTAGCGAGTCATGTGAAACCCTCAACACGTGAAATGGAAGTCTCCGGCAGACTTCTAGTGGGAATAAGATCCAATCGGTGTATTAAAGTAATCTCAAGGGACTCGACCAATCACACTAAGCCCAAATGGTTGTGCAACTCTTATCAATCACAACTCCTTGTGATTCTCATTCTGATCAACCTATGAACCATCATGGCTTCAAGGAACTTGACCAACCATAATGTTTGATTAAGTCATCACCAACGATACTATATGAGTCTGATTTGATAATATGTCCTCGAGGGACTCGACCAAACATATAATATCCTTAGGTCATAAATGACATCTCTATGTCTTAGGTAAAATCTCGAATCGTGAAAATATGTGAGCCTCAAGGAACTTGACCAACTCAACCTATGTCAAAATTTGATTTCACCCTATAACGATGGAAGGCGATATAGGTCAATCTAATTGCTTCACACTTACCGACTTAATATTATCGTAAGAGAAGATTTTGATTTGGTCTCCTAATATAACGTGTCACACACTTACATATTTAATATATATTTATATCGCATACAAATATATATACATATCTATTAGGTGTATAAGTAATAATATCTAGATGATCATGGACCATAACCTAATATAATCAGGCTTAAGCCAGTGGGTCTAATCACTCACATCAGAATTTATGTGTGTATCGACGTATCTTCATGCCGTGTGATCATCATCTCGTCATCATCAGTTCCGTCGACATCTCGTCGCATCTCCATATGTCACGATCATTAATCTCAGCCTTATGGGTCCCGTTGGCACCTCCACGCTCTCGCCATGCCTCTTCATGTAAGTATAACATAATCATAGGCATGCAAGCCCGACAAAAAATGAGAAAAAAATGGAGGCTCGCAGGCCGTAATAATAATAATAATAATAATTACAAATATACACATACATATCACATCATAAAGTCTATAATTATTCATCCACATCATACATCACATGTACACATAATCATGCAAGACTACTAAAAAAATAATAATAGTTAATTAAACCTTTAATTAACTAATATTTTTGAAATCTTAGGACCTACAAAAAATTTCTAGATTTGTTAAGGGTATTTTCAAAATTTGGATAAAAAGATAGATGTAGGGATTTTTGTAATTCAGAGAAGCTGAATCATTCTTTTCTCTAAAACCCTAATTCATTTTTTTAACTTAGTAACAATTCACTCAACTTATCGACTATTAGCGTACTAAGCCATTAAGCCAAAATCCCTAAATAGTACAGGGAGATCTAATTTATTGGATCTGTCTGTCCATAATTATCATGTATCTATAGTCATTCATCTATCTAATATCTTAAAGATTATATATCGGGCATAATATAATCAGGCCTCAAACAAAATTTATCCGAGTCTCACTATAATCGGATTCTCCCGGAGAACTCTTTATCTCTCAATCTGAATGACCATGGCTAGGGATTTACTTGAGCAAGAACATACGGGATATTCCTGTCATGATACTGAGAGTGGACGATCCTCTATTGACACTTAATTGCTTCGTAAGATTGACTATCAATCCCGATAATCAGTTGTACTAGTTTTGAAACTTTTAAACTTATAAGTCCGACGTCAAAAAAAGGAGTACTCAAATAAGACATCATTCGTGCTCAAGTCTAAGAACCAAACACACAATTATGATTACGGAATCACTATCTGACGTCATATATTATTAACCATCCAGCATTCCATAAGCAGATCAATCATGAACTCATTCTTTAATGAGTATTTATATTGTACCCTTAGCGGCGGGTATACAATACGCCGGTCTATCTGGTTATCTCGATGTCCCTCTCAAGTAACCTATGATTGAGATTATTTAGGGTTTATGTTTAAAATCAAATTTATCTCATTATCATGATCCAATTCTCATTGCACAAATCAAAGGATATCATAATATATCCAATAGGTAACATAAAGTGAGAAAAAATATCAATAATAATATGCAAAAATTGTAGGACACATGTAACCAGTAGTCTCACCCTACCAAGTTTTACATGATAGCTAGATAGCATTTGAGTGAGTCAGCACCCTCGATAGTGGACCAATCGTACATTGTTATCAGTTCATACTAAAATTTGTGAAGAAATAAAATTTAGATGGTATTAGGGACATTAAATTTAAATGTTTTAAATATCATTTAAGGAATGTCTATAATCAAAAAATTTATAATTAAAGATTTGAATAGTTATATAAGAAAAATATATAGTGAATATAAAGGGGTAACTTTGGTTATTACAGACAAATGAAGATAATGATATGATTTTAGATTTTATAATTTCATATGATGTTATAATTATAAATACTCATTTTAATAAAATATTTAAACATTTAATTACTCATAAAAACTTTAGTCAAATAAACTTTTTTATCACTAAAAAGGTAAATAAAATTATTTATAAAAATTATAAAATTATACCTAAAGTTTCACGAAACGAGTTGATGGTATTAGATATTTACTATGAAAAATAAAGAAGTAAAATGATCGTAGAAATAATTACTAGGACCAGATGATGACATTTTTATAGATGATAATATAAAATATTTTAATAGTATCAATAAAAAGGTAAATAAAATTATTTATAAAAATTATAAAATTATACCTAAAGTTTCACGAAACGAGTTGATGGTATTAGATATTTACTATTGAAAATAAAGAAGGAAAATGATCGTAGAAATAATTACTAGGACTAGATGATGACATTTTTATAGATGATAATATAAAATATTTTAATAGTAAGATGCAAAGGAATAGAACTTGAAACTTAGATGAGGATAATATTAATCTTATTTAAAATATGACCGATGAGGATAATATTAATATATTTAAACTATGATTGGTAATAAGATCAGAAAAGGAGATTCTTGCTAAAACTCAGTGTAGAAGTATAACCTTAAGAGAGAGATTGACGGTGGTGTGAGGAAATTTAAAAAATAATTTTTAACTAAAAGATCATGTTTTAAAGATTGATAAAATTATAAAAATAAGAAAAAAATTAAAATATATAAAGAATATAGGAAAGAGGCTAAAAAAATGACTAGTATATAATACATAAAATTTATAATATTTTTTATAATAAATTAGGTGCTAAAGATGGTGGAAAACATATATATCAAATTACTAAAGGTATGGAAAGAAAGATTAATAATTTAGATAATATTATATGCATTAAAAATAAAAATAAAAGAATACTTGTTAATGATAATTAGATTAAGAAAAGATGAAAAAAATTATAAAATTATTTAATAAATATTTCGCATAAAATTTAGATTTAACGATGGATAATAGTGATTGGTTTAATAATCATATATTTATTCATAAAATTAGAATAAAAAGAACTAAGAGTGTAAGACTTGATGTTATCCTCAGTGAGATCTTAAGAAGTTTATGGAACAAACGAGTAGTATAGTTAATTAGCTTATTTGATAAAACTATGAGATTCATAATAATGAAAAAAATTAATATAAACTTATTAAAATTACGTGACATATAAAATTGTCTAAATTATAAAGTAATTAAAATCATAAGCAAACTTTGGGAAATAATTATAAAAAATAAAATAAGACTTAAAATAAATATCTCTAAAAAAAGTAATTAAGATAATTAATAAAAAAAGTATAAGAAGAAAAAATATATAAATTTTATTGAGTTAGAGAAAATGAGGGTTCATAGAGATTTAATAATCCAATAATACTTTATAGATTTGAGTGTTAAGCAGTTACAAAAATATATAAAAATATTATATCAGTTGTGGAAATAAAAATATTAAGATGAATGCGGAGAATTACTAAGAAAGATAAAAAAATATTTTTAATGGTGAACAACTAAGTACTATTTGATACTAGATAAGATGAGATAAAATATGGTATAAGTATGCGCTGAGGAAACATCCAAATGCGGTAATAAATAAAATAAAATAATTAATATTAGTGATATGAGAAAAAAAATAAAAGAAGACCTAAAAAATTCTTAATAAAAATTATAAATAAAAATTTAAATATTCTAAATTTAACTAAATATATTTTATATAATAAATTTTAAATAATTAGAACTTATAATTTTGTTATTATTGTTATCATTTTATCCTTAAAAAATACAGCATATATCAAAATAGGTGTCACGGTTAAGAAGATTCGTTGCGAACACACCCGTTAGAGTAAATATAACACACACATCTGAATAAGACTGTTACTATCTACAATGGAAACACGTTATAGCTGTTGTTATTGAATAAAATGGGTTATGGTAAAGAAAATTTTTACCAGTTTGTGTTTGGTAAATTGGAGAAAAAATGAAAAAAACATTAAAAATAGAAGTAGACATAGATTAATATCATCCGAATTCAATTTCTATAGGAAAATAATGCCAGGTGTTGATCAAATCAAATTTAGAAAATAAATTTTATAATATCTGGTGTGTCATTTATTTAAGAATAGTTTGTATCATCATCATGTAACGGTTATTATAACCGCGAACGCTATTGTTTACTGAGGGAAGAAATTGAGATCCGTGATCCGAATCTCCCAAGGCATCGGATGTGATGTCATAAATCCGATATGTACCCGATCCAAAACCTCGGACGTGGATCCACGAGCTTATCGGATCCGGATCCCGATCACACTGCAATTCCGAGGGCGGGGGAGGGAAGGGCGGAAAAGAAAAGGAAAAGCTTCGTACGCATCACATGATGACTCGGACGCGCACGTTAGCTGCAACCCCCGGTCAAGCGCTCCCACCCGTTCTCCGGCGCACGATAGACGCGGCCTCGCATCGTTTCAGGTAAAATGCGCCGAATCGCTCCCCCCTCTTTTTTTGCTCTCCCAATCCCCGGATTACACCAATCTCTTCCATCTCTCTCTCTCTCTCTCTCGCTCCCGCATCGCGTTGCGGAACCCCTTCACCCAAATTTCTCCCCGAATTCCCTCGATCTCGTAATCCCTGTGTTGGTTTCTGTGCCTCCCCTATCGATCGATCTATTCCCCGATCTCTACTTGCTCGTCGACCTCGACCCGGCGCAGTTAGGGTTTCCCCTCGCGCTCTTGTAGGGGTATCCAGCCCGCGGAAGGGGGAGCAGACGACGGATCTGATGGCCGGTCGATCGTTGGGTTGTTGTTTATTCTAGAGTTTGATTCGGTGGAATTGTAGACGGGTAGGGTGGAGGGGAATTAATGGTTTGCGGCGGCGGCGGCGGCGGGGGGATCGGACACGCTAAAACAGGGACGATGAAAGGCTATTCCAGGGCCAGAAAGTGAGGAGAGGAAATTGCGGCGGCACATGTGGCAGGTCTTTGCGCCCGGGACAGAAGCATCGGCAGCATCGTCAACAGCTCCCCTCTTCTAGCTTTTGTGGATAACCCCTCCTCGGAGTCAGATTCCTCTCGGTGCTCGTGCGATTCCTTCCTAAAGGTGTCTCCTTTCGTGGGTTCATCCGTCTTTGTGTGTGAATTAGGGGAAAAGCTGAACTCCGATTGATCAGAAGGATTTGGGTTTTGATTTCTGTTTTGATGGGCATTTATGGTTCTTCTTGCTGGTTTTTCGTCTTACTTCTCTGGTTCTATGGGTTGTTTGTCCACTCTTAATTGTTTTCTTGACTGTTCGTTATACTGTTTGGATTTAAATCCGAGGACTTTTTTCTTTTTTCTGACTTTTGCTCCTCTCTGTTATTCAAGGTTTGTGGCCTTTTTGGTCCTATGTAAGGTATATAAGATGAGGCTTTTGAGAGATTCAGCATATTTCTGCCGACAGAAATATGATTTATATGGGTTTTATTCTTTGAAGAGAGTTCTAGTGTTTGTGTGCTTTTTGTTCTTATTGCTGTTGACCTTAAAGGATTTTAATTTTCGACTAGGACGGAATCTCAGGCACAGATGATGGAGCCTAATAAGCGTGTTACTTCAGGTGGCTTGTATCAAATTTTAATTTTGGGATGAAAAGTATGATACCGTTATTTCAATGGAATACTGGAGATTTTGTTTAGACAAAATTATTTCTAATTTTTGGTGTTGGAAATGGATTCTAAATACGATTTTGTTATGATCTGATGTCTCAGTTTTGGTGGTACAGATAATCTTGATGTTTGTGGTTATTATTCTGAGACTTGTTGGCCTAGACCTCCTTTAGAATCCTGCCAGCCTCATGCAAATTTATGGAGTGTTAAACCTTTCAGCTTCTTCTTTTTTTGAATTTTATGAAACAGCTTGTTGCATTCAAATTTTAATTGGCTCTGGTTTTTTAACATATTCTTTCATGGTTCACATCATGTAGAAGTTGGTTGCCAGTGGCTCCACTATATTTTGTTTCAGTTGACTCCGATGATGGGACAAAGCTCATGGGTCAAACTTAAGTTTCCGTAACTTTGTGGTCTATCATTCTGAGATCCAGTGTGATTGGGCTTAGGTGGCTTGTCCAATAAGTTTTCTATTTGGTTTCTTTTTGCTAAATCTACCATAGTAACTAAATTTATTAAGGCTATAGCTTGCGAACATAATCCTGTAGTCCTAAACCTGCTATTGGTCTGCTCACGTTTTTGTAAGTCATTTGTATTCTAATTTCTGATGATGACATATTTTCTTTCTGTTTCTTATATGCTCAAGTTTTTGACTTTTTCTTTGTTTGGTGATAATTGTACAAGGTTTTATGTTATTTTTTGTTAAAGATTATCGATAAGGTGGTACTGTAATGCTCACTTATCCCTTTTTTTTATTTTATTGTCTTCTTGTTTATTTTTTTATTTTAACTGTCTTAGGTGGTTCATGTTTTACTCATAATTACTTGAGATTTTTGGGTTAGACATGTGGAGCTGATGTAAAACCAGTATATTTGTGTTTACCATGTCAATATAAGCAACTAATAGCAGGTAATTGATGATAAATTTTCTTTTTGTTATGCTTAATATTAGCTATAATAGGAGGCAATCAATGATGAAGATGTATTAGCTTCAAACAAGGATGCAGATCAAAGTTAACCCATCCTCAATCCAATAGTTGTTTAGAGCTGAAGGATTAGTCCTGCATTTCGATATGCTTCACAAATTTCTAATATGTGTAGCTCGTTTGGAAATTTGTTTGTAAAGCCTATCTTCAATATATCATACTTTTCAACACGTCTTTATTTGTTTTCATGAAATGTTGTATGATTCACATTTTAAGACCACATTTTGTTAGTGCAGCTGGAAGTTGCATATAACTATGGAGTTTTTTGTTCTGCTTTACTATCTGCTCCCAACAAGGTGAAAGAGAACATTATTCGTCATGTTCTCACAGTGATGACAACTTTAAAATATAAGACAGTATCTATTCTTTTGCTTGGGGCAGCTATATATAGTTCTGTTCTAATGTTAGTCTATATTTTGAGTGGAACCAATATTGATTTTTGTTCTCTTTTGTTCCTTCGCCACAGGCTGTTAATGTTCTGCACTTTGCAGGTCGGGTGTAAAATTCGTGTCTGTGGTTTTGCTCTTTGCTGGCTGTCAATGCACCACCTTTCCTTGTAATAGTTCATTGGTTTATAGAAAGCAGGGGGATTACCTTCGTTTGTGTTAATTGGCTTTACTGACCAGCTGCACGATAGGTGTATTACGTGAAAGCTGCTCCCAACAAAGTATTACGTGAAAGCTGCTCCCAACAACTCATTCCACAGAGTTGTGATATCTGCAGCTTCATCGCTTTATGTATGTGAAGTTGCATTTTTATGCAAGGGTGTTGAACTTCCAGCAGGGTTATTTTCATTTATATGCAGATGAGAAATGCCGCTGCTGACATTTGCCTGTGATAGTTGACAGATCAAGATTATATTAATGTGAGTTCTGCATCCTTCCAATGTTTCTGCTCTGAGAAATATACTGATTTCATTTTGGTGTTCTTCTAGATTAACTGCTGATTTGTTACCTCTTATGATTCATTCGTTCTTCTCAGGAATGACAGGAGCAGCTTCTGGATAAAACTCAAGTAGAAATGCACACAGCACTTCAGTCCGGTGGGCGTTCTCCTAAACCACTTAATTGTCCGTCCGGTGCACAACAGTTGAAATCTGGTTCGGAGAGTGACCATAATACTGGCCCTTCTCTACTGTCACACTCTAAGTCAAAAAAGAGGGACAGGAGCGATCGGTGCACAGAACCTATCAAGAGAGAGCGGCCTTCTAAACCAGATGATGGTGATTCTATTGACTTCAAGTCTGATAACACGATCAAGGCAGAAATAGTCAAAATAACAGAAAAAGGTGGACTTGTAAGCTCCGAAGGGGTTGAGAAATTGGTGAACCTAATGCAGCTTGATAGAACTGAGAAAAAAATAGATGTTGCAAGTCAGATATTGGTGGCAGATGTGATTGCAGCCACTGATCGATATGATTGCCTTAACAGGTTTGTGCAGCTTCAGGGTGTGCCAGTCTTGAATGATTGGCTCCATGAGGTTAACAAATGTAAGGCTGGTGATGGTAGTAATCCCAAAGAAAGCGATAAAGCTGTTGAGGACCTTATCTTGGCTCTTCTTCGTGCACTGGCTAAATTGCCTGTGAACCTTAATGCTTTGCAGACTTGTAACATTGGTAAATCTGTGAATCATTTGCGGACCCATAAAAGCCATGAGATCCAGAAGAAAGCTAGGAGTCTTATTGACACCTGGAAGAAACGAGTTGATGCAGAATTTGCAAAGATCAATGATGCAAAATCTGTTGCATCAGGCCAACCTGTTTGGCAAGTCAAGCCAGGTTCTTCTGATGTTTCTCATGCAGGAAATAGACGTGCTGGATCAGCTGATATGGCTACAAGGAGCCCTGTAACTCCAACCACATTATGTAAAACCCTGTCTAGTAAGCCCGGACATTCAGATGTTATTGTTAAGTCAGAAACACAAGGAACTTTGAAAATGGGTTCAACTTTAATAACATCAGTTTCAGCTGGCTCAAAGGATTTACTTTGCAAAGCATCTGCTAACACTGGTGCAGAGATGCTGCCAACGGCAGTCAAAGAGGAGAAGAGCAGCAGTTCCAGTCAATCTCAGAACAATAGCCAGTCTTGTTCAAGTGATCATGCAAAAACAGTAGGTTCTTCATGGAAGGAAGACACAAGGAGTTCGAGTGCTGGGTCAATAAATGCTACTAAGGTTGCTGGTGGTTCATCTCGTCATCGAAAATCTAGCAATGGGGTTATGGGGACTAGTACTTCTGGATCTCAGAAGGAAACTAATTCAAGTAAATCTGGTTCTCTCTACAGGGCAACAGCATTCGAAAAATCATCACAATCAGGACTGACATGTGAAAACCCAATTGATATGCCTGTTGTAGATCATGGGAATAACCACAAGCTCATTGTCAGGCTTCCTAACCCTGTCCGGAGTCCTGCACGAAGTGCAAGCGGTAGTTCATTTGAGGATCCATCAATTTCGGGTAGTAGAGCATCATCTCCTGGGGTCTCGGACAAACATGAGCCCACTGATCGTAGAGGAAAACTTCATCGGTCTAGTACTGCCGCAGATGCTAAAACAGAGTCTTGGCAGAGCAACGATGTCAAAGAACTGCCTGTTGGAGTTGGAGGTGACAGATCGCCTGCAGCTGATGAACACATCAGGAATGCTGAGGAAACTGGGAAGGCTATAGAGGCCCCAAGAGCTGCATGTTCATCATTTGGAAATGAAAAGGGAATTCTCTATACTGAATCCAAGATGAGTTCCTTTAGCTCTATAAATGCCTTGATTGAAAGTTGCGTCAAATATTCTGAAGCTAGTGCCTCTTTGGCTGTTGAAGATGATGGGATGAATCTACTTGCTAGTGTGGCAGCTGGAGAAATCTCCAAGTCTGACTTAATTTCTCCTACTGGCTCACCTGGAGCTTCACCTGCAACAGAGGACCCATCAACAGAGGCCAAGTCAAGGTTATCAAGTGATGATGATGCGGCCCAGAGCCATGTTAAACTAGATGAAGCCGCTGATGCAGACTCTATTAAGCAAGGTAAGACTATTGGTTCTATTTTAACTAGGGATGTCTCGTACCCGGATGGGACCAACTTTTCACAAAATATTGGAACTGATGTCTCCTTGGAAGGTATTAACATGACAGGTATTCATGCTGAGATATCTCCTGCTGCTGTAAATTCTCATAAAGCTGAAGACTTCTGTGCTAAATCGGAATGGAAAGTTGAGGAAGAAAGAGATGGAAAATTTTCTGTTTTCAAACCAGCTGAAGTGGATAAGCGTGATAGTGATGGAGCTTCCATACTTGAGGAAAAGCAGATGATGGATATGCAGGTTTTAGACCATTATACAGGTTGCAAGCTTAAGGAAACAAGCTTATCAGCAGAGGGAAGCAAACCTATTGACTATGCTCATCAGAAGATTGAAGATAGCAGCATATGTACCTCTGAAATTGTTTGCAATGATGGAGATGACCTTGACATTGCTGTTTCAGGTGTTAAATCAGAAAAGCTGGTTGTTGAGGAATCCCAATCATGTCCTACAGCAAAAAGAATACCTGAGGATGCAACTTTGTCTGACCAGCAACAACATCCAAGGACAGAGTCTGTGGAGAGAAGTGTGGATGCTGGTATTTCATTGGATTCTCCTGATGTTACTTCATCTAAAGATCCTGATAAGTCTAGGATTTATAAGCCTGATGACCTGAGTGTCAGTCGCTTGGAGTCAAATGATAAACAGGGGAACAGTAGCCTCAACTCATCTAAGCTTGATGAATCAGTTAGACCTGCAATCAGCGCCTGTGGTGCTGCTGTGGTAGTTGAAGACTTGAAAGTAAAGGAATCTCATAAAAGTTCAAGCATGGGATCAGCCAATCAAGAACCATCGTCAAGTTTTACAGCCCAAGAGACTGAGCATCGATCAAAGTCTGCTGGTCCTAGGTTATCTGGGGCTGTTGCAGATGTGCGGGAGGATCTTGTATCATCTGTAGAGGCCTCTTCATTTGCTGTTGAAGCTGCTGTAGATGTTGCCAGTAAGCTTGACTTTGATTTGAATGAAGGCATCATTGGAGATGATGGAAACCAATTTGAGACTGCTGTCTCAGTTTCAACTGTATGTTCCTCTACAGTTCATTTGCCCAACCTATCTCCTTTTGCAAATTCCACGTCAACTGGTTTGCCTGCTCCAATTACAGTAGCTGCACCAGCAAAAGGACCATTCGTTCCACCTGAAAACTTACTAAGGAGCAAGGGTGAACCTGGATGGAAAGGCTCAGCTGCCACTAGTGCTTTTCGACCAGCGGAACCACGAAAAGTTCTGGAGATGCCACTTAATACTCCTGGAATGTTGTCACCATCTGATTTTGCAGGGAAGCAGTGTCGTCCTCTGCTTGATATTGATCTGAATGAACCTGATGAGGGAGTTCTTGAAGACATGGCCAACCTGAGCTCTGTTAAGACCATGGGCTCTGAATCAGGGACAACAAGTAATCTTGATACGTCCCCTCGAATTTCTGGGGGACTTGATCTTGATTTAAATAGAGTTGATGAAGGTATGGAAAATGGCCAGTTCTTAGCGAGCACCTCCCATGGAATGGCGGTGCCACTTTTGTATGTAGGACCTGCATCCGCAGAATTTCCGAATAGGAAGTCCAATATGTTAAGGGATTTTGATTTAAATAATGGACCAGGCCCCGACGAACTTTGTTCTGAACCTGTAACTAGGAGTCAAAATACAAAAAACACTAGTAGTATGCCATTCTTACCTCCAGTAGCCAGTGTTAGGATGAATGCTGTTGAAGCAGGAAGTGTGTCATCATGGTTTCCTCCTGGTAGTTCCTATCCTGCTGTTGCTATACCATCCTTCTTGTCGAGCAGAGGAGAGCAGCCTTACCCAATTGTTGCAGCACAAGGAGCACAAAGAATTTTGGGGCCAGTTACAGCTAGTGGCCCCTTTGGGGGTGATGTTTACAGGGGTCCTGTGCTTTCATCATCTCCAGCCATGGCGTTTACTCCGGCATTTCCTTATGCTGGTTTCACTTTTGGCTCCAATTTTCCGCTTGCATCAAATTCATATTCAGGTGCTTCAGCATCCTTTGTCGATTCTTCTGGTACTAGTTCAGGTTTCCCTGCCATTCCTTCCCCACTTGTTGGACCTGCTGGTGCCATTTTGTCAAATTATCCAAGGCCTTATGGTATAAACCTTCCGGAGGGTGGTGCTACTGGTGGATCTAACAACACTCGGAAATGGATTTCGTCAGGTCTTGATCTAAATTCAGGTCCAGGAAATGCAGATATGGAAGGAAAAGATGAGAGGCTGCCTTTGGCATCGAGACAACTCCTAGTTGCAACCTCCCAGGCTTTCACAGAGGAGCAGCTACGAATGTATGCGGTGCCGGGTGGGGGTTTGAAGAGGAAGGAGCCTGAAGGGGGTTGGGATGCTGACAGATCTGCCTACAAGCAATTCTCATGGCAGTGAAGAGAGATTAGAAGCAGCAAATCATCAGTAGCATCTGAATACGGTGAGCTATCCACTCTCTTTTGTGTTCTGTGATATGACTGTGTTAATAACCTGTGTGGTATTCTAATATTGTTTTAACTGGTTGGTCATTGTATTGTGGGCACAGGAGTATGTGGGAATCCTCTTTTTATCGGCCTGCGCAAAATTATGCTCACAAACCCACATGCGACCTGACGTATCTCAAAGTATCATGTGGAAATCTTTCAGAGGGTGCCCGAATTTGCTATATTTCATCTACATGTTGAGATATGTTGCTTCCTTGAAACCAATTTTCATCGATTCAGCAGTTCTTTTGTATGGCATTTCTTTAAGCATGTTCAAGTTCTGAGGATATATAATCTTCGGAGGGTGGTGACAGAACCTTGTCCAGCCTTTCCCACTTATCATCTCTTCCACCAGAGCTGCTGCAGTCAGGTGCTTTCTTCTCTTAAAGACGTTAATGTAATCCACCCGTGGCCGGTTGGCAGTTCCTGCAGCTTAAGATCTGCCTTTGCTGCTTCAGAGGGTTGACAAGTACCTTCTGTGTCTGGGGACTTTTTGCATTTGGTGAATGCCCAGACATCACCATCCGTTGCTTGTATTTAGTTTCCATGAATTGTCATAAAATTCCATTCACAAGTTTTGTCACTTGAAACTTCGTTAAGCAACGGCGGTGGCCGGAGTTGTGAAGCTGCAGCTTATGTTTCTTGCTTCTGACCTCTTTGTTCTTTCTTCGTCCTATCAATCCATTGCTGTGGGCGAGATGGATGTGAATGATAGAATCCTTCCTTTCTGGCATTCTGTGTTTGTTTTCGTGCCATTTTCATTGTTCTTGCTAAGCTGCTTGTGTTTATTCATACCATACTTAATTCACTCGGAAGATGGGGTGTTGGAAGTATGAAGGTTGATTGATTTATCTGTGTTAGTGCAACTTTCTTTACACGGAGCTCAACATATTGAAACCCTCGTGTGCCTCACCGAAAACAAAACAGGTTCTTCTCCCTCTCTTTGATATCAAGAGAAGGAAAAGTGATGAGTGAGATTTGATTTGATCTATCAATCATCAAAGGTGGAGGAAGATAAGTGATGTAAATGAGATTACTTTGTTATTTATTGAAGTATTCTTTATTAACTAAATTAGTTGATATTATACAAAAAAAAAGAAAAAAAATCAGTTCTCAACTTTCAATCAATCAGCTGAGTTATTAGTTAATATCATAAAAAATAATTGTCAGTTTTTTTTTTACTCTTATTTAGCTAATAAACTAATATTATCGAAGAAATAATAAAGGATATCGGGTAATCGAAAATTTTCAAGATTTGTGACATCATACATTGATGGTCGACCCATTTTGTTGCAGGTAGGATTCAAAATTTAACAATCATGGGCACGTGTATCGGATCGGATACCCGAAAAGGTGAAACTGTGGTAGTAACTTTTGTTGCCTCTCTCTAACCGGCCATGAGGTGTTGGCAGCCGCATCGACCGACTTCCGAGGCGCGGCGGCCGGCCTTTTCTCCGAGCACGTGAAGGTCAAGAAAGGGCCTCAGAAACGGCACCGGCATCCTCTGAGCCGCGCCCAGCAGCTTTATTAGCGCAAGGGGCGACAGCGATGATGGCGACGGCCACCGCCGCCTGCGCATCACGAAGACGCGTCGCCAAAAAAGCGTGATAAACGACAAAGGAGAAGATGCCGGTGATGAGACGGATCCACACCAACTGTGTCTGTCCCAGCACTTCATTATTCCTCTGCTATCATCGTCGTGTCCTTTTCCGTCTGACATCTCCTCGCCTGCCCAACCAAGCAAAAAGAAACATCGAAGAGAGAGAGAGAGGGATTGGTCCACGCTCGGCCATCTTGTTCCCCCATCACATGTGGTGGGTGGGTCGATAGGGCTCCCTCGTTCTCTCTCCTCCGTCACCCTCACGACATGACGGCACTCCTTTTCCTCCTCCTCACTCCTCGATCAATCAAGGTGAGTGCCGTGCGTGCACGCCGTTGGAGGAAGCCGTGGGCTTTAATGGTTGCCGTGGTCGTTTCTTGACCGACGCATGCCACACGAGGACCGCTCGTTTCCTCAGAACGTTGGATGCCACGCGCGTGGGGTGGCGGCCCCAAAGCTCCGGTGGAGGTGACGGCACGAATGGTGGTCACTGGAAGCTGCCCGTTTTCTTTCGTCGATGGCCATTACATACCGATATGATTCCTATTATTAATATTTTTTTTTTCTTTTAAGGTAAAATTGTTGTTGACACTTATATTATATTTTAAAATTAAAATTTTATTTCATATTTTAAAACTCAATGACTCCTCGTATTATGTCTCAAAATTAAAATTATTTTTATATTTTTAAACTTATATAAGTGACTCATGTACTATGTCTCAAAATCAAAATTATCTCTTGTAATTTAAGACTCGCATAAGTGACTTCTCATACTACGATTTCGTATCAAAGTGATCCTCTCTATTAGAAATAAGTTTACATCATTAGATAAAATAATGATCAAAATTCTTATTGACCCCCTCGTACTATGTCTTAAAATCAAAGTCACATTCCGTATTTTAAGACTCGTATAAATGATAGCTATTATGTGGACGTTAAATAAACCCTTCTATTAATAAAAATGATAACATCATTTGTTTTTTAAATTGAGAGAGAGAAGGGATCTATTTGATTTTCAATATAGTTAAACTATATTAAGAGAACTTAAAAAATCAAAGATACCCCCTGTACTATAATATGTTGATGTGCATGATTGTTGAGATTGTTTACTTCTTTTAAGTGTGATTAAATTTCGATAGCATGTCCCCTAAAACTCGAACATATCCAATTTACAACCAATCACAGAACTTATAAAGAACAATAAGATATAACCAATTGATTGAATTACCACAAAGTCAAAAACTTTGCTAATTAAATATATCATACAAACATCTTATGTAACCAACTGTCGGTAATCCAACAACTATGTCAAGTGGAATGCACATCAATACTAATCCATCTCATATACCCTTATTTCTAACAGAGATGACTATTTTGATACGAAATCGTAGTACGAGAGGTCACTTATAAAAGTTTTAAAGTACGGGGGATGATTTTAATTTTAAGATATTGTACGGAAGGTCACTTATACGAATTTTATAATATGAAAGATAACTTTGATTTTAAGGTATAATAGAAGAGATCAACAAAAATTTAGACCTTTTTCTTTTATCATACATGACCCCACATGAGACATTCAACGCATGTAACTTTAATTATATATATATATATATATATATATATATATATATTTATTATTAATGTTTATATTAGTATTATAAATATGACATGTATAAGTTTTGACCATGACACCCCGCTATACCATCTTAAAATCTGATGGTGATTCTAAGGGAGTTTCCCACACGAAACCGCAACATGAGAACAGTGATAGATATCTTGGCGTCAATCATGGTGATGGGAGGGATGTATGGTTTTGCTCGTGGCTTCAACATTACTCCTATTCTTCAAGCAATCCACCAAAGCAACATCATCATTCTCTTTTGTTCCCTTGCTTCTTTTTATCTCCATGTTTCATGGAAGAAGCAACGGTCACAGCAGTTGACAAAATAAAACTTCTGGTGTAATTTATAAGCTAGAAAAGATCGACATGTTCCTATCGTTCAAACAAGATTCTATTACATGAGACTTTGGCCTTCTGATATATGTGTGATGGCTGGCTCGGGAAACATGAACGCATCCACTCGATCTAAAAGAACATGACATATTCCACATCCAGTCTAAATGGAACAAGGAAGAAATCCTAACGTCCGAGTTCAACTTGGTGTTCTTAGTTCCAGAAAAAGCATTTGTGAACAGTGTGATGTCTCGCCATGATCTCGCTGTCATATTTGTTGTGTGAATCACGCTTCTACAGGAAATCTTGGCAGCAAAAGGCAAAGTAAAGCTGATCAAAATGACGGCCATACCATATGAAATAATTGAGCAGACAAAATAATGGTTGCAGTCATCAGCTTCCACCTTCATCTCAAATTGTATATAGCTGCAATACAAGATTTCATATAAACTTCTGCCAACCTACACATCGGAGCAGCAACTGATGAAAGACCCAAGTTGAAACCACATACCATATGAAATGCTTGTGATCTGATAATTTCTTCTGCATTCTACCGTCTGCCAAGTTTCAAAATTTGCCTACATCACAGACCAAAATATTAGAGAGTTTCAGGAAGAATTAAAACCATGTTTGTAGGCCAATTTTATGTCGTCAATAGGACAGACATCTAATGTGAAAGCTTGCCGGCCAGGGGAAGGCTTGCAAGTAGCTGATGAGAAAGGTTTCACCCAAATCCAGATCGTAACACTCTTCCATCACCCAAATCCTGATGGAAAAGACCCATCATGATGCATACACCATATAATCACATGCAATACATTTTTTCCGTGAATATAATCAATCAGCAATTAGGTTAGAAAAAGAACTGTCTTTTGTGGGAGAAATCCTTTCCCTCTGAGTTATCTTCCTCTTTGCACAACGACCTGTACCCGTACTTATGTAGAGTTTTGAGATCTTTATAGATTTTGTTTCGGAAAACAAAAAAATAAAAAAAAACCATATTTGTAGTTGCAACAAAGCTGAATCATTCGATTCCTGTTAAACATGCTAATCTAGATATAAAGATGATGTCTTCCTTTTTTACCTCAATCTATGAGGAAGACAATAGATGACAGATTTCTTTTTTGTTTTTGTTTTTGCTTTGAGAAAGACGAAAAAGATCACCATTCATTACTCAATTAGTAAAACTATATCAGCTCTAACAACATCCCTCACAAAAGGAGGAAGCAAAGTTTCCAAAGCGCATAAAGGTTACAGGCACCAATGATGACTACTGTACTACATGGGTTATTGCATCCTCCAACAGTGTGTGATGCGTGACTCCCAAATAACTGTTTTCATTTTTCTAGGTCAACTATAAGCCTCTTGAAAACCTTTCAGCTAAGATGAGAGACCGAATTTACAGTTACTCTATTTTTGTACAGGAATCACTCGTGTGCCTCTCTCCGGTTCAGTTAAGTGTTTTTCTCCCTCTTCATCAAGCTTATTAGCTGCTAGGGCATGTCATAGACGGTCTCCATGGTTGAAGTGGGAGTGGAGGTGAAGTCCTCCCCAGACAAGTTCTGGACAGCCAGTCATGCCTCCACGGAGCTAATCCCTCACCATCACAAGAGCATTCGGATCATTGAAGGTGATGGAATCAGTGTTGGCACCATCCGGTTCCTGAAATATGCCCAAGGTGAGCACATCTGTCCCTTCACTAATCTAAACCCTTGCCTTGCTTCATCTTCTAGTGGAGATCCATCGATGGCAGATTCAGAAGAGATTCATCAATTAATTGCTGACGTGCATGCCTTTCTGACAGGAGCTCCACCGATCACGTTTGCTGAGGAGCTCGATGATGTCGAAAGGCTGGGGTTATACGGTATCACAGATGGTGAGATCGTGAGCTTCTACAAGACCTTCAAGGCCACCCTAAAGGTGGAAGCCAGAGGTGACGGCAGTCTGGTTAAATACTACATTGAGTATGAAAAGGTGAATGGGGAAGTTCCTAACCCACATCTCGCCCAGGAGATGGTAGTCAAACACTATAATGAACTGTTCAATCTTTCCTAATTAACAGCCTACTTTCTATAACACATTATCAAATGAACATGTGCATACGTGCATGAAGAAATAATGCATTAAGGAGTTGAAATCATGTTTGGTCGAACATCATCATTTCCCTTTTTTTTTTCTGAAATTAAATCTGCATTAGCTCAATAATATCAAGGAAGATGATGGAAGATCTGACCTTTGTGGTTCTTCTCTGCAAGAATTTCAATGCCATTGAGAGCATTCCTGGCTCGTCCTCCTACCACACTTTTCAGGCATTTGCATCACTGGCACACCATTGATCTTGTACCCACCATCGAAGCTCTACTTCTAAGCAGCCGTCGATAAAACCTCCAACACCAATGTCCTCATTGGGTTACTGCAGCAAGTTAGAGTTCATACCATGTCAAACACCTTCCTTGGTTGAAGAGTATGGTCAAGGAGGAGATGGAGAGGAGTATGGCAATGGGAGGAGCATGGATTGTGTGGAGGAGATTGCAGCAGCAGCAGCAGCAGCTCCATGTCCTACTACTCCAATGTGAGTAAACACAAATGACAGTTTAGTGAGGGACATGAGGCCCCACAAGAGTGGAAGGTTCATGACATGGTTTTAAACCTACCTTTCTTTTTCCTCATTCAATACTGACCCAATTTATGTTTGTGCCCTTTTGCTACTATATATATATATATATATATTTGGATTAAGGTTTATTTTAACCCCTGTGATTTTGGTCATGGATCACTAATAGGACCCTTACAGGATCGGGTCCATTGGTTCACAATAAATTCAAGTTGAGTCATGTTGGTCTGTTTAGTCGGAGTCAGTTATAGATCGGGTGAGCCCAATCGAGTCAGTTATGAGTTGATTGGAGTTGGTTATTATCTTCAATTAGGGTGGAGTCAATTATTATTTTCACTTAGGAGTTTATTTGATTTCTATGAGTTAGTTAAGAATCCAAGTTTAGTGGGACTCTGAGTCCAAGCCTAGAGGGACTCTTGGCAAAGCCCTATAAATAATGGTGTAAACTCTGTTATGAATCGATCGATGACGAAGTCTTGTTTTGGCTAATAGGCAAAAACCCTAAAAGGCAGATCCTCTCGAAGTGATCTAGGAGGCCCAATCCCCTCGAATTGATCGTTTATCCCTCTTTTCCATCTCCATCCACGATAGAATCCTATGGGATTCTATTAATTGGTATTAGAGCTGCGATCCTCGGCGTTCCTCCTGCCGCATCTTCCTCCCCTCGCTGCCCGCACCGAGATCCTCATATACTACCTTCAACCCATGCAGCAGCAGCTGCACTGTTGCCTTCATCTTCATCCCTCGCTGCCACAGCCACCTTGCTGCAGCCCTCGCTGTCCCCTGCCCAGCACTCTGCCACCGCTGCTGCCACGCAGCCTCAACCGCCATCTTCCTTTCCTCCTCTTCAATCACAGCCTCAACTGCCTCTGCCACTGCCGCTGCCCTCTTGCAACACCGGTCATCCTCTGCCGCTGTCATCCCCTGCTCCCTCTCCAACCTCCTCAACCCCATCGTCGCAGCCCCAATCGCCATCTTCCTTTCCTCCTCTTCAATCACAGCCTCAGCCGCCTCTGCCACCGCCGCTACCCTCTTGCAACACTGGTCGCCCATCTGCCGCTGCATAGCCGCTCCCAGCCACACCCTCCTCTGCCACCGAGATCACCCTCTTCCACATCACCCTGCTGCTGCCCTCTTCTTCCTCCGCTAGCCACGTTGTCATGGTTGCCGACGCCGCCTCCTGCAGCCACGTAGTCACCGACCGCCATTGTCCCTTTCTTTCCCCGTCGCGCTGCTTCCCGCTGCGATTCCACAACCGCTTCTGCCGTTGCCACCATCTTCCTTTTCAGCCATCCCTCGCTCCCACAGGTGCCTACTTCCTTTGCAGCCACATGAAATACGACGTTACTGATGCGATGGCTATGGATGATACACTAGATGCAAGGTTTAAAGCCTCTGAGGCTCACATAGAAGACAGAGTGCAAGAACTCCTCCGTGAATTCAGAAGAAGTCAATCTGAAAAGTATGATCATGAACATGATACAGGATACCCACGCAAGAGGAAGGAGTTTCCTAGATGGGAAGATGGAGACCCGATCAGGGATCTCACGTGCTGAAAAGATTTTTTGTTTTCACAGGACTCCAGAGGAATCCATGGTGGAGATAGCTTCCACTCAACTCAAAGGTGACACGATCCAGTGGTATGATTTGTATGAGACCTATCACTGAGTCCCTTCGTGGGGCACAGTTCAAAAGAGAACTCCTGATTCGCTTCGGACTGTCGGTGTACAAGAACATCAATGGACAACTCGCCAAAATCCGTCATACTTCCATAATACAGGAGTACCAGAGCAGATTTGAGTGCCTATCGAACCAAACCCAAGATTGGTCCGAGATATAATTAGTGAGAAAATTTATTGAGGGACTTAATCCCAAGATTTAGTGCAAAGTTAAAGCTCGCCATCCCCGCACCATGATAGCAACTATATCATTCGCAAGCATGCATGAAGGAAAAATCAATATGGACACTCGTCGAAACAGAAGCTTCAATAAACAGGACTTCAAGGTAGTCAACATAGACAATCGCAAACAAGAGCAACTTCTTACGGTTGAGCCAAATAAAGAGGAAACAAAAACTGACAACGTGGAACCCGATTATGAAGGCTGTGACAAACTTTTAACGATTGAACTAGCTAAGTAGGAATCAAAAATTGACAATGTGGAGTCCGATCACAAAGGATGTGCCAAATTCGAAGATAAGATTGATAATGGGCGAATCCTAATTTGTGATAACAGATGCTTAAAGGTAAAGTTGATTATACAGGACAAACAACTACTTGTCGATTTCTTTTTTATGCCCCAGAAAGACTTCGAAGTGGTGATCCGCAAAGGAAGATATAGTACCACCACTAGCCATTAGATAAAAAGGGGTCCTCAGAAGACTACAATGACTAATGCACCAGAAGATCGACCCATTGCTTACGCCAAGTGGAGACCCTATTTGATTGATCAAAGGGTTCTGATGCGTGGCAAATATTCTAGAACAAAGTACTCCTGAAGTTTGATGCTGCTCAGCTTTGAGGACAAAGCTGATTTGAAGAGAGCGGGTCTAATAGGACCCTAACAAGGTCGGGTCTATCGGTTCACAATAAATTCAAGTTGAGTCATGTTGGTCTGTTCAGTCGGAGTCAGTTATGGGTCAGGTGAGCCCAATTGAGTCAATTATGAGTTGGCTAGAGTTGATTATTATCTTCAGTTAGGGTGGAGTTTGTTATTATTTTCAGTTAGGAGTTTATTTGATTTCTATCAATTAGTCAAGAGTCCAAGTTTAGTGAAACTCTAAGTCCAAGCCTAGAGGGACTCTTGGCAAAGCCCTATAAATAACAGTGCAAGCTCTGTTATGAATCAATCAATGAAGAACACTTATTTTGGCTAATAGGCAAAAACCCTAAGAGGCAGATCCTCTCGAAATGATCTAGGAGGCCCGATCCTCTCGAAGTGATCATTTATCCCCCTTTCCCATCTCCATCCATGATAGAATCCTGTGGGATTCTATCAATCACTTAAGTCCTTATGATTTACTCGTGTTTGAAATAACTCATAAATTTTCAAAAACATAGCATATAAGCACCTCTTGTTGAGTCTGAGTTAACAGATGTTAGAGTCTGCTTATGTGACATGTTGACTCATAATAAACTATTAATATAATGATATATATAATTTAAATTAAAAAAATAATTAATTTTAGCCTATGTGGTTCACTTAAGCCCTTATGATTTTCACTTAAGCCCTTATGGTTTTGATCGTATCTAAAATAACCCTTACACTTTCAAAAACATCATATAAGCCCCACCTATTAAGTCTAAGTTAACAGATGTTAGAGTCTGCTTATACGATATGCTAACTCATTATAAATAATTAATATAATAATATATGTAACTTAAATTAAAAAATTAAAATCACCATCAATGACGGGAGAATGTATTATCGTGGAAGTGACTAGCAGCAGCAGCACTGAGCCGCTACTGCCTAGCAGGGTGTCGTACGCACATAGCCTCTCCCGTGCTGGCAACAAGCTCAGGAGCTTCCGGTCCTGCCTCAGATGGATATGTGTCGACTAGTTTGACACTGAGCACGCAATTGTCTCCTGGTCCCTCTTCCTCCTGGACGTTTTTATCCCCATCACCTTCCACTTCGTCCTCTCCTACACCCCCACCCCTCGTGCCAAGGTGGTCTAGCTCTCCCTCACCGTTGCCTTCGGCCTCTCCTACCTTTGTCTCTCCCCCTTCCTCCGACGTTACGGTCTTTACCATTGCCTCTTCCTCAACAAGATAGAATAATATTTTTTAACTTGAATTATACGTGTCATTATATTAATGATTTATTGTGAGTCAGCATGTCGTGTAAATAAACTCTAATATTTTTCAACTCATACTTGACGGAAAGGGCTTATATGCTATGTTCTTAAGGATATATGAGCTAGTTTAGACACAAGCAAAACCATAAAGGCTTAAATGATTCATGACCAAAACCACAAGGGCTAAAATAGACTTTTTTACTTAAATTATATATATTATTATATTAATATTTTATTATGAGTCAGCATGTCACATAAGCATACTCTAATATCTGTTAACTCAGACTTGACGGGAGGGGTTTATATGTTACGTTTTTTTAAAGTATGAATTACTTTAAACATGAGTAAATCATAAGGACTTAAGTAGTCTATGATCATGATAGGAACCCAAAGGTTTCTACCGAAGATAAACGATCGCTGTAGGGGATCGGCCCTCCTTGATCTCTATAGGGATCGACCCTCCTAAGGTTTCGACCAAAAGCTGAAATCAAATAACTTTTCATTGATTAAAACAAAAGTATTACACCCTTATTTATAAGGACTCTAATCCAACTCCTAATTGAACTCCTAATTGAACTCATACCTAGACTCTTACTTGGACTCTTACTCCTTTAGACTCCTAATTAACTTGAGATTTGGTCTAGGCCAAAATAGTCCTGCAGTCCAAAATAGTCTCCGACCGAACCTGGACTTCTCAATCGGTAGAGATGTTGGGTAAGTGATTCTGCACTGATTCATCTCCTCCTAGCTTCAATTTGAGGCAAGGATACATGGAAGACTGGATGTATCTTTGAGTCCATATCTTTGAGTCCACTGGTAGATCCAATTGGTAAACAACAGCTCCAATGTGCACCAAAATTTTGTAAGGTCCGAAAAAGCGGAGAGACAACTTTATAGAGGCTCGGGTCTTTATAGATGTTTGCTTGTATGGCTGAAGGCGAAGACCCAATCTCCTACAGCAAATTCCCTTTCGCTCCGATGCTTGTTAGCTTGTTGTTTCATTCTTGCTTGGGTGGCTATAAGGTTGTCTTTCAAGAGCTGCAAAATTTTGTCTCTGTCAATTAACTCCTTATTTATTTGATCCACTTTTGATGTGCCAGCCACATATTTTGTAATTACTAGTGGTGGCCGGCCATATATAACTTCGAACGACGTACTTTTGATAGATGAAATGATAGCTTGTATTGTACCACCATTCAGCATAGAGAAGCCATTTAGTCCACTCCTTCGGCCTATCACTGGTGAAGCACTTAAGGTAGTTTTCCAAGCACTTGTTTACCACCTTTGTTTGGCAATCACTTTATGGGTGATAGGCTGTTCTCATCTTCAATTGTGTGCCCTGCAACTAAAAGAGCTCCGTCCAAAATTTGTTGATAAAAACCTTGTCACGATCACTTACAATAGAGTGGGGAATTCCATGCAATTTAGCTATATTCTCCAAAAAAATTCGAGCAATGCTAGGGATTTCTAACAGCATAAAAGTGAGCGTATTTTGTCAGGTGGTCTACAACTACAAGGATGGTACCTTTCCCTCAAGATGATGGTAGCCCTTCAATGAAGTCCATAGAGATGTCAGTATAAGCTAAATCCGGAATAGGTAGAGGCTGTAATTTTTTTGGACTTGCTACTATTTCTCCTTTGTGCCACTGGCATGTGTTGAACCGAGCCATAAATTCTCCAATGATTTTTTTCATGCCCTTCCAATAGAAAATTTGACGAACCCTTTTACGAATGTCCGGCCGTAAGCGATGAGTGTAACTCCTTTAGGATAGCGGCTTGGCAAGGATAATGAGGCACCACCACAATTTGGCCCTTGTAGAGCTGATCCTTCGAGTCCCAACTGTAGTGCGCAACTGAACCCGGGCTCTCCTATAATTTTTTAATGATCTCCTGGATCTCCGAGTCACCTTGCCATTCCTTCCTGATGTCTTCCAAGAAGTCATAAACAGGGAGGGAGATGGTTGCCAATTCGGCATGCTCAAGAAGGCGGGAAAGCGCATCTGCAACCAAGTTATCTTTACCTATTTTATAAAATTTCATAGTCAAATCCTAGCAATTTCGTTACCCACTTTTGCTACTCGGGGGAGGAAATCTTTTGCTCCATGATGTATTTTAAACTCTTGTGGTCCATCTTGATTTGAAGTCGTCAACCAATCAGGTAATGTCTCCACTTTATAACCGCATGGACTATAGCCAACATTTTCTTTATCGTAGACCAAAAATTTCAGATGTGTTGGGGAAAGGGTCTTGTTGGTGTATACTAGTGGTCGGCCTTCCTGCATTAGTACAGCTCCAATACCGGTTCCCGAAGCATCAAACTCGATCACGAACATTTTGTCAAAGTCGGGTAGGGCTAGCACCAGTGTAGAAGTCATCACAACTTTTAGAGAGTTGAAGGCCTCAATTGCTACATCCAACCACTTGAAGGCATCTTTCTTCAGGAGTGTCGTGAGAGGAGCGCTGATTTTTCCGTAGTTTTTCACAAATTTATGGTAGTAGCTGGTCAGCCCTAGAAATCCCCATAAAGCCTTGATTGTTTTCGGCAGTGCTAGTCTTTTTCATCACTTGAATCTCTGAAGGATCAACCGCCACTCCTTCCTTTGAAATTATGTGCCCGAGGTATTTAACCTCGTCCTGCATAAAGCTGCACTTAGACTTTTTGACAAAATGGCTGTTTTCGTAGAGTCATTAGAACAATCCGCAAATATGAGATTTGGCTTTCGAATGAAGAGATATAAAACAGAATATCGTTGAAGAAGACCAAAACAAACTTACGCAGATAAACCCAAAAGATATCATTCATATGGCTTTGAAAGGTGGAGGGGGCATTGGTCAGGCGGAAAGGCATTACCAGGAATTCGAAGTGCCTGTTGTGCGTTCTGAAGACTGTTTTTGGTATGTCAACTTCACGCACCCGGATCTAATGATAGCCTAACTGCAAGTCCAATTTGGTGAAGATCTGGGCTCCCTTCAGTTCTAGCAGCTCATCCACCACAAGAATCGGGTATTGATCCTTTACGGTGATGCTATTGAGGACCCGATAATCCATGCACATCTGCCATGATTCGTCATTCTTTCGTACTAAGAGGATCGGTGAAGAGTAAGAGCTGACACTCGGCCTGATGATCCCTGTTTCTAGCATTTCCTTGACAATCCTCTCTATTTCAGCCTTCTAGAAGTGGGGATACTGGAATGGCCAAACGTTTGCTGGAGCCTTCCCCAGCAAGATGGGAATTCGATAGTCATGCAGCCGAATAGGTGGAAGTCATTGAGGTCATCAAATATATTTGCAAATTCAGAAAGTAAGGAAGAAAGTATAGGGTTTTTTTCTTGCACCGCTGGTTCTTCAAGTTGTAGCCCTTGCAATTGTATTAAGAAACCGGTATGCGTCTTTTAAAGTATCTTGTCCATCTATTGACTCATAACGGTGGAAACCTTGCCTTCGCGTTTGCCTCTTGGGATCACCTGTTTCCCATTAATGAAAAACTTCATGATGAGTTTAGAGAAGTTCTAGGAAACATCACCTAGGGTTGTTAACCATTCAATGTCGAGCACCACTTCGTAATCTTCCAATGGCAGCAAGAGGAAGTCCGCAATTATTTCTTGGCCCTGCATGATCAATTTCACCCCCAGGCACTTGTTGCTGCAGGTTAGGATTCAACCATTTGCTACCTTCACGTCGAACTTATCACAATCTTCAATCCAATAGGTTAACCGAGCAGCAACCTTGTTATTCATGAAATTGTTAGTGCTACCGGTATCGATCAGAATTGTTACCGGTTAATGTTTGAGAAGTACTTCGATTTTCATCATCTAAGGGTTGGCATAGCCGGCTAGGGCATGAACTGTACAGGTGACTGGTTCTGCCTCTTCCTCTATGTCTTCCTCCTCGACTTTCGGATCCATGTCCTCAGCTTCTCGTTCTTCAATCGGCTGGATCATCAAAAAATTTCCTCTTTTGCAATAGTGATCTCTACTTCACTGTCCGTCGCAGTGCCAATGAAGTCCCTTGGCCGATCTCTCTCGGAGTTCTTCTCGGGTAAGCTTCCTTAGCATAGGGGTTCGGTTGGCAGCAGGGGATGCCGACGATTTGATAGCTGCTGGTTTATTCATGATCATGGCCCTTCGAGTGTCGATGTTAAGCCTTTCCTCTTAAATGTGGGCGAAGGATATGACAGCCATCAAGGTGTACGGTTGGCGGGCCTTAACTTTGCATATGATCTATAGTTTGAGTCCTTCGATGAATGTACTTAGCAATTGTTTTTCGGACCAATCACGGGTTTGATTTGAGAGACGAATCTTCGCAAGTTGTCCGTCCATATTCTCATACTCCAATGGCCCGAAACGGATTAGCAACCCGCTTTTGAATTGCTCCCACGTGGGTACGCCGTGTGCATGCTTGAACCAATTGTACCACCTGAATTGCGTCCCCTTCGAGTTGTATGACAGTGATGTCCACATTAGATCTTTATGAGGTCCTGTGGAAACGAAAAAATCTTTCAGCACGTAAGATCCAGTCGGTTGGGTCTCTATCTTCCCATCTAGGAAACTCCACTCTCATGCACGGGTATCCGGTGTCTTGCCCTTAATCACATTTCTCAGATCGGTTCTCCTTATAATCAGAACTTTTTTCATGCTAAGATTTGTTAGGGCTCTCTAATCAGCATGTTCTAAATTCGTGGAAGAGTGCTCGCAATTTATCCTCTATGTGAGCCTCAAAAGCTTCAAACCTTGCATCGAGTGCATCATCCGAAGTCATCGTGTAAGATTGAAGATCAGTGATGTTTAACTCCTTCTGTTGTCGAGTCAGGGGTATGAAATTTGGGCTAGGTGGTAGAGACGGCAACAACAGAGATGGAGGGGGCAGCAGCAGCAATCTAGGGTTAGATGGCTGCAGCGATTTATTGCTGGTGGTGGTGGCAGCAGCAAGAGATGGAAGTCAATGGCAACATCAGCAATCTACGGTTAGATGGCTGCAGCAAATTGTTGCTGGTGGCGGTAACAGCAAGAGGTGGAAGTCAACGACTGCAATCTGGGGTTGCAGGTGGTAGCAGCAGCAAGAGGTGGAAGGGAGCGGTGAAATGGATGAACAATGAGACACCAAGAACGCTGCTCTGATACCAAACGATAGGAACCCAAAGGTTTCTATCGAAAATAAACGATCATTGTAGGGGATTGGCCCTCCTAGGGTTTTGGCCAAAGGCTGAAATCAAATAACTTTTAATTGATCAAAACAAAAGTGTTACACCCTTATGTATAGGGACTCCAATCCAATTCCTAATTGAACTCCTACTTAGATCTCCTAATTGAACTCCTACTTAGACTCTTACTCCCTTAGACTCCTAATTGACTTGAGATTTGGTCTAGACCGGCCAACAGGGCCCAATGGCGGACCTGACTCAATAGATTAGGACCCGACCCGTTGGGGTCTTATCAGATCAAAACTGCCTGAAATGAACCTTTAACCCTATGTAGTACCTATGTAAGTGAATTCGAGCATTAATACCATATATATGTATTGTATCAAGATCCCATGTCACAGGAAAGTAGAAAAATGCCATGCATTACACGATCTCTACACTACTCTTACACAGCAAATCAACAGCTCATAATATCCGGCAAGCAAGAAGACGACGGTTAAATGCTTTTTTCCTGCAATTGAGAAAAAGGACAAGAAATAAAGCCTATCGCTAACGTGCGCAGACCAACCTGTTTCCAGGAACTCCTCGTACGCGGCCGTGGTGACGGAGGAGAAGGCAGCCGGGACGGCGCCTCGCGGCCACCCAGGTCCACGGACGACTTGGCCGACGCGGGAGGGGCGGCGAACTTGGCTGAGGAGTCGCAGGAGCTCGTGAAGTTCCCCTTGGGGCTCCCGCCCGTGGCCTCCGTCGAAGTTGAGGGCGTAGCTCAGGAGATCGTATTGGCAGGTCGCAGACCCCATCCTCCCCCATCCCCGCCGCCGTGGTGGTGCCGGTCGCAGTTGAAGCGTCGGATGACGGTCTTCCACAGCGGTCCGGCAACCATCTCCCACCACTCCTGCACCTTCATCGCGGCCCACAATTCGTCGGCGGAGGAGGGGTAGCGGGGGTGCGGACCATTTGACCCGGCTGCAGCAGAGGCAGGGGCCGAACAAATCGGGATCGTCGACCGGCTCCAGGGTAATATCCGTGGACTCCATGGATGATCCAATCCGATCTGGCTTAAGCAGTAGAGAGGCATCGATCGACGTTCTATTGATTCGATCCAATTCGCTGGTTCAGGGAAACTAGGGGATGGGATTCGATGGTTGCGCAAGAGAGAGAGAGAGAGAGAGAGAGAGGATACAATCGATCGCTCACCACCGTGTGTTTGCGCGAGTGTGTGAGAGAGAGAGAGAGAGGTAGAGGCAATCGTCGTTCTCTTCACCGTGCGTGCGAGAGGCGAGAGAGGGGGCAAAATCGTCGTGGTCTTCACCGTGTATTTGCGTGTGTGGGTGTAAGAGAGAGAGAGAGAGAAGAGCCTTGATAAGGTTGTCCATCGCATGATAACGGTGATGCAATCGGCATCACACGATTACCGAGACGGCCATGGAAATAAAAGGTGGGATTACAGTGTGGTGCATCGCACTCTCTCCAAATGATGACTATATCTAACCTGCGTTTACACAGTACATCAAGAACAGCATACAACGGTAAATAGATAACTCTGACAAATATTTATACAAACCCTAGCTCAGGTTTCATTACAACCGCCTCCCTCCCTACCAGGGAGAGCGAACAAGTTCGTCACACATCTAATCCAAATGGATGGTGTAAAAAGGCCCACGGGTACTGGAACTTGACGCTGGTTTTTAATTGCCAATGAACTATACAATACATTTGAATCAATGATCAAAATTTCCCTCTTTTGTTTAAGAACATATAAAGAGATCGAGTAGGCAATGTTTCCCACCTTGGTTCAGTATCTTGTGGCTAAGATAGTTTGAATACTCATAATCCTGGAGGGAAATTGTTGATTTGTCCTTGTTCCGACTTATCTTGGTTGTTGACTTTGTATACCATCCTTACTCGCATTGCCAGGGCTTTCTGAAATGGCAGAAGAAAACAGATTAACAATGACATATCCAGTTTTTACATAAGATCCCACCAAAATGTTGCTAAAAAAATGATTCAGAACATCATTTGATCCTACCAATACAAGACTTACCAAGTAGCAAGTTTTAAACTAGAATTGCACAATGTTGATTATGATGCATTATGACATCAGAAGTTCAGAAAGCTAAATGAATCCAACAAATTTACATACTTGGGTTCATTTTTCGTTTCAGATCAACTTAAGTATATGCATGAATTATTCGAGTTCATAGGTTATAACAATTTATCTACATGTCACTTTGATTTATTCTTTTAGCTTTCAGGTTATCTTTCATCTCATGTACCTTAAATTTGAACATAATATATCATGGCTCTCATGTTGACTTTGCAGCTTGCTTAATCTAGAAATGCACCTTAAATGATTGATGTCAACCGAAAATTTAACTCATGAAGTATGGAACTAACAATGATCCACAATAAGAAAGCTTTACAACATCTGGACCTCATATACCTGCCCATGCTGGCTATTAGTAACAGTTAAAGTTTGTGTGATTGTCCCATTGCCACTGGCCGGAAGTTGATTGCTGCTGGCTGGGTCTAAATGTAACTGGACAAACTGCAGAGTACATAAATGTCAACTATCATGAATCTATAGTGAAAAATTGACAGTTCAGAAACTGCTAGCCCATCCATGTCCAATGAAATTATGAAAACCTACTAAAGGCAATTATAGATGAAAAGCACAAACATAACCAAAATCAAAACGTTCATGAAATTCAACTATAGCATAACATATGCAGCACCACATTATGTTCCTACATCGATCCAACGAAACCTATAGAACCCTACCAAATTTTCACCTAACATGTGATTCATATCTCAAATATTATTATATAGTGATCATCGTTATCCTTATCCTTATCCTTATATACAGAAAGGTGCAAGGTTACATATTTCCATGTACATATCAGCAACGAACATACCTGAAGAGTACAAGGATAAATCATGACTAAGTGACAGAAACACCATCCAAGCAAGTAGTATACCTTACTCTGTTAAACATTCTTTTTTTTTTAGCTCAACAATTTCCAAATGACAACTGATCAAAATCTTAGGTGAGAAAAAAAGTGGGACAAGTGTTTTGTATAGAGAATTAACATGTCTAAGAATGTTTATTGTTTCAGACACCTCCACAAGGACAAATCTGATAAATTATTGTTTGCAAGGAATGCATTTTTAAAATGAAAAGAAGGAAAACCCTGAAAGAAAGTAAACATGATAATGCAAAAAAAAGATACGCCCAGTTAATTTGTTGAAGTACCTTCGGGACAGCTGCTTGAAAAACAAAATCTGTATAAGCATCAGATGACATATTTACAAATGTAGCATGAATTTTGCTAACATGTGGTCTTTCAGGCTGCTTTGTGAAGCTGAACATGATCTTCAAGGTGCTGCTCTCGAAAGCAGTGATAGATGGATAAACTGGAGTTTGAGACCCTGTTCAAGCACAAAGGTAAGCTCACCGTAATTTTTAGTGCTCTATCAACAACACTAATGATCAAGCAAATTTACCTGGAAGAGATCCATTTGATGGTAAACCATCCAACAAATCCATTACCTGGATGGTGGTAGGAGTAGGCTTGGTTGTTGGTGCAAATCCTAAAGTAAAATTTTACTTTAGAGCCTAGAAAAAGAAAATCTGAGGACAAATGCCTCATGATTCAGTATTTGAAAACTTAGTCAACTGTTACCTTGGTTGGGGACAACTTTAGGTGCAGTATCGTTCGGAACAGGTGTTCCAATAGATAATAGATCCATAAGAATATCTGTACCCCCCGATGGAGCAATGCCTTGATATACAAGAAAACAATCCTATCAATATTCCACCAAATTAATCAAAGTTGAAAGACACAAGTTTCTTTTAATATGTAAGTGGGGTAAATGCATGCTCACAAACACATCACATATTTGTCAGAATATTTAAATATATCCTGGTATATGGAGTTTTTGATTGATTATCGATAAAAAAAGAACAATAATTACATGCTGTCAGAATGGTGTGTGCCAACTGGCATCCACCGGTCCAATCATACTCTGTTAACAAACTATACGACTGAGTATCACTTTGTATTCCACTTTTGTATTATTTTTCATTGAAAGATGATGGTACAGTTCAGTTCTCCGGTTGGCATCTAGTACCATTCTAATTCAACAAGTTGCCAAAACCAATACTATGGATCAGAATTTAGCACCTTGCTTGCCTCATATAAGTGTGTGATTACTCAAAGCTATACCATATATAACATAATTGACATACACAGCATTGCAAACCTTTAACTATCACATTATTTAAATAATAGTATTGCATTATTTAATACATAATTGACATATACCCTACTTATCTGATATCTGCAACATCTTGTCTTCATAGTTATATATATATCTGTGCTTCAATGTTTAACTATAAACTGACTTATCACGAAGAAAATTCTGTTAGAGAAGCAAAGATCATAGCTATTCACACTTTGCACTATGTAACATAGAAAGAAGAGATTTTTGTTACAGTCTCATGTCTGTTTAAGCCATTGGATTTACATACTGAAGTGCTGACAAATGGGAACTTTTGCCAACCAAAGCCTCGATACTGAGGGGTCCAAAGGTTCCCACACCTGCCTTTGCAACAAAAGCAAAGGTTGCACTTGATTCAATAATTTACAAGAAATATGAGTGATTTACAATTGTTACAAACTGCATAACATATTGTTCAGCTATGATCCCTTTAGTCGCTGGTGGTTTTGGCCTTTGGCATTTAGCTATTATTGATGGATGTTGACTTTGGCATACTTTTTTGAATATGTGAAAGGTAGAAAATATACTAATTATATAGCATATACTTAGTACAGGAATTTCTCAAATTTGGTTGTTTGAAACTCTGAATTATTCTGTCGCCCGCAAGGTGAACTTTTACTGCTACTTAGAATTAAAAATATTGAACTGACATCTTCATCAACACATAACAAAAGACGGTCAAATTAATTAATTAAAAATATTGGACTGACATCTTCATCAACAAATAACAAAAGACGGTCAAATTAATTGATGCAAAGAACAAATCAACCTAATACATGTAATCATAAATCAGACTATTTATGCAAACACAAATAGGAACTCAACGTAAACATGTAAAAAATGTATACAAAAGTAGGAATCTTATATATGAAAGAAAAATATTAAAACCTGAGGATGGTGAGTTTGTCAAGCCAATGCCCAAGAAGTCATGCAGAAAATCATTAGAGGTTGAAGTAGGAACTGATGAATCATCAGAACCGAGATCAAGTAAATCAACCAAGGGAGCAGCAGGTGGTTTCGTGACACCATTTGGAAATTTAAGTGTAGTTGCAGTTGAAGATGGTTGGCTAGATTTATCAGCTACAATGTTTGCTTGTGAAGAGCTAGCTCTCTTCCCAATATAAGCTGGCTCATCCAGAACAGGCATTCGCTCAACCAAAGAAGATCTGCATATGCACCAATTATTCTGAAAATTAAAGTATAAGATTTTATGTGAAATCATACTTGTACTAAACTAATTGCTTACTTTATGTTTTGATGTCTCTGGATTATAGAGTTGAATTCAATTGCTCTTTGTTGCAATTCAAGTGCCACACTTCCTTTATGCATTGTAATAATCTGTTTTATCCTCCTGAACAATTGATTGAGAAAAAGGTTAAGACCAGAAATCCTATAACATCATAATGTAGATACAACAACAACGAGTTGTTGCAGATAGATTCATTTCAATGATTAAGAGCATATAAAGAAATTGTGGGAGGAAAGAGCTATCCACTGACAACTAATCTTTTCCTGACTCAATGAAACAGACAAAAATTTCCTTTGAGTAGTGAGATACAGGTAAACGCTATTGTTAATAGTTGTAGAAAACAGACATGTAAAATGCCTCACAAGATAAATAGAACTTCAAGAATATGTAGCAAAAAGAATAATGGGTTAGGAAAATTTAAAGATGTACACTGACATTCAGAATAGAAGAGAGATTTTTCAGACTAAGAAACAAAACAAGCACAACAATACAAAATTATTACTTTTTAATTGGCATGATTTTACATAGGTATAATTTGTCATATTCAAGCAATTACTTCGTATGCATGATACATGTGACTGCATAAAACTAGACCAAGAACTGGAAGTCCAAAACAGTATGCATGAACCTTATGACCAAACTATTAAATTTCCACCTGAGACTGCCTGACACATATAGCAGATGGACTTTCTTAGGTGTCTTGATAGGTGCGGAGAATTCCTCAAATATTCTGCTTAGTTTGGACAATAAAAATGAGCTTAAAAAATCATACAGAATTCCTTCAAGATTCTGTAAGTTTGGACTTGAAAAATGAACTCCCAAAATCACCAATCTATTTACCAGTATTAGATCTCAAACTTCGGTTTTGCAGATGTATCATATTGATTTACAGTATCATCACATCGAGGATCCCGACCCACCGACTATAGAATACGACAAACAGATATATGTTCTTATACAATCATTTGTTATGCATAATTGCTTAGATTGTCTTCACTCTCTATTGCACGTCAATTCATATATATCGTTTTACAGTCTAAACCAGGTAAATTATGTGAACTTACACCTTATTAAGTAGGAAAACCCATAAAATATGAGATATTTAGGGTTTCAGATGGCCAAAATCCTAAAAAAAAACATACCAAAACCATGTCGACATAATGTGTGTTGGTGCAGTTGGCACGTATCAGTCCCATACTGGTCCATCCAAGGGCCAGTATGGTCTGATATCCAAAATAGGAAACCATTGGTATAAAATATATTTTTTTTCCAAAAAGAAAGTGATGATCCCTAACATCAAATAAAAAGACACTTAATTTACAAAAATGAAAACCAAGGAATAAAACAATTCACAAACATTGAAACCTACAAAAGAGTTGTTTAATAATTTTTAGTCTACAAAGATATTTGGGAATAACTCTGACCACCCAGAACAGGCTGGATAATATAAGAAGTGCACCAAGGACTTTTGAGTGCTTTTGTAAACCAAACAACCAAAAATTGGGAGTTTGTAACCCAAAAACAAATGTTCACTAAATGCACGTGTAATTAAGTAGTGGATTATATGTGTTTTCACAAACAAGCTACAGGGTGAAAATGATTTCATTCTGAACAACCAGAAAAAGGAAAAGAGTAGGGGGGGAAAATCCATAACCTGATAAACTGATTGATGCTATGTTAAACTCATAAGAGAGCTATAGCACATGTATACTTAACACAAAGCTACAGATATGTAAATAGGATCCACAGAATTCAAATGATTATTTTGGAAATTTCTAGAAATAAGAAGGTTGTAAAGATTATCTAAATTAAAAAAAAGATGCAGGTGATCAATTCTGTAATGGAGCTGTTAAATCTACCAGATACCACAACATATATTCTGACTTGTAATGCACATAAATGAACTCAAGCTTGTAAATGTGGCAAAATGACAATATACCAAATGAAGAACATACTCTGAGGTTGGTGGAAATCGCGATGAAAGCTTCAGAAGTGCAATCAAGGACATTGATCGAGTTGCAATATCTGACGAATAACGTGTTAAACAGGCCTCCAAAACATCCACGGCATCAGATTCTGTCACCTGCAATAATATATCAAGCAGGTGGTGCCTACACAAGGATTAGAAAGAAGGCAATATAGTAAATGAAACTAAAAAGTAGATGCTACCAAATTCCTTTTCTTGGGGGTTTAATTAACAAGGCAAGAGTGGATATTACCAACCAGGAGAAGAATCTGCAGTCTATAGAAGATTAAAGAGACCAAGGAACATGGTGACGGTAAAAGAATAGTATATGTCAGGAAGAACTGTAGGCCCATTCACTATGCTGCATTCTAAATTGGCAATACCTATTCGCACAAGTCTGTGGATAGAAGATGAGCAAAGTGCTAACGAGCATCTAAACCTCAAATCAGTTGTATCCTTGATTTTGAATGTAGAAACTATGAACCAAAATTTATCAGACACTTCATTATGTTGGCTATCCATAAAAGGCTGACATAAAGAAATGCTAGTCATATCTGGGCAAATATTAGAACCTAAAAGCAAATACACAGTTCTAATTATCAGACAATATTAGACCATTTCCCAACAAGAAACCTGATAGACTACCAGCTTGAATTTTGTGTAATGACTCTTAAGTTAGAATGTCAAATAATGATGGGACAACTAGAACGTTGAGAAAAGCAGCACATAAAGAATCCTTAATTACCTAACAGATGAAATGAAAACAAAAATATACAAGCACAAGCGAAAGACAAAATTGTGGAAGTTCAGAAATGCATCTCTGAGTTTGCTTGGCTCGAATAGGAGTGTCAATAACACCAACCATGTCTTAGAATAATGGAAGATAACAAATCATCAACTTGATAAATTACAAGCTAAGTAACAGGAGAAACATCATGGTTGTTAGTAAACAAAAAAGGAAAGGAAAATTTGTGCACTTACGGTCATTGGTTCCTCAACTTCCAACATCCCAACATTATTAACCAGCATCTCGCCATATTCTCCTAAGCACCATACTGTTACTCGTACTAAACTTACCTAGGAAACAAATTCATGACAACTATAAAAAATAAAAAAACAAACCCAAATGTTAGAAAGCCTCAACATCGACATAGTAGTCTCTACCTGTTCAGATGACGTTCGGAATGCCCTGTAAAGTGACCTCACAGAATATCCTTGAAGATCAGGTGCATTACTTATTGCAACTATAAGAGCATGCCACACATCATCTTTCACAAAATTCCCTCCCTAAGCATCACAACATTGACAACATTAAAGAAGATGCATTGTGATCAAGAAAAATAAAAAGGTTAAAAGAAATAAATTCTTAGGTGGTACAGAAAGAAATTCAACATCTATTAGACTAAAAAAGGCCTATAGTAGCAGTTGGCAAATAAAACAATTGAAATTATCCAACAAAATGCAAGAAGGAAATCCATCAGATTATATTTAAACTTTATTAAGTTTTGCATTGTCAAAGAAATTATATATATATATATATATATATATATATAATGGTGTGTTACTATAGTGCCTAACAAATTCTAAGTTCTAAATATATGCCAAATGCATTTAATTGAAATGCAGCCACTTGTCAGAGTGCCATCTCTGATGTGATCAACTCCAATCCATAGTAAACTTGCATTGAGTTCAGAACAGATTCCATAAGGATAGTCTATTTTGGTAGATAGGTATTACTTCCAAGGAAAATTACAGGTATAAGGAAGTAAATTATGCTATAAAAATACAAGCATAGTTAAGATGGGTACTAATTTCAGTACCAAGAAGGATAGATGGTTATCGTATAAGACATACTGTACCAGAAATGGCAAGCATGACCTGACAGCAGCACAAGTCAATTCCCCTCCAAAATATTGGGAAGGGACCAGTAACCCCACCCCAACAATATTGGAGCTGAATGATAGATCTCTTCCCTGCTCATGGCTGACACAACACTAACCCATGATTGGCATGATACCATTAGACCTTAATCCTTGCTTGACATTGAAAAGAAGAAATTTAATAGTGTAATTTGTATACAACTGCTTTAATTCAGGAAATATAAAGTATGGCAAGCTTATCATTGTATTGTGACAAGAAAACTCATGAGCTTTTCAAACATACAGCTCTTACCTGACTTTTTTCTTTTCCTATAGGCAAGATGTGAAGTACAGGACACCAATATCACCTTAAGAAACATAGTGATTGAAGGCTTAAATCATGCTTGTGGAGCAAGCACAAGCATCTTAGTTTGTACCTCATGTGATTACAGAGTGATGCTATTGAAACATGTCAATTGTAGCTCTCCTTACAAAGCCTCGTAGGGCTAGGGAGCAAGGGACATCCTGCTGCCCGAGTTCAATAACAGTGATTCCATACCCTTGGAGAATCATTTCAGTGTTCATCAACTTAGGTTGAGTACCATAAATTTGGCATAAAAAACATTAGCAAGGTCTTATCATGGGAATCGAGAAGCATACTGAATCGAATAAATAGCATTTACCAACCAACACTGAAACTCTTAATGTCAACAGCAAGCAACCAAGCTTAAATTAGATGAAGTCGTAGATCATGAGGCAAACCAAGCTTGCAAAGTTTCACTTACTGATATAGCATGTTCAGACCAAGGATAGGATTAGTATCACCACAATAGTGCAAGATCAAAGCATTAAATTCATAAATTTGATAGTAGCATCATGCACTAGTTTACCCTTTTTCGATAATTAAACAAGTCAAATGCAAATCATATATGATGGACAAAGTGGTTTTCAGAATAAAGTTTTTTATTAAGAGCACCTGAATTTAGATAATATGTGAATCATGAGAAACAAAAGGACCTCACCAATGAATTAGTTTAGGTCAATACAGCAGACAGATCAGAGACATGTTAAACATTTCTGAACTTTCACATATCCTAAGAAATTTTGAATAGAATTTGTAAGTAAAAGAAATGGTGCTCTATATTCTCGTCACTGAGAGACCATGGGAAGTTAGATATATGCAGAATTCCCCCATAATACAAACCAAGGTTAAAAATAGAAATTCACAATGCATCATGACCAAGTCTATGATTAAGTTAACCAGTTGATGAAAAATCTATTAATAAATATAAACCAAGAATTTTCACCACATCATGAAATTGAGTAATGATATATCATGTTGCAAGTTGGAAGAAGAAAAAGAGAAAAAAGATGATAAAGATTTACCTAAAATCAGTTTTATCCAAGGTTCACCATACCATACAGTACCAGCATACCAATATCAGCTCGGTATGGTACGATATGCCAGTACTAAGCGATACACACAGGTGTACCACTCGATATATATAATATAATATAAAGAAAAATTTAAAAAAAGGGGGTGACGTCGTCTCGTTCCTTCTCCCCACACCGGGAGGCGTTTCTTCTCCCCGAAATCGCCCACGCGCGACGGATCGCGTGGGTGAAAAGCAATGCCAGACTCCAAGTTTTTCTTCTCCCTCTTCTTCTTTCTCCCTCCCTCGACTGACACCACCCGAAATCGACCGCTGACGATCGAAATTAACCATTACCGATTCATTTCGAGTGGTAACGGGGCGAAAACAGCCCTAATCGACGGTCCCACCACGTAGCAGGTGGTCCACGTACCGGTCAACTGGCAAACGGGTACATACCACCCGTATCGGGCGGTATGATTCGAAATCGTGGACCTTGGTTTTATCAACATGAACAATTTAGACATGGTGCAAGGTTGATACCTTAATGAGTCCTACATTGAAAGAAAGGGTTCTAGTGATGATAATCAAAGAGCAAATAAGCCAAAAAATAACAGTTTGTGCTCAAGCATTCTAGGCCAAGTGGCTATTGGCTCACCACCAAGTTTTTGGGCCAGTGAGCATATTGGCTTAAGTCACAGCAGATGGTAACAAAGTGGCCCAACTAACATAAGTTTTTCAAGGGCTACTATGAATGATGCAAGAGGCACATGTTAAACATGGAAGCATTTATTGGATCATAGGTCTCATTTGCTGCTTATTAAACAACGACTCTAGGTTCCTTGACAAGCATGTTGATCATTTGAATTGGGAAGATTCTGAGATCTCGATTGGTCCCAAACTGAAAGTAAGGGGGAGATTATGATGTTCTGAAGAGAAGATGTAACAGCTGGTAACTAGGGTTGAAGCATTCTGCCCCATATGATTATGAACTTATTCAGCGGAATTATTGGACAAGTGGACCTATCAGATGGGATCATGACAGCAAGTGCAATGTATCATCACAAAGAAAAGCAAAAGACATCTTGTAATTCTGGAATAATGATGCTGGAATCTTAAAGTGCGTTGAACTGTGTAACATTAAGAACAATGATTTAATATTAACAATCTGGCAAAAATCAATCAACAAATAATATTCATAGTTTTGCAACTTTATATAAAACAAAACAATTCAATGAACTACTACTCATCACATACCAGAGATAAAACCTTCAACATCTGATCAATATACCATTTCTTTTCTTGAGAAAACCTAGAGAAGTAAGAAACATTAGTTGTCACTAGGACTTAAGACATGATATACTCCATAAGCTACTAATATATTTGATGGTCACCAAAGATGCAAGAATTCTGTAAGCAATTTTGCCATTGTATCCTACAAACCTAATCATAACATGGTTAAAAAAATCTGCAAACATTATAACTTCAAATTGAACAGTTCATTTATGACACAGGCACACTAAGAAATATGCATTAGTCAAAGTAAGACATGGAAAAAAGCATGCTTATGGATGAAAATACTGTAGAATTGGAGACAACATTAAAAAGATCTTTTTAAGGTGAACAAAAGGTAAATTGACCAAATTAAATTGATAAATAACAGTAAAAAGAAGACACCTTTGCAACCAGTGAAAAAAAAGACTACTGAATTTCAATGAATACAAAAGAAACTCAAAGGGCATAACTAGGCCAACAAATTCTATGGCTGAAATATTTCAAGGACAGCTTCAAAATGATATGAGGCGCAAACCAACCAAATACTATAGCTGAAGTATTTTATAATGTTCAACTAATACTCTTCTCAAGTCTCAACTAAAGCTCAAAGTGAAGACTTGAAACCAAGTCAAAGTTTGCCTATAATAAAAAAGAATTCACAATTGCATTTGAACTGATGCATGAAAATTTAGACGTTATTTTCATTTGTATGGTTAAAATCAAAGTCAATAATTCACTTACTTTTCAACAATCAAGCAAATCTTAGCAGTCAGATCTCCCTTGAAATCTTGATCACTCACTTCCAGATAGTCGATAAGCTCTTTTGTCAAAGGCTTAGCGTTTGTATCATTGACTAACAGAAAAACAAGTTCAAGAGCCCTCTTTCTAATTGAGGCATCAGAATCCTGAAAGTTGAAGCAACAAGAGATAAATAAAGATGGATAAGCATTATCAAGGAGCTTTAGTTCCATCTACAGTGAACAGAAAAGACCAAATGTAATATGCATGTTGCTTTCAAGACATAAATAAAGATGGAAGATAATGATAACTGCAAACTTAAGCACCAGATTAGCAACAAAAGCTATAGAGAACAAAATGGAACCATGACAAGAAAACATAGTTAATACACTCAACCGAAAGCTATATCATACATATAAATCACAAATGACCAAATTGTATAAGAGCTTTATTTTTACTTCAGGAAGAAATACAGCACTAAATCAATAATCCAAATAGATAGTCAATACAACTATTCTCCTTATGAGAACATGGAAATGAAGAAACAAATTATAAAATGTCTTATTCACAGAGGGGGGAATTACTCCTTCGAATGTACTAGAAGTGAATTGTGAAATTTTGATGATGAAAATAACAAACTAGAAGCACACAAATAACATTTACTATTGTTGCTGGATAAGGATTAGCAAAATCATAGAAAACATTCAAATTGTTTCATGATGCAGTCCTTACAGAGAAGCATCAACACTAAATACTACCTCAACAATCTAATTTGGAAAAAGTACATTTCAGTTTATAAAACATATATTTAACATAATAGTACCTTGACACATTCAAGAATTGTTGTTCTGTGCCTCTGCACTGCCTGAGAATCTACTGCAACAGCTTTCATAAGCATGTTCAGGGCAACATATCTGAACCAAAAACAAAAGAAAAATATATCAACACAACAGTCTCTATTGGAGTTCGAAAACTATATTAGTAAAGGAGACAAAGGAAAGACAAAACATTGGTCTTCCTTATAGCCACATGCCCTGTACAGATCACCAGTTGGCATGGCACCCCGATTCTAGTGCCTAATATCCAACGCAATAGCAGGGCCAAGTTCAGCAGAAGGTCATGATCCAGAATGCTAGGTAGATGCTCTGGAACTCTGAAATATGATATTGGGCAACTCCTTTCTTCCCAAAATTGCCACAATATATATATTTCTAAGAACTCTATCATAAGCCTTCTTTTAGTCAAAATCTAAGTAGGTATTTTCAATAAAAAGCTTCAATAATTTGGTCTTCCTAGTATAAAACCAGACTGGTTATCAAAAATGCACTTCTCAGGTAATGTTTGTTTAGTATACAATATTATTGATCTGAGTTGGAAATTAATGACACCTGAGTAAAGGATCACCTTCCCTAATTACAAAGTTTAAACCAAGGTTCGTTGTACCGGTCCATACCAGCGTACGAGCTGAGCTCAGTATGATATGGTATGCTGGTACTGAGCGGTACGCATAGGCATACCGCTCAATATATATATATCGGTATGGTACGGTATGCTGGTACTGAGCGGTACGCATAGGCATACCGCTCAGTATATATATACATATATATATAAGGTTTGACATACCGATCCATACCGATGTACCGAGATTATCTCGAGGGGTGGTACACACAGTGCATACCGCCCGATATATTAAAATATATTATAATTTTTTTATAATATAATATTATACAACATAATATTAATATATTAAAAAAGAAAAAAGAAAAGGGGCGATGTCGCCTCGATCTTTCTCCCCGCCTGGGGAGACATTCCGTCTCCTCGCGGGGGAGAAAAAGCGCCCGCAGGCGAGGGCGGCGACGACACGGGGAAAGGAGGTACTTCTTTCTTCTTCTTTTTTCTTCTTTTCCTCTTCTTCTTCTTCTACTCTTTTTCTCTCTCAATCGATCGCCGACGGTCGATTTCTCCCTCAATTGACCGCCAATTTCTCCCTCAATCGGCCACCGATGGTCGATTTTTGGCGGTACCGCCCTATAATGGGCGGTCCACGTACCTATAACCTGGTGGGCCTGTATGTACCACCCATACCAGGCGTTACAGATCGGAATTGCAAACCTTATATATATATATATATATATATAATAAATCAAAAAACAAAAAAAAGGGCGGTGTCGCCTCATTCCTCTTCTTCTTTCTCCCTCCCTCGGCTGATACCGCCCGAAATCGACCATTACCGGTCGATTTCAGGTGGTAATGGGGCAGAAACAACCCCAATCGACGGTACCACCCCAGTAGCGGGTGAACCGGTACATACCGCCCGTACCGGGTAGTACAATTCGAAATCACTGACCTTGGTTTAAACTATCACCACACTCATAAACTACACTTTCCCTGTGGCCAAAAGTTAGGTAACTCAAAGCAATATATATTAGTCGCAAGCCAAACTAAAAATATTTAAAATCTCTCAAATCATGCCTTAATCGACATGTACCTTCGGTGAGTAGGATTCACCCTTTTGAATGAGGATATAAGCAAATTCAAGGAACCACGTAAAACAATACAATACATCTAATTTTAAGCACAAGCCATGTTTATCTCAATCCAAGGCTTCAAGATTAGCATGTGCATGAACGGAGGAAAGATGTATTTCATTCTTTTCAAGAACACCTGGTTAGTGTATTGAAAACTTTAATGAATAAATAATTAAAGCTAAGAAAATGTCACATCTAATAATACTCAAATTTGATAGAATATTACGAAAAGATAACCTGATGTTGTTGTCACGATTAGACAAAAATCTACCCAGGATATTGATTGCAAGCACACGCAAACCACTAGTAGCTTGTATACCCATTATAGTTTCAACACATTCATATAAAATAGCATTGCCAGCATTTTTGTTTGATTCGGTTTTTGAAGCAACCTATAAGACGAAAATGTAGCACATGTAAGAACTTCAAGACTTAATACACATCAAATATAATAGGTAATAATCAGCTATCATGCCAGTTCATAGAACAAGTAACCACTTCCAATCATGGATTAAGCAAAAGAACATAACTTGACCACTTTAGACAACTACAATCAATGAACATGAGAAATTGAAGGATGGTTGATGAATATTGTTCAACATCAGAAATGACATAGCTTATTCACAATTTCACATCACCATTCAAAACTCCAAATTCTTTGCTTTTTTTTGTGCAAGACTTTCATTTTATTACCAAGATACCATTATCATCTTCGATCATCTAGATTACAAGGATAATAATAGAATGGAAATTGATACTTAAATTTTACAAAAGAAAGGAAGAGCAGAATGAACAACATTTGGAGAGCGACAATCATTTAGGACTCCATAAGGAAACAATTTAGACAAGGAACAAGATTTCATCGAGGAAAGGAGATCACATCCATCGTGCACTAATTTCTACACAACACTACATGCTTACCAGTGTTTTCAAAAGGTGCTCCGGCCCTTGCCTAGACACTCAGCGAGGCGAGACGAGACCTAGGCGCCTCATAACAGGTCTAGGTGAGGCGTTTGAAGAACACGCCACTCGCTCATGTGCCTGAGCCCAAGCACTCGGCGACTCAGGCGTGCGCCCAAGCCAAACGAGTTCAACACTGGTCAACTCAATTGGCTCAACCAAACCAACTCACAACTTCTCTCTCTCTCCCTCCTCCCCCCTCCCCAAAAAAAATAAAAAAACAAAAAAAAACGTAGCCCCACACACCCGACCTAGTGAAAGGAACCCAGCAAAACCCTAGCTATTGTTTGTTGCTTTGTCTGCCCTACAGCATCGGAGCATCTACCTCTTCCTATGTACATTGTTAGATATGCGCCTCCTCCATCCTACGCTACAAAACCACAAGCTTCCTCTGACTTGCAATATCGTCTACAACAACGGTGAATAACTTCCTCTTGTGGCAAAGGTAGCCTCTGGAGATTGACGAGTAGCTTCCTCGCACACAGTGGCCCTCCAATAATGTCTACTTCTAGTAGTAACTCTCTTTTTCTCCTTGCCATCACACTTTCCCTTTTTCTCTTTCCCCTCCTTCATTGTCATCATTTCCCTCCCCATTGAGCCTCCTCGAACCTCGACAACTCCCCTCTCCCTCCTACTTGATTCCTTCTCCCTCTTCTCTTTGTTGCTTGCCCCTCTCCTTCCCTCTTGTTGTCCCCTCCCTCCTCATTGTCGCCTCCCTCCCCTCCCTCCTCTTCCTTCTCCTCCCTACCATCTCTCCTCACAACCGACAAACATCGGACTTCCCCTCTCCCTCCTCGTCGAACCCCTTGTTCTCCTCCTACCTGATTCCTCCTCCCTCTTCTACTTCTCTTTGCTTCTTCCCGCTTTCCTTTCCTCTTGTCATCCCCTCCCTCATTCTCCTCCAATGTCGCCCTTCCCCCTCATTCCTCCTCCTCCCTAACAGCTTCACACCCAACCGATAGCTACCAAGCCACCTCAGACCCTATCAAACTCCTCCTACCCAATTCCTTCTCTCTCCTCCTCCCTCTTCTCATTAATATTATATATAATGTTTTAATATTTGTGAATGCCTCACTTTACTTGCCACAAGCGTTCTGGCACCTTCGTGCTTTGTAGTGCCTAATGCTTTTCAAAACATTGATGCTTACCACATGCCTACACAAGTACCAACATTTTTTCATGTGCCAAAATGTCAGTCTTTGGTTAAATGCATAATTCTAGGTGACTGAATTTGATACTAATGTTAAATTTGTAGAATTTCAAGTCACTTCCTATGCCATTCAGATTTTGTAAGCTCCATCAAACTCAGAATTGCTTTAAGTTTTAGTTTCTGATCATAAACAAATAAAATCGTGAAACCATGACCAGGGTCCTTGTTTAAAGCTTCAACTGCCCATTCCACTCAATTTTACTTGACCGAATTTCAGTCTGAAAGGGAGACATGAAAAGGATGACAGGGCATGCAAAAGATCTCGAATGTTGCAACTTGCAAAACATACATCTTTTCCGTTAGTTCTCCGAAAACTATTTTGAATATTGAGAAATGTTTTACCTAAGAACTATTGCAAATAAGAACAACAAGAACTAAAGCTCATTTTCAATCTGAAAATTGTTTCCCAAGACTTTTCTCATTATCATACAGAAGTAACTTGTGGAAAACCCATCATATTCATATACAAGAATATGTATGTGCAAATATGCCTCTGTATGTACAGATCTATCTCAGATCACACATAAAAACTTTGGATATGAACCTAGATATAACATATCTGGGCAAGCATATATGTCTGGATTTATATTTCTAGCAGGTTTCATTATACAAGGCCTTGTATGCATACGATTATAATACACATCTCAGGAACCACATAGAAGCAAGGATCTTCAAAATTCAGAACATGTTTAGAATAAAGAGGGAAACTTACCTGAGCAAGGATGTCATTTATATATTCGCTGGTATCTGAATCTCCTTGGCCCAACATTCGCATCAGCCTAAGCAGTCGAATGTGTAAGAAAGGATCTGTAATCCCAGCAATGTCATACTCAGGTGCATATGGACTGTTTGAGACATCTCTCAATATTCGAACCAATCCCTCTGTGCAGTTCTATAATTAAGATGGAAACTAATTTACAGTATGAACTGTATTTAACTATAAGCCTAACAGTTGCAAGCAAGCTGAATCCAGGAAAAGCATCAACCAAAAGAAGTATATAGCATAATGTAAAAGTTTCAAAAGAAACAATAAAATTCAGCTGAAGCAGGTAAAAAGAGGTTCCATTACTCAATATTTTGCAGAATAAAGACATTTAAGTTCTCACACCATATATAGAAACTCTGAAGGACAAATATTGTTGAAATGTGGTATGCTATCATAAATGAGAAACTTGAGCACAAAAAGCCAATTATAAGATAACCTTTTCCCAACTCATATGATATGATCCAATTAGTTGATCATAAATCTGCCAAGGATCCTTTTGTTATTCATGAAGGACCGATAACAAGAGCTAAAGCTAAAAAGATGAAAAAAGTCATAACTTGTTCATTGGAAGGCATTTGGAAGGAACAAGCTGGTCAAGATTTAGTCAAAATTCTATGGATACAAGAAGAGCCAAAAAAGGTCAACATGATTCAGATAAGTCCATACCATGAAGAGAAAGTCCAGCCTTGAAGGAAGTACGAAATTTAATCCATATTTTAAAGAATAAAGGCAATTCAGCCATGGTGGACCATATTTGAAATTGTGGACAATTTTATTTTGGATTTTTCAAGGTAGAATTCATGAATGATCTACATTCATGAATTGGGAATATGAATGTTATTTAATGTATTTAATTGGTTCTTTTTCTTTGTACTTTGCCTTGCTCTATATAAACAAGGCCAACTCTCTTTGTAAAGAACAACTTAGAGAAATATAATCATCTTTCAACACCAGTGTGTGTTTGTTTTTCAGTTCTTGCATGAACTTTGGAACTTATCAAGTTTTTTTGCTTGTGACGTTCAAAAACCCTAAATCTTTGCTTTTCCTTTTAATTTATCAAACTTTTTAGTTTGTGGCGTTTATGGGAATCAAAGTGTTGTTCTAATCTTTTATCATTTTTCTCTTTGATAAAGTGATTAGAATAGTTCCTCTTACTTCAATCTTGCACGATCCGTCATGTTTCAATTCGTTGGAGGGTGTCAATTTGCATTCCATATGTATCGTAGCTCTTTAGCTATTGGGGTGTGTGGTTGCTGAGTTGATGATTTCCACCATTTCGTATCAGAGCTCGGCTCAAGTTTGAGGTTTGCATATCCATTTATTTGCTATCTTTTAGCTTTTCTTTTTCTCTTCAACATCATAGTTATAATTGTTGTTATTCCTTCATTATTGAGCTCTTATTCTTCTTCTTCGTTTATCCACAATTTATAGTATAAAAAAAGAAAAGGAAAGAAAAGAAAAAAATAGAAAGTTAAAAAAAAAAGAGAAAAGCAAAGGATAAAAGAAAAAAAAAGAGAAAGAAAATCAAAGGTAAAAAAAAGAAAATATCTTTTTTTGGTGGTAAGTAAAAGATTAGAATTATAGATTCAAGAAATTCTTGCAAATTATAGAATTCAATCTTGTTCATTTAATTCTTGTTCCGGTTTGAAAATCTCTCTCTCTTCAATTCCAGAATTTTTTTTTTTTCAGTTCATTTGATATTTCAATTCTAATTCTTGAATGATCGAGGTGTAATACATACACCTTTAAATTGGCCTCTTTTTTTTTGCTTTTATACCTACCCAATTTCACTATCCTTGAATTGTCATACTCTGAATTATTTGTTTAGGTACCTTAGTTCATCTAAGAACCCAAAGAACAAAACAAGAGAGGTAAAAGGCAAGCGTGATGAGATCAATACCGAGAAAAGCCAAATCTTGAGTGAGACACTTGAGAGAGTATTGGTGAGGTTGTTCTAATTTTGTTTTTCAGGTTTTAACGTGTCTAAAGAAAAAGAAACGAGTTCTACATCAAATGATCTTTTGATTCAAGCAATGCAGCAACAATTTGAACGTATGTTCAAAATAATGAAAAATGTAAGAGATCATCTAGATAGGCATGATGATGCAATTAATAAATTACAAGGAAGACCACAGCGTGGGACACAACCAACCTTTGTCAATGATGAATATGATGGAGTAGAAGACACGGATGATGACCAAGTTACTCTAATTGCTCAAAAAATTAATCCTAGGAGACAAACTAGGAGAGGACGTTTTGATGGTATGGATAGAAAACTTGGCAGCATCAAAATGAAAATTCCTTCTTTTCAAGGGAAGAATAATTCAAAAGCCTATTTGGAGTGGGAACGATTAATAGTAAGATGAAATTTGCATAAAGAGGATCTACGTCGAGCATTTAAAAACCATAAGATAGTTAGACATCAGAAAATATTACATTCGCAAGTCTCATAGTATCTACATTATGTTTCTTAGATCCAAAAAATGATGTGTTCTTGAGTGCAGAACTTAGATGACAAGTATATAATTTTGACCATATTTATTTCTTTGCAAGCACTAACTATGAATATAAGTGGAAGCCATGTTGGCAAGCCCATTCATGCTAATGATATGATACATCAACTCATTGCCAACTTGGCAAAAAGCCCATGCCAATGGGCCCTGGCTGAGGTATGTGTTGTGCTATTTCACAGCAACACATTGTGAATCTTAAAACATTGTATTAAACCAATTAAACAAGGAAGAACCTAACTACATTATCAAGTATATCCTTAACAACCGCTAATAGCTTTACAAATTTCAATATGCTAGATACTTAAAATGATCAACTAAACGAAAATTGTAAAATGCATTATAAGAACTTGAGCAAAGGATCCGATACAAACACATCTATATCATTGGCACAGCTAAACTACTATTAATGTATGTCCATGACCATGGTACCTTCCTCAAATAGTTGCTGGCCTCCACACTGACTTTACATAGATCTGTACAAAGCTGAACTCCAGCTATTAAAACTCCATGGTGCTTTTCCTTCAACAAAGAAGCTGCAGGACTCAAAAAGTTTTCTGCCAAGTCTGGAACTTTTCTTATAATCCTAATAGAGCATAAGGCAGCCTAGAACCAGAAATCAGATTCAGTTCAGCAAGATTGCATGATACTTTTAAAATATAAAAAAAAATTACACAAATGCTTTTGCATCTATTTAAATTATACATGGAATCTCTAAAGTCTAAACACATACAAAGGACATCCAACTACAGAAAAAAACAATTGAGACCAAGGTTTGACTTACTGGTCCATACCAATGTACCGAGTTTAACTCAGTGCCGGCACGGTACCAGTACCAGGCAGTATGCACAGTGCATACCGCCAGGTATATTAAAATATAATATTAATTTTTATAATATAATATTATATAATATAATATTAAATGTATTAAAATATTAATAAAAAAAAAGAAAAGCTTGGAGACATCGCCTCAACCTTTCTCCCCGCGCGGGGAGACGTTCCGTCTCCTCGCGTGGGAGAAAAAGCGATGGCGACCTGCGGGCAACGATGACGCGCGGCGACAGCGCGCCGGCGAGGATGGCGCGGGGAAATAGATACTCCTCTTTTCTTTTTTTCTTCTTTTCCTCTTCCCTTCTACCCTTTTTCTCCCTCAATTGACCGCCGACGGTCGATTTCTCCCTCAATCTGACGGACCGATTGATACTCCGTCAATCTCGGGGAAATAGATACTCCGCGTACCGACAACCTGACGGACCGATATGTACCGCCCGTACCGGGCGGTACAGGTCGAAATTGCAAACCTTGGCTGAGACTATTTCTATCTAAATGAACCTTAGCAAAGTTACAATAAAAGAAATGAAATCTCTGATTAAATTGATGCAGTATACAAAAACTAGAAAACCTTTATTTTCCTTTTGAACGTGTATGATGGAGGAAATGGTTGATTTACCTCGTGTTTTCACAGATCACATAATAAACCCAGGATCTCATAGAATTAAAAGAAAAAAAAAAAAAAAGTGTGTAACTGATGTTCATATTCAAAGGGTTAGCCTTGAAAACATGATAAGGTTACTCCTTTGTGACCTAAGTGATCAGGGCATGAGTAAAAGAAGAAACATCACATATACTTGAATAGATACAGCTGCATACATTAACCCTTCCAAAACCCCATGTCGGTGTGAGTCACGTGCACCAACTCACCCTTTTTAGACATTCATCTTATCTCTTTGAGGTCTATTCAATTTCAATTAAATTTTATTTGACTTTAATCTCCAATCAAAATTTCAGCTACTTTTCTCTTTGAGATACAAGTGTCATAGCCTACATAGTTGAAATGTCCATCTAAACACAATAAAAGATAATAACAATCAGATCAAATTCTATTTTGGTTTTTGTTCAATTTCAGCATCAACTTATTGTTAGTTTGAGGTACCACTCGGGATCCATATGCACATTTATTCTCAATTTAAGTCCAACTTCAAATTCAAATCTAGAAGTCTGTTAAGTTGACCTGCCAGTCAGAACACACTTGTATTTAGATAGCTTGGAGCTTCAATCTGGACTGTAAAAAAGATGATCAAGGATAAAAGGCGACAGGCACAAGGAATCAGAGATTGCAAAAATTTTCAGCAATAATAAGTTTTATGCAGATTGGATCATTAAAATGTAAATATTCAGAAAACATTGATATTGTAACTGAAACACAACCCATGGATTGCAACTCCAATTGATGAAATATATATAAGACCCTCAAAGTAGTTGTATGTTTTACATTTGAGTCGTATGATGGAAATAAATCATAGAAAACAATTCCATTTCAGAGACTAATTAGCAGAAATTATGTAGGCAACAGAAACAAAAGAATAAAATGCTGGTGGCTTAAAAATACAATAGAACAAAATAAATACACAAAGATGGACTAGAATAAAGGGAAAAAAGGGAAGAGGTACATGATGTTCATCTCATATCCAAATGGCTCGCGCACAAAGAAGATAATCTTGTGTCATCTTGTAAGAAGAACAAAGGCAATGGGAAAGGGAGATTGGCATATTCTCAAAGGTCTTTTAGATCATAAGTAGGAACTACTGATTCAGCTACATACAACAATAGTCCTCCCTTTGGGATATAAATCTGATAGAGAATAGGATACAAATGAGAAAAATTAGTTTTAATATGAACAAGATTCTCTAATCAATGTGTTCTTAAGTGCATGGATTTTAAGTGGTGGCGGTGGAGGAGGGAAGGAGGAGGAGAGGTGGCGGCGCAGAAGGGCGGGGGTAGAGGAGGAGTAGGAATGGAGGTGGCGGAGGAGAATGAGGAGGAGAAGGAGAAGAAGAATAATCAAAGCTCAAGAATTTCAATATTAACTCTTAGACCTGCAATAACAAACTGATCAAAGCTCAAGAATTTTGATATTAATTATAATATCAAATATAAGATATAAGAGAAAAGGACATTTAGCACAAAAGTTGATGGTGCTTCAACTGACATGGACTTTTGCAAAATATTTATTGATAGTTTTCTCTTGTTATATCTAACAATGAAATGTAAGCAAGAAGCACAGGATTCAAGGGTCTATTTAGGATATTCACCTAGAAGTTAGCATGCTTTCCATACATCTTTAAAGGAATTCATATATGCACCAGAGTACATGCAAACAGCCAAACACGAAAGATTTGAACAGCATCTTTCGCTGTAGTAAAGGTTGTCATACTTGAAAACGAAGAAGAATAAACCAAAAGGCAGATTACACTTCCAAACACTACCTCCAGGAAACTTCAAGGTTATGAAAATTGTTTCTTGCAATCAGATAGTGTCACATCAAGAAGCTCTGAAATGAGGAAGTCCTCAAACAACAAAATAGTACCTTCTTTTTTATGTTTGGATCTCTAGTTAGGAGTAATCTTTCTACTTCTGGTGCTAAATCCCTTGCCATTTCTGCAGAACATATATTTCCTAAAGCGCAAAGTGCTAGACCCACAATATACTGATTTGAGTGATTGAGATCTCTGCATTTGTAAAAGATTTCCAAGATAAGAATAAGAATCTCTATTTGACCAGAATATTAGTCCCGAAAACATAGTAACGTTTACAGAACAATAGGCAGATGAAGTTGATGCATACTGTTTCAAGGAATTTGTAACCAGCATAAGAACTTCCTGTCTTTCATCAAGAAGAAGCATAAGGCCCAGATAACCAACTCGTTTCTCAGGAAATCCAGAAGCAGCTATCAGTTTGAGACATTCCATTTGACCAAAATGAGTAGGATAACCAAGCATGTGAATAAACATGAGTTTTGCAATGTTACGATGCCTATAATCTTGATCATTTTCACTGATTGCAGAACGGATTGCTGCACATTCTTTTCTCACAACAGCACGTTCTTCTGCAGCAGTTTTGCAGGCACGTATAGCCCTAATCATATCCCTGAAATTAAAGGTTAGTATGAAATGTTAAATTTGACCAAATTCAGAGGAAATATGAAGGTTTACTCCTTTGTGACTTTGAAGAAATCCATGGCATAGTCATGTCAAAAAAACCAAATGGACCAGTCTATACCTGTGCTTGACATTGCATTGGACTCTGAACTGGGAATTAGTCTTATAGTTGAAGTTTGCAAAATCAAGTAATACTTAGCAAAGCTCTGTTACAGAATATTCATATGTATTCCAGATATCAATTTGACAATGCGACAGGAAAAGATGAATTATAAGACTCTAACATACTTACAGGTGATTTTTAATCTAGTACCAAGGAAAGACAATGGCATCAAATGTTTAACGTATATATTCATTTTGTACCACAAACCATTCTAAATTTAAGCTTTTTAACTCCACCCGCATTGCAGAACCCAAGACTATGGTAATAATTAGAATGCGAAAAAATGTGTATTCTTGAATTCTGTAACATAGACGCACAAATTTATGGCATTGCGATCACGCCTCACCTAGTTTTGTACGATTCTCTCCGACAGAATCACCCATTCAAATACAATAATGGCAATCCTGGACCGACAACCCTTGTGTAATTCAAAGGTACATAAGATCCAATTTAAGGATCACAATCAAGACCGTCAGAAGTAGAAAAAATCACCAACTTATTACGACCAAGGTCAATACTTCGTTTCCACCAAAGATCCGCACCAAAGGCGAATCCGATCAACTGGGAGTCCTACCCGACTCTTCGTGCTAAAAGAACGACACCGAGCTGATCCGGGGAAAGGGAGTCTCATTGAGGATTAAAAGATTGGGTCAGGACGAAGCAGATACAAGAAGAAGGGCACCGACGCAAGAATTGGGGTCTGATCTACGCATCCGACGAGAAAGGTAATGCAACTTACCTCAACCGCGTCCCCGACGAGAAAGGGTTCATGGCTAAGGCCGCGGCGAGGTCCTCTAGGGCTCGACCTGCAGCTCCGGAACGCGCAAGAAAAGCTAGATCTCCGATAGGGGAAAAAGCGAGGGCAAAGATCGAGATCTGGGGGAGGGAATCTCGATCCGAAGCGGAAGGAAGACAGAGAGGAGAAATGGGGGATTTATCCGAGCCTGCGTGCGATTTTAATTATGCGGGGGGGTTTCACTTCCGTGAACGGGATACCGAAGACGTGTGCCGTGGACCGACCGAGTTAGAGCGCCGGCCCAGCGGGTCGACAGGATCGAACCGGGACGGTCTGGGTTCAACCAATGAGTTATCAGATCGGTGGATGATGATGCGTGTGACATACTAGGGCATGTCGGGTTTTCTTGTTCTGATACATGAAATCAGCCCAATCCATTTAAATCGGATTCGGAATTTTAAACACCGAGTAAAATATGTACGTAGCAAAACCGGTTCATAGCATCGACGAGATCGACCCGATCAGATGTGGGATTACTTAACGGCCTATCAGATCGATGACGACGACGATAATTACCTCTCCTCAAACTAATTATTTCACATTTATATGTATCGTTCATACATCTGCTTGTTTACGAATTCAGATAATATCCAATCATTCAAATTGAATTTACACACTCTATAATTAGGTTCATCAATAAAAAAAAAAAAAAGTTTTCCCATTTATCATCCCTTCATACTATTCAAAATCTTTTTCCTATTCATAATCCCTTAAAAAATAATAAAATAATATTTTTACTATTCATGACTCGTCTAATTTTTTTTTCTTCTTTTTTTTCTTTTTTCCTACTGTCAGCCCACCCTACTATGCAGTTTACATAGCTAAAACACAACATCTTCTAGGTAATGCACCTAAAAGATGGTGTCTCCTGGGTTATTATAGAATATACAAAATTCTAAAGATATAACTCTAAAGATGTTAAATTATTATAATAAACATTCAACATTATTTTTTACCTTTTCATCTTCAATCTTCGGTTCGACTATTTTTATTATTTATTATTTATTATTTTATTATTTTATTTCACCTAGAATGACTGAAAAAAAAAAAGAAAGGAAAAGGATGGATGAGCAGAGAATAAATGGACAGATAGAGATAGACATGCAAGCGAAGCAGGTCAATGCAGAGAGGAGAGAGAGTGTGAGAGGGTGAACATGTTTACACAGAGAAATGGTTGTTGATTAGTAGTAGTTTTGTGTCTATTTAGAGGCTGCTGCGATCAAAGAAAAAGGCCACAGCAACATTGGAGGCTGGACCGGATTTATTAATGAAAGTGGACTGCTGAGTGACTGCTTCCAAGGCTACAGCTGCACGTATCATTTCAAGAGAGTTTAAAAGGCTTCCATTGGTCACATTACTCTGCTCTTCAATTAAGATAGCAGCAGTAAAATTAGAAGAATTAGCATTGTGACCTCTATGATCTCAAATTAATCCTAAACCTTCTCATTCGAGACCCAAAAAAAAAAAAAAGTTGGTATTAGTTCATTTTACTTGCATCCTGTTACAGTCATAAAAGGATTAGTAGATATGAGATCTTTAGAGGCTGGGGTGTTTAGTAGCTACGGAACTCATTTTGAGTCCAAACAATTAGAAGCTTCATTCAGCATTCAGATTACAGTGATTCCTGAAGTCCAATTCTCAATACATTTTTATTGACATGAAATAACACTAAGTTTAGTGCTGCATTCCATATCTGAAGTTATGATGTCCTCATCAATCAAAGAAGATTATGATGATAGATAATTTTGCAATGGAAGAGAAAGTTTTTGGTGCAAAGGAGATTGATTGCATACGAGTTCCAATTCTTCTTGGACATTGTTTTCCCTTTTACTGACCGAGGAATAACCAACGGTTTTACCAATTTCATCTTCAGTCAACTTTACTGGCTGAGGAACAATGAACTGTTTGACCATATCCATCTTCGGTCAACTTGTCGGTCTCGTCCGGAAAGAGTTAGTGTAGTAATACCCTCAATCTAGCGAAAAAGTTAAGAACGATGCAGTGTTGTTATATTATAGGTTTTCTATAAGAATATAAGAATACGAAGGAAGAAAAAAAAAAAAAAAAAGAGAGAAACTTTCACAGAATATTTATTACGTAATCTAGTTCATAATTAATTAACCCCTAAGACATTAATTTCATAAATCAATCCACCGATAAGATATTTAATATATTTGATAATTCCTTAAAAGTTTATAACATTCTAATCCAAATAACATATATACAAAATAATCTTAATAGAATAATTATATAATTGAACCAGTAGTCGTACCACCGTGCTTATATCGTGCAACTCTAAAAATTTGAGAGATAATCATATAAGTAATTACTAGCAAAATTTATCATTAATAATTATTTTTTAAATAAATAAATTTACTGTATATTCAAAATATGTTTTTGAAATATGCATGGATATCAAATACTTTCATCATGCTCATACAAAAACTTAAACTTTACACACCTTTCAAGATCATGACTTGTATACATAAAATACCTGAATACTTTTCAGAACAATATACATATATATTTTAAATCACGATTTACTAATAAAATATATTAAAAATATTTTTATAATTAAAAAAAAAATATAACTAATGTCACATATCAAAGCGTAAATCATTGTAGTGCAAAGACTCCCATTAACTACTCAAAAATCAGCATAAATATAACTAAGGCTTAAGAATAAATAACAGATAAGATATACATGCTAGAATATAAATCGTAGCAATATTAATGACCACAATCATGTCGTACCCCTATGACAAGGTCAAGAATCATGTTTGACTCTATGGTGTAGATTATATATATCTTCCTCTTTTTCAAGTTCCAAAAGAAATTAGTTTTTGAAATATATTCCAATGTATAACCGATTATTCTTTACCAAACAAAGAGTTTATATAAATCTTTTTGCATATTATTCTAAAATCATATATTTTTGAATCATTTTCGAATATAATGTTGAATGAATATTTTCATATAAATTAGATAACATAAATCAATAACTACTTTTAACATAATAAATAGTTGTCGAAATCATACATATAAATCTTCTTGTAGTGCCCGCAAATAATAAAATAATTTATAAATCATGTAAATAATATTAATTTATAATTTTTTGAACGCATGCATCAATCATTTTGAAAATAGAATAGACGATGCAAGAATATAGTTTTGATGCCTCCTTTTATTTTCTTTTTATTTTCATCATCATAGTTTTCATTCTTTTATTTCCTTCACGATATAAATATTTAATTAATTAAAAATATCAAAAAAATTAATCTATAATTAAAAATATAAATCTAATTAATATGAATATAAGATAATTCAAAATTATATCTCAAAGAAAAATGCTTTTTTTTCTAACCTCAATCTGATATCAAACCGACTCTTTCATAATTTTTCTCTCTCTCTTTTTTTTTTTCTTTTTTTGCAATCCTCTGTGGCACGCTCTCACGCCCTCTTCCTCAATCTCATCCCTTCTTCCCCACTCTCTTTCATGCCTCCCATTCACATCTGCAGCAAGTATTCGCCTCTTTTCTCCTACGGGTTGCTTGCTGCAGCAAGCCTTGCAGCCACGAATCAAGACCTTATGTTGCAGCACTTTTCTTTTCCTTTATTTCTTTTATTTTTTGTTTTTTTCTCCTTCCTTCCTCTTCTTATTATTTCCTTCTTTCCTTCTTCTTCCCTCTTCCTTCCTTTCTTTTTTTGCTTCTTCTTTTCTGCCTTCCCTATATCTTTCCTCCTCTCCCTCCTCTCTTCTTCTCTCCTTTCTTTCTTTCTCTCCTGTAATTTCTATATTTATGACTAGATCCTCAAATAAAATTTGGGATATTACAGTAAGTTAAAAATCCTAATCTAATTCCAAATATCATGAAAACTAATCTCCACTCTTGATAATGGATTACAAGGAATACTAACTGGGCACAGATTCCTTGCAGTTTAGATATCATAAAGAACAAGAATTGTTTTAGAATCAGAAGCATCAGCAAGAATATTTTCTATTTAGATATATCCAGGAAAAATTAATCCTATTCTCCTGTTTTTACTTCTCAGGAAAAATTTAGATATACTCTGGTTGACTGATAAGATTAACAATGCAATGATGAAAGAGAAAACCTCCAACATATGCTACAGGATCGGATCACACACCGAATGCAATTAAAATAGTGGTACTGAAAGATATTAATGTTGTTGTAAAGAATGTCATCTTTAATAGCATATAAGCATGTCATCTTTAAATTATAAATGATGGAGACAAAATTCAAACATCTCATGATAAATTATTAAAAATTCTACTAACCAATTTAACAAAAATCTTATGAAAAATGATCAATATAATTCTTTTGACAGGGAATTAAAATTAACCCAAATCTCAACTTGAAGTAGAGTTAATCCACAGGGACAATCATATAGCCATTGTTGATACTCCAGAAAAGGACGCAATCGTGAGGATTCCATCTCATCTCGAGAACTGCAAGAGACCCCCGGTGCAGATCAAGTTGTCCTTGAAAGACCAATCACTAATCAATACGAAAGAAGCTGTACTTGATTTAGGACAAGCTACAAAATCTGGTCGAGTAGAGAAAAATTGGATTCACAGAGATGTATTTCACAGGCTCACAGAATCGAGTCGGAGTTCCAAGAAATCTACTGTGAAGAGGAAGCATGGGGAACTCCTGCTGTTACCCTTTGGCCCTCCCTCATCTCAAGTCCATCGCCACCACCGGCCTTACTGCCCTTGCCGCCGTCGGCGCTCGTTCGACAGATGGGGCATATGGCGCTCTTCAGCAACCATGAGTCCACACACTGCGCATGGAAGCTGTGCCCGCAAGCAGGAAGCAACCTGCACCCGTCACCCACCTGGAAGCTCTCCAGGCACACAGCACAATCGGTGGTGGCGCCGGCCATCTCTCCACCCTTGAATTCATAGCAGGGAAGCTTCGCCAGATCATCCGGTGACAACCCGCCGCTCCTTCCGTCGTCGCGCGCGGGCGGCGTCATGGTGCTGAACCCCCTCCTGAATGCCCTGCCGACGATGCAGACATGGATGAGCACCAACACGCCGACGCCGACGAAGAGCAGCGCCACCGAGATGAGGATCGCCATCACCATTATCTGTGTGGCAAATCCTAAAAGCTTGGTGTTCATTGTCTTGTTCTCATGCAGCTCTCTCTCTCTCTCTCTCTCTCTCTCTCTCTCTCTCTCTCCCCCCCCAAACATGCAGAACCAAAATCCAGCAGATGGAGAAAAAGCTTTCGAGTGTTTTGAGGATTGGAGGAGTTAGGCAAAAGAGGACCAACAAGACATGATTAATGGGGTGAGAGGGTATGGTAAAGCTTGTGCGGTTGGTGTTATAGTAATCAATGGCTTGTCATTTGGAGTTGGTGATGTGCGGAGTGGGTGGAGACGGACAAGGAGACTGCAGTAAGCAAGAAGGAATGAGGGAGTAGGAGAAAGGGATGTGGTATCAGACTATTTCCATCTTCACAAAATTCCTTGTGTTGTTCTGAATTCTTCTTTGTAGAATTAGAATCCAATGGTTGAGATCGGCACCAAACGATCAATAGAATCAGCTTCCAACCTTTCTTGCATCAAATCAGATTGATATCCGAATATTGTGCTTATCTAAACCATGGTTTGTAATACTATTTGGTACGATGATGGTATTTATTTATTAAAAGATTATCTGGGAAATCGGATGATACTTCTCAGTACAAGAGTGTTACTCGATATAATGATCATTAATCTGATATATTATAAAATGATAATAAATCTATTGGTAGGAGCATCACATACATATTGAAAAATAAAAAATAAAATTAAAAAATCTTTCCATCGTGTATTAGATATTTTACATAAGGAGATTATATATCCTTAAAAATATAGATCCAAATGAGAGAATGATCTATCGGTATCCATACAACAAATGCAATGATGTCGTTTCTCAAATCATTATGGGATCTTCCTCTTCATGCATAGCACACAAGAGCTATTAGTCAAGGAGGAGAGAAGACATAGGAGAACAGAAGGAGCGATCACTAGAAGCTCTAGCTCATGAACCCTTTAGCCCCCTTCTATTTATAGATGTCTTTGTCAACTTAACCCTAATGGATTATAGCTCATTGTGTACTGGATCTCTATCCAACTACACAAGCCTCTTAGATTAGTAGATTTCAATCCAATAATATCTTATTAGCTTTTATTGGATCTCATCCATAGGATCCAATAATACATAGGCTTCTCGGATATCCAATAAAATACGAGCATCACAAATATCTCATATCTGAACCTCTACTCATCGCTGTTGGGAAACCTCAGCGGGAGCATCACATGCACAGCGAAAATTAAAATAAAACTGATTTTTCACGTAGATCAAATCATCGTGTAAAAGATTGGGTCGCGAGAAAGCTACAAAAACTGAAAAAACAACATCATGTGAAAGATTATTTTATCTAGGGAGATCGTATATCCCTATATTCCAGATTCAGATGAAGAGGATGAAGGAAGTCAAGCGTCTTCCTCTCTAGCGATATCCACACGATGGATCTCTGTAGTGAATCTCCTCCAATATGATCTTTACAACTCTTGTAGAGGGAGGGAGGAGAATAGGAGGGGGAGGCCAAGGCTGCAACCTATCAACCATGAGTCTCCCCTCATATTTATAAAGAGCCACTAAAAACCCTCGGGCTTATGCCTTAGTAGGTATTGGATCTTCATCCAATTATTTATTAATCTTGCATTATTGGATCTCTATCTAATAATCTCTTTGGGCCTCTAATTGGGTCTTAACCAAGGAGCCCATCAGTATAGGGTCTCATCTAATGAGAATATGGGCTAATTGGATCTCCATCCAATCCTCTATTTGCTGAAGCATCCACCATATGTGTGTGATCCTCTAGGCCTGATACTGAGCTGGCCATGAGTCGCTCCCATCAGAACTCCTGATATAGTAAATTATTATCTTCATAATAAGTCACTCGACTCATCGACTATGGATATACTAGGCCACTAAGTCATAGTCCCAAGACGGTATAGGAGGATCGAATTCATCGGACCTGTCTGTCCACATTTATTATGTATCTAAAATCCCTCATCCAACTAATATCCCAAAAATCGTATATTGGACATGGTACTGTTAGGTCACATACGAAATCGGTTTGTCTTGCTCTAATCAGATTCTACTGGAAAACTCTTTCTCTCTCAATACGAATGATCCTAGCCAGAGATTTATCTGAGCAAGTACATACATAATATTCCTCTCATGATACCGAGAGTGGATGATCCTCAATTGACACTCAATTACCTTCGTAAGATTGGCTACCAATCCCGATAACCAATTGTACCAGATCTGAGACTTACCAAACTTATAAGTCTGGCGTCAAAGAAAGGAGTACTCATACAAGACATCCTTGGTGTCTCAAGTCAAAGGACCAAATACACAACTGAGACTATGGAATCGCTGTCTGACATCAGGTATCATCAACCATACAACATTCCATAAGTGGATCAATAGTGACTCATTCTCCAATAAGCACTTGTACTATATCCTTAGTGTCTCCACACAAGTGGTTATGCGATCAGCCACCTCCATCATATGGACGTGTATATGGTACACCGGTCTGCCCAGTATATAGTGAGTCATTCCCATCAGAACTCCTTCTGATATCATGAATTATTATCTCTATAATAATTCACTCGACTTATCGACTATGAACGTACTAGGCCACTACGCCATAGTCCCCATACGGTATAAGGGGATCGAATCCATCAGACCTATCCGTCCATAATTATCGTGTATCTATAATTTCTCATCCAACTAATATTCCAGAGATCGTATATTGGATATGGTACTGTCAGGTACATACGAAATCGATTTGTCTTGCTCTAATCGGATTCTAACGGAGAACTCTTTCTCTCTCAATGCAAATGATCCTAGCTAGGGATTTGTCTGAGCAAGCACATACGGGATATTCTCTCATGATAATGAGAGTGAATGATCCTTTATTGACACTCAATTGCCTTCATAAGGTTGACTACCAATCCCGATAACCAACTGTACCAGATCTGAAACTTTCCAAACTTATAAATCTAGCATCAAAGAAAGGAGTACTCATACAAGACATCTTTGGTGTCTCAAGTCAAAGGACCAGATACACAACTGGGACTATGGAATCACTGTCTGACATTAGGTATCATCAACTATATAACATTCCATAAGCGGATCAATCAGTGAACTCATTCTCCAATGAGCACCTATACTATATCCTTAGTATCTCCACACAAGTGGCTATGAGACCAACCGCCTCAATCATATGGTCGGGTATATAGTATACTGGTCTATTCGGTTATCTCGATGTCCCTCTCGAGTAACCTATGACCGGGATTATTTAAGATATGTATTTAAAGGTGAATCGATCTCATTATCGTGATCTCATCACGATCTAATTCCTATTGCACAGAACCAAAGATATCACAATATATACGCTACAGATAATATAATATAAGAATATGCTAATATTAATCATAAGTAAAAATATCGCACAACGTGTCATATGTGTCATCACTCATGTGATTGGCTTGTAGGGCACATGTAACCAATAATCTCCCACTTGACCTAAAGCCAATCAACTATGTGTCTGATCTCCATTAGACCCATGTGATGCTCAAATACAATCTGAGCCAGTGGCTTCGTCAATGGATCCGTATGTTATCTTCGGATGAAACTCTTTTTGTTGTTATATCTTTACGAGCTATGGTCTCTCTAATTAAGTGGAACCTCCTCAGAACAATTCTAATGAGACCTGAGTTCCCTTGCTAGAGCTATTGCCCTATCGCTCTCACAATATATGTGAGAATTAGCTCCACGTTACTTGGTACTGTTAGTTACATGGGCCTTATAAGCCAATCACGTTAGTGATGACACATATGACACACTGCATAATCTTTTTATTTATGATTAATATTGACATATTCTCACATTATATTATTTATTGCATATATATTGTGATGTCCTTGGTTTTACACAATGAGAGTCATCACGATAATGAGATCATGATGAGATCACGATAATGAGATTGATTCACCTTTAAATATAGATCCTAAATAATCCCGATCATATGTTACTCAAGAGGGACATTGAGATAACCAGACAAATTGATGTACTATATACCCATCCATATGATTGGAGCAACTCATGACCAGCTCGGTTGGGCCTAAGGCAGGAGCCCTAGGGTTTTTGGTGGCTCTCTATAAATAGGAGAGGAGACTCATAGTTGATAGGCTGCAGCTTTAGCCACCACCTCCTATTCTCGTCCCTCCCTTTGAGCAAGAGTTGTAAGATCAGATTGGAGGAGTTTCACTGTAGAGATCCATCATGTGGATACTGCTAGAGAGGAGGCCGCTTGACCTCCTTCATTTTCTCTATCCAGATCTGGAATACAAGGATATACGATCTCCCTAGGTAAAATCAATCTCTCACACATCGCGATTTTTTCAGTTTTTACGATTTTTCTCGCGACCCTAATCTTTTGCACGATGATTTGATCTATGTGGGAAATCAGTTTTTGTTTTAATTTTCACTGCACATGTGATGCACCCGCTAAGGTTTCCCAACAGTGGTATCAGAGCTAAGGTTTTCATACGAAAGATTGGTTTTAAACTGCATGTGATGAGATTAACCATGTAGAAGCGTTCAACGCATTCACAACAAGAACATCGAGGAGGAGGGGCGACCAGCCCCAGGCAAGGCCGGCTGCAAGGGGCAGCTGGCTGCGGCCAAGGCCCCCTGCAAGGGGGCAGCCGGCCATAGCCAAAACCCCCTTGCAGGGGCAGCTGCCAGCAGGTGTGGCCGCCCGCGGGCATGGCTGGCACCTGCATGGGCGGCGCTTGCGGGCATAGGCACCGCCCGCTGCTAGGCCACAGGTGGTGACTGCCCGCTGCAAGGCCGCAAGGGGCAGGCCCACGGCCCACGAGGTGCCACCCGAGGGCAGCAGCGCCTGCCGCAGGGGCTGCCCATGCCGACGGTGTGCAGTGCCGCCGCTTGCGCATGGTAGCGGCGGCGGCGGCACAGATGGGGGCAAGAGGGGTTAGGGCCTTTTTGGTAAAAAGATGATCCGACCCCTCTGAATATAGAAAATTCTGAGGACTGTCCTCATGTTTAGAATTCTGAAAATACTTTCAACAATTCTAAAAATTTCGAGGACTGTCCTCTCATCCAAAATTATGAAAATACCTTTGATGATTCTAAAAATTCTGAGGAATGTCCTCTCATTTAGAATTATAAAAATACCCTTGATAATTCTAAAAATTTTGAGTATGTCTTGATTTTCAAAAGAATAATTAATTAAATAGTTTAATTAATTAATTATTATATATATCTAGTAATTCTACATATGATGTGATGTACATGTGATGTATGATGTAGATAGATGATCATGAGCCATGTGTTATGATGTGTGTAATTGTGATTATTATTATTATTAGGGCCTGCGAGCCTGTCTTTTTCTCATTTATTATTGGGTCTGCGTGCCTGTGATTATTTGTAATTACATGGAGAGGTGCAGCGGGAGTGTGAAGGTTACAACGAGACCCACAATGCCGTGGCAGGAGATTACGATGCATGGTGATACGATGATCCAAGGGAACCGATGATGACGAGATCAACAATCACAGGGATGGCTCATGATCATCCGGTGTGGCTTGCATATGTGATGTGTTATACACCTATTAGATATATGTATATATATTTACATGCGATGTAGATATATATTAAATATGTATGTGTGTGACACGACATATTAGTAGACCGATACAAAAAGCCCCTCCTAAGATAATATTAAGTTGGTAAGCGTGAGACAATAAGATTGATCCACGTGACCTTCCATCGTTATAGGAAGAAATTGAATCACGATATAGGTTAAGTTGGTCGAGTCCCTCGAGGCTCACCTATCTACGTGATCGAGATCTTGCCTACGACATATAAATGTCACCGGTGACCTGAGGACATGATATACTTGGTCGAGTCCCTCGAGGGCATATCATCGAATTAGACTCATCTTATAATGATGGTGATGACTTAACTGAACGTCATGGTTGGTCGAGTCTCTCGAGACTATGATGATTCAGAGGCCGAACATGACGAAAATCACAAGGAGTTGTGATTGGCAATAGTTGCCTACCTTTTGGGCTTAGTATAATTGGTCGAGTCCCTCGAGGTTACACTAAGACACAAATTGGATCCCGATCCCCACTAAGAGTCTGCTGGAGACTTCCGTCTCACGTGTCACGGGTATTGCGTGATTAGCTAAGAAAATAGTGGGAGTACATTAAGATAGAAGTCCATATCTTAATTAGTATTTTCTGTAAAATCTACATGTTATTTATTTTTGCTATATCTTATTTTGTTATAAACATGTTGCTCACAAATCTCCTACTTGGCATACTTGATGCCAACCGCCTCATTGGTCCAAAAGCTTCGTAATTTCAGAATTATTCTCACGGAAGAGAAAATCGTATATGTCCTTAATATGATTGTGCCTACGCTGGAGGAAAGGATAAACGAGGATTAGATCGCTCGTTTTATGAAGTATAAAGATAGTCCTAAAGGATAACTTGTATGTTGATCTTATACTTCAGTCCATACCAGAATCCTTTTCACCGTTCATTATTAACTTTAATATGAACAAGTTTAAGGTGACTCTACTTGAACTCCTCAATATGTTGAGGGGAGCTGAGAGTACCATCAAAAAAGAGAAGTCAGTTCTATATATTGGTGAGATCAATATGAAAAGGAAGGCTAGTAAAGACCCTTAAGAAGCGTAGGGGCAAAGAAAGACTATGTAAGATAAGGATTACCAAGAGAGACCCAGTAAAGGACAGTGCTTCCACTACGTCCAAGACGGGCATTGGAAGAGGAATTATAAGGACTACCTTGCAGAGAAGGCGAGATAGAAGCTTGGAGAAGTTTCAGGTATATTCATGATCAGTCTTCACTTATCAGATTTTCATGATAACACGAGTATTGGATATCGGGAGTGTTTATCATATTTGTAATTCGTTATAAGTTCTGACAAGACCTAAGAGACTGGCCAGAGGCAAGATGGACCTCAAGATGGGCAATGGAGCAAGAGTTGCCGCAGTTGCCGTTGGGGAGGTCACCCTACATCTGCCTGGTGGAGCTATTATTGCATTGGATGCATGATATTTTATTCTCTCTATTATCAAAAATATTATATCCATCTCTTGTTTGACAATTAGTGAAAATAAATTAGTTTTTGAGAATAATAGTTGTTCAAAAATTATGGATGATGAGATCATCACTAGAGGGACCCTTATAAATGGCTTAATATGTTAGACACTTCTCCACATATCATGAATATAAATATGTCTAAGAGAAAAAAAAGATGAGGTGAATAATGCATACGTATGATATTGTAGGCTAGGTCATATACATGAGGGAATGATTCAAAAGTTACTGAAAGATGGATACTTAGATCCATTTGACTATGAGACATATGTAACTTACGAACCTTGCTTTCTTGAAAAGATGACCGACTCTCCTTTTAGTGGAACTGGAGAGAGAGCCACCGAGTTATTGGAACTCATACATAGTGATGTATGTGGTCCCATGTCGACTCAGGCTATATGAGGTTACTCATACTTCATTACATTTGCTGATGATTTCTCTAAGTATGGACACGTGTGCTTAATGAAGTACAAATCTAAGGCTTTTGAGAAATTCAGGGAATATAAGAATGAGGTAGAGAATCAAATTAGAAAGAGTATTAAGATTCTTCGATCAGATCGAGGAGGAGAGTACTTGAGTATGAAGTTCACCCATTTCCTCAAGGACAATATGATTCTATCCCAATGGACACCTCCTTATACACCTCAGCTCAATGGTGTATCAGAAAGGAGGAATCGTACGCTGTTAGATATGGTGCGATCCATGATGAGTTTCGCTGACCTACCCATGTTATTCTGGGGGTACGCCCTAGATACTGTAGCTTACCTTCTGAACAGAGTTCTATCAAAGTCGGTAGTGTCTACACCATATGAGATATGGAAAGGAAAGAAGCCCGATCTTAAGATTGTTAAGATTTAGGGCTGTCCTGCCCACGTTAGAAGACACAACCTCGATAAGTTGGAATTAAGGACAAAATGGTGCACATTTATGGGATACCCAAAGGAAGCTTGTGGGTATTATTTCTATCACCCCGAGGACCGAAAAGTCTTTGTTGCCAAGAGAGCTGTGTTCCTTGATAAGGAACACAGTCTTGGTGGAAACAGTGGGAGCAAGATAGAATTGAGTGAGGTTGGAGAACCTAGCACCATTCTAGAACCCGAGTTTATTCAGGTACTTAACACACAAATTCCAAATTTACATAGGTCTGGTAGAGTATCTCACTCTCCTGAAAGATATGTGGGACATATCAATGAAGATGACTCTCAGGATGTTGATCCTCAGACCTAAGAAGAGACTATTATGAGTATAGACTCTGGGAAGTGGCAAGAAGCCATGAATTCTGAGATGAAATCTATGTACTCTAATAAGGTTTAGAACATTGTGGATGCACCTGAGGGTATTATACTCATCGACTGCAAATGGATCTTCAAGAAGATGATCGGAGTGGATGGAAAGGTAAAGACCTATAAGCAAGGCTGGTAGCTAAAGGATATCGTCAAAGACAAGGAGTTGACTATGACAAAACCTTTTCACCTATAGCCATGCTTAAGTCCATTATAATTATTTTGACCATTGCAGCACACTATAACTATGAGATATGATAGATGGATATCAAAACGACATTCCTCAATGGCAACCTCGAGGAGGAGGTGTATATGATACAACCAGAGGGATTCATATCCAAAGAGAGTCTAGATAAAGTGTGCAGGTTGCTTAGATCCATTTATGGATTGAAGCAAGCTTCTTGAAGTTAGAACATAAGATTTTATGAGGTGATCAGATCTTATGACTTCGTTAAGAATGAAGATGAGTCTTGTGTGTACAGGAAGGTAAGTGGAAGCGCTATCACCTTCTTGGTGCTATATGTGGATGACATCCTAATCATTGGGAATGATGTAGGAATGCTCTCCACAGTAAAGACTTGGCTATCTAGAAACTTCTCTATGAAAGACTTAGGGGAAGTATCCTATGTTTTGGGGATCCGGATCTATAAAGATAGATCCAAAAGGATGCTTGGCTTGTCCCGATCTAGGTACATAGGCTCCATCGTCAAAAGGTTTGACGTGAAAAATTTCAAGAGAGGTCTCCGATGAGATATGGAATATCACTTTCTAGGAGTATGTCCCCAAAGACTCCTAAAGAAAGGGCAGACATAGATAAGATACCTTATGCCTCAGCAATATGGTCTATCATGTATATGATGCTATATACCAGGCTTGATATAGCACATGCTCTGACTGTCACGAGTAAATATCAGACAGATCCAGGTTTAGAACACTGGAAGGCAGTAAAGTGTATCCTTAAGTACTTGAGAAGAACTAAAGATCTTTTACTGGTATATGGAGGATGTAGCCTCAAGGTTGAGGGCTACACAGACTCGAGTTTTTAGTCCGATGTTGATGATAGCAAGTCAAATTCAAGGTATGCTTTCACCCTGAATAGAGGAGCAGTAAGCTGGAAGAGTTCCAAGCAAGATATTACTACTGATTGACCACAGAGGTGGAATACATTGCTGCAGTAGAAGTAGTAAAGAAAGGGGTGTGGATGAAGTTCATCAAAGATTTGGGAGTCATACCAAGCAGCGTGGAGCTGACTCCCATATATTGTGACAGCGATAGGGAGATAACTCTAGCAAGGGAACCCAAGTCTCATCAAAATTATTCTGAGGAGGTTCCATCTGATTATAGTGATCATGATCCAAAAAGATATAGCAATGGAAAGAGTTCCATCCGAAGATAACGTTGCAAATCCACTTACGAAGCCACTGGCTCAGATTGTATTTGAGCGTCACAGGGGTCTGATGGGGATCAGACACATAGGTGATCGGTTTTAGGTCAAGTGGGAGATTGCTAGTTACAGGTACCCTATAAGCCAATCACGTGAGTGATGACAAATGTGATACACTGCATAATTTTTTTGTTTATGATTAATATTAGCATATTCTCATATTATATTATTTGTTATATATATATTGTCATGTCCTTGGTTCTGTGCAATGGGGTTGGATCATGATGAGATCACGATAATGAGATCGATTCATCTTTAAACACAGATCCTAAATAATCCCGGTCATAGGTTACTCAAGAGGGACATTGAGATAACCGGACAGATCGGTGTACTATATACTCGTTCATATGATGGAGGCGGTTGGTCTCATAGCCACTTGTGTGGAGACACTAAGGATATAGTACAGGTGCTCATTGGAGAATGAGTTCACTGATTGATCCGCTTATGGAATGTTGTATGGTTAATGATACCTAATGTCAGACAGTGATTCCATAGTCCCAGTTGTGTATCTGGTCCTTAGACTTGAGACACCAAGGATGTCTTGTATGAGTACTCCTTTCTTTGATACCAGACTTATAGGTTTGGGAAGTTCCATATCTGATACAGCTGGTTATCGAGATTGGTAGCCAACCTTACGAAGGCAATTGAGTGTCAATAGAGGATCATCCACTCTCGGTATTACGAGAGGAATATCTCATGTGTGCTTACTCAGACAAATCCCTAACCAGGGCCATTCGGATTGAGAGAGGAGTTCTCCGGTAGAATCCTATTAGAGCAATACAAACTGATTCCGTATGTGACCTGACAGTACCATATCCAATATACGGTCTTTGGGATATTATTTAGATGAGGGATTATAGATACATGGTAATTATGGACAGACATGTCTGATAGATCTGAGCCCCCCTGTACCGTCTGAGGACTATAACATAGTGGTCAAGTACGTCCATAGCCGATGAGTCGAGTGAATTATTTTGGGGATAATAATTCACTATATCAGAATGAGTTCTGATGGGAGCGACTCATGGCCAGCTCGGTATCGGGCCTAGAGGGTCACATCATCCATAATTATTGAACAACTATTATTCTTAAAAACTAATTTAGATCCTCTAATTATTAAACAAGAGATGGAAATAATATTTTTGATAATAGAGGAAACAAAATAACATGCATCCAATGCAATAATAGCTCCACTAGGCAGATGTAAGGTGACCTCTCAACAGCAACTGCAGCAACTCTTGCTCCATTACCCATTTTAAGGTCAATCTCACCTCTGACCAATCTCCTAGGTCTTGCTAGAACCTGGAACGAATTACAGATATGATAAATACTTTTGGTATCCAATACCCATATGTTATCATGAAAATCTGACAAGTGGAGACTGATCATGAATATACCTGAAGCTTCTCCAAGCTTCTGTTTCGCCTTATCGACAAGGTAGTCCTTACAGTTCCTCTTCCAATACTCGTCTTGGTCATAGTGGAAGCATTGTCCTTTGTCCTTTACCGGGTCTTTCTTGGCAACCTTTGCCTTACCTGATCTTTCTTTGCCTTTGCCCTTTTTTAGGGTCTTACTAGCCTTCCTTTTCTTCTTGGTCTCACCAATATAGAGAACTGACTTCTCCTTCTTGATGACACTCTCAACTTCCCTCAACATATTGAGGAGCTCAAGTAGAGTCACCTTAAACTTTCTCATGTTCAAATTCATGATGAAGTGAGAAAAGGAATCTGGTAGGGCATGAAGTATAAGATCAACGCACAGGTGATATCCTCTAGGACTATTCCTAGACATGTGAGTTTCTCGATCCACTCTATCATCTTTAAGACATGGTTCTCAACCGATGTCAATTCTATCATCCTGGTTTGGAAGAATCTCTTGGATATCTCATATCTTTGATTTCTTCTATGTTTCTCAAATAGTTGGCGGAGATGAAGAAGGATAAAATCTGCATCCATGCTCTCAGTTTGCCTCTATAATTCAGGAGTTATGGAGGCCAACATGTAACATTTTGCCAATGTGGAATCATTTATATACTTCACATAGTGACCGATCTCATCCTTGCTTGCCCCTTCTTCCGACGTGGTGTCATGGATAAAAATATAAATAAGGTGTTCGATGGAATACTCATGTTTGTCCGTGTCCTTCGGTTTGTGTACATACCTTATATAGCAAGTAGCAGACTTGTAGTAGGCTTGACAGCCCTAGTTTGATTTGCTTTGTTGCCGATTTTGGCTTGTAAATACGAGTTTGTCTTGTAAGCACTTGTGGGGACTTCGGTCTATAATGGACCATTATTCTTTGGTAACCTTTCCAATTTTATAATATCCATGGGTGTAATTTTGTATTGGCTTTATAAAGTGTTTGCTTGATTAGTTGCTTGTGGATCTAGTTGGAATTGCTTCTTCTGACCTGTTTTTTCTTTTATAAGTCTAAGTGACCCTAGGAGATCTCGAGGAAGGCTGACCTTTGCGTACGGACACGCATGAGTGCCACACGGCTTAGGCAAAATCAGCTAAGCCCGTGACATTATGGTATCAGAGCGGGACAAGCATAAACAAAAACACTCATCATACAAACGTGGGGGACCTAGCTGGGCTGGAGGAGTGGGCATCTAGGCTTGGCATTCAAAGGAATGACCAACCCTGTGCGCGAGAGGCACCACGAGGACAAGCAAGCGAAGAAGAATATGTAGCGCACAAAGATTGAGATGGTTGAGTTCAAGCTATGGCTCGATGTTGGCAACCAAACTTGATGGTGCTCAAGATAAAGCGGGGCACTTGGTGAAAGATAAGACCATGTAAAGTGGGATGTATTGCTCAATGACTGTAAGAGTTGTGCAAAGCTCACAGAGGTAAGGGAAATTGCTAACTCAAAGGCTTCGGTACTCATGCAAGGGCTTGTACACGGACGATTGAGTGTTTGTGCCCATCCCAAGACACGATCGGAACTTGACGCCATAGAGCATCAGAACTTTTCTTCAACATGGAAAGGATACGTCCGTAGGCAACTGAAGTGTGCAACAAGTTTAACACGTTGCTAGACTTTGAAGAATGTAATGGGAACTGTATTGGCGAAGAGTCACAATCTAGCAAATGCATTTGCGGGGGCAGAACAAAGCACAAGTTGTTCAGCAAGATGGAGTAGTCTAAAGGGGATGGTGGTCTCCAAAACTTTCAGTGAGAAGAATGTCAAGAGGAAAGTTGCTCCAATAGAACATATATCCAGGAGGGATAAGTCCTAGTTCTCCAGAGGGAGAATCATGTGCAACGGACTGCATATATTATGGAAGAGTTTCTCAGGGCAATATCTCCACAAAGCTCAACGGATCGAGCGAGCAACAAAGAGTCATCACATGATCTCGAATGAGGTAATGCATTGGTGGATGCATTTTGAGATCAAGTGAGGGAGCAATCTAAGGCAACATCATATGAATGCACACTTAGAGTCGATGTGGAAATTGAACTCAATGGATGGCTGACCCGTGGAATGGTGGACGTGAGGGCCACTATCAACTCAATGCAAATCGAGGAGTGGAGCGACTTGAGTGGAACTTGGTGAAGTGTCCAAGCCGCATGAAGGGAGTCGACATAGAAGATGGAACATGGAGCGGAGGCAAGAAGCTTTCCTTGGACAGAGGTCAAGGGCATGAACTCTTGTAGAGACAAGAGTAGGATCATATCGTTCCATGGGTTCTTCATTCTGATGGGGCAGACTTCTCTTGCATGGTGCCAGAGATGAAAGGAGCTTCGAGGCACATGCACCTTACCTCAGAGATGCATTTGACGGAGTAACTAAGGTAATTTAACTTATGGAGGTGAAGTTGAGATCATAAGACATTAGCACGGGGAAAGAGGATATAGAGGCAGGTACTCTTGAAGAATATGCCATAGTGTTGCCATTCGAGTTGTCAAGAATAAGTGGTGCATAGCGGAGATTGTGCTGGTAGGGGATAGAGTCCCAGAATCCAAATAATGGTGCACCAATTCTAGCGAAGTCAGGGGACTTCAGGAGCTACTAGGTGACGGACTGTCCTAGAGCTATGCTTCGTCCAGGTGTGACCCAAGAGTAGGTGGACGAAGGTGAATTACCAAGGGAGTGAACTAAAAATCGGAGATGACGGAGGCCCTATAATGTGTTGGCAGAGGCCACACATGGAGAAGTCATAGTCCGAGTTCATCACACGAGAATATGTATACAATGGAGATGTCACCAGGAGGCGACATGGTGCAGCGGATTGTGGTGAAATAGTTTATGGCAATGTGAACGTAGGCGATCATATCCTGTGAGGGACACGATTTTGCGGAGATATGATCAGGAGCTACTGGGTGCTCCACTTTGGTGTACTACACGACAAGAAGAAGGGCTATGGATTCAAGGAGTGAATGTCATGGTACTACAGAGGCGGGTCTTCGTGTGTGCATCGGAGCTTGCATTGGATGAAAGCTTTAGTCATCAGCATATGGGGGTTGTATACCACCGAGGAAGAAGTCCAAGTGTAAGTACCAGTGAATCTCATGGAGGGGGACGTGATCATGTAAATGATCAAGAGCTGCTAGGAGCTCCACTTCGGTGAACAATACAACGACAAGAAGGGCTGTGGATTCAAGGGGTGAATGCCATGGTACTGCATAGGTGGATCTTTTGTGTGTGCGCATCAAAGCTTACATCAGATAAAAGCCTTGGTTATCAGCATATGAGGGCTGTGTACCACCGAGGGAGAAGTCAGATTGTAAGTACCAGTGAGTCCCATGGAGGGGACTTGATTATACAAAGGTATGATCAGAGCAGCTGGAGAGTTAGACTATTTCAGCGCTCACATTCGTTTAAGGGAGCCCGACAAATCAGAGGACAAGGCCGAGTAAGTGAACGTTGCTACCAATGAAGTTAAGGAGAACAAAATCGGCACGAGCCCTGCAACAAGATGGCAGAGGCCATGCATGAGAGTTGCAGTCTGTCTTTTTCATTGACCAATGAGAACTGTTAGGAGGACATAGTGGTATTGAAGTAGGTGGTCGAAAGGAACGAGGAGGCAACGATGAGTCCAGTGGGGCTCAACTACCCAAAAGCAAAGCGTTGGTTAGATATGAGGTGGACTCGGAGGAGCACCACAGTGCCGCAGAGGCGGATCTACTGATCACGAAGGAAGGGATGCAGATGCAAGGCAACAGATAGTAGGGCTATGGGCTTGGCAACACCATGGTACCGCAGATGCGGGACTTCCGTGGAGTCATCGATCCCTTGCTCTCATGGAGGGAGAGCATTGGTCGTAAAAGGGGCCGAGGAGGTGGAGAATGCAAAGACAAACAAACTCCTAGTACCAAGACATGGTGGAAGGGCAGAGGCCAAGGAACTTCATAAGACCGGTGTCGATGAACTTTTCATCAAGATAGCTGAAAGCGAGGGACTTTGGGTTGATGCAGGAGTGCTCGACCAAGGAACGAAGTAGGCAATATGCGGTACTGTACCTTTTCTACTTACTCAGAGGAGTAGGCGACAAAGGTGATGGAGAAGACAGTACAATCCTAGAGGTGACCAGACTTACTCCAAGTTTAGGGACTCCAAGTTCGGGTAAAACTTCTTACATTCCAGAAGTTCAATGCCAGTGGGAAGGCGAATCACAGTAGCTAACTCAACGCAAGGAGTGCAAACACTTCTAGTGCTTCAGAAGTGTGAGCAAAGAGTGGGTGAATGTTAGTAACCAGCTCAATGCATGAAGTAAAAGCCCAAGGAGGCAGGCGAAATTGAGTAACCTTTGCCTTCTCAACTCAAGAGAATGGGCGAAACTGAGTACCCCAATTCTCTTAACTCGAGGAGGCGAGTGAAGCCAAGTAACCTTACCTTCTCAACTTCTAAGAGAATGGGTGAAGTCGAGTATCCCAGTTCTCTTACTTATCCAGCAGAAGAGCTCTACATAAGTTCTGTGACCCTTCAAAGAAAGCTTATGAAAGATAATAGTTATCAAATCCTCACAATTGGTGATCAGTACTACTGAGAGTAGATTGTTCGCTTCATTTCCCAATTGAATGTCAATCGAAAGCGGGAGTGATGCGAACCTACTTGGAAGGGATAACTAAACGTGAAAGAAGGATCAATGGGCAAACATTATGGAGGAAGGACCTCAAAAACTTCAAAATTTGTGAGGCGATGCTCGTTAAAGTTCAAACAAGCATCCATCCAGTTCAAGCAATATGAGTATACTGCGATACTAGCATATAATAAGGCAAGTCTTTTCCTTCATCAGAAAGATCCACCAGAGTCAATAAGAATCAGCACAACTCAGCCAACCTCACACCAGATTCAATCATTGTTGAGTTGAAGCAGCATGGCAGATCAGAGTTCAACTACTCAACAATAGCGGCGGAGAGCGGCTGGGAGCCAAAGGGGCGTGTTGCAGCCAAAGTAGAATATTGAAGATTCAGCAAAATGCGAGGAGATGCAGCGTCTACAGTAGCTTCGACGAGGACGTCGAAGGAATAAGTGGGGGAGAATGTCACAGATAAAAATATAAACAAGGTGTTTGATGAAATGCTCATGTTTGTCCGTGTCCTTTGGTTTGTGTACATACCTTGTATAGCAAGTAGCGGGCTTGCAGTAGGCTTAGCAGCCATAGTTTGGTTTGCTTTGTGACCGATTTTGGCTTGTAAATACGAGTATGTCTTGTAAGCACTTGTTGGGACTTCGATTTGTAATGGACAATTATCCTTTATGTGCAACCTTTTCAATTTTGTAATATCCATAGGTGTAATTTTGTATTGTCTTTATAAAGTGTTTGCTTGAGCAGTTGCTTGTGGATCTCATTGGAATTACTTCTTATAGTCTGTTTTCTCTTTTGTAAGTCTAAGTGATCCTAGGAGATCTCGAGGAAGGCTAACCTTTACGGACAGACACGTATGGGTGCCACACGGCTTAGGCAAAATCAGCTAAGCTCGTGACAGTGGGCATAATTGTATCAAGGACATATACGATTTTCTCCGCAGTGAGAACGATTCTCAAATTATAGAGCCAATCCGTGTAGTTTGGACCAATGAGGTGATTGGTATCAAGTATGCCACACAGGGGATTTGCAAGCGACATGTTTCTGATAAAACAAGATATAACAAAAATAAATAACATGCAGATTTTACAGAAAATACTAATTAAGATATGGATTTCTATCTTAATGTACTCCCACTATTTTTCTAGTGAATCACGCGACACCCTCGACACGTGAGACGAAAGTCTCCGGTAGACTCATAGTGGGGATCGGGATCCAATCGATATGTTAGTGCAACCTCGAGGGACTCGACCAAAAGCTCGAAAGGTAGACAACTCTTGTCAATCATAACTTCTTGTAATTTTCGTCATGTTCGACCTCCGAATCATCATGGTCTCGACTGCTCGACCAACCATGAAGTTCAGTTAAGTCATCACCATCATTACAAGACGAGTTTGATTCGATGGATATGCTCTCGACTACTCGATCAAGTCATACCATGTCCTCAGGTCACCGGTGATATCTATATGTCATAGGCAAGAACTCAAACACGTAGATAAGTGAGCATCGAGTGACTCGACTAACTCAACCTATGTCATGATTCAATTTCTTCGTATAACGATGGAAGGCCACGTGGGTCAATCTTATTGCCTTATGCTTACCGACTTAATATTATCATAGGAGAGGTTTTTTATTTTGTATCGTCTCCTAATATATCGTGTCACACACATACATATTTAATATATATCTACATCACATGCAAATATATATATACATATATCTATTAGGTGTATAACACATCACATATGCAAGCCACATCGGATGATCATGAGTCGTCACCTAATATGATTAAGCCCAAGCCAATAGGTCTAATCACTCACAATAGGATCTATGTGTGTATCAGCGTATTTTCATGCCCTATGATTGTTGATCTCGTCATCATCGGTTTCGTCAGAGCGTCGCATCACCATGCATCGTGATCTCCCGTCATGACATCATGGGTCCCATTGTCACATCCACCTCCCGCCGTGCCTCTCCATATAATTACAAATAATCATAGGCATGCAGGTTCGACAATGAACAAGAAAAACAAAGGCTCGCAGGCCGCAATAATAATAATAATGATAATAACCATAATTACACACATCACAACACATGACTCAATGATCATCCATCTACATTATATCACATCATATGTAGGATTACTAGATATATATAATAATTAATTAAATTATTTAATTAATTATTTTTCTGGAAATCAGGACATGCTCGAAATTTTCACAATTGTCAAGGGCATCTTTGAAATTCAGGATGAGAGGACAGTCCTCAGGATTTCAAGAATTGTTGTGGGTATTTTTAAAATTTTTACATAGGATAAACCTCAAAATTTCATAAATTTTGAGAGGCAGGATCGTCCTTTTCTCAAAAGGAAGCCCTAGCCCTCTTCCCTCACCCTCACTGCGCCGTCGCCGCCGCCCTTGCATAGGCGATAGCTGCCCTTGCCTGTCAGTAGCCGCCCCTATGGCTGAGACAACTGCCCCTTCTAGTGGTAGCCCAGGCCGCTGGCGGTCGCCCCTTTGCAAGTGGCTAGGCCATGGCCGATCGTCCCTACAAGGGCCTGGCCGTGGCCAGCCACCCTTGCAGATGGCTTGGCCATGGTCGGCTGCCCCGTTTTCTCGCTACATTTGCTGTAAAAATATAGCAAGAACGCGTAGAATGGTTCTACGTGATTCAATCTCATCACATGCAGTTTAAAATCAATCTTTCATATGAAAACCTTGGCTATGATACCACTATTGGGAAACCTCTGTAGATGGCTTGGCCGTGGCTATGATACCACCCTTGTAGATGGCTTGGCCATGGTCGGCTGCCCCATTTTCTCGCTACATTTGCTGTAAAAATATAGCAAGAACGCGTAGAATGGTTCTACGTGATTCAATCTCATCACATGCAGTTTAAAATCAATCTTTCATATGAAAACCTTGGCTATGATACCACTATTGGGAAACCTCTGCGGGAGCATCACATGTGTAGTGGAAATCAAAACAAAACTGGTTTCTCACGTAGATCAAATCATTGTGCAAAAGATTGGATCGCGAGAAAGCCGTAAAAATAAAAAAAATCACATCATATGAGAGATTATTTTACCTAGGGAGATCGTATATCCCTGTATTCCAGATCTGGATAGAGAGGATGAAGGAAGTCAAGCGTCTTCCTCACTAACGGTATCCACACGATAGATCACGACAGCGAATCTCCTCCAATCTGATCTTGCAACTCTTATAGAGGGAGGGAGGAGAATAGAAGGGGGAGGCCAAGGCTATAGCCTATCAACCATGGGTCTCCCCTCCTATTTATAGAGAGCCACCAAAAATCCTAGGGCTCCTGCCTTAGTGAGTATTGGATCTTCATCTAATTACCCACTAACCTTGCATTATTGGATCTCTATCCAATAATCTCCTTAGGCCTTTAATTGAGCCTTAAGTAAGGAGCTCATCAGCACAGGGTCTCATCTGATGAGAATAAGGGCTAATTGGATCTCCATCCAATCCTCTATTCGCTGAAGCATCCACTATATGTGTCTGAACCTCTAGGCCTGATACCGAGCTGGCCGTGAGTCGCTCCCATCAGAACTCCTTCTGATATAATGAATTATTATCTTTATAATAATTCACTCGACTCATCGACTATGGACGTACTAGGCCACTACGCCATAGTCCTCAAATGGTATAAGGGGATCAAATCCATCGGACCTGTTTGTCCACAGTTATCATGTATCTATAATCCATCATCCAACTAATATCTCAAAGATCGTATATTGTACTGTCAAGTCACACAGGGAATCAGTTTGTCTTGCTCTGATCGGATTCTACCGGAGAACTCTTTCTCTCTCAATTCGAATGAACCTAGCGAGGGATTTGTTTGAGTAAGCATATACGAAATATTTCTCTCATGATACCGAGAGTGGATGATTCTCTATTGACACTCAATTGCCTTCGTAAGGTTGGCTACCAATCTCGATAACCAGTTGTACCAAATCTGGAACTTTCCAAACTTATAAGTCTGGCGTCAAAGAAAGGAGTACTCATATAAGACATCCTTGGTATCTTAAGTCAAAGGACTAGATACATAACTGAGATTATGAAATCGCTGTCTGATATTAGGTATCATCGACCATATAACATTTCATAAGTAGATCAATCAATTAATTTATTCTCCAATGAGCACATGTACTAGATCCTTAGTGTCTCTACATAAATGGCTATGAGACCAGCCTCCTCCATCATATGGACGGGTATATAGTATACCAGTCTGTTTGGTTATCTCGATGTCCCTCTCGAGTAACCTATGACCGGGATTATTTAGGATCTGTGTTTAAAGGTGAATCGATATCATGATCGTGATCTTATCACGATTTGATTCTCATTGCATAGAACCAAGGATATCATAATATATATGTTACAGATAATATAATGTAAGAATATGTCAATATTAATCATAAGCAAAAAGATCGCACAGCATGTCATATGTGTCATCACTCATGTGATTGGCTTGTAGGGCACCTGTAACCAACAATCACAACATCTATCGAGCTGATCGTGAGTTGCATTTGTCAGAATTCCTTTTGACTTAGTGAATTGTTATGAAAGGAATATAATCCATTGATCATGTCTGTCCACAATTATTATGTACCTATAGTCCCTCATTTATCTAATATCCTAAAGACCGTGTATTGAACATAGTATTATTAGGCCTCATAAGGAAATCTATCTAAGTCTCGTTCTAATTGGATTCTCTTGCAGAATTCTTTCTCTCTCAATTTGAACGACCCTGGCCAAGGATTTGCCTAAGCAAAAACACACGAAATATTTCTCTCATGATACTAAGAATGAACGATTCTCTATTGACACTCAATTGCCTTTGTAAGGTTGAGTACCAATCCCGATAACCGATTATACCAGATCTAGAACTTTCAGAACTGTAAGTCTGGTATAAAAAAATAAAAGTACTCAAACAAGATATTTTTAAGGACAAGACATACAACTGATACTACATAATTATTGTCTAACGTCAAGTATTGCTAACCATCCAGCATTTTATAAATAAATCAATCAGTAAACTCATTTTCTTATGAGCACTTATACCTTTAGTGTCCCCACACGAGTGACTATGAGACTAATCACCTCCATCATATGAACTCATATACTATATATCAGTTTATCCGATTATCTTGATATTTCTCTCGAGTAAAACCTATGATCGGGACTATTTAGGGTCTGTATTTAAAGATGAATTGATCTAATTATCATGAACTCATCATGATCTAACTCTTATTGTATAGATCCATGAGCATCACAATATATATGCAACATACAACATAAAATAAATAAATAATAATAATAATAATAATTATATAATATGTCACATATGTCATCATCTATGTCATCATCCACGACTTACATAACACACTTGTAACCAATAAAATATATATGATATGGATCGTACCACCTAATATAGAATGACCCAAACTCTTTATCGAGTATTATAAGTATTTTATAATTCTAATTTTTAAGATTTTTTTTAAACTCGTGAAATTTCTTGATATATCGGTATGATACCGATTTGAATACTGATGAGAGTAAAGCAGACATCTGAACTATATCAAATAGATATAGATTAACTCTGCCTTGTGAGTATGACATGTTACCCTGCTGGGCCAGCTTCAGAAAAGTATTAGTCCTTATCTTTTTGGTTTGAGCCAATGGAATCTCCCCACTTCATTACCGACAGGGAACTGTCTCCATATTCCGTGCATGAAATGAATGTACAATTTCTTGGACGAATGTCTCAGCTTTACAGATCCAAACAAAAAGCTTCAAAAGAGGAGACGGTATGTACATCATGTCCGCACCTCATTGCTCGATCCAACCAACCTCTGTCCCAAAGCAATCAAACTCTACACACGCAGCCGACTGTCAGATCATTGATTGGAAATACTTGAGGCTGTAATCTGCAGAAGCAGCAGCTTTTTTCTTTTGACTGAAGCTAATTTCACTGAATAATGGCCGACTACGTGATTAGCTTCAAATTTTGTCCTCAATTCCACGTGACGAGATCGATCCAACCTCATCCGTTCTTCAAATTTTGTACTATTTGGAAACGAAAAAAAGAAGCTGGACAGGATGAAAGAGAATCTTGCTTAAAGGACACTATCTTCACATGTTTGACCTGTTCTTGGGTATGAGGTTCATCACTCTTCGAACTCAATCCAACCAAAATCTAAGACAAAGCTTATCATCATGCTGGTAGATCATGACAAGTTTGACCTGTTCTTGGGTGTGAATTTGATGTGGTCAGAGGCATGCGTTGACCTTGCCTTATCGCTTCAGATAACACGTGACGAATGTGGACGCTGTAGTTATCCTTTCTTTCTTTACATAATAAGCCATTGGAGATGGGAGTAGCGGTTCAAATTGACATGCAACTTGCAGCATTTGTTTTCGATGACTTCGGAGGCCCTCTGTCATTTGTTTTTAAACCTATTATTATCGAGTGAGACTAATTATTCCTATCAGAATATATGATGATGGCTTCTAAGTTATAAGAGAGTTGGGGTCTCTTATAAAAGAGAGGTGTAAAGATTTCTTTTCTAAAAAGATATAAATGTTCTCTCCTAAGCATGTTAAAAAGGAGAAAGTTATAATAAGGATAGTTGATTTTCACTCATTGGAAAGAAGATCATTAGTGAAAGTCGATGACCTTGAGGGAAGAGGAATCAAGAGTTGGCATAGGTTGGGAAGACCACTATAAATCAGTTTGATTTTTCTTGCTTTCGCAGTATCATTGCATATTAATTTACTTACTCACTACCCTTACTTATACTTTTAGTTAAAAGAACTTTTGATACATATTTCATTGATCGAATTTGATAAATCATATTCTTTTTGTTATAACACTAATTCATGCTACCCCTCCCAAGTACCATTATGATACTAATAGTTGGCATTAGATCTAGGTTCTCTCAGTTGGATTAACACTAAAATGAGATTTAATAGTTTTTTCTAATAGTCAAGGGTCACTCTATCACTCCTTCTCCTATGTCTAATGGGACGAATTACACTTATTGAAAAACACAAATAAGATTTTTATTTTTATTTTTATAGATTTTGATTTGTGGAACATTGAATGTGGTTTCCAAAAATCTTCTAAATCGATAAATGAATGTAATGATTTTGAGAAGAAAATATTTTTCTTAAATACTAAAGCTATGAAATTTTATGCTTTAAACAAAAATGAGTCTCATCGTGTTTTTACATATGATACTGCACATGATATTTGACACATACTTGAAGTTACTCATGAAGGCACAAATAAAATAAAAGAATAAAAAATTAACCTTTTAGTACATAATTATAAATTATTTAAAATGAAGTCAAGTGAAACCATTAGTAACAAGTACATCCGTTTTATGGATATTGTTAATGGTTTAAAATCTCTTGGTAAAAGTTATACTAATCTTAAATTGGTTAATAAAATTTTAATATCTTGTCTAAAAAATTGAGATAAAAAAGTAACGGTTACCCAAGAAGCAAATGACTCGAATAATTTTCCTCTTGAAAAATTCATAAGATCTTTAATGACCTATAAAGTACATTAAAAAAATAAAAAAATATTTCTAAGAAAAAGAAGGATATTGCACTTAAAACTAAAGAAGACCATTTGAGCAAGTCAATGGTGAGGTATGTGATTGACCCAAAACATCTTTATCTCATGATGAATTACTTAATACATTTTATAATTTATATGGTGAACTTTAAAAAATTGGTAAGATTTATAATTCACTAAAAATGGATCATGCATTACTTACTAATGAATTTGATACATTAAAAATTATGCATGACAAATATACATCAACATCTTGTACTCTTTCTCTAAATGCGAAAAGTTAGACTCACTAAAAAAGAATAGGTTATTATAATAAATATTAAAAAAATTTAAAATTAAAAATAAATCATTAAACATGATTCTTGCTAATCAATGTTGTGTATCATGAAAAAAAGTAATCAACTTCATGAGTTGCAACAATTAATAAAAGTCAACAAAATTGGTAAAAGGACCCACACTACATATTTCCCCTAATGTTGAATGTAATTTTTATGGAAGATTTGATACTTATGTTTATACATGCTCTCTTAAAAAATATAGCTCTCATAACGATTTGATGCCAAAGGTTAAATGAGTACGTAGAGCAAACCCCTCCTTTTTGTAGGTATGTCTCTATACAAGAGCTAGGAGTAAATGATGATATCTTAATAGTAGATACTCAAGACATATGACGAAAGATCTAATACAATTATCAAAGCTCACTAGCCAAAATAGAAGATATATCACCTTCAGAGACAACAACAAAGGAAAGATTATCGACATTTAAAAAATACTAACAAATCAAATATTTTGATTCAAGATGTTATGTTAATAGATGATTTAAAACATAACTTATTAAGCATTAGTTAATTATATGATACGGGATATAATATTAAATTTAAATCTAATACTTATATCATATAAATATCAAATAAGAATAATTATATGATTACTTTAAGAAGTGATAATGTTTATATTATTGATCTTGATGATTTTTGTAATGATTTTTAAATTTTATTTGAATGAGAATTCTCCTCCCTAAAATAACTTGGATATATCTACTTCCAAAGAAATCTTACCTAAGGAATGAAAATATATAGATGCACATTCCAAAGAGCTAATTATTAGAGATATATAAAAAGGTATTCAAACTCCTTTTCGTTGAAAAACATTTATTCAAATATATAAATCAAGACCTTATATTATTTGTTCTCGTATGATTCTTTCTTTTTGCTAAACAAGAAATTTATCTAATCGAATTATGATCATTCACTTAACTTCTCGATATTTATGATTTGAGATTTATTTTGTATTTATTCTCCTATGGTTCTTTCTTTTCTCTAATGAGTAAGAAGTAGATTTATCCAAATGATCATGATCTTTCATTTGATTTTTTGATTTACAACTTGAGATTTATCTTATATGAATTAATAACTTTTGCTATTTGTTCTCCTACGATTCTTTTTTTTTTTCTAATGACTAAGAAGGAGATTTATTCAAACAAATCATGATCTTGACTTCTCGATATTTATAACTTGAGATTTATTACTATTTGTTCTCTTATAATTGTTTTTGCTATTTACTTAAGAGGTGATTTATCCAATGATTATGATCTTTCACTTAACTTCTCAATGTTTATGATTGAGATTTATGACTCTCTTGTATTTATGATGTGTGCATTCTATTTTGAAAATGAGAAGAAATAACTTGTATTTGTGTCAATGACAAAACAAGAGAATTAACAATTCATGCCTAGCTTATATGTTGAACGAATAGATTTATAACTTTTCATTATAGTGACTCATGCCTAACTTTTATTAATTATTATTATTTTTAAAATTTAAAGTTTGATTGAATATTTGGGCTTGCAATGATAATATCACGATCAGATTTATCTCAATTTGAATTCAAGAGTAATATTGAAAAGGTTTTATTTAGAATTCAAGTTCATCAATTTTTTTATGACATATAGATAAGGAAAGTTTTGTTAATACTCCATCATAAATTGACCTCTCATAACTTAAATTTATCCTCGATATAAATATCATTCACGTGATATCAAAGTAATCTTACAATTAAGGGAAACAAGTAGCACTATGATATCTTTTTCTTCTTTTTAATGATGACAAAGGAGGAGAGAGATTCATTTTTGTTGATGACAAATGGGGAGAAGTAATGGCAACATTTTGATCATGTAGCAACTATGTTGCACTCTTATAAATATTATATTTAATGACATTAACTTATGATATTTGTTTGAGATGTGTAATTATTTTGATGTTCTAACTATGGATATGATGTGATTATTTAACTAAAATTATACATATGATTCTTGCAATGATTACTATTAAAAGTCACTATGATTTCTGATTAAAATTATTTCAACTTGAATTCAATACATGCATTTAAAATGATATATGATCATTTGAATCCAAATTCATTATGACATATAGACATGAGGAGTTTAGCTAAAACTCTATTATCAATTGGTTGACATCATAAAAAAGGAAGATATTGTTGAATCCAAGATTTTGATGATAAAATCAATTGATGAGATTATGAATTTATATACTTTTAAGATAATTGACACAGGAAAAAATTTGATCACGAATACGAACTATCACAGGGCAAATTGTCAAAGCAGGAGAATCAAACGTTGAGCCTGAGAAACATAATGTCAAAGATTGAACGTCAGGCCGGAGGGTTGGTCGATATGTCGAAGGATGAACTTTATGCCATGAGTTCGGGCATCAGGCCGGAAGGAGCGAGTACTGCTCTAAAAGATCAGATATTGTAGGAAGTCAATATACCGATAGATTGGGCGATATGTCGAAGGAAAGGATGATGCATCGGAGGTTCGAACATAGTATCAGATGATCAAATGACATCAAAATGCTGGACAGTGTGTTGATTACTTCATGATTATGCTAGATATGTGATTGAGTGGTCAAGTCTTGATTGAGGTTGTTTGGTGTTAAATTGAGTTGGTATTGGGTCGAAACCAAGTCAACTCAATTAAAAGGCCATTGCACCTAAACCAAGGTCAAACTGGGCCTATTGGAAGGCCAATTCGATGACCTTAAATAGGCATGAGCGATGGTACTGGTAGGTTCAGGTGGTGATGCCACCCAAACAATCGGAAAGCACTGTTTTGTGCTTTTCTGAGACTTCTGATGGTAGTACTACCCATGACTGTGATGTACCACCTAAGCAACGGTGGTACCACCTAAGTCGATGGTGATACCATCAGAGCTTAGAATCTCAGGCTCTATTCGAGGGTAGTACTGCTCGATGCTAGCGATGGTACCGCTAGTACCTCGAAAAATCAGAGATTAGAATTTTTGACTTAATTTCTAAAGCCTTTGGGGGTCTATAAATACCCCACTCATGCTTGCTTGATGTAAGGGTGAACTGCTAGTTATAAGTGCCCTGTAAACCAATCACGTGAGTGATGACACGTGTGACATACTCCACGATCTTATTGTTTATTATTATTATTATTGACATATTCTCACTTTATATTGTCTATTGCATATATTGTGATGTCCTTGGATTTGTGCAACGAGAATCAGATCATGATGAGATCACGATAATGAGACTTATTCATCTTTAAATATAAATTCTCGATTATAGGTTACTCGAGAGGGATATCAAGATAACCGGACATATCGATGTACTATATATATGTCCATGTGATAGAGGCGACTGGTCTCATAGCCGCTCATGTGGAGACACTAAGGGTATAATATAGGTGCTTACTGGAGAATGAGTTCACTAGATCCGCTTACAAAATGTTAGATAGTTAATGATACATAATGTCAGACAATAATTTCAAAGTCCCAATTGTGTACTTGGTCCTTAGACTTGAGATACCAAGGATATCTTGCTTGAGTACTCATTTCTTTGATCATGAACTTAGAGGTCTAAAAGTTCCAGATCTAGTACAACTAGTTACCAGGATTTATAATTAACCTTATGAAGGCAATTGAGTATTCCACTCTCAATATCATAAGAGGAATATCTCATATACTTTCGCTCAAGCAAAACCCCAACCAGGATCATTTAGATTGAGAAATAAGGAGTTCTCTCGGAGAATCCGATTAGAGTAAGACTTATATAGATTTTGTATAAGGCCTGATAGTACCATGTCTAATATATGATCTTTGAGATATTAGATAGATAAGAGACTATAAATATATAGTAACTATGGACAAGCAGGTCCAATAGATTAGATTTCCCTAAACCGTCTAGGGACTATAAAGTAATGGCCTAGTACATCTATAGTCAATGAGTTGAGTGAATTATTATATAATAATAATTCACTAAGTCAGAAGGAGTTCTGAGTCAGAAAGAATTCTGATAGATGCAACTTACAGCCCATGTTATTGGGCTTAAAGGGTCACAATATATGGTGGATGAGTAGATAAATTGTATATGAGTTACTCAATAAGTCTATGTTTCATTGGAGAAGACTTAGTATTAATAGATTCCTTGGATGAGACCCAATTGAAGGTAAATTGGATAGAAATCCAATAATCTAAGAGGTGAGAGTAATTAGATATAGATCTAATACTCACTAAGGTATGATCAATTAGGGTTTAAGAGGCTCTCTATAAATAGGAGGCTAGAGCGACCAAGAAAGATGATAGGCTGTATCTTTGGCTGCCCCCTTCTATTCTCCTCCCTCCCTTCTCTTCTCAAACGATCACCTTTCTCCCTATTACGTGAGGACAGTGAAGAAGAAAGGAGTTCTTTCACGTTTGTTGTAAGGTGCTGCGCAAAAACTACTAAGAAGGTGCCTAAAAACTATGAGTTTTGTCTGACGATTGGAGGAGCATCGCTGCATCGATCCATTGTATGGATACTGCTAGAGAGGAGGAATCTAACCTACTTCATCTTCTCCTATTGAATTTAAAAATTTTAGTGATATATGATCTCCCTAGGTAGCACATGTCACATGATTTAAAGTTTTTCAATTTTATAATTTTTCATGCACCAAGGCACAACAACATGATAAATATGGGAAACTTTTTTTTTTTATTTTTTCGCTGCACATGTAGTACTGCCCGACACCAATGGTGGTACCGCTAGTACCCTAAAAACTGGGGGATTTAAAATTTTGGCTTCATTTCTTAAGCCCTTGGGGGTTTATAAATACCCACTCATGCTTGCTTGATGCAAAGCGAAAAAGATACAATTCTTGAGGTTAAAAGTGTTGTAAACTTTATTTAGGCATTGGTTTGGTCTCTTCCTCCTTCTTAAGTTTAGAAGTGATTCTAAGTTGTAGGAGAGTTAAGATCATTTGTAAAAGAGAGATGTAAATATTATTTCCTAAGCTTGTTAAAAAGAGGTGTAAAGGTTCTCTTCTAAGCCTGTTAAAAGGAAAAGTGTTATAACAAGGATAGTTGATCTTTGTCCATTGGAAAGAAGATCGGTAATGAAAGCCGGTGGCTTCGAAGGAAATGGAATCGAAAGTTGACGTAGGTCGGAAAGACCACTATAAATCAATTTTATTTCTCTTGTCTTTGCTTTCTCATTATATATTGATTTACTTACTCTTCTTACTTACACTTCAATCTCCCGATATAGATTTCATTAATTAAATTTTATAAATCAGATTTTTTTTGTCATAGCACTAATTCACCCCTCCCCTTCCTTTGATTAAATATTACACTTTTGTTATTTGATAAACAAAGCTATATATTAAATCTCTTTAAAATTTGATTAATAATTTTTTTAAATAATCATAACAATTAACAGATGTATCATAAATATCTTTATGTTAGTAAGATAAGTTGTTTCAATCATATCAATTATCTTAAAATTCTTGATAAGAATTTTTTTAAATTTCATATAACAAGCCAAGATGACTATTGATAATCAAAATATCATCCTAATACAATATTAATATGATAAGTTTGTTTCCATTGATCTTTAGATATAAATTCTAATCAATAATATTTTTCTTAAATATGAAGAAAGTAATGGTATTGAAACTTTATATAATATAATTTAAAAACTTATTTATTTTCATAAATAGATTTTTAAAATTTACATACAAAAAAATTTATTTTTTTCTTTATGAATTATCTAGGTTAATCCACATAATTTTTTTTATCAAGATTTTCATCCAAAAAAGTTATTTTCATATTAATATGATGTAATTCAAAATCATAATAAGTCGCTAATGTCATAATATTTCTTAATGAGTCTTTTAAAAAAATTAAAAAAAAATCTTATTATGGTTAGCACTTTCTTTATGAGTAAAATATTTAACCATAATTCTGACTTTATATCATTTGATATGACTCTTGAATCATGTTTACTCTTAAAGATTCATATATAACAAACTCTTTTATAATTATTAGGTAATTTATTATGTGATAAGACGTTATTCTTGTTCATTGATTTTAACTCTTATTTTATTATATATGTGATCAAACATTATTCTAGTCCATTGATTTTAATTTTTATTTTAAAATTATTATTTTTCATAACTTGTGAAAATAATGAGAGGTTATTTTCATTCCTACATCATAATCTGATTATTGTAAATATATCACATAATTATTAAAAATGGTATGTCCCCTTTCATTTTAAGATTTTTTCAGAACTGCTAATTATGATTGTTCTACAAGACATTAGCAATGATATTAATACTTTATGAGTTTATTAATATTATTTATTGTTCATCTTCATTAAGTTATTTAGTGATTAAGGAACAATAATTTTTTGAATATAAAATGATAAAGGAATATCAACCTGTATCTCCTTATATCTAGATTAAATTTTAAGATTTTCACTCTCACTAATTCGTTATTTTCAGGAATCTTGTTTTACTAGATTTAACTATTCTCTGATTAGGGTAATAATATATATATCTTATTAAATATTTCTGGATAAATAATAAAACATCTATAAATAATCTTTGAATATATATTTTTTATTTAAATTGAAGACCCTTATTTTTGGAGGACAATCCTAAATATATAAATGTCTTAATTAGATTTTTTATTAGTCTATAACTCAAAGAATTGATGGAACTGACTTGCTATAAACTTTGTTTAAGATATGCATAACTGTCCTTAGATCTTCACCTCACATTGATTAAGATATAGAAGAATAACTTATCATACTACTAACCATATCTATAAGAGTACAATTTTATCTTTTAACAATCTTATTATGCTATGACACACTTAGTAAGATATATTGAATACATCACTTTTCTAGTAATCTAGCAAAAGAATCAGATTTATAATTGGGCTCATCATATCTATCATAAAATTTACCATCCCTATTGAATTTGATAGTTTTAACATTTCTATCAATTATCTCTCGATTTCATTCATGTACACCTAGATGTGTCAACAGACTAAGATCTTACATGAATTAGATATACATAATCATATCTTAATAGTTTATATATAAAGGTGATAAAATATATCTATCCACTAAAATAGGAAGCATAGAGTGACATGCAGATATAAGCATATATAATTTTAAAGAATTTATTAAACAATATTTTATTTAATATTTGATGTAGGATAGTTGAAAAGATATTCACATTAATATTATACAAGCTATCATATAGAATTTCATAGCAAACTAAATCATAAATATACTGAGTTTAACATTATTAAAAAATCCTAGTAATTATATATAAAGAAACTATTGTTTTAGAATTATAGGATTATAACATATGTACTCAAAATACATCAAATGAACCATATCTAAGCATAAATAATAAATATTTATTACCATCTCAATGAAGAGAATTAAGAATACAATTATGCATGAATGACTCATTTATGTTCATAATCAATAACTTCAATTTTTATAGTTTTGTTAGTCATAATGAGGATATATCATAGAATTTCTTGAGTGTTATGATATTAAGTTATAGTCAAATCTTTCATTTAAGTGTCAATTAATGACTTATCAATAATTTTAAATCAATCTTTTAATATTTGAGTGCACTGGTTATATTTTATAATGAAGTCTAAATATTATCAACAATTATTAAGACTGGGCTTTAGGCATATTTCAATCATTTTATTATTTGTCTCACAATAATTTTAGTAGTTAAGTCTGTAATTCTTTTTAACAAATAAGATGTCAATATCTAACTCTCCACATGCTCAAGTTATTTATAATAATTTAATCTAAAAATATAGGGATACTAAAAGTATAAAAATATAATGAAGTATCACTATAACAATATAATATGATATTAATACTTTGAGTTTTTTTAATAAATATTGAACTAGTAATATAATTTCTATTTCATTATAAAATATTAATTATTGAATCTTAAATTTTGATAATGAAATCAATTGATTAGTATTTAATCTAACGTGTGTATTAGAAGAAGTATTGTAGGTCTAACTACGACGCAGGAATTGAGTTACAACCCGATGTTGGGCCAGGATCAAGCTTGGGCATCGTGCCAAGGTTCAAATGATGCAGCGGGACCTCATCGGGAGTTTGCTAGGAGTTCGCTGAAGAGATCAGGAAGCTCTTGGAACATGTTGAGCGATAGCTAGAAGAAGACGGAAGACTCGCTGCAAAAATCTTGGAGATTATCGAATTGGCGGAAGTTAGGTCATTGTTTAGCTTGATAGTTATTATGGTTGTAATAATTGAGTCGTAGTTAGGGATTGAGTCCTAATTAAATTTGATTTGGAAGAAATCTAAATCAACTCAATGAGGCAACCAGGTCTACTAAAGGAGGTTGATTGAGCTCAGGTTGAGCTCAATTAGTTGACTAGATAATTAGTCAGGTTCAAGTCAAAATTTGAAAAGTGGAGAGAATCACTTTTTCAAAAATTTCAACGGTTGAACCATCGATGAGCGATGGGTGTACCATTGTCGCCCAGGTTTTCGGGCGACTGACGACGGCTGAACTTCCTAGGTTGACAGTTGAACCGCCCATACCCTGTTTTCAGGGTGCTTTTGGCGACTGCACCATCGGCGCCTGATGGGTAAACAACTCGTATCTGGATTTTCTGAATATGTTTGAATTTTGGCTCCAAATGCTTAAGCATTTGGGGCCTATAAATATCCCAAGTTTTCTTGCATTCTACATAATAATTCTAGAATAAAATTCTATGAAAAAATTGTGTGAATTGTAAGAAAAAGAAAAGGGGAAGGGAGTGAGCTTAGAGTTGAAAAAATTCTTGTAAAGAGTCTCCCTTGTAAGCTCATGTTGTAAGGGTTTAGTCTTTACCCAAAGAAGATCGATAGTGGATGCCGGTATGCCTCAAGAAGGGGGACTCAGGGAGTGGATGTAGGTCGGTTGAGGTCGAACCAGTATAAATATAAGTGTGCTTTAATTATTTTACTTATTATATTTAATTTCTCTTAATTATTCTCTATTTAGATATGAGCCTCAATCTCTCTACTTCTTTCAAATCGGCTTTAAATGAGTTTTGTTGAAATATAAAGAAAAGCTTCCATTATTCACTCTCTACTTTATGAAAGAAAGTTTTTAAATGAGCACTATTGCACTCTTACACTAATTCACCTCTTAGTGCTAATTGATCATAACAATTGATATCAAAGCTAAGTTACTTACATTAACACCCAATTGAGTAAATAACTTGTTTTGGCATGAATAAGATATATTCCATTTCACGTCCTCTCATATTCAATGGGATGGATTACACATATTGGAAGGCAATGATGCATATTTTTCTTATTTATTTGGACCTTGATTTATGGAACATTGTAGAGAATGGATTTAAAAAATCTTCCAATCCAATGAATTAGTGAAATGATTCGGAAAAGAAGAATTTTTCTTTGAATACAAAGGCTATGAATGCCTTGTTTTGTGCTCTTGACAAAAATGAGTTTAATCATGTTTCCATTTTGAATCGGCTTTTGATATTTGACACATAGTAGAAATCACACAGGAGGGGATTAGTAGAATAAAAGAATCTAAGATTAATATTTTAGTTCATAATTATGAGTTATTTCGAATGAAACTAAGTGAGTCCATTGGAGACATATACATCTATTTCACGGATGTCATCAATAGCCTTAAAGCACTTAAAAAATATTTTTTAATTTTGAACTTGTGAGTAAAATTTTAAAATCTCTACCTAAAAATTGGGATCCTAAAGTAACCGCTATACAAGAGGCCAAAGATTTAAATAACTTACATCTTGAAGAACTTATTGGCTCACTCATGACATATAAACTAAATTATAAAGCTCATAATGAGCTTGATGAACCCCTTCCAAAGAATAGGAAGGATGTAGCACTTCGAACGACAAATGACTCTTCGAGTAAAACCTTAAGTGATAAGGACCATGATATTACACTATTATCAAGAAAGTTTAAAAAATTTATAAAAAAAATTAAAAACTATAAAAATAGAAAATAACTGAAGAATGATAATGTTATATGCTATGAATGCAAAAAGCTGAGACATTTTAAAAATGAATGTCCTCAATTAAAGAAGCCAACACACAAGAAGAAAGCACTTTCGGTCACTTGGGATGATTCAAACTCTTCGGATGAAGAAGACTACTCCAAAGAAAAAATTGCTAACTATGCTCTAATGACAATCCAAGATGAGGTTAGTGATTCATTAAACATTTCTTTTTTAGAGTTATTAAATATATTCCATGATTTGTTTGATGAGTTTAAAAAAATTAGTAAATCTTTTAAGTTGATTAAGAATAATTATGATTTATTAGTTAGTTAACTTGACGAAATACATGATTCATTAGTATTACATAACCCATGTTCTAAATGTGAGATGTTAGATAGTGTTAAAGAAGAAAATATCATGCTTAAGACAACATTAGAAAATTTTGAAATTGAGAACAAATCCTTAAATATTATCCTTACTAATAAAGATCATATTAATAGAAAAAATAGTATAGCCTTTGTTGGTAACATTAAACAAAAGCTAACCATGTTTGTTAAAGGACCCACCTTAAATGTGCCACCAAAAATCAAATGTAATTTTTGTAAAAAATTAGTACATAAGGCAAACAAATATTGATTTAGAAAATGTAGTACACACCAATTAGTTTGGGTTCCTAATGAAACTTCATACAATAAAAAATTATTAGAAAAGTAAGATAAATTTTTTTATAAAGGACCCAATGTAAAATGGGTACCTAAATAAAAAATATCTTTCTTGTATGTTTGTCTCCAAACTAAAACTAGGAGTACCAAGTAGTATCTTGATAGTGGATGTTCAAGGTACATGATTGAAGACCTAACTTATTTTTCTAAGCTCACTAGCTAAAGTCAAGGAGTTGTCACTTTCAGAGATGGCAACAATGATAGATTATTAGAAAAGGAATTATAGGTAACACATTAAACCTCTTGATTGAAGATGTGTTATTAATTGATGACTTGAAATATAATTTGCTTAGTATTAGCTAATTATATGATAAAGGATATGTGATTAAATTTCAACCGAATGCTTGCATAATTGAATTGCCACACAAAAATAAATCTTTGATTGGCTTAAGAAACAATAATGTGTATACTATATATATTAAAAAATTTGTGATGAAACTTATTTTTCGGCTTTGAATGATGATACGTGGATTTGGCATAAGAGACTAGGTCATGCTAGAATGAAATTTTTAAATCAAATTTCTACCAAGGATCTAGTAAGAGGCTAACCTGATAATAAGTTTATCAAAAATAAAGTATCTGATACTTGTCAATTAGGAAAACAAATAAAGAATAGCTTTAAGTTGAAAAATCAAATAATTACTTCTAAACCACTTCAATTAATCTATATAGATCTATTTGGACCAATTGACATTACAAGTTTAGGTGGTAGCAAATATGCATTTGTTATAGTGGATGACTTTAGTAGATATACTTGGACCCATTTCTTAGCACATAAAAGTGATACATTTAAATATTTTTTAAAATTTTATAAAATTATTCAAAATAAAAAAAGGATGTATGATTTCTTTAATATATAGTGATCATGATGAAGAATTTTAAAATAATAATTTTTAAAATTTTTGTGAATCAAATGGGTATCTTATAATTTTTAATAATTTTTAAAATTTTTAATAATTTTTATAAAATCCACAACAAAATGGAGTAGTAGAAAGAAAAAAATAGGAGCTTACAAGAAATGGTCTACCTAAATATGTTTGGGCTAAAGTCGTTAATATGACATGCATGTCTTAAATATGTTTCTAGTAAAACCATTACTCACTAAAACTCCTTATTAATTATGGAATGGTAAAAAACTTAATATTTCTTATTTTAAAATTTTTAGTTGTAAATATTTAATTTTAAATGAGAAGAATGCTTCAGAAAAATTTGATGTAGTATTCTTCTAGGTTATTCTTCTATTTCAAAAGCTTATCATGTTTTTAATAAAAGAACATTAGTAATAGAAGAATCTATTAATGTTGTTTTCAATGAGTTTTTTAAATTTAAGAAGATTGATTTTGATGATGAAATTGATTTTGATACTTTGAATTTAAATGATAATACTCCTAAAAGTAACTTGGATGAATCTACTTCTAAATCCTTACCCAAGGAATGCAACTATATGAATGAGTATCCTAAGGTGCTTACAATAGGAGAAACATCAAAAGGAGTTCAAACTCGATCTTTCTTTAGAAATTTTTTTACAAATGTCATATTTCTTTCTCAAATTAAGCCAAAGTGCATTAATGAGGCCCTAAGAGATGATTATTGGGTTAATACAATGCATGAAGAGCTTAATCAATTTGAGAGAAATGAGGTATGAGAGCTTATTCCTAGACCCAATGACCGCTTAGTGATTGATACTAAATGGATCTTTAGAAATAAGCAAGATAAAAATGATTTCACGATTAGAAACAAGGCTAGATTAGTGACCAAAAGTTTTAACTAAGAAAAAGGAATTGATTATGATGAAATCTTCGCTCCCGTGGCTATACTTGAAGCCATAAGGATGCTCCTTGCCTTCGCATCTTTTAAGAATTTTAAGTTATTTCAAATGGATATTAAAAGTGATTTTCTAAATGGTTTCATTTCTAAAGAAGTGAATGTTAAACAACCCCCTGATTTTGAGAATAATCTTCTTCCTAATCATGTTTTCAAACTTATAAAAGCTCTTTATGGATTAAAATAAGTTCCTCGGGTTTGGTATGAAAGACTTAATTCTTTTTTATTTCAAATAAATTTTCTAAAGGCAAGGTTGATATCAATTAGTTTTTAAGCATTTTGAAAATGATCTTATGATTATTCAAATTTATATTGATGATATTATTTTTGAAACTACAAATGAATCTTTATGTGAGTCTTTTGCTAAAGAAATGAGCCAAGAATTTGAAATGAGCCTAATGGGTGAGTTAACACTTTTCTTAGGATTATAAATAAAATAACTAGAAATAGTATCTTTATTAGTCAAACTAAATACCCTTTGAACTTGATAAAACGTTTTAAGATGAAAAATGCTAAAGCATTAAACACTCCCATAAGCACATCTACAAAGTTGGACTTAGATAATGAAGGAGAAAACTTTGATAAAAAATCTTATAGAGGAATGATATGAAGTTTATTATATTTAACTGCTACTAGACCGAATATCATGTTTAGTATTGGATTATATGTAAGGTTTCAATCTAATCCTAAACTCTCTCATTTAAAAGCAGTTAAATGAATCTTTAGATACTTAAAAGAAATCTCAAAACTAGGATTATGGTATCCAAAATTAAAAAAGTTTGGCTTAATTGCTTATTTAGATGCTGATTTTGGTGGATGTAGAATAGACAGAAAGAGTACTATAAGGATATGTCAATTTTTAGAGCATGTACTTATTTCTTGAACTTTTAAGAAATAAAATTTAGTAGCTTTATCTACTACAGAAACAGAATACATTATAGCTAGTGCATGTTCTACTTAAGTCATTTGGATAAAAAACATACTAAAAGATTACAGAATGAAATTAAAAAATATTCATATAAAATGTGTTAACACAAGTGCTATATGTTTAACTAAAAATTCTATTTAATATTCAAGAACCAAACACATTGATATTAGATATTATTTTATAAGGAATCATGTAAATAGTCAAGACATCTCCTTGGAATTTATTGATACTAAGCATCAATTAGCAAATATTTTAACAAAACCTTTAAATGAAGTACAATTGATTTTCTTAGAAGAGAACTTGGAATGCTAAATCATGAAAATATATGAATTGCTAATCTAGATTTCATGAGATTAAGTTTTTTTAATGTCTTGAAAACTCTCTTCATTTTTTATATCTTATTATTCACAAAAAAGGGAAGAAAATTTACATAAAAATGATGTTTTGCTATTTTACAGATTTATTTGCTATGCTTACTTGAAATTACATGACATGATTTTAAATACATGAGTACCTCCAAAATTTTTTAATCTTCTTCGATTTTTGAGCTTATCTTCAATTTTTTTTTTAAATTCACATTTACAAAATTGAGAGCTCTTCTTAATGATATTTTATAACTCCTCCCTTGTTTTCTTTCATTCTTTTTCATAAGAGAAAGAAAATTCTTTATGACTTATATTGTATTTTACAAAGGGGAAGCAAAGACTCGTGTGCCTTAAAATTCTTAGCCATACATTTCACCTTTTTGTTGATGACAAAAGGGGAGAAATATATGTTGATGACTTATGTAATAAGAGCATTTCTCTTTATTTATTGATAAACAAAAGGGAAAATAGTTAATAACTTAAGGGGAGATTTTTAAATTTTTGATATTCATAAAAATTCTTGATGAGTTAATGACTTTGTAATTTAAAAGTAATTTTTTGTTGATGTATGAGTGTCTCATTGCAATACTTAAAATATTATTTACTTAAAATATTAATTGCTTCATGATACTTGAATTCAAGAGTATGTGGTTTTCTTGAATTTAAGTTTATCTTATTATGACATGAATTTAAGGGGAGTAAGGTTTAACTCCCGTCATCAATTGATTGTTATCATAAAAAAAGGAGAGATGATTGAATTTCAGATTTTGATGATGAAATCAATTGATGAGTATTTAATCTAACATGTGTGTGTTAAAGAAAGTATTGTCGGTCTAACTACGATGGAGGAATTGAGTTACAGCCAGATGTTGGGCCAGGATCAAGCTTGGGCATCGGGCCAAGGTTCGGACGACACAGTGGGACCTCACCGGAAGTTCACGAGGAGTTCACTGAAGGGATCGAGAAGCTCGTTGGGAACACATCGGGAAATAGTCGGAAGAAGAACGTAAGACTCGCCGTAAAAATATCGAAGGCTGTCGGATTGACAGGAATTAGGTCATTGTTTAGCTTGATGGTCATTATGGTTGTAATCATTGAGTCATAGTTAGGGATTAACTCCTAATTGAGTTTGATTTGGAAGAAATCCAAATCAACTCAATGAGGCAACCGGGTCCACTAATGGAGTTTGATTGAGCTCAGGTTGAGCTCAATTAGTTGACTAGAGAATTGGTTAACATAAGGTTCAAGACGGAACTCAAAAAATGGAAGGAACTACTTTTTTGAAAATTTCGACGGTTGAACCGCCGGTGAGCGGTGGGTGTATCACCGTCGCCCAGGTTTTTGGGTGGCTGACAGTGATTGAACCATTCATACCCTATTTTCAAGGTGCTTTCGGCGGCTGCACCGCCAGCGCCAGCGGGTAAACCACCCGTGCTCAGATTTTTCGGATACATTTGAATTTTGGCTCCAAATTTTGAAGTCATTTGGGGCCTATAAATACCCCAAGTTTTTTTTGCATTCCACAAAATAATTCTGAGATAAAATTATGTGAAAAACTTGTGTGAATTGTAAGAAAAAGAAAAGGGGAAGAGAGTTAGCTTAGAGTTGAAAAAATTATTGTAAAGAGTCTCTCTTGTAAGCTCATGCTGTAAGGGTTTGGTCTTCACTCAAAGGAGATCGATAGTGGACGTCGGTGTGCCTCAAGGAGGAGGACTCGGGGAGTGGATGTAGGCCAGTTTAGGTTGAACCACTATAAATGTAAGTGTGCTTTAATTGCTTTACTGATTGCATTTGATTGCTCTTAATCATTTTCTATTTAGATACGAGCCTCAATCTCTCTATTTCTTTCAAATTGGTTTTATTGAAATATAAAGAAAAGCTTCTATTATTCACTCTCTACTTTATAAAAGAAAGTTTTTAAATGAGCCTGTTTCACTCTTGCCCTAATTTACCTCCCCTCCCTCCTTCTTTAGTGCTAATTGATCCTAACATTAATATATTTAGCGTTCACACAGAATTTTATTATTTTGGAGGACTGAAATCATTTTTGTGGAATAATATTACTACATTTAGATATACTACAAGTATATAAAAAATTGTATCATTCTATCCTATCACATAATTATTTAAAATATAATCTTATTTAAAATTATCTAAATCTTTTAATTATGTATATCATTGTGAATATTTTCATAATGTATAGTACTAATCGATAATATAAATTTAGTAGTTCATACCAATACATATAAGACTAAGATAATAATATAAAATATAATTCAAAATATCTTATAAATAATAAAATATGTATTATAATTTATATCCTATAAACCTATCATCATATGCTACTTTGCTTCCAACATGTTAGATAAAACCTAGGGATATAACTTACAAATAATATAATTTTTTATCTAATTATGTAATACTAATAATAAAAAATAATATAAATAAAAAATTTAGTATACACAAAAAACTCATATGACAGTAATAATCATGATAAATAAGAATTATGACTTTTTTATGAAAATAAATATTATTTCATAATCTTAAATATCCAAAAATAATAATTAAAATTTGATTATCATACATAAAAAAATTATGAATATATCATATGAGAAACTATAAAAGGAATCTATTCAAATTGGGACAATAATTAGTCCTATTTAATTGGACAACCCAAAATTGAGCCAAGATGAATCGGACTTGAACCTCCTAAATTCCACCCAATAATCAACTAGTGAATTGGTTAAACTTAATTAACTATACTGCCACGACAAATATCACACTACCGACAGAAGCAACAATAATCGTCTTTCATTTGTTAGGATTGAAATCGACATTAATATGGGTGAATTAATATTTTTAGGAAATAAAATTGATTAAAAAATTTATTCAGAAAAATCTCATATTGAAAATATGTTTAAACATAAATACATTTGGAAGAGTGCAAGCAAATATAGTAAACAATTAATAAGAAAACAATGAAGGTAAACAACAAAGAAGAGGAACCACACTAATTTTATAGTGGTTTGGTCCACGTGACCTACGAGCAAAGATCAACCACTCTCTTACAGTTCTATTCTATTTTTCATAAGTTTATGAGACAATCTTTATAATTCTTTTAACCCTCCCTTAAACATAATTCATACTTAGAGAAAAGGGAGAAACTCTCAAAGAATTATAATGACATTTTCTTAAGTTTTTCTTCTACTTTCTTGCTATTCCAAGCAAGAATACTTGGGGTATTTATAGACCCCAATTGACTTCAAAAATTAGAGCAAAAAATTTAACCACCCTAAAATTTTAAGGTACGGACAGTACCATCATCGTATAGAGCCCAGGTTTCTAGGCATGTGCCATACCACCGCCCAAAATAGGTGGTACTACTATCGACAGCCTACGGTACGACTACCTAGGATTCCCAGAAAAGTACTTTTCATATTTGAGTTGTACCATCTCTTGACCTGCTGTACCTCCTTCCAGGTCAATGAAATGAGCCTCGTAATGGGCTTAAATCAGCCTTCATTAGGGCTTAATCAAGGCCGAGTGTCCCCTTAATTGAGTTGGCATGGTTACACCCAAAACCAACTCAATTACAATCACAACTACTTCAATCTAGACATAATTGATTATAAATAAGAATACTAAGTTGTTAAGCATGTCATTGGTTCATCTGAAATTTCATCAAAACCTTCAGCGCATCGTCATCTCTTGCAGTATATTGTCCAATCGACATTTTGCCCTCCATAGTGTCTGATCTCCTTGGCACGATGTCCAATTATTTTGGCTTGATGCCCGAACTTATGGCACAAAGTCCTTCTGCTGACACATCAACTATTCCTTCGGCCCAATATTCAATCTTCTAACATGTTCAATTTCGGCCCAACATCTGATTGTACTACTTTAATTGATTTGTCTCTCCTTAATCGAAGCTAGTCTTGTGTCACTCAAACACATATTGGATCATAACTTTATTAATTGATTTTATCATCAAAATTTAAGATTTAACAATCTCACCTTTTTTATGATGACAACCAATTGATGATGGAGTTTAAGTAAACTCCTCCTATCAATATGTCATATTGATAGAAACTTAGAAATTAGAAAATCATGACTATTTCATCGTTACATGCATCATGAATATTGAAAGAATCAATTGATCACATCATTGCATGCATCACAAAATCATGCTAATTCCAAGGAAAATAAAATTTCATCATGCATGATCACTTTCTCCCCCTTTCTCATCAGCAAAAAAGAGAAGCACAACTAGCAATTTAGCAAATTTTTTGATTACTTTAAAACATGCGAGCTAGCAAGCTTTTGAGAACGTGAAGTTAAGCAAAACTTTTGCTTCTCTAGTTGTGCAAGAGAGTAACTTTTGCCTCAAGCTAGCACTTCTCTTTAGATGTGTAAGCACTTTAGGTTATCTTGAGATGTGCAAGCGAGCATTTTTGCTTTTCTTGAGATGCTATCAATTTTTGTTTACTTTACAATGTGTAAGGTAGCAAGTTTTCTCTCCTTGAAATGTGCAAGATAGCAATTTTGTTTTTCTTTATGATTCGCAAGCTAGCAAGACTTTTCTCCCCCTTTGGCATTGTCAAAAAGAAGAGAAGAATACAATGGAGTAAATTTTTTTTTTCAAACAATGCTCTTTATAACGTAAGATATACAACCATAAATATAAGGGAGTATTGGAACATGAAGAAAATAATATCAATTTATTACACAATGTTCCAAACATCAAACCACATCATCTTAAGTTGTGACTACTGAATAAAATCAAGGAAACATTATGATTCATTTAGGCAAATATTTTTTTTAATAAAATGAGAAAATTATACGAGAACAAATAGTGAGAGATTTTGATTCATAAAAAAAATTCTTAAGTTCTAAATATCGAGAAGTCAAACTCATGATTAGGATAAAAACTTCTCTATAGTAAATAGCAAGAAAGAGACATAGGAGAACAGATAAAAGATCTCGATTCATGTATAAAAAGAAATATCAAGTTATCAAGACCATGATTCATAGAAAATCTCAAATTATAATTCTCAGATATCAAAAGATAAATCATAATTCATTTGAATAATTCTCTAACAAAATGAAAGATTTATAATGAATAATTTTGATTTATATAAAAATCTCAAGTTATAATTATCAAGATCATAATTCTCCTCTTTAATAAATGATAAAATGAAGAAATTATAGAAGTTAAAAAAAATTTGATTCCCATAAAAGATACCTCAAGTTAAAAAATCAAGGGAAAGTTCATGATTCAATTTTTAAAAAAATCTCATTCAACTTCAAATCATCAAAATTACTTTTATAGTTCAAGTGATTCAAAAATATCAAGAATAGATTCATTAATCTCTTATTAAAAACTTGATAAGATAGAGATTGAGAATTTATAAGAAAAATATTTTCCTATTTTTAGTTGTTTCAATTCATGCATTGATTAAATACAAGCATGCCCAAGTTTTTTTTTAATGTCAAAACCATGCATCCGTTTTAAAACTGAAAGGCAAGTTTTATCATGAAAATCATAATCATTTAAGCATAAACCATCTTTAATCAAAAGATTTATTAAAACAAAATCATCAAGTTTCAATCATATATATAATTAATTTATTTATTTTGAACAAATTTACATTTCTTACTAACCTTTTTCATCAAATAATTTATGAAAAACATCAAGTAATTCATTGTAAGGTAAAATAATTTGTGAAAAGCATCAAGTAATTCATTGTAAGGTAAAGAAGATCTACTTGGGTTTCTTACCTTGTTGTTGTGAGCCTTATTTTGTTTGCTCCTCGTCTTCGGATGCACTTGATTCGTCTGAAGTCGCTTTAATCATTTTTTTCTTCTTTTGCAACTTCTTCTTCAATTGGGGATATTCACTTTTGAAGTGTCTCAGCCAATTGCATTTATAGCAAGTTATTATGTTCCTTTTTTGTCCATTTTTATTCTTACATTCATGTTTTATGAATCTTCTAAAAATTCTTATGAGAAGTTCAAAGTCATTCTCATCACTTGAGCTTTGGTCTTCCTTTGTTCTAAGTGCCAAAAAGGTAGTTCTTATGTCCATCATGTGATATACATGTCATTTCGTAATGTTGAATCTCGAATTTTGATGAAGAAATAAATTGATGGATTTTATGATATAACTTGTGTGTCAGAGAAAGTGACGCAGAATTAACTACGATGATAACAAGGCATTGCAATCAGATATTGGGTCGGAGTCAAGTTCAGGCGTCAAGTTGAGGTTCAAACGACACGGTGGGAGCTCGTCGAGAGTTCGCCAGAGGTCGACCGAGGTTCAGACAATGTTATCGGAAGCTCACGGAGAGCTCACCAGAGGTTTGCCGGGAAGTTCATAGGGAGTTCACTGATAATTTATTGGGATCTTGCCGCGAGTTCACCGGAAGGATGCTAGGAGTTCATCAAAGGGAATCAGGAGCTCATTGGGGGTTTACCGGAAGGATATCGGGAGTTCATCGAGAGATCAATTGACGGTTGGATAATAAAGATTGTGTGTTAAGTGACATAATTAGCATCATAATGAGAGTTAGTTTTACTAACTCAATTAAAAAGTTATTAGGCCATAATTGGGACTAATTTAGACTTATTAGAAATGTCATTTCAGTAACCCAAGGTTATGTAAAGCATGATCTTTGAAGACATAATAGTCTATGAGAAGAGACAGTCTCCGAAACAATATAGTCTCCTAGAAGATACCGTCTCCGAAAAAACATAGTCTCCTAGAAGACACAGTCTCCAAGAAAACACAGTCTCCGAAAAAATACAGTCTCATGAAAGACAGTCTCCAAGAAGACACAATCTTCTAGAAGACATAATTTTTGAGAATTTTGGCTCCATTCTTGAAGTCATTTGAGGCCTACAAATACCCTACTCATTCTTGCTTGAGGATGCAAGAATCAAGAGTGAAAAACTTGTGAAAATGCTATTGTAATTCCTTGAGAGCTCCCTTTCATTTCTTCTTGTGTGATTTTTGTTTAAGGGAGAGCTGAGAGAATTGTAAAGGTTATCTCCTGAATCTATAAAAGGAGAATAGAGCTATAAGATGTGTGTTTGATCTTATAACTATAAAAGGTTATCATACGTCCTCCTATATTCAATGAGATAGACTATACCTTTTGAAAAACTAGAATGTATATCTTTTTTATTTCGTTGGATTTTGATTTATGAAACATCATCAAAAACATATTTCAGAAGTCATCCAATCCTATAAATGATTAGAATGATCATGAAGACGTGTTTTCATTAAATGACAAAGCTATGAATGCTTTATTTTGTATTTTAGATAAAAATAAGTTTAATCGGGTTTTCACTTATGATTTAGCTTTTGATATATGACATACTTTAGAAGTAATACACGAAAGCATAACTAAATTAAAGGAATAAAAAATAAATGAAATAACATACAATGATAAACTTGAAGAACACTTTCCAAAGAATAGGAAGGACATTGCCTTAAGAACCAAAGATGAATACTTTCTAAAGAACATGAAGGACTTGGCACTGAGAACAACAAATGACTCTTCGAGTAAAACCTCGAGTGATGAGGAATATGAATTTGAAATTATGACCAAAGAACTAAATAAATTAATGAAAATGAGTAAAAAACATAAAAATAAATTTAAAATAGACATAGCTTCTTGCTATGAATGCAAGAAGCCAGGGCACTCCGAAGATTAAGAAGATAACAAAAAAAGAAGTAGAGAATCTCGTTCTAATTGCTATCAACGATAAGGTAATTGATTCTTCCGATATCTCATTTATTTTTAATGAATTGTTAATTGCATTTCATGAACTATTTGATGAATTTACGAAGCTTAGCAAAAGTTATAAATTATTTAAGAAGGAGCATGCATTACTTACTAGTAAAATTAAAAACATGCATGAAGCATCACTATCATGCATTTCTTGCTTTAAATGTAAGTCATTAGAGGCAATTAAAAAGGAAAATATTATACTACAATAAACTTTAGAAAAGTTTGAAATAGGTAATAAATCTCTAAACATGATCATTGCCAATAAGGGTCATGTTCATAGGAAAGAAAGTATAGGCTTTGTGGATAATACTCATCAAAAGCCAACTATCTTTATTAAAGGACCCATATTACATCCTTCACTATAAACAAATGTAACTTTGTAGTAGACATGGACCCTTTGCCATAGATGTCCATTTAGAAAGTATAGTCATACCAAATGACTTTAGTTAAATTAGGTAAAGCTTTTCATGAGAGACCTAAAGTTAGATGGGTACCTAAACTAAACCCTCCCCTCTTATAGGTTTATCTCCTAACAAAAGTTAGGAGTACTAAATAGTATCTTGAAAGTCAATGCTCAAGGTACATGACTTGAGATCTAAAATACTTTCTCATCTCACTGGCCTAAATAACGATAACAAGAAAAATCATTGAAAGTAAAATTATTTGCAACTAATTTTTTGATGGTTTATTATTATATAATTAATCTTAATTATTTTTCGATAATATATAGCTAGAGCATACTTTACAAAACTAATGAGAATAAAAAAAACCCCTTAGCTGTTTTTAGTGGAAAATTATCTATATTGAAATTTACTATAAACATATTTTGATAATGAGTGAATGTTAGACTTGTATGCTGGTATTGACTAAGTTTTTATTAGCTTGTAAAGGTTGAACGATGATTGATTCTAAATGATAAATGGGTTATATGTTTACTTTTAGATAAGATTGATTGATTGAATGAAAATTATTGGCACGTATGATTTGAATGTTATACTAGATGGATTAAATGATTCTATGTTGACTTAAAATAAGTTGCATATTGTATGATTGAATGTTAGATCATTCTTAAATTGGGGCTTGAAATAAAATAAAAAACTCATGCTTCACTTTCTAGTGCTTTTAGAAAATTAAATTTTTTTTTGAAATGAAAATGAAAATTACATGATAACTTATTCTCAGGAAAAATCATCAGAATTAAAATAAATTGAAGCTTTTATTTAAAAATGTTTTATTGTTGATCTTGATGATTTATTTTGAAACAAAACTTGATTTTGTTTTAAATGACCTTGCATAGATTTGGAAGGTATTTTTGAAACAAATCACATAAATTGAAACAATTAAAAAGAGGAAAGTTTTTTTTGAAAATTTCTCAATCAAGCTTTCAATAAGAGATAAAGTGATTCCATTATTGCTAAATCTCTTAAACTAAAAAAATAATTTTGATAATTGAAATTTGAATAAGATTTTTTTCCTACCAAATCATGAACTTTCCTATGATTTCTTGACTTAAGGTATCTTTTATAGGAATTAATATTTTTACTTTTATACTTTTTTGTTTACCAAAGAGGAGACTTATGATATTATAACTTGAGATTTTCATTAAGAACCATGATCTTAATAACTTGAAATTACCTATATATGAATCAAGATTTTTATCTATTCTCTTATGTAACTTACTATAGAAAAGTTTTTATTATGATCTTGACATCTTGAAAATCATAATTTGAAATCTATATATAAATCAAGATCGTTCACCAGAACTCTTTTATTTTATTAAAAAAATTATTGATATGAAACAAGATACTTTTTATAATCTGATCTCATAAAATTTCTTTTTGGTCTAAAAAGAAATTTATCAAATTAAATAATATCTTTTGGTATTTATGATTTGATATTAAAATCCTTCCTAACATGATTTATTTATAACTTATATTAATGAATGGTACATCTTATCACCAAATTAATATTTTTTAAATTTATGATGAGTTAAAAATTAAATGAGAAATATTTTATGAACTTTTCATTGACTTCTTCACTTGACTTATCCTTTATGGAAATCATTTTTAACCTCTATGATTTCTTCTTTTTAATAAAAAATATTTATGATCTTAATAATTATAATTTAATATTTTAAATTAAGATCATTTTTTGTTTTATTAAGAAGAAACATATGAATGAATTATATATTTTAAGTTTTATCTTGAATGAATCAAGATTATTTACTCTTCTAGGATTCATTTTTATTATTTATAATAAAAAATAATTTATTAAAATAAATCATATCTTTTAGTACTTATGAATTGATCTTTCATATTATATCCTTAAGGACATGATTTTCATTATATAACCCCTTTATATATATTTTCCAATGACTTAAAAATTAATTTTATATTATAATATTCTTCCCTTCTTTTTGATAATAACCAAAGGGGAGATAAAATTGATATCTTGCAACAAAATCATTAAATTAGGAATAATTTACATTAAAAAATTAGATATAAAAAATCTTCCAAATACATTATTTGCCATCATAACTTTGAGGATTTCTTGATATTTACATTAGATTATATGAGTAGCTTTTATATTTTTCTCGGATTTCTCAACTTTTTGAGCTCTCCTTTCAAATGGTTTTATTTGATTCTTTCTTCTTGACATTTATAAAAAAAAATGTGAGTCAAAATTTTCTTGTGGTAAGACTCATAAGGACTCTTTCAATATTTTGATTCTTGGATTCATGAATATTTTCAAATGTATCTCCTCCCTTTAATATTTGATTTTTTTTGTGAGATACTTGATTTTTGGATCTTTGACCCCCCACCCCCTTTTCTTCTTCTTCTATCTTATTTATAAAGAGGGAGAAAAAAAAATTGATGTGACATTCGTGATGCATAAAATTATATCTTTATCCTTCTTCTTATTTTACAAAGGGGGAAAAATAAATTAAATTATATCTTTAGTCTTCTTCTTATTTTACAAAGGAGAATCAATGGACTAACTTCTTTTATTTACGTGCTAAATAATGTGATCAATGTTTAAAAAAATTATTCAAATATAATTAAATATTTTTCTTTTTTGTTGATGATAAAAGGGGGAGAAATAACATAATTGATGACATAAGAGATATATTTGTTTTGAGATCTTTGAAATGGTTGAAATGGATATTGTATCATGATTGATGACATGGTTATCTTGTGAATATAATGATTGAAATTTTTATGTGATACCAAGAATTTGAATGTTTAAAATTTTTATCCTATGACATATATATAAAGGGAGTTAAGGTTAACTCACGTCTTCAATTGGTTGTCAACATAAAAAAGGAAACATTATTGAATTTCAGATTTTGATGATGAAATCAATTGATAGGTTTTATGATCTAACTTATATGTTAGAAAAAATGATGCAAGATTAACTACGATGATAGAAAGGCATTACAATCAGATATTGGGTCGGAGTGTACATATCTCCAATGGTTTTCCTTGGTTCCATTTGAAACAATTCAAAACTATAGATCAAAAGATTAATTTTAGAATCTTTAACTCTACTTGTGCCTTCATGTGTGATTTCAAAGATGTGCCAAATCTCATGTGTAGTTTCGCATATTGAAATTTGATTAAATTCATTATTATCAAGAGTAGAAAATAACGTGTTCATCGTTTTAGCATTCGAAGAGAAAATCTTCTTCTCCAAATCATTTCATTTATTCATTGGTTTGGAAGCCTTTTGAAAACCATTTTCAATGATATTTCATAAACTGAAATCCATAGAAAGTAAGAAAAATCTATTCGAGTTTTTTTAATATGTGTAGTCTGTCTCATTAAATATAGGAGGATGAGTGATAGAATAACCCTCTTGATAGCCAGAAAAAGACATTTAGTCTCTTTTGGGTGTTAAACCAATTGAGAAAATTTTGGCTCTAATACCGATTATTACGAACAAAATTGGTACTAAGAGAAGAGGTGAATTAGTGCTTTTGAGAAAATAACGTCGATTTAAAAATTCATTCGATAAAACCCATATTGGAAATACGTTTAAACGTATAGTTGTTTGGAAGAGTGCAAGCAAGGGTTGTAAACAATTAATAAAGGTAAACAACAAAGAAGAGGAAGCACACTAATTTTATAGTAGTTTGGTTCACGTGACCTACGTCCACTCCTGATTCCTCTTCCGTCGAAGCCACCAGCTTCCAATATTGATCTTCCTTCAATGGACAAAGATCAACTACCCTCTTACAACTCTATTTTCCTTTTCACAAATTTAGGAGACAATATTTATAATTCTTTCAGTCCTCCCCTAAACAGAATTCACACTTAGAGAAGATGAAGGGAACTCTCAGATAATTACAACATTGTTTTCACAAGTTTTTCTTCTACTTTTTTACTATCCCAAGCAAAAATACTTGGGGTATTTATTCAAAAATTAGAGCAAAAAATTCAACCACCCTAAAATTTCGGGGTATGGGCAATACCACCATCGGCACCGGTAGTACCACCACTGAACAGAGCCCAAGTTTCTAGGCACAAGCAGTGCCACGACTTGGAATAAGCAGTACTACCATCAACATCCAACTGTACCACTACCCAAGATTCTCAAAAAAATATTTTTTAGTACTTTTTATACCTAAGCTATATTATCTCTTGACCTGGCTATACCTCCTTCCATGTCAATGTCCTAATGGGCTCAAATCAATCTTAATTAAGGCTTAATCAAGGATCAATGACCCTTTAATTGAGTTGGTATAGTTACACCAAAAACTAACTCAATTATAATCATAACTACTTCAATCTAGACATAATCGATTACAAACAAGAATACTAAGTTATCTGATATTTTATTGGTTTATTCGACGCATCGTCCTCTCTTGTGGCGTACTGCCCAATCGACATATTAACCTTTGCACCATCCAATCTCTTTGGCGTAATGTTTGATCCTTCTGGCTCGATGCATAAACTCATGGCACGAAGTCCTTCTACCAATACGTTGACCATTCCTCTAACTCGATGTCCAATCTTCTAACATGTTCAATTTCGGTTTAACATTTAATTCTATTGCTTTAATTAATTTATCTCTCCTTGATCGAAGCTAATCAATCCTACGTCGCTAAAATGAATATTAGCTTATAATTTTATCAATTAGTTTTATCAATAAAATTTAAGATTTAACATCATTGTCCATGGTGAACTATCGTTTGCTTTCTCAGTCATTACGACTCCCAATGGCCATTGTCAACTCTTCCGTTGTCGAATCTATGCAGTCATGACCCTCAATAGAGCAATACCTTTCCAATGCTCGAACATAGTGACCGCCTAGTATAGATTCCACCCACTAGTATGAGGAAAATCGCCATCGTACCTAAGCAGACAAACAACACAAGGAAAAGATAGGCATAATCTAAATAAGTGAACAATGCATAAAGACGAATTCGGTATCATATGATTGAAACTATAAAAAAAACTAATTCGGTATAATCAAAATAGATTTAATGCATAAATAAATTTAATACAATAGATCTAGTTTCTTTAATAATGTAAGATAACTTAGATTTTAATAATATGACTCTGATATCAATTATAAGAAGTAAAAATTTAATATCAAGATTGAAATCAAGTATTATTGATTTAAAAGACAAAATAATCAATAGAATATGAAGCGATGCACCTTCATTTGTATGCATTGTGAATATGTACAGGAAAAAAAGCTAGACTTTTCTTATTATCTCTTCCTATTTTTAGGATCACTTTAATTGATAGATTAAGGACCTATCAGGAGGGAAGAAAAGATATATCTATGGTCATGATATGATTCTTATAAGAGAACGTCTAAATTGTGAGAGTCCATTTTATTAAGATCATCTCCTAAAAAACTCTATCATATTTAAACTTTTTTCTATTGATCTATAATTATAATTAAAATTCAATCATATCTATATTATACCTTATCTAATTAAATAAGAACATATAATCTAGCAAGGAGAATAACCATTGTGCTTGTGGTTATGTAGCTTGGAATATTATACCTTAATATATATATATATTTGGATGCTCGAGAGAAAAAAAAAACAGTTTTATTCTCCATGAATGAACGATCAAAATGATAAAGATTAATGGTAAGATCGACGCCACCATGACTTAAAACGTAGCACTACTTATCTCAGGACAAATTCTTAACTAATTTGTAGAAGGATTAAGGAGTAAAAGATGCCACGGGTTGATGTTGGCCCAACATGAAGCTAGAGGACTAACCAAAGGAATAATATATATGACATAGCTAAATTAATCTGTGATTGGGTCAAGTGACCCGAAGTGCATGATGCTATGAACCGAAATATGAAAGGCTAAAACTGCTCTTATCTCAGATCATTGTATTAGGTGATTAGTGACACCGGAGTGAAACACTGTACTCTACACCGTGTAATGAATCCCTTCTTTTGATATGTCGTTTTTGTATTGTAAATGTAGTGTTTATTGATTGCTGAGATAATTATTTAATAGGGATTACAAAGTGTCAAACCTTCATTCATGAGTTCACTGGTGGAAGAAATTGTGGGGTGAAGTGGATCCATTGCTCTAATATTCTGGGACTTGCCACATGAAACGCTCTTCCATGGCCACAACCTTTAGCTAGTTAATGGAGCTTAGCATGAGGACACAAAGCCGATGGAGTCAACCTTCCTTGGTCCAGATGAGGTAGCTCAATTTGGGACACAGTAAACGTACAGATCACACTTGAATCTACAAAGTGGATAAAGAACTAGGAAGAGATTGAATCAATATTCAAAGAAAATTTATAATACTTCTAATCTCAAATTTTTTTTTATTCATGTTTGTATCAAAATAGAATATTTATAGACCCACAAAGATTTTAGCAATGAAGAAAAAAAATTTAAATCCCTGAATTTACAGGGTACTAATGGTATCACTATCGGCGTCGAACAGTACTACAACTGAATAGAGCTCGAGAATCTAGACTCTATGCTGGTTACATGTGCCCTACAAGCCATTCACGTGAGTGATGACATATGCGATACGCTGTATAGTTTTTTATATTATTATTATTGGTATATTCTCATATTACATTATCTGTTGAATATATATTGTGATGTCCTTGGTTTTGTGCAATAGGAATCGTGATGATATCACGATAATGAGATTGATTCACCTTTATACACAGACCCTAAATAATCTCAGTCATAGGTTACTCGAGAGAGACATTAAGATAAACGGACAGATTGGTATACTGTATAAGTGTCCATATGATGGAGGCAATCAGTCTCATAGCCACTTGTGTGAAGACAGTAAGGGTACAATATAGGTGCTTATTGGAAAATGAGTTCACTGATTGATTCACTTATGAAATTATGGATGGTTAATGATACATATTGTTAAATAGTGATTTGGTAATCCCAGTTGTGTGTTTGGTCCTTAGACTTGAGACACCAAGGATGTCTTGTTTAAGTACTCCATTCTTTGACGTCAAACTTATAGGTCTGAGAAGTTTCAGATCTGATACAATCGGTTATCGGGATTAGTAGCCAATTTTATGAAGGCAATTGAGTGTCAATAGAGAATCATCTACTCTCGGTATCATGAGAGAAATATATCGTGTTATATCACTTGGATAAATCTTCGGTCGGGGTCGTTCGGATTGAGAGAGAAGTTCTCTGAGAGAATCGGATTAGGGCAAGACTCGGATGGATTTCGTATAAGGCCTGATAGTACTATGCCCAATATATGATCTCTGGGATATTAAATGGTGTGGGACTATAGATACATGATAACTGAGGATAGACATGTCCAATGGATAAGATCCATTGTAGCATCTAGTGATTATAGTGCAGTGGTCTAGTACATCTATAGTCGATGAGTCGAGTAAATTATTATGAGATAATAATTTACCGAGTCAGAAGAAGTTTTGACATATAGGACTCACGACCAGCTCAGTATTGGGCCTAGAGGGTCATGTCATATACATATGGTGGATGCTTCACTGAGTAGAGGATTTGATATAAGTTATCCAATTAGCCCATGTTCTCATTGGATGAGACCCAACATTGATGAGCTCCTTGTATAAGGCCTAGTTAGAGGCCAATTGAGAGTATTGGATAGAGATCCAAATAATCCAAGATTAGTGGGTAATTGGATGGAGATCCAATACCAACTTGTTGAATCTCAAATTTTGATGATGAAATCAATTGATGGGTTATTGATCTAACATGATTGTTAGAATCGATTGATGCAAGATTAATTACGACAGAATGATTATTACAATCAGGATTGGCTAAGGTTAAATCCATGCATCGGGTCGATGCGGTTGGGAACTCATCAGGAGTGTGTTGGGAGCTCGTCGAGGGTATCAGGAGTTTGCTAGGATGGCATAAGGGAGTTCACTAGAAGACCGAGACTCCACGGAAGATTGTCGGGGGTAGCCGAAAAGCTTGCCAAGAGTTAGGATGGTCTTGTAATGTATGTTTAGAAATTATGATTGTATTTAATTAAGTCATAATTAGCATCATGTAGGACTAACTATGACTGAAGCAATGGAGTTATAACCAAATAATGGGCCAAGATCAAGCTTGAGCATCGGGACGGGGTTCGGACGATGTAGTGGGATCTCACCGAATTTCGCTAGGAGATTCGCCGAAGGGATCATGAAACTCGCTAGGAACATGCTACGAGATTGCCGAAAGAAGAACAAAAGAGTCACCGTAAGAATGCCAAAGGCTGCTGGATTGGAGGGAGTAAGGTCTTAGTTTAGCTTGTTGGTCATTAAGTATTATAATCATTGAGTCGTAGTTAGGAATTAAGTCCTAATTGAGTTGGATTTGGATGAAATCTCAATAAGACAACGGGGTCCACTATAAGGTTTGGTTGAGCTCAATTAGTTGACCAAGGGAATAGTCAACTGATGGTTCAAGCTAAAATTCGAAAAGTAAAGGGAACTACTTTTACGAAAATTTTGACAGGTAAACCGCCAATGAGTAGTAGTGTACTGCCACAGCCTAGGCTTTCGGGCAACTGGCCCGCTCAGACTGGGCAGTTGAACCACCCGTACCCAGGAATTTGGGTACTTTCGGTGGTTGACTTGCCCAGGACCGACGGGTAAACCGCTCGTACCCTGGTGTTCGGGCGGCTGAGCCGCCCAGGCTGGTGGGTAAACCGCCCATACTCGATTTTTCTAAGTATATTTGTTTTTTGGCTCCAAAAATCTGAAGCCACTTGGGGCATATAAATACCCCAAGTTTTCTTACATTCTACACAATAATTTTTGGGGATTATATTCTGAAAAAATATTATGTGAGAATTGTAAGAAAAAGAAAAGGGGTAACAGAGTGATCAAAGAGTATAATCTTGTCTCCCTTGTAAGTAAAGTGTAAGGGTCTTCACTCAAAGAAGATCGTAGTGGACGCCGGTGTGCCTCAAGAAGGAGGACTTGGGAGTGGACATAGGCTGTTGGTGCTGAACTACTATAAAAATTGTGAGTGTTTCTTTGCTTACATATTTTTGTAGACACTTCCGATTTAATTTAACTCTTTGAAAGCAAAGTTTTCACGATAAGTTCTTTCCTTCAAACATTGTTTATCTTTCCAGTTTGCTTATTAACTTAGCACCTTTCTTTTAATCACTCACTCATTTCACTAAGAATGAAAAGCTTCGGATTTCCCATCTTGGTTTAATTGAAACGTTTTCATCTAAACTAGAAATTTATACTTGCAGTAATTCACATCCCCCCCCCCCCCCCCCCCCCCCCCCCCCCCCACCCCAAGTTTCTTATCTTGGTTTCGGATTTTCTATCTTGGTTTAATCGAAAAGTTTTCATCTAAACTGAAAATTTACACTTGCACAAAAAGTTTTCATCTAAACTGAAAATTTCGACGGGTAAACCGTCAGTGAGCGATGGTGTACCGTCGCTACCTAGGCTTTTGGGCAGCTGACCCGCTCAGACTGGGTAGTTGAACCACCCGTACCTAGGAATCTTGGTACTTTCGACGGTTGACTCACCCAGGATCGACGGGTAAACCGCCCATACTCAATTTTTCTGGGTATGTTTGATTTTTGGCTCTAAAAATCTGAAGCCACTTGGGGCCTATAAATACCCTAACTTTTCTTGCATTCTACATAATAATTTTTGGGGATTATATTCTGAGAAAATATTGTGTGAGAAGTGTAAGAAAAAGAAAAGGGGTAAGGGAGTGATCAAAGAGTATAATCTTGTCTCCCTTGTAAGCAAAGTGTAAGGGTTTGGTCTTCATCCAAAGAAGATCGGTAGTGGACGTCGGTGTGCCTCAAGGAGGACTTGGGAGTGAACATAGGCCATTGGTGCCGAACCACTATAAAAATTATAAGTGTTTCCTTGCTTTCATTGCTTACATATTTTTGTATTGACGCTTCTGATTTAATTCAACTCTTTGAAAGCAAAGTATGAAAAGCTTCGGATTTCCTATCTTGGTTTAATAAAAAAGTTTTCATCTAAATTAAAAATTTACACTTGCACTAATTTACACCCCCCCCCCCCCTCTTTTCTTAGTACTAATTGATTCTAACAATTGGTATTAGAGTAACATACTTACTCTTTGGATTAACACCCACTTGAGTAAATGGCTTATTTTGGCATGAATAAGGGACATTTCATTTCACATCCACCCATGTTCAATTAGATGAATTACACATTTTTAAAAATACGGATGTATATTTTTCTCATCTCTTTAGATTTTGATTTATGAAATATCATTGAGAGTGGATTTGAAAAATCTTCCAAGCCAATGAATGAGTTAAATGATTTGGAGAGGAAAAATTTTTCTTTAAATGCAAAGGCTATGAATGTCTTATTTTGTGCACTTGAAAAGAATGAGTTTAATCGTGTTTTCGTTTGCAAATCGACTTTTGATATTTGGCACACACTAGAAATCACACACGAGGGGACTAGTAAAGTAAAAGAATTAAAGATAAATATCATAATTACGAGTTATTTTGAATGAAATAAAGTGAGTCTATTGGAGACATGTAACCCGTTTCATGGATGTCGTCAATAGCCTTAAAGCACTTAGAAAATATTTTTTGAATTTTGAACTTATGAGTAAGATTTTACGATCTTTGCCTAAAAATTGGGATCCTAAAGTAACCACTATTTAAGAGGCCAAAGATTTAAATAACCTGTCTCTTGAAGAACTAATGGGCTCTCTTATGACATATGAACTAAACTATAAAGCTCATGATGAGCTTGATGAACCCCTTCCAAAGAACAGGAAGGATGTATGTAGCACTTCAAACAACAAATGACTCCTCAAGTGAAACCTCGAGTGATGACGACCATGATATTATACTTTTATCAAGAAAATATTAAAAATTTATAAAAAGGAATAAAAACTATAAAAACAAAAAAGAACCAAAGAAGAAGAATATCATATGCTAATGCAAAAAATGAATGTCCCCAACTGAAGAAGAAGCCAACGCTAAAAAAGAAAGCACTCTCGGCCACTTAGGATAATTCAAGTTCCTCAAAGGATAAAGACCAATCAAAAGAAGAGATTGCTAACTATGCTTTAATGGCGATCGAAGATGAGGTTAGTGAGTCCTTAAATATTTTTTTTCTGAATTATTAAGTATGTTTCATAATATGTTTGATGAGTTTAGAAAACTTAGTTTAAACTGCTTAAGAATGATCATGAATTGCTAGTTAGTAGACTTGACAAAATGCATGACTCACTAGTGTCACACAACAACATATGCCCTAAATGTAAGATACTAGATAGTGTTAAAGAAGAAAACATCATGCTTAAATCAACACTAGAAAATTTTAAAACAAGGAACAAATCCCTAAATATGATCCTTTCCAATAAGAGTCATATTAATAGTAGAAATGACATAGGCTTTGTTGGTAATATTCAACAAAAGCCAACCATCTTTACAAAAGGACATATATTAAATGTGCCACAAAAAAATCAAGTATAATTTTTGTGAAAGATTGGGACATATGGCTTGCAAATGTCTATTTAAAAATTATAGTTCTCACAAGTTAGTTTAGATTCCTAAAGGAACTATAAACAATCTTATACTATTAGAGAAAATGGGAAGAACATGTCATGAAGGACCCAATATTAAATGGGTACCTAAATCAAAATCTCCCTTAATATAAAGTTATTTCCTAACAAGGCTAAGAGTAATAAAAATATTTTGAAAGTAGATGCTCAAGTCATATTACTTGAGATCTAACACTCCTTCAAGCTTAATAGCTTAGTAGTAATAAGAAAATTATTGAAATTAAAATTATTGATAATAAATCTTTTAATGGTTCATCATTATATCATTAATATTGACGATGCATAGCTAGAGTATACAAGTATGAAAATGTATTAGAACCAAATAACCTTAGTTATTGAAAAATATATTTATATTGAAACTTACAAAAATGAGATTTTGATTGAATGCTAAAATTATTGGATTGTTTAAATGTAAAGACTATTGTTAAATGGTTCAAATATTGACAAAGTCTATGGAATGATTGGTTTAAATGTTATATTGGTTGAAATACTATGATTGAATGATTGTGTTGAATGATAGAGTTTTAGCATTGAACAATAGAAAAGGGAGAGAAAAATCATGCTTCATTGTCTATTATTTTTGTAAATTAAAAATATATTTAGTGAGAATGAAATGAGTATGGTAACTAACTACACTAAGTCTAAAAATTATTAGAATTGAAATAAGTCAAAGTTTTTGTTTGAAAACATTGTATTATAATCATGAAATTTTGTTTTTGACTTTAAATGACATTGTATTCTAGAAATAAATTTCAAAAGAAGGACAATTATTCTTGAAATAATTTTTATCCTATTAATCCTTCAACAAGAGATAAAATAATACTATTATTATTGAATCTCTTAAACTACAAAAATGGACTAGAAAATTTTAGCTATTAAAAAATATCGATGATGCCTTTATCTAACTCTTTGGAAAGCGATTTTTTATGATGATTTTGGATAAGTTTATAAATAATTTTATTTTAAAACGAGATTGATGAATCTATCCAATGTTATTGATATTTTGATGATTTTATCATAATCTTGACAAGCTAAAAAAAAATTACACTTTGAAATCATTATATAAATTCGTTCAAAGAAAGTCATATAAATGGATCATAATTTGTCTATTCAGATCTATTACTTGAAAATATTCTTATGAACCATATTCTTGAAAACTTGAAGTTTCATATATATAAATCAAGATCTTTTACTTTTTCTTCCTTGAAATTAACTTGTGATCTTGATATCTACAATATAATATCTTTATGAATAAAGACTCTTCTTTGATCTATTAAGATTCTATTTTATCATCTAAGAGGAGATTTTTTAAATTAAATCATATCTTTAATATTCATGAATGTCTTTTAATATCCATATCTATCTTGACATGATTTATTTAAAAACTCATGAATGACATAACTTATCACCAAAATTAGTATCTCTTCAATTTGTGATAAGTTAAAAATTAAAAGAGATTTTTATTATCATGAATTTCTTAATTTCTTGACTTGACTTTTACATTATGGGAATCATATTATTGATCTCTATAATTTTCTCTTTTTAATAAAAAAGATATTTATGATCTTAACAATAATAATTAAAAAATTTATCAAGACCATTCTTCTTTTTTATTAAAAAGATTTATCTTGGATGAATTGAGATTATCCCCTAAGACTCATTTTTATTATTCACAAAAAAAGGGAAAAATCAACTTATTAAACGAAATCATGTCTTTTGATATTCAAAAATTTGATTTTATCTTTAATGACATGATCTCCTTGACACGGGAGTGTCTAATTTTTCAGAATTTTTAACCCATCCCACTCAATTTACAGCTCATGAGCATATTCCTTGGACAAAGTTACAGCTATTTTAAGATGTCTTTCTGTATGACCAAGGAATGCATAAAGGGGTTAGTTGGCAGATGTGAAACATTTAATGTTGTAGTTCCCTATGCATGAAGGGATGTTTCATGCTCTAGTACTTATTTTGATATTCTAGGGTTGAAAATAACTTTTAGATAGTTGATTGTATTTGCAGAAGCTCTTTGGAGTCTCTAAAACTCTGTATCTCTTGGATGCGTCCTTGAGTGGTGAGTCTTTTGATTTTAGTTTTGTATCCCTATTTAATTTTCTTGAGGTGGTGAACTTTCTGTATCCTCTTGCGATTTTAAACTTGATGGTGAACTATCTTTAACTATTTTGTGCAAGTTGTGTTCTGATTTCGTTGGTTTCCTACAACTCAACTTTCGGGTATTCTCGTTTCTTTCCGAAATCCATTCATCTTTCTCCCTTCCCGGTATCACTCCTTGTACTTTTTAGCATAATTTGAGTATAAATGCTAAGAAGAAATTATATCATCATATTTCTTTCTTGACAATGACAAAAAAAAAGGAGAGATAAAATTATTAATATGATTAGAAGTAAATTAGGACTTTCTAAATGCATGCAAAATACTTGATTTACAATTTGAGCTTGATCTACTATCATGCCTTCTTATGAAATTCTTGATGCTTTTTATAAAAATTACAATAAATGATTTTTTTGCTATACTTGAAATTGCATGAGATGATTTTAAATGCATGAGTAGCTCTTAAACTTTTGAATCTCCTTAAATATCTTGAAGTTTTGAGCTTAATTTCAAAATCCACATCTATAAAATTTCTATTTTTAAAATTGAGCATTCTTGTGATATGATATTTTTTATTTCTCTACCTTGATTCTACCTTCTTGCTCACATAAAGTGGAGAAAGAAAATCACTAGTATTTTAAGAGACTAATAAGTCTATTGATTACATTTTGAATCTCTTGAAAGTGATTTTGATGATTGTGAAATTGAATGAGTGATTTACCTATATTATGATTTTGATTTCTTAGAATTACAACTTGAAATCTTTTATGAATCAAAATCTTTTGCTATGTGTTCTCATATTATTTAGAAGAAATTTTTTATACAAATCATGAACTTGACAACTTGAGATTTCTTATGAATGAATCAATATATGTTATTTTATTTGTTTCTCTTATAATTTGTCTCTTGATAGTCATAATTTGTCTTCATGAATTGTACATCTCTTCACTATGTTAATTTTTCTTGATATATTTCATGTGATGATTTAAAAAATGATGTAATGAGAAAAGTTTTATACTACCTTTTCTTTTTGACAATAACAAAGGGGAGCAAAACTTGTTTACTTGTATGATGTAAATTGCTAGATTGAATATTGCAAGGGAAGCAAAAAAATTGCTAGCTTGCACTTCTCAAAAGAGAAGAAACAACTTACTAGCTTGCATGTTATAAAGTGATAAAAAATTTACTAAATTGCTAAGTTCTCATATATAAAAAACTTGCTAATTACACTTCTCCTTTTTGTTGATGACAAAGAAGGAGAAGATATGATGATGTGAAATCGTGTATGATGATAATGTATGTTGATTTTTAAAAATATACATGATGATTTGGAATAATAATCATAATTTTATAATATGATATATGATGTAGTTAAAATATTTCAATGTGGACTTTTGAGCTCATCTTAATATTTTTTTTTAAATTTATTAAAAGTTCTTCTTAATGATGTTTTACAACTCCTCACTTATTTTTTTCCTTCTTTTTCACAAGAGAAAGAATATTATTTATGACTTATGTCATATTTTACAAAGAGAGAGCAAAGACTATGTGCCTTAAAATCCTTAGCCCTATATCTCACCTTTTTGTTGATGACAAAGGGGGAGAAATATATATTGATGATATATGATATTGATTGATGACTCATGATATTGATGATATACATTGATAACACATGATATGGATATGGATATAGATTGGATATTTTGGATATGGATATGAGTACATAATTCTTATTATGATTTGATGACTTGATACAAATTTGTGATGAAATTTGCATAAAATTTTGATTGCTTGAATTTACGAGTGTGTGATTCTCTTAAATTTAAGTGGCATAGATTTGGATGAAATCTAAATCAACTCAATAAGGCAATCAGTCCACTATAGGGTTTGGTTGAGCTCAGGTTGAGCTCAATTAGTTGACCAAGGGAATGGTCAACTGATGGTTCAAGCCGGAAGTCGAAAAGAAGAGGGAACCACTTTTGCAAAAATTTCGACGGGTAAACCATCGGTGAATAGCAGGTGTATCGTCGCCGCCTAGGCTTTCAAGCGGGTGACCCACCCAGAACCGATGGGTAAATCGCCCATACCAGATTTTTTTAGAAATGTTTAATTTTTGGCTCAAAAAATCTGAAGCCACTTGGGGCCTATAAATACCCTAAGTTTTCTTACATTCTACACAACAATTTTTGTGAGAAAATATTATGTGAAAATTGTAAAAAAAAGAAAAGGGGTAAGGGAGTGATCAAAGAGTGTAATATTGTCTCCTTATAAGCAAAGTGTAAGGGTTTGGTCTTCACCCAAAGAAGATCGGTAGTGGACATCAGTGTGCCTCAAGAAGGAGGACTCAGGAGTGGATATAGGCTGTTGGCGTCAAACCACTATAAAAATTGAGAGTGTTTTCTTGCTTACATATTTTTATATTGACGCTTCCGATTGGTTACATATTTTTGTATTGACGCTTCCGATTTAATTCAACTCTTTGAAAGCAAAGTTTTCACGATAAGTTCTTTCCTTCGAACGTTGCTTATCTTTTTGGTTTGCTTATTAACTTAGCAACTTCCTTTTAATCACTCACTCGTTTCACTAAGAACGAAAAGCTTCATATTTTCTATCTTGGTTTAATCAAAAAGTTTTCATCTAAACTAAAAATTTACACTTACACTAATTCACCTCTCCCCCCTCTTAGTGTCAATTGATCCTAAAACAACTAAGGCAGGATCTATTAGGGATTTTTAGGTGGCTCTTTATAAATAGGAAGCAGGGGTGATATATTAGTGATAGGCTACTCCTTTGGCTGCCCCCTTCTATTCTTCTCTCTCCCTTTGTACAAGAGTTACGAGCTTTTGGGCTGTGATTAGAGGAGTATCGCTGCAACGATCTATTGTGTAGATACCACTAGAGATGAGGATGTTTAACCTTCTTCATCCTCTCCATCTTGATCTGGATTTTCAGGGATATACAATCTCCCTAAGTAATCAATCTCTCACGTATCATAGTTTTCATTTTTGTGGGTTTTTTCACGCATCAATCTTTACACGATGATTTGATATACGTGAAAAACTTGTTTTGTTTTCTTTCTTTTACTGCGCATGTGATGCTCCCACTAGGTTTCTCAAGAGTGATATCAGAGCCAAGTTGCTCATGCAAAAGATTGACTTTTAAATTGCGCATGATGAGAATAAATCACGTATAACTATTCTACGTGTTCTTTTAAATTGTAACTCATGGTGATGTGCTAAGGATCCGACTAAATCGATAATGATGAGAAGGACGATCACAAGGCATCGAGATGCGTTGATACACTCATAGATCCTATTGTGAGTGATTGTGCCTATTGGCTCAAGCCTAATCACATTAGGTGATGGTTCATGATCATCCGGTGTGGCATGTATATGTGATATATATATATATATATATATATATATATATATATATATATATATATATATATATATATATATATATATTCATGCGATGTAGATATATAATAAATATGTATGTGTGTGATATGGTATATTAAGATATCGATACAAACCAAAAACCCATCCTATGATAATATTAAGTCGGGAAGCGTGAGATAATAAGATTGATCTACGTGACCTTCCATTGTTATAGGAATAAATTAAATCATAACATAGGTTGAATTGGTCGAGTCCTTCGAGGCTCACCTATCTTTGTGATCATGATCTTGACTGTGATATAGAGATGTCATCGGTGACCTAAGGATGTGATACGCTTAGTCGAGTCCCTCGAGGGCATATCGTCAAATCAAACTCATCTTGTAATGATAGTGATGACTTAACTGAACATCATGGTTGGTCAAGAGGTTGAAACCATAATGATTCGGAGGCCAAACATGACTAGAATCATAAGGAGTTGTGATTGACAAGAGTTGTATACCTTTTTGAGCTTAGTGTAATTGGTCGAGTCCCTCGAGGTTACACTAATGCGTCGATTGGATCCCGGTCCCCAATATAAATCTACTGGAGACTTCCATTTTATATGCGAGGGTGTCGTATGATTCATCAAGAAAATAGTGCGAGTCCATTAAGATAAAAGTCAGTATCTTAACTAATTTTTTATAAAATCTATATGTTATTAATTCACGCTTATTTGTCAGAAATATGTCACTTACAAAACCCCTATCTATCATACTTGACGCCAACTACCTCATTGATCCAAACTACACGGATTGGCTCTATAATTTAAGAATTGTTCTCACGATGAAAAAATCGTATACGTCCTTGATATAATTGTGCCCATACGAGGATAAGATCGTTCGTTATGTGAAGTATATAGATAATTCCACCTTGACAAAGTGCTATATGTTGGCCTTCATGACTCCCAAGTTACAGAGGTAACATGAGAGTATGAATATCAATTTTATCATTATTCATCTTCGCCAGCTGTTTGAGTAACATGGAAGAACTCAAAGATATGAGATATATAAGAGTCTCTTCCGAGCCATGATAACAGAAGGGCATTGGTTCAGAATCATATCCTAAAGATGATAGAGTGGATCAAGAAACTCACAGGTCTAGGAATAGTCCTAGAGGATAACCTGTGTGTTGATATTATAATTCAATCCCTACCAAATTCATTTCATAGTTTATCATAAACTCTAACATGAGCAAGTTTGAGGTGACTCTACTTGAGCTCCTCAATATGTTGAGGGAAGTTAAGAGCACTATCAAGAAAGAGAAGCAAGTTCTCTATACTGGAGAGACCAATAAGAAAAGAAATGCTAGTAAGACCCTTAAGAAGGGCATGAGCAAGGGTAAACTTGTTAAGACAAAGGTTGCCAAGAAAAACTCGACTAGTGAAAAAGGCTAGTGCTTCCACTACAATAAAGATGAGATATTGGAAGAGGAACTACAAATAATCCTTGCAAAGAAAGTGAAACAGAAGCTTGGAGAAGCTTCAGGTACATTCATGATTAGTCTTAATTTATTAGATTTTCATAATAATACATGAGTATTGGATACCAGAAGTGCTTATCATATCTGCAAACCATTGCGGGTTCTGGCAAGGCTTAGAAGATTGGTCAGAGGCGAGATGGATCTCAAGATGGGTAATGGAGCAAGAGTTGTTGCAGTTGTCATTAGTGAGGTCACCCTAAATCTGTCTAGTGGAGCTACTATTGCATTGGATGCATGCTATTATGTTCCCTATATTATCAAAAATATTATTTCCATTTCTTATTTGACAGTTAGTTTTTAAGAATAATAGTTATTCATTAATTATAGATGATGATATTATCATAAGAGAGACCTTAATTAATGACTTATATGTGTTAGACACTTCTCTATATATCATAAATGTAAGTACGTCTAAGAGGAAACGAGATGAGGTGAACGAGGCATACTTATGACATTATGCTAGGTTATATCCATGAGGGAGGGATTCAAAAGTTGCTAAAAGATAGATACTTGGATCCATTCGACTATAAGTCATATGTAACTTGCAAATCTTACCTTCGTGAAAAGTTAACCAATTCTCCTTTCAGTGGAATTGGAGAGAGAGTCACTATTATTAGAACTCATACATTATGTGGTCTCATGTCGACTCAGGCTATAGGTGGTTACTCTTACTTCATTATATTTATTGATAATTTCTCTATGTATATACATGTGTACTTGATGAAATATAAGTTCGATGCCTTTGAGAAATACAATGAATATAAGAATAAAGTGGAGAACCATATTGAAAAGAGTATTAAAACTCTTTGATCAGATCGAGAAGGATACGTCATGGAGACCGTAGCTTATCTTCTGAACAGAGTTCTATCTAGGTCAGTAGTGTCTACACTATATAAGATATAGAAAGGAAAAAAACTCAATCATAAGGTTGTTAAGATTTGGAGCTGCCCTACCACATTAGAAGACACAACCCTAACAAGTTAAAATCAAAGACAAGGTAGTAAGAGTTAGAAACAAACATGTAAGGATGGAGTGACAGGAGCTGGAACTAAGCTTGAGATAAAGGAGATATTATGCAAGTTTGTGGGATACCCTAAGGAAACTTGTGGGTATTATTTCTATTATCCCGAGGATCAAAATGTCTTTATTGCCAAGAGGCTTATGTTCCTTGAGAAAGAATATATTCTTGGTGGAAACAGTGGGAGTGTGATAAAGTTGAGCAACATTGGAGAACATAGCTCAAGCACCATTCCAGAGTCCGAGTCTGTTCAGGTACGTAGAACATAAGTTCTAACTTTACATAGGTCCAACTAGGTATCTCACCCTCTAGAAAGATATGTGGGACAGATCAGTGAAGAGGATACTCAGGATATTAGTCCTCAGACCTACGAGGAGGCTATTATGAGTATAGACTCTAGGAAGTAGCAAGAAGCCATGATTTTGAGATGGATTTCATGTACTCCAACAAGGTTTGGAACATTGTGGATGCACATGAGGGTATTATACCCATCGACTATAATTGGATCTTCAAGAAGAAGATCAGAGTAGATGTAAAGGTGGAGACTTAAAGACAAGGTTGGTGGTTGAAGGATATCATCAAAAATAAGGAGTTGACTATGACGAGACCTTCTCACCTATAGCCATACTAAAATCTATCAGAATTCTTTTGGCCATTGCATCACATTATGACTATGAGATCTGATAGATAGATATGAAAATCATATTCCTTAATGGGAACCTCAAGGAGAAGGTATATATAATATAGCTAGAGGGATTCATATCAAGAGAGAGTCCAAATAAGGTGTGTAGGTTGCTTAGGTCCATCTATGGACTGAAGTAAACTTTCTGAAGTTGGAATATAATATTTGATGAGGTGATCAAATCTTATGACTTTGTTAAGAACGAAAATGAGTCTTGTATATACAAGAAGGTAAGTGAGAGCACTAATATATTCTTGGTACTGTATGTGGATGACATCCTAATCATTGGAAATTATATATGAATGTTCTCCATAATTAAGACTTGGCTATCTAGAAACTTCTCCATGAAGGACTTAAGGGAAGCATCCTACATTTTGGGGATTTAGATTTATAGAGATAGATCCAAGAGGATGCTTAGCTTGTCACAATCTAGTTACATAGACTCCATCGTCAAAAAATTTGACATAGAGAATTCCAAGAGAGGTCTCATACTGATGAGATATGGAATATCACTTTCTATGAGTATGTCCTCAAAGATTCCTAAAGAAAGGGTAGACATGGAAAAGATACCTTATGCTTCAGCTATAGGGTCTATCATGTATGCTATGCTATGTGTCAGGCCTGATATAGCGCATGTTTTGAGTGTCACGAGTAGGTATTAGACGGATCCAGGTTTGAATCACTAGAAGGTAATAAAGTGTATAATTAAGTACTTGAAAAGGACTAAGGATCTTTTACTAGTATATGGAGGAGTTAGCCTCTAGGTTGAGGGCTACATGGACTAGAGTTTTCAGTCAGACATCGATGGTAGTAAGTCAAACTCAGGATATATCTTCACCCTAAATAAAAGAGCAGTAAGTTAGAAGAGTTTTAAGCAAGATACTACTACAGACTCGAAGGGGTATGGATGAAAAAGTTTATCAAGGATTTGAGAGTCGTATTGAGCAACGTGAAGTTGATTCCCGTATATAGTGATACCAATGGGGCGATAGCTCTAGCAAGGGAACTCATGTATCATCAAAATTGTTCTGAGCAGGTTCCAACTTATTAGAGAGATTATAGCCTGAAAAGATCTAGCAATGCAATGAGTTCCATCTAAAGATAACATTATAGATCCACTGACAAAATCATTGTCTTAAACTATCTTTGAGCGTCACAAGGGTCAGATAGGGATCAGATACATAGGTGATTGACTTTAGGTCAAGTGGGAGATTGCTGGTTACAGGTGTCTTGCAAGTCGATCATATAAGTGATGACACGTGTGATATATTGCACAGTCTTTTGTATTATTATTATTAGTATATTCTAATATTATATTATTTATTGAATATATATTGTGATGTCCTTGGTTTTGTGCAATGACAATCAGATCATGATGAGATCCCTATAATGAAACTAATTTATCTTTAAACACAAACCCTAAATAATCTCGATCATAGGTTACTCAAGAGGGACATCGAGATAACCAGATAGATCGATATACTATATACCTGTCCATATGATGAAGGTGGCTGATTTTATAGTCACTTGTGTGGGGACACTAAGGGTACAGTACAAGTGCTCATTGGAGAATAAGTTCACTGATTGATCCACTTACGAAATGATGGATGGTTAATGATACATATCATTATACAGCGATTTCATAGTCCAAGTTGTGTGTTTGATCCTTAAACTTGAGACACCAAGGATGTCTTATTTGAGTACTCTTTTCTTTAACACTGGACTTACAGGTCATGAAAGTTTCAAATATGGTTTAATTAGTTATCGAGATTAGTAGTCAATCTTACGAATATAATTAAGTGTTAATAAAGGATCATCTACTCTTGGTATCATGATAGGAATATCTCATATGTTATCACTCGAACAAATCCTTAGTCAAGGTCATTTAGATTGAGAGAGAATAAGTTCTCTAGGAGAAATCGATTAGAGCAAGATCGGATGGATTTCATATGAGGCCTAACAGTATTATCATAATATACAGTTTCTGAGATATTAGATGAATAAGGGACTATAGGTACATAGTAGCCGAGGACAGATAGGTCCAATGGATAAGATCCTTTGTACTGTCTGGGGACTATGGCGGAGTGGCCTAGTACGTCCATAGTCGATGAGTCTAGTAAATTATTATGAGATAATAATTAATTGAGTCAGAAAGAGTTCTAATATATAGGACTCATGACCAGCTCGATATTGGGCTTAGAGGGTTACACACATATGGTGAATATTTCAACAAGTAGAGGTTTAGATATGAGTTATCTAATTAGCCATTGTTCTCATTGAATGAGACCCAACATTGATAGGCTCTTGCATGAGGCCCAATTAGAGACTAATTGAGATTATTAGGTAGAGATTTAATAATTTAAGATTATAAGTAATTGGATGGAGATCCAATATCCACTAAGGTAGGATCAATTAGGGATTTGGATAGCTCTCTACAAATATAAGGCAGGGGCAACATATTAGTGATAGATTGCACCATTAGCCGCCCCCTCCTATTCTACTCTCTCCCTTTATGCGAGAGTTGTGAGCTTTTGTGTTGCGATTGGAAGAGCACACTGTAACGATCCATCTTGTCGATGTTGCAGAGAGGAGGATGTTAGACTTTCTTTATCCTCTCCATCTAGATTTGGATTTTTAAGGATATATGATCTCCCTAAGTAATTAATCTCTCACGTATCGTAGTTTTCATTTTTGTGTGTTTTTTCGGACACCAATCTTTGCACGATGATTTGATATATATAGAAACATATTTTTTTTTCTTCTACTGCGCATGTGATGCTCCTGCTAGGTTTCCTAACACTCTAGTGGTACCAATGTCGGCCTAGCGATACCACCATCGGTCACGGGTGGTACTTCCACTAGAAGTCTCGAAAAAGCAAAAAATAGTGATTTCTGAATGTTTGGGCAGTACTATCACCCAAGCCTACTTCAGGTCACCAAATTGGCCTTCCAACAGACCCAATTCATTCCTGATTCAGGCCCAATGGGCTCTTAATTGAGTTGCATAGTTTTAACCCAATACCAACTCAATTTGACACTAAACAATTTCGATCAAAACTTAATCACTCAATCACATGTCTAGCACAATCATGACACAATCAACATGTCATCCAGTATTTTGGCATGTCATCTAATCATCTGGCATTTCATCCGAAGCTCCGATGTATCGTCATTTCCTTTTGCATATCGTCCGATCTATCGACATGTTGACTTCCTACAACATTATATCTTTTGGCGCAATACCCTCCTTTCGGCCTGATGCCCGAACTCATAGCACGAAGTCCATCCTTCAAGACGTCGACCAATCATTCGGCCCAACATCCAATCTTTGTCATGATGCTTTTTCGGCCCAACGATTAATTTTCCTACTTTGACAATTTGTCATGTGATGGTTCATGTCCGTGATCAAAGTTTTTCCTATGTCACTTATCTTAAAAGTATATTAGTCTATAATCTTATCAATTGATTTCCTCATAAAAATCCAAGATTTAATAAGCTAGTGTTTTCTAAAAATTAACTTGAAAAAATCATATAAAAGAACATAAAAGAAAAATATTCCTTATGCATGCGTTTTTAGAAGTCTATTAGATGGTAGTCTATATCATACTAAATATTAGTTTTATAGTTAGGATACTAGGTAATATTATAGTTATTTAGGAATAAAATATTAAAAAATTATAAAGAAATACAGTAAGATATTTGCAAGAGTCCAAGGACTATGCTCATATATAGGATAATTATATTTTAAAATATTAATTTTTTTAAATTACTTCAATGATAGAAAATCTACTTTACAAATTATATTTAAGATGGAGGAGCAATTTACATAAAATAGTATAATGCAAATTATATTATTGATAGTCGAAACTGACTTCATGGTCTGCTTTGAAATCACTAATCAAGTTTCAAGACTATGAAATTTTATTTTATGACTTGGTATGGTTAAACTTAATTGACAAATTGTTAAAGATATTTAGTGACATATTGTAGTCGCTTTTTTTTTTTTTAAGAATGACAAGTATTATAGCAGTTCTAAGCATATTAACATAAATTATTTGATGGTTAGAGAAAGAATCTAGAAACAACTATTGTCAATTAAGAATCTAAGTATTATTGTATTGATTATTGATCAATTCACCAAGGCCCTATAACCTAAAGTATTTAAAAAGAACATATTCTTATAATTGAGATTATGAGCAATATGTGAAAGATACGATGATGCATATTTAAATGAATATTATTATATGATATTCTTGTTTATGTAATTAAAGTTAATTATTTCTATTGTCTTGTTTACATTTATATATATACATCATGATTGAATGTGACTAATAAAATTGTATTGATAAGATAATCAATACAATAATACTTAGATTCTTAATTGACAATAGTTGTTTCTAGATTCTTTCTCTAACCATCAAATAATTTATGCTAATATGCTTAGAACTGCTATAATACTTGTCATTCTTAAAAAAAAAAGTGACTACAATATGTCACTAAATTTCTTTAACAATTTGTCAATTGAGTTTATTTAGTGACATATTGTAGTCGCTTTTTTTTTTAAGAATAACAAGTATTATAGCAGTTCTAAGCATATTAGCATAAATTATTTGATGGTTAGAGAAAGAATCTGGAAACAACTATTGTCAATTAAGAATCTAAGTATTATTGTATTGATTATTGATCAATTCACCGAGGCCCTATAACCTAAAGTATTTAAAAAGAACATATTCTTATAATTGAGATTATGAGCAATATGTGAAAGATATGATGATGCATATTTAAATGAATATTATTATATGATATTCTTGTTTATGTAATTAAAGTTAATTATTTCTATTGTCTTGTTTACATTTATATATATACATCATGATTGAATGTGACTAATAAAATTGTATTGATAAGATAACTTACAAGGGTCATTTCAAATTATATTAGGAAAAGCTAATAGTGTTGTAGTATATAGAATAGACTAACAGTGTAGTAGTATATAGAATGAAATATAATATTGATAACATATAACTGCTATGACTCATATTGTTAGTCAAAATTAATATAATATTATGATATTTATTGGACTTATTAGCTTGGTTTAAAATTCGTGTGCATATAAATAATTTTTTAAATTTTAGAATCCAATTGAGTAGGCGTAGTCTGTCCCATTAAACATAGGAGGACATATGATAGAATAACCCTCGTTAATGTCAGAAAAAGTTAATTAACTCACTTAGGTTTTAACTCAATTGAGTGAATGTGGCCTTGATACTAACTGCTATGATCGAGATAGCACTAAGAGGGAGGATGAAATAGTGCAAGTGTTAAAAGAAAAACTTGGTTCTAAAAAATTTACTTAAAGTAAAACAAAAATTAAAGTACTTTTGGTTGAAATTCGTTAAGAGCACATTAGAGAATGATTTAAAACCGAATGGAAAAGCTTAAGCTTATCTTAGAACTAGTTATAAGCTAATAAAATCAAGAGCAAATACAAACAAGGATAAGGAAGATATGCTCATAGTATTTTATAATGGTTCGGTCAAAACTTTGACCTATGTCAACTCCCGATCCCTCTTCACTCGAGGTCAACAAGAGTCCACTATCGATCTTCTTTTACGGGTGAATTTGCAACTCAATTTTTAGTCATTCCCTTACACAAGTCATTCTTAAAAGAAAAAGGAAAGCTCTCAACCCAATTTAACTTAATTTTATATAATTTTTCTTTCACATCTTGCTTTTCCATATAAGAATACTTTGGGTATTTATAGACCCTAATTGGCTTCAAAAATTGGAGCCAAAATTTAACCTTTTCCGAAAAAATCCAAGCACGCTCAAATCAAGCCCAAATTAGACACGATTGCCCTTAATTGAGTTAGTAAAACTAACTCTAATCATTATGCTAACTATGATACTTAAGATAAATAATTACAAACATAATCTTCATTGTACGACATGTCAATCAATCTTTCGACAAACTCCAGACATCCTTCCGGCAAACTCCTAGCATCCTTCTGATGAGCTCCCGATAACTTGTCAATGAACTCCTGATAACCTTAGTCGAACCCCCAACAAGCTCCCGTTGCATTGTCCGAATCGTAATCCGAACTTCGATCTTGACTTCGGCCCAACAATATTTTCTTCCTTAATTACTTTATCTTTTCCCAGTCGTAGTTAATCCTATGTCACTTTTCTCCAACACATGGGTTAGATCACGAACACACCAATTGGTTTCATCATCAAAATTTGAGATTCAACATATTTATGATAAGAAAATTAAAACATTGATAGCAATTACAAGGATGACAAAAAAATAAAATATTTCTCTTATTATTTACAGATTTTTCCTTACATCCTACTACTGATGAATCGACATTATAGTATAAAAATTATGATCATCTAATTTTTTGTGATTTTATGCAAACTATCTCAGATGATGCAAGTCATGATAATTGAAATACTATAGTTGATGGGACACATGTATAGGAAAAGGATGAGACCCTAAACTCTAAGGATAATAAGGAAGGACATATAGTAAGGATAATATTTCTGAGAATATGAATAAAACTAGAAAAAGAAAAAAAAAAGGAAAAAGCCTTAGTATCAATGAGATTCGATCCTACAAATACAAAATCTCCATCTGATCCTTAGAGATGGCTTCCAAAGTGAATAAGTAATAAGCCTAAGAAAAAAGACAAAAGAAGATAGGTAAGAGATTATCAAGAATATATAGATGAGAAGAATTAAAAGATAACTACTACAGTACCAAAGATCCAATATCTTCAAAAAATCTTTAGCAATAGAAAATTTTTATTTATTTCAAAGATAATTTTAAATTATAATTATTTAAATTAAGGAGGTATATTAGAATAACTCAAATAGTTAAGATTAGATAAAATAAAAGATAAATATTTAGATTTAAATTTAGATTAAATAAGAATAAGATTTCTTAAGATATGATAAATTTTTTCAGTATCTTAAAATATTAGTACACTATTTTTTAGTCAATATTATTAGATTGATAATATTACATATCTACGGTTATCTTCCCCCTATAGTACTTCTTAAAATTGAATAGAAAATCAATTGTTTGAAGCTTGCATAGGACCACAAAGTTACTCTAGAGAACTCAAATACCATTTATCATCAGGCATGGATTTGCAGTGTCCGAAAAATAATGTGGTATGTCGTTAGAGGACAGTCGAGGAATTCGTATGGCTACAGAGAATATTCTGATCATGGCAAGGGAGATTGTATCTTTTAGTGAAACCAAACTATAACGAGTTGAGTACTGGGTTGGACGGGAATGGATGTTGTGTGGCCATGTATCAGTAATTTACGTGATGATTTAGTCTTTCTTCTCCAGATCGTCAACTACAGCAATCTGAAAACACCAACAGGAAGCACTCATCTGTCCGCCGCCCCTTACTGTAACTTGCTGTTCTCCAGTGCGTGAGGGATCAGCTTTGGGAAAAGCCAACCGGCAACGGGATGGACGCAAACAAGCAGATCAGACAGCAGCATCATGTCAGTGTGAATATTGATAGAATATAGAATTCTATCTATCTTTAATCACCTGAAGATTATTTACATGATTCTACCTAAACCTCTCTTAATATATATATATATATATATATATATATATATATATATATATATATATATATATATATATATATATATATATATATATAATTTATGTCTATAAAATAAATCATACTATTCTTCTTCAGTAATTTGTATTCTATCAAACATCAGGTGAAGAAGGAAGGAGCACACAGAATAGGCCAAAATAAGACCCACCCACCAGCCCATGTGATAGTTTCATGAACTCCAAGTTGGGAACCGACTGTATATTGGATACTTGAGTCAGCCAGCAATAGCTGGAGTTCTTGCTGTGACCTCCTCCTCCATGAATTCATGCTTCACTCGAAGCAATACATTTCATAGAACGATGTTCAACAACAAAATAAATCCTAGGTCACAAACAAACAAACAAACAATCAATCTAAATCTAAAAATTGCATGGGGTTTTAGATAAAACCAGAAACACAGTTTTCTTCTAAAGATCATAAACGCAAATATGCATGTAGAGTCTTTTTCCTCCAAGCACTTATTCCGGACATTCATGCAAGATTTCGAGCATTTCTTCATACCTTGCAGAAACTACACATGCAACAGTACCAGTCGTGGACATCTGAACATAAACCGAGGAAAAAAAATGCAGCAGTAGCAGCAGCATGCAGGAGCGAAGGTTGTACCCATCCATGCTACATTTGGTCCCACTCCCACCATGGCAGGTGGGCCTCCTCCTGGTGTTGTAACTCCATCAACATGGCATCAGGGTAATAGCTGCATCCCTCATCGCTCAAATCGTCGTCCTCGGTGCGGATGCCACAGTCGACCAGCCCCACACCGTGGTAGGTCGCCGGGAGGGAAGACTGCCGTCTGCTCTCCTCCAGCTGGTTAGTGCCCTCCGTTTCGACCACCACCGCGCTCCTGCCACTCCCGGTGCTCAACTCCACCTTCTGCTGGACCTTCAGGGCCATCAGATCAGCACTTGAAGCCGCCTGCTCACCCTGCACTACCTCGGATGCACCCTGCTCCTTCGCTTGTAGCTGTTCGATCAGTGAGTTCACCTGCAAGAGATGTTGGACTAGTTAATCTCACCCGTAAATTAGCGGAAAAACAACACGCCTTAAACTGCCTTTTCCGCTAGTTTAATTCAGTTAATAGACGAAGGAGATGACAGATGATTATCTAAGCCATTTGCAAGATCTCTCAATGAATGAAATCAAGTTTCATGCGTGATCCTATGGATAACGGGAGTCCCTCCATGTCTTCTCAGGATGCCGCTCGCATTCACGCTGGAATCCGACTTTAATGTAAACATTGAGCTTCAAGTCAACTCATGGTGACGGTTACCAAAGGTTCATGAACATTGTTGACTTATTTTCATATGATTTCCGTACATCTGTAGCACTTTGATTGCTCCACAACCGTGTATTTATTTCGTTAGTGGAGTCAGCACAACAGCCGACCAGATATATTTTATGCATGCAAAAAGGCATAAAACACAGGTTATAAGTTGAAATCTTAAGGACATTTCCGTCACTTTGGACGACCACCAACTACGGCCGCTGATGGGAACACGAAATGTCTATAAACATTAAGTTTCCAAAGACTCCAGATTGGTTGACCTAATTAGAGTGCGTGGGTGGTAGAACATAGTTTAATTATATAGCAATAAAGTATGTACACAAATTGCATTACCTAACGCAAGTTGTCAGATTAAGGAGGTGACCGGCGTTGAGCACATGGAGAGAGAAACACAGAGAGATAGGGAGAGTACCTGCGACCGCAGGCGGTCGTTGTCCTTGAGGAGGGCATTATGATCGGCGAGGAGAGCGTCGTAAGAGGATCTGAGCTGATCGAACTCGCGCTCGAGCTGCTTGTTCTTCCATCGAGCACGCCGGTTCTGGAACCAGACAGCCACCTGCCTCGGTTGCAATCCTAGTTTTCGAGCCAGCTCGCTCTTTCGCTCAGGCTCCAGCTTGTTCTCCTCCTCGAAGTTCCGCTCCAATAAATGTATCTTTTTCACTCCAAAAACTCATGGTTACCATCCTCCATAAATCAATCAACATGAATATATGCATGAAATTTTGCAGGATATTACAATAACAGTTTATGCATATAGAAGACGTAAAGCAACACAAATCATAGAAATATGATGCTATAAGCTAAATATTTTGATACACCAACGTATAAATTGCTTTACTTCCACTTTGACCAAGCAAAAAAGACCCTTTTTTTGACTCAGCTATTTTGCACACCAAAAAATTTTGTCCCATTCTTTTGGTTTCTTTTTTGTTTTGATTCTCTAATAGTTATGATGACAATGAAGAGAATCTTAAGAACGCACACGAGTGTTGAAAATAAGAGCTACGCTTTACCTACCATTTCAGAGTTTAATTCTCTGACACACACCTGCTTTGTGATTAGGTTAGTAATGGGATCGGTCCAAGGACAAAGGAAAGCAACAAATTTGGAATTTTGTGATTTGAGAAGGGGCGATCGGTAAAAGAATTGCTAGGGTAAATCACCCTAAAACACTAGTAATGATCATTTTGGGAAGAAGAATTACCTGTTCAAGCGTGAGGCGGCGCTTCTTCTCCGGCATCTGTTCCTCGTAGTACTCCTCATAAATCTCATCCGGGGAGGTGAAGAACGGCCGCCGCTTGCTCGCACCGCCGTCCTCCCCAGCCACCACCGACCTCACACCTTCAGTTCCACCCCAAAACATTTACCAAGCCAGAACCAAAGCCGGACCGAAATAGCGGCAAGCGAGGTAGTACCTTGAAAGATGGGACTCCCGCCGCCCAAGACGAGCAGGCGGCCGCGGGGAGGACGAGGACGAAGAGGAATCAAAGATCAGACAGCTAGAACCCATCCCCTGGTCTTAGATCGGAGCGATCGACGGTCAGATCTGGATTCGACGGGTATGTATATGTCTGTCTAGGTACTCGCTTCTAAGATATTAGTGCCTATGTGCTCTCTCTCTCTCTCTCTCTCTCTCTGTTTCCCTTGGATGTCGATCTGGATCGGTCGATCGAAGGGGATTCCCTGCGGGAGCTTAAAAGAAGAAGAAGGCGAGGATGTAGATGGTCTTATGGCGGAAGAAGCTGGTGCTCCAGAGAAGGCGCGTCGACGTCTTCATGGGGGTAGAGGGAAAACCCCATCATGCAAGACGGGGGTTGCGGGGACCTCAGGCCAGCAGCAGAAGAAGTAGAACCCTCACCACCACCTTCCGGCGGGGGGCCCTCTGGAGACCGGGCTCAGAGCCCAGCGAAGGCGGAGAGGACGCCGGGAGAGGGAACAAAGTTGCTCCAAGGAGGGAATTTCCGAGAGGGTGCCGTTGCCGGATCTCGAGATTCCGGCGAAGGAGGAGTTCCGGTGGCGTGCGGGTTTTTCGCTAATATTGCGTGGTTTATTTGCAGGGCTAAAGCTGAGCATTTGTAGGGGCGGGCATTTTATAGCCCCAAATTTTGGGTAAATGGACTAAAATACCCCTTAGCGTGATATATAATATATTGTGAAGCAAACTACATTAATAACATAAAATTACTCCGGAGAAAAATTAAACTATTGGATTGATTGGGTGGATACATATTTCTGATTAGTTAGAAAAAATATTATAAATAGATTTTTATTTGAAAATTATTGTGGGACGTCTTTATTTCATGACTCGTTCTCCAACTAATTAGACGCTATTAATTTAGTAAAGTGCTAAGGTGACCTAACCAACATTGAGAGGTGATGATAATATAATAGGCAATGGCATGATTGGACTTATGATTTCTTTATTGGGAGATGATTTTGAATCTATGGTGATAGTTGATATGGGGCCATTTTTAGATTAGGTCCTGTAATGTTGTAATCTATGAGATAGATTTTGTAAACAAATTATTATTTGTAAGAATAATTATATAACTCAGATTAGATCCACTTGGATTAATATATATATATATATATATATATATATATATATATATATATATATATATATATATATATATATATAATGAAACTTCTCCTTCACTAAGTAGAACGATTTAGGCGTCAAAAAGATTGAAATGCCCTGTCGTCGTAAAAAAGATTGAGTTTTTTTAATTAAAATCAACATTCATAGCGTCGACATTCACTTTAATTATTTTTATCATAAAAATAAATTTTAGAAAATATATGGTCTGAGTAGTTGATCCCGAGATTTGATCGTACTGATGTCTAATTTAGTTTTGATAACTATGCATATAAATCATAAGTTTCCTAGTCGTAATGACAACATCTATTTTTTGTTATTTCTCTAAATATACAATGATATATGATGTGCTTGAGATTTTGTTAAAGAAGAGTGTATTCCTTAAATTAAGATCGTAGATATAGAGAGGTAGGAATCTTGTGCCATATATCTCATCAGTATTATTTAAATAGAATATATAAATTTTGATATATATATATATATATATATATATATATATATATATATATATATATATATATATAACTTGACCATTTCTTTAGGGGTCGCCCAAGTCCAAATGCCCCCGTCATTTTCCAACAGCCAAATCGCATGGTGAAAGGATGCGATGGACCCAACGATCCGGTAATTGGCTCCAAGGGAAACAAAATAAGAACATTGGGACGCATCAGAAAAGATGGCAGCCCAGCAAAGGCATCCGGTGATGTCAAATCAACATGATTTATTTGGCACATGATTGGCTTTCTCTTTCGCTTCCGAAGACTGCCACATGTCACCACCACGTGGAGCTGCTTCGGTTGGTCCTCGCTGCTCACCTTATCTTCCGACCCTTCATTCAATTCCCCTCTCTCGTCCGCCAATGCATGTAAAGCCCTATGTGTTGGTTCCACACCCCCATATGTTCCTGCTCTAATGAATCGATCGACGGTAGCAATAACAAATTTTAAGATCACGATGACCAGAGAAATGTAGTTCTTTTAAATGTTTTAAGATAGAAGAAGTTATGCCATAATAATTTAGATCTAAGTTCTTATATAGTTTTATACGTCATAAATTATCATCTGTGTTGAACTAAATTGGGACGTCATAAATTATCACCATCATCAAACTCTTGTAGATAGATAGCAGGCAATGTTGGATTAATATGACTGCAAGACATGGATGTACAAGAAGACATCATAGTATAGCTAAAACTCTCAGCCTTCCTGTAGGAAAGGGACTTGGGGGGGTAGGATGTCTCATGCGCAACACACCATTGATTAAATGACTCTTCCTACTCTTCCAATTAAAACATGGCACTGCCGCAGTATTATTATCTTCGGATATACACCAATCATATAGAATGATGGATGACCTAAAAGCTTAGATAGATAGAGAGATATGATATAGTTTTCTATTTATATTTCCCAACGGTGGATTACATGACAGGTACAATTAAGCATAAGTGAGATGAGCGGGGGAGGGATCAACATCGTTGGAATTCGTTTCCGACCCAAACCCACCTCGAGAGGCCAACACAAAGAGTCGTAATTGTGATGCGCTCAGGCAAGGAGACAACGTCAAGGGTACAAAAAAAGTAATGATAACTGGGGTCCATCAGCCATCCGACACGCGACATGTGTCCACCTAAGCCCCACTACGGACCGCGACATGCAACATCCAGGGGGGTTGTCGATGGCTTCCATGTCGACGTCGCAATCGACCGTCGGATCTCGATCCAATGGTCCATGTTGATGATGTGAGAGCGAACTAGAAGACACTGTTGGCTGGTGATCTCCGAGGCGAGTTGTTGACATGTTGTGCATGCGCGCTCGTTGGGGTCACCAAAAAGCCAAAAGAAAAAACGCATGTGGCTGTCACGCTACCGCATATCAGTTTGGGCATCACAAGTTAATATTGATTGATGGGGAATTCATGTAAATTTAAATTTCATGTGAAAAAAAGAGTTACGTGGTCCACAGCTTGGATGGATCAAAGAATGTAGGGAATTCCATTCGGCATCCTCTTTTAGAAGGCTTGGTCGTTACACAGCTGCTCATTTCTTCATATACTTCCATGTATTTTTCTTCTCATCATAACCAGTCAATGGTTGGTGATGGTTGTGTTTTGCATCCAACTCAAATTAAGCTGAGGCCGATTGGGTTTTTAGACTTATGATTTTTTTTTATTAACTCTCTTAAAAATCCTGGCTAATGTTTCTCCCATCAGATATATATATATATATATATATATATATATATATATATATATATATATATATATATATATATATATATATATATATATATATATATATATATATATATATATATATAGAGAGAGAGAGAGAGAGAGAGAGAGAGAGAGAGAGAGAGAGAGAGAGGTTGTTTTATCTTGTAGTTTGTAAGAACCCAGATGTCCTTATTTTTTTCTTATAACAAGTAAATAATTGATGGTATTTATTTGATTATTATAAATATAATATCAATTTATGTAATCTTGTCTCTACACAATTGTATAAAAAAAAGGATGTTATATCTAACGATTCACAATAGCTTCATCAAATCTTATAGTCTATATCGTAGGGTTTGAGGTTCCTTGTCAGAGAATAAACATGAAATTTCTTTGAAAAAGACAAAAAAAAGAAAATAGATTCATGTCTTTACACTTATATTTCCTTTAGAAGGGAAAAAAAAAAAAAAAAAAAGGTAAGAAGAAGGTGATTGGGGGAATAACATAAAGGAGGGAATGTCCAAACGGTATGTCAGAGGTTGAGTTGTGTAAGTTTTGCCCATTAGATATGATATCATGCTGATAGTATTCGAACAAAATCTTGCATCACTCTGACTAAATAGATTTGTCCTACCTCAGAAAACCACTGGATTTCAGATTCCACAATCGAGCCACATCAAATGCCAAGGTCACCTAAAGTTCCATAGATAAGAATATCTCAAGTTCTGCTGACTACTAAGTTGATTAGATCATCCAATCAGATGATACAACTCCTCTTCTTTTCCAACACTCGACCTCAAAGCTAAAATATAAAATGAAACCAGTGGATAAAGATTATTTAGCTCTTAGTATATCATATCCGAGTCTTGGATCTTGTGAAGTCAGAAGATTGGGGAGCATGGAAGAGTCTCATCAAGGCAGTGCAGGATCCCTATACCTTTGTAATGGGGAGAAGGCGAGAGAGAGAGAGAGAGAGTGTGAGAGTGTCTCGTGGGTCTCCACTCCTACCAAGAAAGCTCTGTAGCTTGATGTTTGCCAAATCTCATCAACTTCCTTTTGTTGTTACTGTCATTTCCTATAGTTACTTGGATGCACACAGATCGACATGTCCAATTCGGAGGCTGTACCATTGCTGCTGCTACCTGCAGGCAATCCTGCACGTTTGACTTCTCCTGCGGCATCATCGATGCCACAGTTCAATTGGGTTCGTCAGTCTCAGTGCGTGCCCTTTTTTTATATTTTTATTGTTCAACGAATGAACTGTGAAGCAAAGCTATCAACTTCTACATTTATGTATAGACATTTCTGTAGAGTTTCAAGTTGCCTCACATGCTTCGCACGGTAGAGATTTGAACTTTCCACAGAATGAGTTCGACACATACATGCACGAAGGCAGGGAGATGTCACGACAGAACAAAAGCCACTTTGTCCAACTTGGTGTCATCTTTTTTATGGCTTCACAGCACATCCACCCACCCAGCAACAGGATGATCATCTGCTTTTTTGCTGCATGTCCCACCCAATACTTCTTTCCCAGGTCCTCCAGCATATCTTCTTTGTTCATTGTTAGTGGGAGTTGCAGGAACTACTTATTAGTGCCATGCAAGGATTATTAAATAGTATTGGCAATCCCATCTACCTAAAAGATGTAAACAGTTACGTGAATCCTCTCGTTAACCCATAACGATTAATGGTTTAATAAATTTTGATCTGACAAAATAGTCGACCTGAGAAACCCAAACAGGATGAATGCTTTGGTCCGTAGCCACAAATGCCAGCATAACCTTTTGGAGGGATTCTATCGGATGAATGCTTGGCAAGATCGCCCGAAGCAGGATCGAGACCGTAACATCTTTCTTTTAATTCCGGTAGATTCTCTAAGTCCACCAGATCGTTCGATGAATTGGGATACAAGTGTTTTGCTTTATCTCCCTGAACGCACTCCCCGGTGGCTGACGTCTTGTGGCAATTAGATTCAGAAAAAGGGTTGGGGTCGCATCGCCTTTTGTCACGTCGAGGTGACAACGACAATCGACAACAACAACTTTTACAAAGAGACTACTAAATTTTATTTAAAGAAGAGATCTAATAAAGTTTATAACCACGTTTTTTCCGATTGTCTTATCGATTAAGAATCCACAAAAGTGGAATACTTCATCTTCTCTTTGTCGTGCTTGATCAACGCTGGAGAGTGAGAACCAAGTCGTGTATGAGCAAACAAACTGTGGTCATTCGTTTTCTGTCCCGTGTTTTCGTAGCTACGAAGAAGCTGATGGTATCTTCTATGCCCAGTTTGATGCAATGTGCCTATATAACTTTTAAGAAGAAAAGTGGGCGGGCAGAAAAGGAGGGTGTAATGCTATAGCAGGATGGAGCAGAAGAACAAGCAAGATGCCTCATCTCCATAGGCATAGGCATCTTGCTTTGTCTTGATCTGGGTGTCAGTATGATTTAATTTGATTTGAATATGTAAGGTCACTCGTGTGAGGTGTCGGGATGGTCGTGGCTTGGTTAGATTCAAGCATTATCTGACGATCACTTTGAGGTAAGGATCACCCTTTCTCTTCTCTCGAGCTGGTTCTGTACTAAGGTCAAGTTGGGTGGGGGCGTCCCAACTCGATCCCTCCGATGACTCAATTAGTATATGATGGAGTTAAGATAGTTTTGATTATTTAAAGTTTAATCCTTAGAGTTGATAGGGAGGTCAGCTTTTATACTTATGGCTATGAGTTGATCATACATGGTCTGTTAATGACCGTCGGTGCTTTGAGCAGTTGGGTTTGTTGGGCAGATGGCCCAGATTCAGCTCATAATGGGCTTTAGTGAAGCCCACAGCCCAAAACCTCACTTATATTAACCTAAAACCTAGATTAGGTGGCTAGGGTTGAGATTAAGAGAGGAGCGGCGGTTCAAAACGTGGAAGAGAAAAAGAAGACTGCAGATTGACAGTAGAGACCAGAAAATAAGAGATCTAGGAAAGGGAAGAAAACAAGGGCAGGAAAAGACTATTCTCAATCATTCAAATCTCAGGTTAGATCAGTTTGCAGTGGATTCTTACTGTGATATCTTGGGAAGATTTTGGATATTGTGCTTAGAATTATAGTCCTTGTATCACTGTGATTCTCTTGTGGCTGTTGCTTTGGGCTTGGGCAAGAAGCTTTGAGATCTGTATATATCATTATTTTGATAGTGAATTTTCTCTGGCTTGTCTCGTGATTTTTACCCTTCAAGTTGAAGGGGTTTTCCACGTAAATCTTGGTGTTCATCTGATTGTGATTTCTGTTTGATTCCGCTGTATGTGACGGTCTACTAGTATTTGTTCGTATACAAAGTTGATTCCTATTTTATTCCCATCAACTGGTCTCAGAGCAGGGTTTTGGTGGTATTTAATCTTTTGTATCTGAACATGGAGGCCGATAATATTTCTCGCATGATTAGTTTAAACGGAAATAATTGGATGATATGGAAACCAAGAATGGAAGATCTCTTGTATTGCAAAGATTTGTATGGACCTTTGTAACGAGATAGTGCAAAGCCCACATCTATGACAGATGATGAGTGGAAGATGTTAGATCGAAAAATAATTGGCTTTATTCGACAATGGCTAGATGATAGTGTCTTTCACCATGTTTCTACTGAATGTTCTGCATACTCTCTTTGGAAAAAGTTAGAAGGTCTTTATGAAAGAAAAACGACTGTCAACAAAGCTTTTCTGATCAGAAAACTTGTGAACTTGAAATATAAAGAGGGTACTTCTATTCCTGAGCATTTAAATGAAATGCATAGTATTACTAACCAGTTATCCTCTATGAAAATGTCTCTTGATGATGAGTTGCAGGTATTGTTACTTCTCAGTTCTTTGTTAGAAAGTTTGGAGACACTAGTGGTTTCTCTCAGTAATTCGGCACCAGATGGTATTGTCACAATGAGTCAAGTAACAAGCAGTTTGTTGAATGAGGAGTTAAGGAGAAAGAATTCAGCAACTTCTCAGATTGATTCACAAGCACTTGTGTCAGAGAACAGAGGAAGGTCAAAGTCAAATGATAGAAGTGGTTCACGTGTGGGTAGAAGCAAGTCAAGATTAAGGAAAGATATTGTTTGCTATAATTGTGGTGAGAAAGGACATTACAAGAATAAGTGCAAACAACCTAAGAATAATAAGAAAAGGGGGAAAGAAATGGAGCATATAGAGTCAAAAGTGAATATCACAACTACAGTACAAGATAGTGATTATTTGATTTTATCTACTTCCGATGATATTTTTTCTTATGTGTGCCAGGATCTCAAGTGGATAATTGACATAGGTGCTTCTTATCATGCTATACCACGGAGGGAGTTCTTTGCTACTTACAGGTTTGGAAATTTTGGTGATGTCAAGATGGGCAACTATGAGACAGCAAACATCATTGGCATGAGAGATATCTATCTAAAGACCAACCCTGGTTGCAAGTTGGTACTTAAGGATGTGAGCCATGTGGTTGACTTAAGACTGAATTTAATTTCAGTTGGAAGGCTGGACGATGAAGACTTTGATGTCAGATTTCACAAAGGGCAGTGGAAGCTCAGTAAGGGTTCTCTTATTGTAGCTAATAGGAAGAAATGTCATACATTGTATAGATTGCAGCCTAAAGCTTATGGTGAACAGTTGAATGCTACAGAGAAAGACTTCAGCATGGAGTTGTGGCATAGGCGACTAGGACACATGAGCGAGAAGGGGCTGCAAGAACTTTCCAAAAGAGAGGTATTGCCATCCCTCAGAGGTACACATTTGAACCCTTGTATTGATTGTTTGGCTGGTAAACAACATAGAGTTTTATTTGTTAGTCTTGCCTTATCTAGAAAAATACATGCCTTGGACCGTGTTTATACAGATGTGTGTGGTTCTTTGATGACAAAAACTCATGTTGGATCTATTAATGTTCCTAGTATCAGTGGTGCACTTTATTTTGTTACTTTTATAGATGACTTTTCCAGGAAAGTTTGGGCCTATGCTTTGAAGACTAAAGATCAGGTTATTAATGTCTTTAAAAAGTTTCATGCCAGAGTTGAAAGGGAGACAAAAAGACAATTGAAATGTATAAGATCAGATAATGGTGGTGAGTACATAGGATTGTTTAATTATTATTGCAAGTCACATGGCATCCAGCATGAGTTGACAGTCCCTAGTACGCCTCAGCATAATGCAATTGCAGAGAGGATGAACCGGACCATCATGGAAAAGATCAGATGTATGCTTTCACAGGCCAAGCTACCCAAATGGTTTTGGGATAAGGCTTTGAGGACTGCAGTTGATGTAATCAACTTATCACCATGTACAACTCTAGATGGTGATGTTGCAGAGCATGTATGGTCAGGGAAAGATGTCTCCTATAGGCATTTAAGAGTGTTTGGTTGTCGTGCATTTGCACATGTTCCAAATAATGAGAGGTCCAAGCTGAATGGTAAGACAAAAGAGTGTATTTTTCTTGGTTACTCACATGATCAGTTTGGTTACAGGCTTTGGGGTCCAGAAAAGCAGAAGGTGTTCAGATGCAGAGATGTTATCTTCTTTGAGGATCAAACCATTGAGGATTTGAAGAAGGAGGCACCAGCTAAGACTTCTACAGAGGGATTTGTAGACTGTGACCCAGTTATTCCTCCAGTATATCAGGGTGATGGGGGAGATGTGCAGGAAGATGGTGCAGAGCCAAATGTTGATATACCTGCAGGACATGTTGAGCAGGAAGAAGAAAGAGAGCAAGTTTCCAAAGAACCTCAGTTAAAAAGATATTCTAGACCACGTCAACCTTCCAGAAGATACTCTACAGATGAGTATATGATGCTTACTGATGCAGGTGAACTAGAGAGTTACCAGGAGGCAGTTGAAAGTGAGTAGAAAAAGAGAAACAAGAGATGTGCCGACAGCTGGTCGGCATGACTTCACATTGAGGAGTCATGAGACAGCCTCCCTTATGGGCTGAAGGGGGAGGTTGTTGGGCAGATGGCTCAGATTCAGCCCATAATGGGCTTTAGTGAAGCCCACAGCCCAAAACCTCACTTATATTAACCTAAAACCTAGATTAAGTGGCTAGGGTTGAGATTAAGAGAGGAGCGGCGGCTGAAAACGTGGGAGAGAAAAAGAAGACTACAGATTGACAGTAGAGGCTAGAAAATAAGAGATCCAGGAAAGGGAAGAAGACAAGGGCAGGAAAAGACTATTCTCAATCATTCAAATCTCAGGTTAGATCAGTTTGCAGTGGATTCTTACTGTGATCTCTTGGGAAGGTTTTGGATATTGTGCTTAAGATTATAGTCCTTGTATCCCTGTGATTCTCTTGTGGCTGTTGCTTTGGGCTTAGGCAAGAAGCCTTGAGATATGTATATTCATTATTTTGATAGTGGATTTTCTCTGGCTTGTCCCGTGGTTTTTACCCTTCAAGTTGAAGGGGTTTTCCACGTAAATCTTGGTGTTCATCTGATTGTGATTTCTGTTTGATTCCGCTGTGTGTGATGGTCTGCTAGTATTTGTTCGTATACAAAGTTGATTCCTATTTTATTCCCATCAGGGTTGTGCGCTCCGCAGGGCATGGGCTGATCAGCATGGTTTCATACCGTGCAACACCGCTTTGTTTGTTCTCGAGCGACTGTTCACCATGCGGCACCGTCTTGAACGGTCCCCAACGACACGAGCACTATTTACTGCCTTGTATGAGTCTGAGATGTCATGTCATCATATGTGCACTATGTGGGCTCCAAGCTGCTGAATGTTGCCATATGGGTGGCACCAGAATATGTCATATCATTCTCACCCCCGGAAGAGACATACATTGGGTTCCTCTAAGAGTGTCTCTAGGTAGGGCTTTGATGCTTTCTTCGGTTGGATCTACAACTTAGTTGGTCCTTCTATCGTAGGTCCCACTTAGGCTCATGATCGATCGATAGGCATGACTTGGGCTTACGACTAGCTGAGCAACCCAACTTGGACACGTGACTAGTCGAGCAACACAACTTGGGCATGTGGTTGGCCGAGCACCACAACTCGGGCATGTGGCTGGCTGAGCAACACAACTCGGGTGTGTGACTGGCCGAGCAATATGACTCGAGCACATGACTGGCTGAACAACACAACTTGGGCACATGGTTGGCCAAGCAACACAACTCGAGCATATCATTGGCCGAGCCACATAACTTGAGCACTTGATGGCCGAGCAACACGACTCGAGCATGTGACTCGCCGAGCAACACAACTCGGGCATGTGACTAGGCAAGCAACACAACTCGGGTACATGACTGGCCGAGCTACACAACTCGAACGCTTGACTAGTCGAGCAACACAACTTGGGCACATGGCTGGCCAAGCAACACAACTCAAGCATATGATTAGCCAAGCAACACAACTTAGGCACATGATTGGTTGAGCAACATAACTTGGGCTCGTGATTGAATCCTACCAAAATGGGCATTAGATTAGTATGGAACCTAGTGGGAAACCTTGGCCTTGGCCTTGGTAAGAAAATTTAGGACTTTTTTGGTTTTGATAGCTAAATGGCCAGTGGGAAACTCTAGCTTTTGTGGGCTTCCCTTCCACGGGGTTTTGTTAGCTTTAAATATGATGACTTGTTCCCTAGGGAACCATGATAGTGAGATGAGTTGTTTCCGTTTCTCGAGGAGATGAAGGATCATGTCAGTAGTGGGAGCTCTTTATAAACCCCTCCAACCCTTCTTGGTAGGCCTCATTTCGCTCATTTGCCATACCTTATCTTCTACTTCAAATTTTCCTCTTCTCGATCATTAGCCACCAGGTCAGAATGTCCCCTTCTTTCTCTTTCTCCTTGAGTCCTTCGTCTCCCCAAGTCATAGAGTCATCCTCGGGTAGTCCTGGGGTGGAGGTTGTGAGCTTGTCCTCGGGTGGTATGACCTTGACGGGTGCGATGGCCTATCAAGTCTTACAAGTAATGAAGTTGTGTCATAGCTATGACTCGGTTATGACCAAGGAGCTTCTAGGACAAATTCGAGAGCGTAATAGCATTCCGAGCAATTACGAGTTACAAGCTCCTTAGACCAGGCAACACCCTTACGATCCATTTGTGAATGGGTTTGGATTGTCTATTGATGCGCTCAAGGCGGGACTCTGGTTCCCACTGCATCCAGTTATTAAGGCTTGCCTCAAGTGGTGGCGTATCTCGCCATCACATATGGTGCCCAACTCATGGCGCTATATCGTGGTGTTTCTTAGAGAATGCTGAGGGCAGAGATTGTCCCTACTCGAACACTCTTTTTGACATGTTCCACCTTTACAAGGGGCAAGGAGGCTACCATCTCATTGCTTGTGGTGGCTTTAGAGTTAATGGGGCGCCCTCCAACAATAAGGGGTGGAAGGCCCATCACTTCGTAAGTTGTAGTTGGGGATGAAAATTCGACCTTGAGTGGTCTGCTCAAACCATCATCAATGTCCCTCCATTCTTGTCCAACAAAGAGTCAGAGCAGATCAAGAGGCTGAGGGGGATCTTGTCTTATCGGGCAATTAGGGACATGACCGAGATATGGTTGGTCGAGGCAAGCCTCAGCTCGGTCCCTCAGGGTACGAACAACTCTCATCCTTGCTCTATCCTTTGCTTCTTTATTTATTATTGACTGGTTGTTGCTTTGGTAGAGATGGTGAATCTCCAAACCTTGAGGGGAATGTCCCGTGTGTTAGGTTCTACTTGTGCAGCTCTGTCGCTAACTCAGGAGACGAAGGTGGAAGCTCCCAAGGCACATCCCCCTCATAGGCGGGGATGCCTGCCTGAAGAAGAGGCCAAAGCTAGGGGTGCATAAGGTGTCAAAGAGCACTACAACTTGGGAGGTCGCTGTGCGGGAGGCCCATAACATGGGGGAGGGTCCTTGTGGCAATGGGTTGGGAGCTCAAAGTCCTCAGGGCAAGGAGCGCGTCTCGTTATCTGGAGCCGATCATACTGCGAGGAAAGATACTCGCCTGAGGTCGATAAAGGACCTATGCCAGATGCGAGCTCGATTCAAGGGCAAACTGTTCTAGTTGCTCCACATGGTTGTACTGCCCGATGGGACATCAGACGCTCCACTTGAGGCTCACTAGCCTTCCTTGATTATCGAGAGCCAATTTTGGTCAAATGGAACAGCCGTTACGAAGTATGCCCGGGTGTGCATAGCCCGGTCATAGCGAAGCAACTTTATGGCATGCCATCCGAGGTGCTGATTAATCGAGCCGCTAAGTCATTGGTCTGGGTAAGAGTCTTTTCGTGCCCTTTTTCATTTTGTGACCTCTTCTCTGGGTTATGATTGTTTTGTGCTTTGGGTAGAATCATCACTACACCCTGGTCTTGATCAACCACGTTTATGATGCTAGTTGAGTGATTAGCTATATGGGTGACAAAATCTTCAATCTTTGAAGTGAGATCTGAGAGCTGAAGGAGGGACCTAGTTCGATGGTAGCTGCAACAACCGAGCAGTGAGCCACTAATATGCAAGTCGAGGTTGAACAACTAAAATTTGACCTCAGGGAGGCTGAGCGACAATGGGGGGAGCTGCAGCAGGAGGTGGACGACCTCGACCAGCACCTTGGAGACTCACAGTGACAACTAAAGGAGGTCTAGGGTAAGGTCCAAACAATAGAGGACGTGCTATTAAAGATATCACGGGACTTAGAAGTAGCTCATTTAAAGGCGCAGGAGGCCGAAGAAGCATTATGCGCCTAACTCCACAAGGCGCCCAAGAAGGCACATGAGGTGATTGCTGATTATAAGGACTCCTCTAGTTTTAAGCTTGGACTTCAGAGATCGAGGCAAGTATCCTATGAATACGGGTATCGAGTTGCCTTGATAGGTTCTAAGCTAAGTACCCCGACCTAGAAGTCAAGGAATATCCTTTTACTAGCTTATCGGTGGATGACAATGTCCCGATGTAGGAAGAAGTACCTTTTGATGACAGTCCTGCCCCTTCGGAGGCTTGAGTACTTTAATGTAATTTTTCTTTTTCTATGATTGGTTGAGTTTTACTTTTTGGACTAAAGGTTGCAACCGATCGAATGATGTACTTTTCCCTACCAAGGAATGATCTTGCTTGTTTGGAACTAACAAATCACTTGCATTCTTTTTTAATTGTTGAATCACATGTTCTCTTCTAAACCAGATGAAATTGTGTGACTAGATCGCCTATTTTCTTCTCGATCTAATGAGATTGCGTTGACTGGATTGCTTGTTCTCTTCCCGCTCTAACAGGGAGACAGTTGGTGGGCATGAGTATAGACGACTTAATGAGGACCTCATTTTCAAACATAGAATTTTTTTTAGGTTCGATATATGCAAGGTCCTTGGCAGTTGGTTTCCTTCTTGTATAGCGAGTCAGTAGATTCTATCTTGGATGATGCCAGTTACTCATTAGGGACCCTCCCAGTTTAGTGCTAACTTGCCTCAAGCGTGAGTCGGGTCACTGATCTTGGTCTACCATAAGACTAAGTCACCAACCTTGATTTGTTGAGGGTGCACTATTCGGTTGTAAAGCTTTGCCATGACTCTTTTATATGCCAAGATTTGGAGGTGTCTCATCTCTTTGCCCCTCGAGAAGGTCGAGTTGGGTCAGAGCCCCTCCTCCGATGCTCGTTCTTCGAAGTTCTCGACCCGAAGAGTTGGGAAGACCACCTCGGTGGTAGTACTATCTCGGTCCTAAAAGTGAGAGTAAAGGGTGATTTACCTATGACAGTCTTTGGTGTAATTCTAGATGTCGATAGGATGCTTGGGAGTTCGTCGACCGACGCCAAGTGCTCCGACGACCCTTTTTTTAAGGCCTTCGAATATCACTCGGTTAGTTACCTCAGCCAGGCAATTGGTTTGGGGGTGCGCCACCATGTTGAACCTTAGTTGAATTTAATATCTTTGATGGAACACTTTGAACTTTAAATTGTTGAATCGAGTCATGTTGTTAGTGATGATGGTCTTCGAGATAACGAATCTGGTGATGATATTTCTCAAAGTGAAGACTTCGACTTGTTTCTCTGTGATGGATGCCAAGTGTTCAACTTTGACCCGTTTTGTCATGGACTTAACTGAATTTACCTAAGTTGTGCAACACCTTTGCGGTAAAGTTACAGACTTAGCTAGAATTGCCTAAGTCGTGAAGCACCCTTGCACCAATGTCCCGGATTTAGCCAGAATTGCTTAAGCCATGAAATGCCCATGCGTTATTCATTCGCAACAGATCAGCCTAGATGCAACCTCATGCAGATCCTAAAGGACCTATTAAAGAGAAGGTTGACTAGTTTGAAAACGAGCGATGGATAAGTTTCGATGTCTCGCAAAGAGAGAAGCTTTACAAGTAATTGAACAAATACCTTGAGTGCAAGAGAAAAAAGAGAGAAAGGTACAAAAATTAATTTTAGAAGATTAAACAAATAGTAGCAAGTCCATAAACAATGGTTCACCAAGTGACGAGCGTGAAGACAAGCTCAACTTATAAAGAATGTTTAACGCCCAATAATATACCAAAGCCCCATCCAAAGCTGGTCGTGGCACGCAAAAATTGAGTTGTTTTGGGTAGTTTTGGCCAGGCACGGTGAGCAGTCACACTATAGCATTACAAATTATTTTCACTTATATTTCTCAAGCAAAACCATACAAACCTAAGAGAAAATAATATTCCATATATCTGTACAAGTATGCAAAAGCGATGAACTGTTTGTTGAGCAACGATGTTGTGGGTGCGAGATAACCGTTCATGACATTCTCCCCTAGTTAAACTGTCGACGCCCTTATCGATGTTTATTGGTAGGCGTTAATGATGGCTTCTTCATGTCATAGGGCATTTTCATCACTACACCAAGTATTCATTTTGCTCCACTCCGTCGGGTCGCTTTGTTTTATGATTCGCCAGAATAATTTCACCTTGCTTCTCGTAGGAGGCTTTAGTGGGGGGTAGTCGAGTTGAAACACTTATGAGAGCATCTTGTGGATGATGGGAATAAAACATGAATAAACTTTGTATATGAACAAATACTAGCAGACCGTCACACACAGCAGAATGAAACAGAAATCATAATCAGATGAACACCAAGATTTACGTGGAAAACCCCTTCAACTCGAAGGGTAAAAACCACGGGATAAGCTAGAGAAAATCCACTATCAAAATAATAAATATACAGATCTCAAGGCTTCTTGCCCAAGCCCAAAGCAATAGCCACACGAGAATCACAGGGATACAAGGACTATAATCCTAAGCACAATATCCAAAACCTTCCCAAGAGATCACAGTAAGAATCCACTACAAACTGATCTAACCTGAGATTTGAATAATTGAGAATAATCTTTTCCTACCCTTGTCTTCTTTCCTTTTCTAGATCTCTTGTTTTCTGGCCTCTATTGTCAATCTGTAGTCTTCTTTCTCTCACCCACGTTTTCAACCGCCGCTGCTCTCTTAATCTCAACCCTAGCCACATAATCTAGGTTTTAGGTTAATATAAGTGAGGTTTTCGGCTGTGGGCTTCACTAAAGCCCATTATGGGTTGTGGGCTTCACTAAAGCTCATTATGGGCTGAATCTGGGCCATCTGCCCAACAACCTCCCCATTCAGCCCATAAGAGAGGGTGTCTCATGACTTCTCAATGTGAAGCCATGCCGACCAGCTGTCGGCACATCTTCTGTCTCTCTTTCGGTAAAGCCTTTGTCAACATGTCTGCCCCATTATCATCTGTGTGAATTTTCTGAAGCTGTAACTGCTTCTCTTCAAGCACATTTCTGATCTAGTGATATCTGACATCTATATGCTTTGACTTGGAATGAAATACTGGGTTCTTGCATAATTGAATGGCACTCTGGCTGTCACAATACACCATATAGTTTTCCTGTTTCAGTCCCAATTCTTGTAGGAATCTTTCATCCATAACATTTCTTTGCAAACCTTTGTAGCAGCAATATTTTCTGCCTCTATGGTGGAGAGAGCAATACACCTTTGCAATCTGGACTGCCATGACACAGCTCCCCCTGCAAAAGTAAGTACAAAACCTGACGTGGACTTCCTTGTGTCAATATTTCTTGCCATATCTGCATCTGTGTAACCTGTCAATACAGGTGATCCACCTCCACAGCTTAAACAAACTTTAGAACTTCCTTTGAGATATCTAAAAATCCACTTCACTGCTGCCCAATGCTCTTTACCTGGATTTGCAAGAAATCTACTAGTAACACCCACTGCATATGTGATGGCCGGTCTCGTACATATCATTGCGTACATTAAACTTCAAACTGCTGAAGCATAAGGAACCTTTTGCATTTTCTCCTTCTCCTCATCACTTGACGAACTCTGATCTGAACACAACTTGAAGTAGAGGCTGTATGGGGCTACGATGGCAGTGGCTTAAGGTTAGAGAGATGATCTAGGGTTGCTGTTGATGACAATAATGAGTTTGGTAAGGATCAAGTGTGGATGCAACAAGTAATACCGAAGGTAGTGCAGTAGAATTTTTTGTCAAAGGGGGTGTCATTGATGCTGTTATTTGGGGCTGTTGTAGAAGCTATAAGGGGGCTTCAATGGCAGTGGTAGTGGCTTAAGGCTATGGAGATGGTGCAGGGTTGCTGTTGATGACAACAATAGGGTTGGCAAAGATCGAGTAGGGGTGTAGCAAGAGGTACCGAAAGGTGGTGCTGAAGAATTCTTTGTCTTAAGATGAAAAAATTCTAGCAGTATGCCAATAGTTTATGGATGGTTTTGACAGCAAGAAATAGGTGATAATGAAATCAAAGTTGATGAAAATATAGATAGCAATTCAGTAGTAAAATCAGTAGAGATTGGTTAGGTATGCAGCAAAAAACACTGATAAATTTTGGCAACAGAATTCTCGTCGAAAAGACAACAGTTTTGTGAATTTTTTTTCAGAAATATGCCAATAATATATGAATGATTTCAACAGCAAGGAATAAGTGATAATGATAGCAAAGCCGATGCAAATATTGAAAGGAATATGTCAACAAAATCGACAATAGGATGGTAGCAAGGTAGTATGCGACAGATGTAGAAAAATTACATCAATGTTAGAAGATCGTTATAGCAATTTTTACTATAAAGATAAGGATGATGCAATAAATTACAGTAAAGGTAGATGTAGCATTTTTTTGTGTTATTGATAAGTAATTGCAACAGCAGTAGGGTTTACGAGATGGAGCACTACTAGATCCTGACTGTAATTGTTATGACGGCAGCAGATGAGATTTGTGACAGAGGGTGATGATGGTGGAGTTGGCACCAAGATCAGCAATTGTGAGAATTGCTATCGATGATGGTGGGGCAGTGACAAAAGTGGAAAAGAAGCAAGACGCTAAGAACGTCACTCTGATACCGTATGATAGAACCCCACAGAATTCTAACGTTGGATTGATCTCTATAAGGGATCGACACTTCTTTGAACTCTATAGGGTTCCTCCCTCCTTGGTAGTCGGCCACAAAGGATGACGAAAATATTTATTGCTTGAGAAAAGAGGTGGGCGGCTACATACTTTTTCTAGGGCCTCCAAACCCTAACCTTAGAGATACTCCTACTTATAGTGACATACTACTAGGGAGACTCCTACTCCAAGTGAAACACTCTCATCCCAACCCTAGCCGACTTCTCCAATCAAGGTGGATGGCGTATTAGGGTTGATTACAATCTTGACTAGGATTTTTACTCTTCTCCAACTCCTATTCCTAATTAAACCCAAATTGAGTCGAATCATAATCCTATTAGGATTTGGACTAATTTATTCAAATTGACTCAACTCATCTTCTAGCCAACTCAATGTCAGGTTTAGGCCGACCAACAAGACCCAATCTACGAACTCGTCTCAATCGATTAGGATCTAACCTAGCTAGAGTTATATAAATTATGTCATATTTTTTTTATTATATCTAATTTACTTAACGTCAGATGATATGACTTGAGGTAATCAAGGATAAAATAGTCTTCTCATCAGCTCTAACTTTATGAATCGTATAATTGTCACAATCCTTCTTCATTACATAATCGACGCTATGACATAGCTTAACCTCATTCAAGGATATCACTTTCTCATCAATATGCTCAATATAATGTTAGCTTTGGTACCATTATTACTTTCTAGTTTAACGAGACAATTGATGAATCTAAACTGACGGCATAAAAAGATTCACTTAAATCTAAATTTATAATAACTCTCTATTTAACTTTTATAGATTAACTCAAGTCACCTATCACCTTGAATGAGAGAATAAACCGGTTGGACAACGGTGGGCGGAGGAGCTTCGACGGCGTTAAGAATATAAATTAATATTATCATGTCGAATCTGTTGATTTAAATTTCAAAATACGATAGCATTGATAAATACAATTAAAATAATACCAGAGAGTCAATCCTGTTGTGTTAAAAAACATATATAGATCACACTTATGGAAACGAGTCCGCCGTCTTTAAAAAAAAAAAGAAAAAAGATGTCGATAGAATTGATGACAACTTGTTGCCTTGGATGGAGGGCCGTGGTGCTCCATTAATTATCTTGGTTTAGAACACTAGTTTTAGAGAGCCCTGCCCATCTTATTGAGATGATTAAGAGGGCTGATACAGCAAGAACTCATTCCTTTTCCTTTGATGGAGACAATGATACAATTATTAAGAGCGATCGATCAGTTCACCAACACATATCAAACTGCGGTGCTGCTGGTGACAAAATGTGTTGTCAACCAACAAAACGAGTAGACAATGCTCTCTCTTTTAACACAGTATGTGCACACACAAGTTTGATGGGTTTTTCACAGAGAAACGGAGGAAGGAACTCTTCCGATCTTTCATTTGGGTCATGCACCGGTAGCTGCCCCACCGCTCTGATCAAGAGAGGGTACTGAGATGATGAAGAAGCAAAAAGGTATGCATGTAGAGGTTTTCGTAGAAGTGCTTTGTCTTCCACTTGTGCCTCACCCAACCAACTACGCTACGCCTGCGCTGCTGCTGCATAAGAGCTGATAAAAGCTAATAATAGATACTGTTTCATAAATAAGTATAAGATCTATCATTATAAATCTTACAGGTTTTAAGATGGATGAATTAATCATTTAAAAATTATTTTATATTATCTTTATATATACAGTGTGATTTTTTTTTTTTTTTTATAAATTTTCTCTTGCAAGTCTACTTGAAGAGATCAATGAAATAAATTTCTGTGTTTTCCCCTCATCTTATCTTCTTCCAGATTAATAATATTTTATCAGAATCAAAGGGCTAAAAATCACTAAAATGCTACAGATTAATAACACGGAGCCAGAAGATTAAAGATTACTAAAAGACCATAGATCTAGAGAAGTCAGAAAGTCAAAGATGCCCAAAGGGTACACTGCTAGAGATCTAAATCCAACAAAAAAAAGTCAGAGATCCTAAAAAGCCAAGCCCGAGATCTAAAGATTGACGGATCACCAAAAGGTCAAAGATCTAACAAAAGTGAGGTAGAAAGTAGATTAAAGCCATAGCTTTTCTTTCTAGTTAACTTTTTGTATTGCTGCAACATATATCGATGATGGCTTCTGACAACTTTATGTAACCCGCTACACCTCGATTCGACGATCATTGCGATCATTAGAGGATGTTGCTGATGGAGAACTTCATAAGGTCAAAGGAATACTAACAGCTCGTAAAATATGCACATCAGGGGTGATGTTAAGGATTTAAAGATATCTTTTCCAAGTGACTAAAAAACCGCTCAATCTTGAAACAATTCTTTGCAAGAATGGCACTTCCGAGCATATCTAAGATTTTTTGGAAGCAATTCTTTCTAATAACACTTGTAAGTATATACAAGATTCTATGAAGAAGTATCAAAAAGATTCGCCAGGCAAAGTGAGTGCAGTTCCAAACACTTCGTGACGATATTGGAATGTTGCTATCGTGGAGAGAATCCTTCCTTCGGTCAGTGACACCAAGATTTCATTTTTGTTGTCTGTTGTATTAAAGAATCTTGAGATACTAATAGACTTACTTTTGATGAATTATAAAGTTCTTTACTTGTTCATGAGAAGAATGATGGGAATAAAATAAGAATCAATTTTGTATACGAATAAATACTATCAGACCGTCATGCACAGCGGAATGAAATAGAAATCACAATCAGATGAACACCAAGATTTACGTGAAAAACCCCTTCAACTCGAAGGGTAAAAACCACGGGACAAGCTAGAGAAAATCCACTATCAAAATAATGAATATACAGATCTCAGGCTTCTTGCCCAAGCCCAAAGCAATAGCCACAAGAGAATCTCAGGGATACAAGGACTATAATCCTAAGCACAATATCCAAAACCTTCACAAGAGATCACAGTAAGAATCCACTACAAACTGATCTAACCTGAGATTTGAATGATTGAGAATAGTCTTTTCCTGCCATTGTCTTCTTCCCTTTCCTGTATCTCTTATTTTCTGGCCTCTACTGTCAATCTGCAGTCTTCTTTTTCTCTCCCACGTTTTTAGCCGCCGCTGCTCTCTTAATCTCAACCCTAGCCACCTAATCTAGGTTTTAGGTTAATATAAGTGAGGTTCTGGGTTGTGGGCTTCACTAAAGCCCATTATGGGCTGAATCTGGGCCATTTGCCCAACAACCTCCCCCTTCAGCCCATAAGGGAGGCTGTCTCATGACTCCTCAATGTGAAGCCACGCCGACCAACTGTCGGCACATCTCTTGTCTCTCTTTTGGTAAAGCCTTTGTCAACATGTCTGCCCCATTATCATCTGTGTGAATTTTTTGAAGCTGTAACTGCTTCTATTCAAGCACATTTCTGATCCAATGATATCTGACATCTATATGCTTTGATTTAGAATGAAATGTTGGGTTCTTGCATAAATGGATGACACTCTGACTGTCACAATACACCACATAGTTTTCATGTTTCAGCCCCAATTCTTGTAAGAATTCTTTCATCCATAACATTTCTTTGCAAACCTCTATAGCAGCAATATATTCTGCCTCTGTGGTGGAGAGTGCAATACACCTTTGCAATCTGGACTGCCATGACACAGCTCCCCCTGCAAAAGTAAGTACAAAACCTTATGTGGACTTTCTTGTGTCAATATCTCTTGCCATATATGCATATGTGTAACCTGTCAATACAGGTGGTCCACCTCCAAAGCTTAAACAAACTTTAGAACTTCCTCTGAGATATCTAAAAATCCACTTCACTGCTGCCCAATGCTCTTTACCTGGATTTGCAAGAAATCTACTAGTAACACCCACTGCATATGCGATGTCCGGCCTTGTACATACCATTGCGTACATTAAACTTCCAACTGCTGAAGCATAAGGAACCTTTTGCATTTTCTCCTTCTCCTCATCACTTGACGGACTCTGCTCTGAGCACAACTTGAAGTGACCTGCAAGAGGAGAACCAACTGGCTTTGCATTACTCATACTAAACCTATCCAATACCTTCTCAATGTATTTCTCCTATGACAACCAAATCTTTCTCTTTCTTCTGTCACGAGAAATCTGCATGCCCAATATTTGCTTTGCTGGCCCCATGTCCTTCATTGCAAAAGATTCACTCAGGTCCTTCTTCAACCTGTCAATCATAGACATATCTTTTCCGAGGATAAGCATATCATCAACATAAAGTAAGAGAATAATAAAATCCTCACCAAACCGTTTGATGTACACACAATGATCTGAAGCTGTTCTTTTATATTCATTTTCAATCATAAATGAATCAAACTTTTTATACCACTGTCTTGGAGCTTGCTTCAGCCCATACAAGCTCTTCTTCAACTTGCAGACAAGATTTTCTTTACCTTTGACTGTGAAGCCTTCTGGTTGCTCCATATAAATTTCCTCCTCCAAATCACCATGAAGGAAAGCTGTTTTCACATCTAACTTTCTTTTGACCAAAGCCTTTCACAACCAATCTAGCTTTATACTTTGGTTGAGAACAATATTCTTGAGTCTTCAACCTGAAAACCCACTTGTTCTTCAAGGCCTTACTTCCCTCTGGTAGTTGCACCAAATCATATATATGGTTCTTCTGCAGAGAATCCATCTCTTCCTGCATAGCAATAAACCACTTCTTTTTCTACTCACTTTCAACTGCTTCCTGGTAACTCTCTGGTTCACCTGCATCAGTAAGCATCACATACTCATCTGTAGAGTATCTTCTGGAAGGTTGACGTTGTCTAGAAGATCTTCTTAACTGAGGTTCTGTGGGAACTTGCTCTCTTTCTTCTTCTTGCTCAACATGTCTTGCAGGTAGATCAACATCTGGCTCTGCACCATCTTTCTGCACATCTCCCCCATCACCCTGATATACTGGAGGAATAACTGGGTCACAGTCTACAAATCCCTCTGCAGAAGTCTTAGCTGGTGCCTCCTTCTTCAAATCCTCAATGGTTTGATCCTCAAAGAAGACAACATCTCTGCTTCTGAACACGTTCTGCTTTTCTGGATCCCAAAGCCTGTAACCAAACTGATCATGTGAGTAACCAAGAAAAATACACTCTTTTGTCTTACCATCCAGCTTGGACCTTTCATTGTTTGGAACATGTGCAAATGCACGACAACCAAACACTCTTAAATGCCTATAGGAGACATCTTTCCCTGACCATACATGCTCTGCAACATCACCATCTAGAGCTGTACATGGTGATAAGTTGATTACATCAACTGCAGTCCTCAAAGCCTCATCCCAAAACCTTTTGGGTAGCTTGGCCTGTGAAAGCATACATCTGATCTTTTCCATGATGGTGCGGTTCATCCTCTCTGCAATTGCATTATGCTGAGGCGTACCAGGGACTGTCAACTCATGCTGGATGCCATGTGACCTGCAATAATCATTAAACAATCCTGTGTACTCACCACCATTATCTGATCTTATATATTTCAATTATCTTTCTGTCTCCCTTTCAACTCTGGCATGAAACTCTTTGAAGATATTAATAACCTGATCTTTAGTCTTCAAAGCATAGGTCCAAAATTTCCTGGAAAAGTCATCTATAAAAGTAACAAAATAAAGTGCACCACTGATACTAGGAATATTAACAGATCCACCAGGAGTTTTTGTCCTCAAAGGACCACACACATCTGTATAGACACGGTCCAAGGCATGCATTTTTCTAGATAAGGCAGGACTAACAAAGGAAACTCTATGTTATTTACCAGCCAAACAATCAATACAAGGGTTCAAACGTGTACCTCTAAGGTATGACAATACCACTCTCTTAGAAAGTTCTTGCAGCCCTTTCTCGCTCATGTGTCCCAATTGCCTATGCCACAACTCTATACTTAGGTCTTTCTCCGTAGCATTCAACTGCTCATCATAAGCTTTAGCCTGTAATCTATACAATGTATGACATTTCTTCACATTAGCTATAATAAGAGAACCCTTACTGAGCTTCCACTGCCCTTTGTGAAATCTGACATCAAAGTCTTCATCGTCCAGCCTTCCAACTGAAATTAAATTCAGTCTTAAGTCAATCACATGCCTCACATCCTTAAGCACTAACTTGCAACCAATGTTGATCTTTATATGGATATCTCACATGCCAATGATGTTTGTTGTGCCATAGTTGCCCATCTTGACAACACCAAAATTTCCAGACCTGTAAGTAGCAAAGAACTCTCTCCGTGGTGTAGCATGATAAGAAGCACCTGTGTCAATTATCCATTCGAGATCCTGGCACACACAAGAAAAAATATCATCAGAAGTAGACAAAATCAAATAATCACTACCTTGTACTGTAGCTGTGATATTCTCTTTTGACTCTGTATGCTCCACTTCTTTCCCCTTTTTCTTGTTCTTCTTAGGTTGCTTGCACTGATTCTTGTAATATCCTTTCTCACCATAATTGTGGCAAACAATATCTTTCCTTGATCTTGACTTGCTTCTACCCACGCGTGAACCACTTCTATCCTTTGACTTTGACCTTCCTGTGTTCTTTAAGACAAGTGCTTGTGAATTAATTTGAGAAGTTGTTGAATTCTTTCTTCTTAACTCCTCATTCAACAAACTACTTGTTACTTGACTCATGGTGACAATACCATCTGGTGCCGAATTACTTAGGAAAACCACCAGTGTCTCCCAACTTTCTGGCAAAGAACTGAGAAGTAACAATGCCTGTAACTCATCATCAAGAGACATTTTCATAGAGGATAACTGGTTAGTAATACTCTATCTACATTTCATTCAAATGCTCAGGAATAGAAGTATCCTCTTTATATTTCAAGTTCACAAGTTTTCTGATCAGAAAAGCTTTGTTGCCAACCGTTTTTCTTTCATAAAGACCTTCTAACTTTTTCCAAAGAGAGTAAGCAAAACATTCAGTAGAAACATGGTGAAAGACACTATCATCTAGCCATTGTCGAATAAAGCCAACTGTTTTTCGATCTAACCTCTTCCACTCATCATCTGTTATAGATATGGGCTTTGCACTGTCCCCTTGCAAATGTCCATACAAATCTTTGCAATACAAAAGATCTTCCATTCTTGGTTTCCACATCATCCAATTATTTCCATTTAAACTAATCATGCGAGAAATATTACCGGCCTCCATGTTCAAATACAAAAGATTAAATGCCACCAAAACCCTGCTCTGATACCAGTTGATGGGAATAAAATAGGAATAAACTTTATATATGAACAAATACTAGCAGACTGTCACACATAGCGGAATGAAACATAAATCACAATCAGATGAACACCAAGATTTACGTGGAAAACCCCTTCAACTCGAAGGGTAAAAATCACGGGACAAGTCAGAGAAAATCCACTATCAAAATAATGAATATACAGATCTCAAGGCTTCTTGCCCAAGCCCAAAGCAATAGCCACAAGAGAATCACAGGGATACAAGGACTATAATCCTAAGCACAATATTCAAAACTTTCCCAAGAGATCACAGTAAGAATCCACTGCAAACTGATCTAACCTGAGATTTGAATAATTGAGAATAGTCTTTTCCTGCCCTTGTCTTCTTTCCTTTTCTGGATCTATTATTTTCTGACCTCTAATGTCAGTCTGCAGTCTTCTTTGTCTCATCCACGTTTTCAGCTGTCGTTGCTCTCTTAATCTCAACCCTAGCCATCTAATCTAGGTTTTAGGTTAATATAAGTGAGGTTTTGGGCTGTGGGCTTCACTAAAGCCCATTATGGGCTGAATCTGGGCCATCTGCCCAACAGTGGATCTAAGTGGTAGGCTTTCAAGTTACTTGTATGGAAGACATTGTGAATTTTGGGCCATGCCAGTAGTTGTAACTTATAGGAGACATTACCTATCCTACTGATAATTGGGAAGGGCTCTGCATACTTACACACCGATCCTTTGTACACTTTATGCCTAAAAAATTAGAGTGATGCTGGTTTGAGCTTCACCAACACAAAGTCGCCAACTTTAAACTCCTGTAATTGTCTTCCCAAGTCTGCTCACTTATTCATCTTGCTAGCCACATTCTCCAAGTAAGCCCGCATAATATCTGTATTTCTATGTCATTCCTTTGCAAAGTGATATGCTGACGGACTACTCTCCGTATAATCGATAACCATGGTATGAGGAGTTGATGATTATTTTTACAGAATAGGTAGGATCTAGTAAAATAAATATTTTGGTAGGCAAATGTGTAGCAAATCCTTCGAAACATTTATTTATTATAAGTAATTTACAGAATAGGCAAATGTGTAGCAAATCCTACCTATTTGCAAAATTACTTATACGAATATAGCAGCTTCTGACCTTTCATGTCATAGGGCATCTTCACCACTGCCAATCTTTCAAGAAATAAGTTTTGCATAAACCAAAGTTTCCAACGGAGAGTTATAAGTAATTTGGTGATGAAAGGTCAGAAGCTACTATATTTATTTTACAAATTTCATAGGATCAATTGAAATAAATGTTTGGGCAGGCTATTAAACTTCAAAATTTTCAAATTTAGTGTCAAAAGAAAGGTTTATAAGTCTAAATTCTAATGAATAAAGCTTTACATAAATCAAAGAATCCAACAGGGAGTTATATATAATTTAGTGACAACAGGTCAGAAAATTTAATATGTCTTATCAAATTTATAAGGGCTATTTAATTAGATATTTAGATGGCCAAAACTACTCCAAATCCTTCACATAAGCTATCAAAAGAAAATATTTATAAGTCTATATTTATATAAAATAAGTTCTGCCTAAATTAGAAATTAGTGTCATGATTTATGGCCAAAGCAAGGTAGAAGGGTCATAAGTTTAATAATTTTCTATATTCAAACTTTTACAACCAACAAGAGAGATTTAAGATTAGAAGGCTATTAGAACCCTAACGGATTCTAAGCTTGGGGAGTGATCACTATAGGGGATCAGCCTTCTTGGAACTCTATAGGGGTTCCCTCCTCCAAATTGCTGCTCCAAGGGTGCAGAAAATACTCTTCTATTGATGATAAAAATTGGAGGATTACATGGCTATTTATAGACAGACCTACCCCAACTCCTAATAGGACTCCTACTTCAAGACTTCTACTCCTAACCAACTCCTAAAGTAACTCATAATGTAACTCTAAGTCCAACCTCCAACAAGCCCATCTAGGGGTGGCCGGTTGCTTCATTATTTCCTAATCCTATTCTAACTTAATCCCCTCCTCAACTAACCCCCTCTTTAACTAGGATAAGGGGTGGTTAATTAGGGTAACATGCATCTTACTCTCCCTAAAAATATCTTTCTCAACTAATCCTTACCTAGTCAGCTTCCTTACTTTCCTTAATAGGGGTCGGCTATATAGGATTTACATGAATGCCCTTAGATTTTACATGATTGCCCTCTTTAATGAAACTAAATTAGGACTCCCCTAGCTAGAGTCCTAATAGACCTACTCTCTTCAATTCAGCTTGTCCCTAAGGCTGATGCTGCATGAATTCTGAAAATTTAATTTTTAAATCATCATTTCCTAAGAGCCTCTTCTTCTGGAAGGTTCCCCCACTGTATTAGCACTTCAGTAGTAGGTCACCATTGTTGTGTCACGACCCTGCAGTCAATAATGGCACTCGACTAAGTCTGGAGCTCTCCTTGGATAGTCATATCAGGTAGATATCTTTGAACTATCTCGTTTTATCCAAATTTGAGCTTCAAGCACAACACATGGAAGACTAGATGAATTCGAGAGTCAACGGGTAAGTCCAATATGTATGCTACTGCCCTTATGCGCTCCATAATCTGGTAGGGTCCATAGAACCGAGGTGAAAGCTTCATGGATACTATGGTCTGGATCGATGTTTGCTTATATGGCTGGAGTCGTAGAAATACCCAATCTCCTACAGAAAATTCTCTTTCGCCTCTATGTTGATCATATTGCTATTTCATCTTTGCTTGAGCTATAGTGAGATTATCTTTTAATAGCTTCAGTGTTTTGTCTCTATCTTGTAGTTCCCTATCTACTTGTTCTACTTTAGAGGTGCCCAATACATATTTTGGGATTACAGGAGGAGGTCGGCCATACATAGCTTCATACAGTGTAATTTTTGTCGATGAATGATAAGTTGTATTATATCACCACTCGACCCAAGGGAGCCACTTTGTCCACTCTTTTGGTCGGTCACTGGCGAAGCATCTGAGGTATGACTCTAAACACCTGTTCACCACTTCAGTCTGGTCGTTGGTTTGTGGGTGATATGCTGTGCTCATCTTCAATTTAGTGCCCTACATCTGGAATAATTCTGTCTAGAATTTACTCGTGAAGACCCCGTCACGATCAATTACAATAGATCTCGGCATCCCATGTAATTTTATAATATTTTTCATAAAGATTCGGGCAATGCTGGAAGTAGTGTAGGGATTACAAACTGTATAGAGGTTAGCATACTTTGTAAGACGATCAACAACAACAAGAATCATACCTTTTCCTTATATTGAGGGCAACCTTTCGATGAATTCTATTGATATATCGGTCCATATTGAGTCCGAGATAGGTAGAGGTTATAGCTTTCTGGGGCTTGCTACTGTTTCGCCTTTATGTCGTTGACACACATCACATTGTGCTACAAATTTAGCAATAATATTTTACATTCCATCCCAATAAAAATTCTACTTAATTCTCTTATAGGTTCTAAGGAACCTGGAATGCCCAGCCGCGAGTGTGGAATGCATCTCTTGAAGGATAGTCTTTATGCAACTAGAATTTGGCGCAAGCACAATGCGTCCCTTATAGCGTAGGTCTTTTGAGTCCCAACTGTAATGAGCCACGAAACCTAGTTCTTCCTCCAATTTTTTTATGATCTTATTAGTTCCTGGATCATCTTGCCATACTTTCCTAATGTCCTCAAGGAAGTTGCTGGTCGGAAGTGAAACAACAAAAAATTCAGCTTGCTCGGGTAGTCATGAAAGTGCATATGCAACAACATTCTCTTTTCACTTTTTATAAATTATTTCATAATCATATCCAAGAAGTTTTGTTACCCATTTTTGCTGATCGGGGGAAGATATCTTCTGCTCCAAGAAATATTTCAAGCTCTTATGGTCGGTCTTGATTTGGAAGCGTTGCCCGATTAAGTACAGTCTCCACTTAGCCACCGCGTGCATAATCACGAGCATCTCCTTATCGTAAATAGTCATCTTGAGGTAGGAAGGAGATAGAGTCTTACTTGTATATGCTAGGGGGCGGCCATCTTGCATTAACACAACACCTATTCCCACTTCGGAGGCATCGGCTTCAATAACAAAAGTCATGTCCAAGTCAGGTACTGCTAGCATGAGCGTTATCATCATTACTGTCTTAAGTACGTCGAAGGTGGTGGAGGCTCTATCTGACCATTAGATAGCATCTTTTTTCAGCAAGGAAGTGAGAGGTGCACTGATCTTCTCATAGTTTTTCACGAACTTGCGGTAGTAGCCTGTTAAGCCGAGAAAGCCATGCAGCGATTTTACGTTCCTTGGGGTCAGCTATTTCTGCATTGCTTCAATTTTGGAAGGGTCAACTGCCACTCCTTCCTCTAATATGATATGCCCAAGATACTTCACCTTCTATTGAAGAAAGCTGCAATTCGATTTTTTGACAAAAAGGACATGCTCTCGAAGAATCGTCAAAACAAGTCGTAAGTGCTCAAAATGACTTTCAGTAAAAGGGCTATAGATAAAGATGTCATCAAAGAAAACCAACACAAACTTACGAAGATAATTCTGGAAGATATCATTCATAAGGCTCTGGAAGGTGGAGGGAGCATTGGTGAGACCGAAGGGTACTACCAAAATTTCGTAGTGGCCATTATTCGTCTAAAAGCCAGTTTTTGGTATGTCTTCTTTGTATACTCGTATCTGATGATATCTGAATCCAAGGTCCAGCTTTGTGAAGATTTGTGCTCTTTTTAATTCATCAAGAAATTCATCTACTATTGGAATCGGGTACTTATTCTTGATAGTTATACTGTTGAGAGCTCTGTAGTAGATGCACATTCATCATGTTCCATCCTTCTTTCATACAAGGAGTACCGGTGAAGAGTAGGGGCTGTAACTCGGTCGAATGACACCTGTTTCGAGCATCTCTTTCACAATCCTTTCTATTTCATCCTTCTATAGATGAGGGTACTGATATGGTCGAGTGTTTGCTGGAGGTCTACCCCGAAGAATCGGTATCCGATGATCATGCTGGCAGCTAGGAGGTAGGCTGCACGATTCATCAAATACATTTGAAAATTCGGCAAGAAAGGGAAGTAGATTTGGGTGTTCAACTTCAGTTGCCTCTCCCTTGGATTGATGCTCAAGTTGTACTAAGAAGCCGCTACATATTTTGTGCAAGACTTTCACCATTCGTCATGTGCAAATCGTTGATATGTTGCTCCCCTGTTTGCCATGCAGTACCACCTGTTTTCCCTGACTGTAAAACTTCATGATTAATTTTAAAAATTTTCAGGAAACATTACCTAATCAGCCACTCGATGCCAAGCATGGCTTCATAATCATCAAGAGGGAGGAGGAAAAACTCTGTAATTATTTCTTGATCCTGCAGCAAAAGCTTCACCCGCGATCACACTTCAGAAGTCATCCATTAGCAACTTTAACATCAAACTTGCTACAATCTTCAATAGGTAAGGCCATCCGGACAACAATCTTACTGTTCATAAAATTATTAGTGCTTCCGGTGTCAATGAGAATGGTAATCGGTTGTTGCTTCAGAAATCCTCCCACTTTCATCGTTTGCGGGTTTGCGAAGCCGGCAAGAGCATGCATTGTAATATCAACTGGTTGCTCTTCTTCCTTTGTGACCTCTTCCTCATGCTCCTGGACCTCCTCCTCCACATCTTCAAGAGGTTCAATTAATAGGAGGCAACATGCCAACAAAGCCCCTTTGCTGATCGATCATGTAGTTCTTCTCTTGTCAATTTTTTTGGTAGTGAAGGATGGCTGAGAATAGAAGGAGGCTTATATGTCGGAGGCCTAGGAGTGGTTCTCGTCCTCCGGGCATCTTGGTTGAGCCGTTCTTCTTGTACGGAGCTACCGTGACTTAACCTCCCATTTTATCTTCGGCTTGAGTCCCTTGATGAAAGTACCTAGCAATTGTTGGTTAGTCTAATCATGAGCAAGGTAGGATAGCTTCTCAAACCTAGTTTGGTATTCTTGAATTATAGAGGTTTGTCGAATTTTTGCGAGTTGGTCGTCGATATTTTCGTACTCTATGGGTCCGAAGCGGTTCAGTAGTGCGTTTTCAAATTGATTCCACCGGAGCTCCATGATTATATTCCGGCCAATTGTACCATTGGATTGTATCGCCTTCAAGGTGGATGATAGTGATTTCTACCATAGCATCGTCCAACGTTCGGCATGCGAAATCCACCCCACCGGGTCTCCTTCTTCTTAACGTGGGAAGTCCACCCTCATGCATGGTTGAAGCATGTCTGAAGGTTGTCCCTCCTTCTTTGGGAGCCTCCTAAACTCTCTCCTCACTGAGATTTGTTGGACTTGGTGGTTGTCTAATTTTGAACTTCGTGAACAAAGCGCGTAGTTTATCCTCCAAGCACGATTTGAGCCGTGATTCAAGCCAAGATTCTAATGCTTCAAACTTGGCATCAATTGGATCTTGGGAAGCCATGGTATATGCCTGTAGATCAGATATGTCCTTGTCTTTTTTCTATTGACGGGTCAATGACATGGGTGGTATAAGATTCGAACAATCGGTTGGTGATAAAAGGGTTTGGCTGCAATGGTTTTATATTTTGGGCTGCGGTTTTTGGGGGTGGTGGGAGCGAGATGGTTGGGTTTCAGTGGGTTCAGAAGAAGAAGAAGGACAAAGGTGCTGCACCAGATTTTTCATCGAAAAAAATTCTAGCAATGAAGGCGTAATTTTTTCAAAAATTTTCAACAAAAATTCGAGTGAAAATTAAGGGGGATCTTCTGGTAAGGAAGAGGTAGTGCTGACAAAAATTTTGTGGAAAGAAATAACAGTAATAAGTTTGACAAAATCAAAGATCACGAAAAAGTATGGTAGCATATTTTTACGTCTAAACTGCAGCAGCTTGGACGTAAAAGATGAGCAGGTTATCTTGATGATTTTTTGACGAAACAAAATGAAGATCTGAGGATAGGAAGTTATAAAGCTGTGGTAGAAATTTCATAGAAATTTGATTAGTAAAAATGCAGCGGTAAATCAAATAGTAAAGGGTGTGCAGTTGGAATTTTGCGACGTAACTTTCATCGTAAAGATGGAAACTTTGCGATGAAAAGTTTGTGCAGCAAATAGGAACGAATATATATATATATATATATATATATATATATATATATAACTAAATTGCAGCAGTAGTAAGGTAGGAAACTAGAACCTATTGCAATTCATGGGGAGATCAAGGGATGATATGTGGTAGTGGAGATGATGGCCGAATTTGGTGATGATCTTCAAGCAATTATAGGAATTGCTTTGGACGGCTTTGTGGGGCTGATGGATGACTGTGGAAGGGCAGCGAGATGCTGAGAATGCTGCTTTGTTACCATGTGTTAGAACCCTAGCGGATTCTAAGCTTAGGGGTGATCACTATAAGGGATCGGCCTCCTTGGAACTCTATAGGGGTTCCCTCCTCCAAATTACTGCTCAAAGGCTATAGAAAATACTCTTCTATTGATGATAAAAAGTGGAGGATTACATGGCTATTTATAGACCTTCTAACCCCAACTCTTAATATGACTCTTACTTCAAGACTTCTACTCCTAACCAACTCCTAAAGAAACTCTTAATGCAACTCTAAGTCCAACCTCTAACAGGCCCATCTAGGGGTGGTTGGTTGCTTTATTATTTCCTAATCCTATTCTAACTTAATCACCTCCTCGACCAACCCCCTCTTTAACTAGGATAAGAGGTGGTTAATTAGGGTAACATGCATCTTACTCTCCCTTTAAATATCTTCCTCAACTAATCCTAACCTAGCAGGTCTCATTACTTTCCTTAATAGGGGTCTGCTAGATAGGATTTACATGAATGCTCTTAGATTTTACATGATTGCCCTCCTTAATGAAACTAAATTAGGACTCCCCTAGCTAGAGTTCTAATAAAGGCTTGATTTATTCCAAAAAATTTATAATTAAGGCAAAATAAAGATAAAAATTTAGTAAAAAAAGGATAGAAAACTTACTTTTGAAGATTTTTATCTCAAATGTGTTGATTTAATCAAAATCCCTAAACTCTCAAATCTATTCTTCTCCTCTTCGTTCTCTTTTCTTTTCTTCCACTCTTATCCACTGACACATGTTTCTTAAGGGAGAGGGAAGAGATATAGAGGTGATGGAATTTGTTGTTTTATATATTTTGCACTTTAGTCCTTATATTATTAATATTTATGATTAGGTCCTTCAGGTTTACAAATAGGTCCTCAAATTTTATAACTAGGTCTTATAAATAACTCAAAATAGATTTTTTACCTTACAAATAAGTTTTTAATTTTTAAAAAAATTTAGAAATGGATGTCACACTCTATTATTTTATGATCTAGGAGGTAATAACACTTTCTTCTTTTTCAATGGGTAATCCTTTATTTTATGATCTAATTTCTCACAAGCAAAATAGACTCCAGTCACTCGAAAACACTAACTTGTTTCATGATTTAACTCATATTTTATATATGATTGGGTCTCTTGTGGTGACTTCCCTTTTTCAAATCTAGATGTATTAACTATCTTGTTATCACTCTCTAATTCATTTCCTCGTCAACTTAGACTCCCAAAAAGACATCAAGAAAATTTTCACTAATCACCATAAAATTTACTAAATCAATTAGGGGCCAATTATGTTTATTTTGGGTTTGATTTGAGCACATGATAGAGCTCATTTTGTTGAGCTAGAAAGGAGTAAACAGAAGGTAAGAATATGGAAAAGAACTATTCTCGGATTGCCTAGCGGTGGTACCATCAGCTGTCGACGATGGTGATACCACCCCAGGCAATGATTGTATCATCGCCGCCTAGGTTTTCGGGCACTTTCGATAGTAGTACCATATGTACCCAGATTTTTCGAAGAAGGTTAAATTTTGACTCCAATTTTTGAAGTTAATTGGGGTCAATAAATACCCTGAGTACTCTTGCATGTAAAAGCAAGAACGTGAGAAAAATTTAGTAAAATTCTATTAAATTGGGTTGAGAGCTTTTATTTTTTTATTTCAAGAGTGAATTATGTAAGGGAAAGGCTGAAATTGAGTTGAAAAGGTTGATCTCCTAAGCTTGAGAAAATGAGAATGTAAAGGTTGTTCTCATAAGCTTATCAAAAGGAGAAAGGAGTAAGAGATGTTTAATTTTCGCCCGTGAAAGAAGTTCAATAGTGGACACTAGTTGGCCTCGAGTGAAGATAGATCAAGAGTGGACATAGGTCAAAGTTTTGACAGAACTACTATAAAATCTATGAGCATCTATACCCTTGCCTCTCTTTACTATTGCATTCAAATTTGATTATTTTTAATTGGTTATAAGAAAAGACAAGCATATTCTTTCGATTTTTCTTTACTATTATTTTCAAACTTTATCGCTCTCAACGACTTCTAAGACAAGAACTTACGATTTTCGATTTTACTTCGAGCAATATTTTTCAAACTGAGTTTCTGAGCACTTGCACTAATTCACCCTCCCTCTTAGTGCCAACTCGATCCTAATAATTGGTATTAGAACCACATCTGAGTCAATTAGATTAACACCTAAGCGAGTTTAATTATTATTTTTAGCATGAACGAGGGTCATTCCATCACACATCCCCCTATGTTTAATGGGATGGACTAAACATATTGAAAAACTAAAATATGGATTTTTTTTTACTTAGATGGATTTTGAATTGTGAAATATTATCAAAAATAGATTTCAGAAGTCATATAATCCTATAAATGATCATAAAAAAATATTTTCTTTAAATGCTAAAGCTTTGAAGACTTTTTTGTGCTTTAGGCAAAAACAAATTTAATCAAGTACCTACTTGTGATTCGGCTTTCGATATATAGCATATATTAGAAGTTACACACAAAAGCATAAGTAAATTAAAGTAATCAAAACTAAATAAAATAACTTGCATAGAAGAACATGAGAATAACCTTCCAAAGAATAGGAATGATTTGATATTGAGAACACAATAAGAACAACTTTTAAAGAATATGAAGGACATTAAACTGAAAACAAATGACTCCTCGAGTGATGAGGACTATAACTTTGAACTTATAACAAAAGAACCTAAAAAAATTATAAAAAGAAAAAATATAAAAATAAACTTAAGAAGGACACAATATTTTACTATGAATGCAAGAAGCTAGCACACTCCAAAGATCAAGAGGACAACCAAGAAGTGGTAAACTGCGCACTCATGGCCATCCATGATGAGATAAGTAACTCTTCTGAAGCCTCCTTTACTTTTGAAAAGTTGTTAAATGTATTTCATGAATTATTTGATGAGTATAAAAAGATTAGCAAAACTTATAAATTACTCATAAAAAGATTATGCATTACTTTCTAGTAAACTTAAACTTTACATGATACATCAATACCATATACTTCTTGCTCGAAATGTGAAATGCTAGATGAAATTAAAAGGAAAAATATCATATTAGAACAAAACTTAGAAAAGTTAAGAAAAGCAATAAATCTCTAAACATAATACTTGCTAATAATATTGACATAAAAACTATAATTATGTAAACTATTATACGAAAAACTATTATGCTAGGATTTGAAATCAAATAATATGAGATCTGTTTACGATGCATACCTTTAGATGCCATCTGATTGAGATCCAATTAGATCTTCAAGAGCACTGCCTGTCGGTTCTGAATAATGCCAAATATCGATCTGCAAGGAGAACTAGAATAGATCTAGATCCCTTCTCCTCTCTTCCTGTCCTTTCACAGGATCATTGTAATTTATGGTTTTGGGGAGATCGAGAAGATAACCGTAATATCTCTAACTCTATTCCCTATTATCGTTCTGTGCCTTTTCATGCATTAGGTTTATAATTGGTCCTGTCTATTTATAGACGAGAGCAGAGGGTCTAGGGTAAGTTATTATGAGAGTTCCTTCCATCAAGGACATCCCCTAAAATATCCCAATACAATATAGACTTTATTTAATATTAGCTAATATCTTTTATCAAAATCCAAATAATCCATAATATATCTTATTCAATTAATAAAGGGCCACATAATCTTACAAATAAGGGTCATGCTCATAAGAAAGGCATTGGATTTGTGGGTAATACTTATCAAAAGCTAACTATCGTTATCAAAGGACCCACATTACAATCTTTACTTGAAAACAAATATAACTTTTGTGGTAGAATTGGATATTTTGTCTATTGATGCCATTTAGAATATATAGTCCACGTAAATTAGTTTGAATTCCTAAAGGAACCATAAATAACTCAAACCCATTATTAAAAATAGGTAGATCATTTAATGAGGGATCCAAAGTCAAATGGATACCTAAATCAAAATTCCCTTTGTTGTAGTTTTATCTCCAAATAAAGGCTAGGAGCATAAAATGATAACATGATAGTGGATGCTCAAAGTATATGACTTGAGATCTAAAATACTTTTTAACCTCACTAGCCTAAACAATAAGAATAAAAAATTATTGAAATTAAAATTATTGACAATAAATCTTTTGATGATTTATGACTACACAATTAATCTTGATTGTTTTTCGATGATGCATAACTAGCCCATGCTAGTAAAAAAATGAGAGAACCTTAGCTGGTTTTAGTAGAAAATTATCTAAGTTGCCTTCATTGAAATTTCCTGAAAAGCGATATTGATATTGATTTTGGATATGTTTTCAATTGATTATTTTTTAAGAGATGATTGACTGATTAATGTATAAGGACAAAAAAAAATTATTGACTTACTCATTTCAAAAGAGAAGTGAAGTTTGCACTTTCATTAAAAGTGTTGACTTTAGATGATCTTGATAGTTTGAATATTAGGTTAAAAATTATTAGCTTGTATGTTGGCTGATTTAAATGTAAATGTTATTATTGAATGATTGATTTAAATGTTATAATAGTTAAATGTTAGATAATTGTGTATATATCTAAAACAGGTTATGTTGCATGATTAAATGATAGATTGTTCTAGAATTGAGGCTTGAAATAAAGTAAAATAAATAAATAAAATTAAAATAAGCATGGTACCTCATTGCATTAAGTGTAAAAAGTTAGACTCACTTAAGAAAAAAAATTTGTTGTAATTAAAATAAATTAAAGCTCTTGTTTGAAATATTTTATTATTGATTTGATGATTTCTTTTAAAATGATACTTGGGTTTCGGTTTTAAATGATAATGCATGGATTTAGTATAAAAGATAAAGATATTCTTGATTGAAATAAATTACATAAATTAAAACACAAAAGATAAATGTGTTTTTTTTAAATGTCTCTATCATATCAAGTTTCAACAAGAGATAAATGTAATGAATCTATGTATATCATTTATTTATGAATCTCTTAAACTATGAAAAGAGATTTTGATGATTTGATGAACTTGAATAATTTATTATTCAAATCATGATCTTGACATTTTAAAAATTATAACTTGAGATCTTTATATAAATCAAGATCGTTCACTATGATTCTTTCAGTTTTATTAAATAAAATTATCCAAATGAATCAAGATTATTTTCTATTTGATCTCCTAAAACTTATTTTTATTATTTACTAAAAAGAGGAGATTTGTTATTTTCATTATTTTCCTTTTTGACAATAACAAAGAGAGAGAAAATTGCTTAGAATAAAATTAGGAATGTTAAACATTCTAAATGCATGATTTGCTATCATATATATATATATATATATATATATATATATATATGGATTTCTCATTTTGAGCCTCTTCTTGAAATCTATCTAAAATGATTTTAATTTTCTAAATGCATTAGTAACTCTTATATTTTTTTTCTTGGATTTCTCGCCTTTGCAAATTGAGCTATCTTTTGAAATGATTTCACATTATTCTTTCCTCTTAAAATTTACAAAAGAAAAAAATGTGATTCAAGAACTTTTTGTAATGTTTGATATGTGATTCATGAGCATTCTTTATAATCCTCCCCCTTAAGAAAAAATATTTTGATTCTTGGATTCTCTTCTTATTCTTCTTACAAAGGGGAGAAAGAAATTTGATATGACATTTGTGATGAATAAAATCCTCTCTTTATTCTTCTTCTTATTTTACAAAAAGGGAGAAATGGAATAAATTTTCTCTCTTTATGTGATGAAATATATATTGAACACATAGTGTTCAAATATGTAATGAATATTTCTTTTTTTATTGATAATAAAGAGGGAGAAATTATATGATTGATGACATAAGTGAAATGTTGTTTTAAAATCTTTGCAATGTTTGAAACATATTCTTATTTGAAATTATAAATTTTGAAATGTTTAAAACATAGTATTATTTAAAATTATAATCTTTGAAATATTTGAAACATATTCCAATTTGAAATTTTTATCATGTGATAAATATTTGTTTAGAAATGGTATGTTGAACATTTCTCTTTTTTGTTAATGATAAAAAGGGAGAAATGGTATATTGATGACAAATGATATATTTGAATATTTGTGATAAATGTTCAAATATAATGAATATTTATGATAAATATTCAAATATGAGTTAAATATTTCTCATTTTTATTGATGACAAAGGGGAAGAAATGTTATATTGATGATGCTTGTTTTGAAATATTTATCATGTGAAACATATGTTATTTGAAATTTTTATCATGTGATACCAAAAAAGATGAATGTCTATTATTAAAAATTTTATCATGTATGGTATCATGGTAATGAATGGTTAAATTGTTCAAGTTTCAATGTTCAGTTAAAATGGTCAAATTGCTACCTTGAATTCAAAGATAATTATTTCTTTTGAATTCAAGATTGTTCTATTTCGTATATGACATATGGATAGGGGGAATTAAGGTTAACTTCGTTATCAATTAGTTGTCATCATCAAAAAGGGAGAGATTGTTGAATCTAAGATTTTGATGATGAAACCAATTTGTGTATTTGTGATCTAACCCATATGTTGGAGAGAAGTGATGCAGGATTAACTACGACTAGGAAAAGGCAAATCAATTAAAGAAGAATCTGTCGTTGGACTAGAGTCAAGATTGTGTATCGGGTCGGGGTTCGGACAATGTGGCAGGAGCTCATCGGGGGTTCATCGGAGGTTGTCAGGAGTTCACTGATAGGTTGTCGGGAGCGTGCCGAGAGTTCACCGAACGGATGCCAGGAATTTATCGGAAGGAGATCGAGAGCTTATCGGGGGTTCGTCAAAAGAATGCCAGGAGTTTACCGAAAGATTGATTAATGTGCCAGACAAAAAAAATTATGTTTGTAATTATTTATCTTAAGTGTCATAGTTAGCATCATGATTAGAGTTAGCTTTACTAACTCGATTAGGAGTCAACCGAATCTAATTTAGGCTTGATTTGAGCTTATGATCGAGCTTATTTCGTTTATTTAGAAAGGGTCAATAAAAGGTATGCTCATGTATGAAATAGTTCTTAAAAGGTATTTTTCTTGGTATCGCAATGATAGTACCACCCACGTAGTGGTGGTATAGTTTTCGGGTAACTTTCGACCGCAGTACCACCGATGTCGATGATAGTATCGCCCGTACCCGGATTTTGATAATGAAACCAATTGTGTTTATGATCTAACCCATGTGTTAGAGAGAAGTAATGCAACATTAACTATGACTAGTAAAAGGTACAATAATTTAGGAAGAATCTATCGTTAGGCTGGAATCAAGATCGAGCATCGGGTCGAGTTTGAACGATGCGACGGGAGTTCACCGGAGGTTGCTGGGAGTTCACTGACAGGTTATCGGGAGCTTGCTAGAAGGATGCTGGGAGTTCGTCGGAAGGAGATCGGAAGCTCATCGGGGGTTCGCCGGAAGGATGCCGAGAGTTCGTCAAAAGATCGATTGACATGTTGGACAACGAAGATTGTGTTTGTACTTGTTTGTCTTAAGTATCATAGTTAGGATCATGATTAGAGTTAGTTTTCTAAACTTGGGTAGGGGCAAACCGAGTCTAATTTGGGCTTGATTTGAGTTTATGATAGAGCTCATTTCGTTAACTTGGAAAGGGGGTCAACAAAATATAGACTTGAGTACAAAATACTATAAGAGAGTACTATTCTTGAACTACTCGATAATAGTACCATCAACTGCTAGTAGTGGTACTGCCCAAGCGATGGTGGTACCACCCTAGGTGGCGGTAGTATCACCGCTGCCCAAGTTTTCGGGTACTTTCGATGGTAGTACCACCCATACCTGGATTTTCTAGAGAAAGTTGAATTTTAGCTATAATTTTTTAAAGCCAATTGGGATTTATAAATATCCCAAGTATTCTTGCATAGAAAAGCAAGAACATGACTATAGTACCGCCAATGTCGACGATAGTACCACTCGTACCTGGATTTTGATAACGAAACCAATTATGTTTATGATCTAACCCATATGTTGGAGAGAAGTAATATAGGATTAACTATGATTGGGAAAAGACAAAGCAATTGAGAAAGAATATGTCATTAGGCTAGAGTCAAGATCGGGCATCGGGTCAGAGTTCGAACAATACGGTGGGAGTTCGTTGGAGGTTGTCGGGAGTTTATCGACAAGTTATCGAGAACTCACCAAAAGGATGCCGGGAGTTCATCGGAAGGAGATCAAGAGCTTGCTAGGGGTTCGCCAGAAAGATGTCAAGAGTTCACCGAAAGATTAATTGACGTGTCGGACAACAAAGATTATGTTTGTAATTATTTGTCTTAAGTGTCGTAGTTAGCATCATGATTAGAGTTAATTTTCTAAACTTAGTTAGGTGACAACCGAGTCTAATTTGGACTTGATTTGAGCTAATGATAGAGCTCGTTTCGTTGACCTTGAAAGGCGTCAATAGAAGGTATGACTCAAATACAAAATAATATAGGAAAGTACTATTCTCAAACTACCTGATGATAGTACCATTAGCTTTTGATAGTGGTACTACCCATGCGACAGTGATACCACCCTAGGTGATAGTAGTATCATCGTCGCCTAGGTTTTCGGGCACTTTCGATGGTAGTACCACTTGTACCCAGATTTTCTAAAGAAAGTTAAATTTTGGCTCCAATTGGAGTTTATAAATACCCCATGTATTCTTGCATGGAAAAGTAAGAACATAATTTTTTTTTATAAAATTCTATTAAATTAGGTTGAGAGCTTCTCTTTTTCTTTCAAAAGTAAATTGTGTAAGGGAAGGGCTGAAATTGAGTTGAAAAGGTTGATCTCCTGAGTCTAAGAAAAGGAGAGTGTAATGATTGTTCTCCTAAGCTTTTGGAAAGGAGAAAGGTGTAAGAGGTGTTTGATCTTCACCTATGAAAGAAGATCAATAGTGGACGTCGGGTGGCCTCGAGTGAAGAGAGATCAAGAGTCATAGGTCAAAGTTATGACCGAAGCACTATAAAATATGTGAGCATCTCTACCCTTGCCTCTATTTACTATTATATTTAAAATTAATTATTCTTAATTAGTTCTAAGAAAAGTACAAGCATCTATTTTCGATTTTCTCTTTACTATTGTTCTCAAACTTTGTCTCTCTCAACTACTTCAAAGAAAAGAACTTATGATTTTGGTTTTACTTCGAGAAATATTTTTCAAATCGAGTTTCTCAGTACTTGCACTAATTCACCCCCTCGCCACCCTCCCCCCCACCTGCAAAACCCCCATCCCTCCCCCCCTCCAACACCCCCACCCCCCTCCTCTTCCACCCCCTTAGTGCCAACTCGATCCTAATACCTCTAGTATTTTGCTCCACCATTTTTTAAGCTGCAGGGCATGACCCTGTAGTAGCACACCTATCGATCTATAATGAAGGCAATATGTTCTCAATCTTTGGGAGCCATTCAGATTTGTTTGTAGCCCAAGAAAGTATCCATGAACATAATAAGCTCATACCCAGAGGTCACATCCACCAATTGGTCAATCCTTGGTAAGCGATAACAATCTTTTGGGCAAGCTCAGTTTAAATCAGTATAGTCAACACACATTCTCTAGCTTTCATTAGGCTTTTTGAGAAGTACTACATTAGACAGGCACTGAGGATAGTTGCCCTTGGCTATGAATCCTGCTTTCATCATATGGTCTACTTCGGCACTAACCACCTTTTGTCAATCGAGTGCGAGTTTTTGAGGCTTCTGTTTTATTGTGCGTGCTCAGGGAAGATATTCAGGCTCGGGATCGATTCCTAATATGTCTCTTGGGGACCAGGCGAAGAATAAGTGTTCTTCATCAAGAAGCTGATGAGTTAGAATTGTTCGCTCCCGATCCTTACAACTCTATTCGATTGTCCTTTATCGAAGGGGATTTCGAGTATATGCTCAATGGGCTCAGGACGAGGTTGCATCCCGAGGGTCGATTACAAGTAGTTCAGGTTTAACTTCTTGGGCATGATGATTGCCATCAGGTAGTGCTATCTTGATTCTCTAGGATCACTTCTTACTTCCCCGACCCTTGCTCGGGTCAGGAATTTCATTGTCCGATGGTAAGTGGAGATGACTACTCTTAACTTGTTGAGGGTCCAGTGACCGAGGTATGTCATTGTATGCTGAGAGGAGCCTGACCACCATGAAGGTGACCATCATGGTCTTAGATCTCGGCTCTTCCCCAATGGTAACTGGTAGAGTGGTGGTGCCAAGGGGGGAGATGGAATCCTTGGTGAACCCAGTAAGAGTTGAAGTCGTGGGAGTGAGGTCCTTTTTAGCTAGATCGAGTTTCTAGAAGGTGTCAAAGTATAAGATATTGGCCGAGCTTTGGTTGTCCACTACTATCCTTTTAACCCAAGCATTGGCGATCCTGATTGAGATAATCAAGGTCATGGTACTCAACTTCCCCCATCAAAAGGTGATCTCGGGCTCGTCCTCTGGCCTAGGATGTTTCTCCATGATGGCTCAGGCATAGGCCTTTTTGTCCTAACATGATGTCTCCCTCGGAAGCTGGTCCATCGATGATGACATCAATTTGCTTCTCTATAGGGCCTTAGGGGGCACGAAGAGGGTTCTTGAGGCCTGTTGATGTAGCATCTGAGATGTCCTCTGTGGATGAGCTCCTCTATTTGATTTTTTAAGTCATGACACTCTTTAGTGTCATGATCATAATCTCGATGGAACCGATAATACTTCGACCAGTCTCTGAACTCGTGTGAGATCTTCATCGGGTTGGGCATCCTAAGGAGGCCCTTCTCCTTGATTTGTAGGAAGATCTCCATTCGAGATGAATTCAAAAGCATTTGAGGGGGCCTTGGAAGGGATGGCTCGAGTCGATCGAGCTTTCTCCTTGGTGGCCCCAAGGGTTGGCCACAAGGTTACTTTATATGGAGCCTTTTGTGATCTTCACATTTTACTACTACCAATGCTCCAACGGTGATGTACTAGTTTACGTGCTAGAGTATTTCAGGAATGATTATTGATGGCCTTTTCGACAAATGACTAGAAGAATCTAGACAGTCACAGGCCCATCAGGAATGCTTACATGATTAGTAAGGGATAGACATCGGGAATTCCTCGAATCTCAGTAGCAAAGCAAGTGACAAACTGAGAAAGGAGTTCATCACCCTTCTGATTTAGCCTAAGGAGTAGGGCTGTGGATGGTTTGGGTTGCACACTAGCTGGGAAGTTTAACTCAAACTCCCTCGCCAGCTGGTCGAAAGACGAGATCGAAGATGGTCTCAACCGACTGTACCACATCCGAGCCGAACTTCGGAGAATGGTGGGAAATGCCTGAACATCAAGTGTCAGAGGTGTCGTACAGGACCATTTGGGCCCGGAATACAGTGACATGCTCTGTCGGATCTGAGCTCCCATCATATGCCTCCAACATTGGGAGGCGAAAGTTGAGGGGAATCAGTTTGTCCAAGATCTCTTAAACAAAAGGGGATCCTACCAAGGAGCCTTCCCCAAGCTCCTCCTTCGATTTAATAAACTTCCTTAGAACTTTGTCTAGGCACCGAGTAACCAAGCATAGTTGTGCCCTGAGGGAGTCTTATTGAATCTGATGAAAAAGTATCTGGTTGGGATAGCTTAGAGTAATGAGTCGTGAACTAAAGGCATTATGTTTTGCCATTGGGCTCGGAGCTCTTGAGCGCTCCTCGGTCTACTGGTGGGGGTTCACAGTCCTAGGCTGTTGAATGACCAAGAGCAATTTTTGTAGCGCTGTGAAGGGGGTTGGCTGGGCCACTGTGGACGGTTGCCGGGGGAGCACCATTTGTTGAGCCAACTGGCGAATGAGAGGAATGATAGTCTGCATCATCTCTACCAACGCTTGGACCTAGTAGGTGAGACCGAAGAATGTCTCGACAGAGACGACGGGATGTCCAGTGTTGGCACCGGAATGTGAGAACCCAAGATCATTGAATAATCTCTAGTAGTGACTTGGGATCGAGGTCGAGGTGCTCCCGTCCTGTAATGCACATAGCTAAATTTACCTAAGTCATGCGGCACCCTAACAGCAAATCTTGAAGACTTAGCTAGGATTGCCTAAGTCATGAAGCAACCTTGCCAAATATTCTAGACTTAGCTGGGATTGCCTAAGTCATGAAACATTGAAGCGTTATTTGCTCGTAAAGGGTCAACCCACTTGCAACCTCGTGTGGGTCCCGAAAGACCTGCAAAGAAGAAGTTTATTAGTTTGAAAACGAGCAACAAACAAGTCCTGATATCTCGCAAAGAGGGAAGCTTTACAAACAATTCATCGAATACCTTGAGTGCAACAGAGAAAAGAGAGAAAGAGAGCAAAATAGGACTTTAAAGGGTTGTAAGAATGGTCACAAGTCCACAAACGACAGTTCCCAATGTATCAGACGCAAGACAAGATCAATTGTTGATGAAAGCCTATGCCTGACATATACTCGAAGCCCCATCCAGTCTGGTGCCACTTGGGGGGTTCCAAGGTGCTGAGATGACTGACATTTCACGCCGCTTAGAGCGATCGCCGTAGCACACTAAAATGCCCAAAAAATGGAGTTGTTTTGGCTCCAAGCAGCGAGTGGTCATTCTGCAGCATTCCAGACTATTTTACTCATATTTCTTAGGCAAAAATACATAAAATCAAGGTAAAATAAGTTGCTAAATATTTATACAAATAAGAAAAAAATAATGAACGATTCGCTAAGAGAAGTTGTTGTGAATGAGCGACGATCGTTTATGACATTCTCCCCTACTTAAATTATCGACACCCTTGTCGATGCTTGTTGGTAGGCTTTGACGATGGCTTTCTTATGTCGTAGTACATCTTCAGGCTCCCAACTAGCTTTTGTTCGGGGAAGCTTTCGCCACTTCACCAAGTACTTGGTTAGCTCCTCTCTGTTGGGTACCTTTGTCTTACGACCCGCTAGAATGGTTTCAACTTACTTATCGTAGGAGGCTTTGGTGGGGGGTAGTCGAGTTGGAACATTTCGAGAATCATCTTGTGGATTTGAATGGTAGGCTTTTAAGTTACTCGCATAGAAGACGTTATGAATTCTGAGCCATGTCAGCAGTTGTAACTTGTAAGAGACATTACCTACCCTGCTAATAATTGGAAAAGGCCCTTCATACTTGTGTACTAACACTTTATGCACTTTGTGCCAGAAAACTGAAGGGATGCTAGTTGGAGTTTCACCAATACCAAGTCACCAACTTTGAACTCCTGTGGTCGTCTTCCCAAGTTGGTCCACTTCTTCATATTTTTGATCGTCTTCTCCAAGTAAGCCCGTGCAATATATGCATTGCGATGTAATTTCTTTGTGAAGTGATATGCTGACAGACTACTGCCTTTATAACCAATAGCCAAGGTGTGAGGAGTCGACAACTGTTGTCCTGTAATAATCTTAATGGCACTCTTGTTGGATGCAAAGCTCCGTTGCAAGTTGTAGGAGAATTGGGCTATGTCCAACAGCTTCACCCAATCTTGTTGGTTGGCACTCAATGCTGGAAATATTACTCCAAGAGTAAGTTGATTCTTTCAGTCTGGCTATTCATCTAGTGGTGGAGGATTATGGAGAAGTATAACTTGGACCCTAGTAATTTGAATAGTTAAGTCCAGAATCATTCCAAAAACCGTGAATCCCGATCATTGATGATGTTGTGTGGGACTCCCTAATACATCACCACATTCTTCATTATCAACTTGGCCGCCTCCTTTATTAAATAATGTAGGGGTGCAGCAACGAGTGTTGCATACTTTGAAAACCGATCAACCACCATGAGTATCGATCATAGTTCCCCTACTATCGACAAGCTTGATATGGCGTCCAAGAAGATGCTCTCTCATGGCCTTTCTAGTATGGGCAACGGCTCTAAAAGTCCCACCAGCTTCCACTGCTCTACCTTATCTTGTTGGCAAGTAAGACATATTCGAACATAGTCTTCCACATCAGTCCCCATCTTCGGCTAATAGAAGGCCCTCTCCATAAGAGCCATGAATACCAGGATGTCCAGCCCAAAGAGAATCTGATACTCTTTTACGAGTTCACGCCTCAAATTGTTTGCTCGTGTAACATAAACTCTGTTCCCTTTGGTATAGATGAATCCCTCCTGGACCCAAAATCGTCGTGTCTTGCCCTCTTTGATGAGTTGCATCAGGGTTACTACCTGAGGGTTGCTGTACAGTCCATCCCTGATCTTGGAAAGGAAGTTGGAGTGCAATTAACTTGCTTGGCCTCCACCCTCCAACTGTATAGCATTCACTAGTTCGACTTTCTGGCTCAATGCATCGGCCACGATATTTGCTTTTCCGGGCTTATACTCCATTACCATATGAACTCAGCTAAGAAGTATTGCCCTCGTGCTTATTTTGGATAGAGTTTCTTTTGAGTTTAAAAGTAACTCAATGCGATATTGTCTGTCCTTAGTATGAATGATGCTCCTAAAAGGTAGTGTCGCCATACTCGTAGATAATATACCACAGTTGTCATATCCTTCTCATGCACATGATATCGTCGCTCGGTCTCATTGAGCTTGCGACTCTCGTAGGTCATTGGATGACCATTTTGCATAAGTATTCCCCCAATAATAAAGCCAGAAGCATCTGTATGGACTTCAAAAGACTTTTCATGGTCTGGTAATTTGAGTATCAGTTTTTCCAACATAGTAGTCTTTAGGTCTTGGAATGCCGCTTCACATTTGTCCAACCACCTCCAAGGCTGCTCCGTCTTTAGCAACTCCATTAGTGGAGTTGCACGCTTCGAATATCCAGCTATGAAGCATCGATAATAGTTGACGAATCCAAGGAAGGATCTCAACTCTAGCACCTTCTTTGGTGTTCGTCACCCCGCCACAGCTTGCACCTTAGACCTGTCCAATCGGATAGAACCATTATCAATTTGATGCCCCAAGAATTAAATTTTTGTCTAAGCGAAGTAGCACTTCTCCCTCTTCATGAACAAGGTGTTCTCCCTGAGAACTTTAAAAATTGTTCAAAAGTGCTCAATATGCTCCTCAAGTGTTTGGCTATAGACGACAATATCGTCTAAGTAGATGATGACAAACTTATCCAAATACTTATTGAACAATTAGTTCATTATATTGCAGAATATAGCTGGAGCATTGGTTAAGCCGAAAGGCATCACCAAGAACTCAAACGCTCCATACCTGATCACAAAGGTAGTCTTCACTTCATCACCTTCCGCAATGCGCACTTGTCAATACCTCGAAGGAAGGTCGAGTTTGGAGAAGTACTTGGTCTTGCCCAGTTAATCAAACAAATCCACAATGAGCGATATGAGATATTTGTTCTTCACCATCACTTTATTTAGGGCTCAATAATCGACACATAATTAGAGGCTCCCATTTTCTTTCTTTTGGAAGAGGACTAGAGCTCCGAATTATGCTTTTGAACTACAAATAAGACCACTGCTTAGTAGTTCTTCTAACTGCTTTCTTAGTTTTGCCAACTTTGGAGGGGCCATGTTGCATAGTGGTCTCGCTGGAGGCTTCACTCCCAGCTCCAATTCAATACGATGATCCACGCCTCTGCGTGATGGTAGAGTTTTCAGCAACTCCGTTGGCATCACATTTGAGAACTTCTTCAGAATATTCGTCACTACGGTAGGTTCTTGGATGGCTCCCCATCAATTGTAATGCTGATATTTTCGTATCCCTTTCTTTAATTGTAATGCTGATATTTGTTGTTGGTCCTTGGTTCCTCATCGAGAAACTGGAACCACGCAGGGATCGTTGCCTCCCATTAGGCATAGGGAGTTTAGGAATGACATTGGCACCAACGTCGCTGTGTGAATGAACTCCATTCTGAGGATCACTTGCAAGTCGTCCAATGACACCGCCATCAAGTTTGTGCTCCTGCTCCATGTTCTGACCTTGATGGGGACCCCCTTTGCTCGTTCGGAGATACATTTGACCTTCGAGTTCATAGCCTTCATACAACTTGGGCTCTTCTCCAAGATTAGTCCAAGTCACTTAGCTTCTCGATCGATAATAAAATTGTGGGTAGCTCCTGTGTCCACCATTACATGGGTTGTTTGGCCATTTAGTTTGATGTCCACATACATTAACTCATTGTTTCCTGCCTTCAATGGCTTTGTCTTCATGTTCTCCCCCACTTGACCCCACAATACATTCAACAAACGTATTGCTCACATTCGGGGTCCTTGCGACTTTTCATCGTCGTTGTTGGATCCAGAATTGCTCAAACTAAGGGCAATGACTTTGCCCTTGTTCGACTTATGGGGATGTAACGATGCAATTAAGGCATTGAATGTCTGCTTTTGTTGGCACTCCCTCACCATGTGAGGTCCTCTGCACAAGAAGCATCCACCAGATTTCAGGGCTTTACCTTTTGAGCTTGGTCCCTTGTGGAAGTTCTTCTTCCTTGTTCGCCCCTAAACTCCTTCGCTCGAGAATATTTTGTTGGGCAATTTTCCAAGAATTGTTTCTTCTTTCCTGAGTCCTCTGAAGAAATAAAGTCAATTAGCCTTTATACGGTTGCAATTGCCACGACCATATTGGTGACATTCCTCCGATGTAGTTCTTATTGTGCCCTTGGCTTTAGGCTATCAAGGAAGATGAATAGCTTGTCCTTCTCGGACATGTCTTGTATATCCAGCATCAGTGCTAAAAATTATTTCATATAGTCTTGAATTGATGTACTTTATGGAGTTGCCTCAGTTTCATTCTTGCGATAAACTCTATCTGCTTGGGCAAGAACTGAGTTCTCAACTCTCATTTCAAGTCTTCCTATATATCCACTCAACATTGGCCTTGCTGAATCTCTTCCGAACGGGTTCAAGTTTTGTATCTTCATTCAGATACATTGTTGCTATAGCAACTTTGATTTCTTTGGGCCTCGTAGCACAAAAATAATGTTTCATGTCTAACAAAAAATTTTCATGTTCTTTGGCATCCCTAGCACCCCCGTAGCAATATGGCTCGAGTGCCCTGAAACTTGGTAGCGGCGCAACTGGGGTATTGTTCTCTCTCACATTAAGAGTCCTTGTGAGCAACGTCATCTTAGTCATGAGTTCTGCCACAACTTTGTGCAGATGTCGTACAGAGTCTTTGGTGTCCTCCGTTAGTCGGTCGACTAGGGACTCAACCCTGTCAATCCAAGATTTAGCTTCTTCTTGCGAGCTCTCTACCCCAAGGAGCCTTCATTGGCCTTGATAGAGTTCCTCCAAGCTCGCTTCAAGAACATCGAGGCGGGTTTCCGCCATTATAAGTCTCTCCTTGTGACTCTTTTTCCAGTTTGGCATTTTATATGGCGCCTCCTCTGCTCACGAAGAATACCCAACTTCATGCACGTCTTGTTCACTACTGCGCTCCTCATAAGCGACTCCAATAGTTTACAAGCGAGTTTGCACTTGCAGCCCACCTGCGGTTGCTTAGAGTGAGGGTCTGGCTTGCCCCATCTTGCTCGATTCACCATGGTGTTTCACCAAAGCAAGATTATGAATCTTCTTCGCTGTTCATTTAAATTGCTTGCCTGCTTTGATACCACACTGTTACGGACTTAGTTGAATTTACCTAAGCCGTGCGGCACCCTAGCGACAAATCTTGAAGACTTAGCTGGGATTGCCTAAGTCGCGAAACAACCTTACCCAATATTCCGGACTTAGATAAGATTACCTAAGTCATGAAATGTCGAAGTATTATTTGCCTGCAAATGGTCAGTCCACTTGCAACCTTATGCGGGTCCTGAAAGACCTACAAATAAGAAGTTGATTAGCTTGAAAACGAGCAACGGACAAGCCTCGACGTCTTACAAAGACGGAAACTTTACAAGTAATTCGTCGAACACCTTGAGTGTAGCAAAGAAAAGAGAGAAAGAGAGCAAAACAGGACTTTAGAGGGTTGTAAGAACGGTCGCAAGTCCACAAACGATGATTCCCAAGGTATCAGACGTATGAGAAGTTCAATTGTTGATAAAAGCCTACGCCCGACATATATCCAAAACTCCATCCAGCCCGGTGCCATCCGAGGGGTTCCAATGTATCGAGATGACTAACATTCTATGCCGCTCAGAGCGATCAATGTAGCATGCGAAAATGTCCCAAAAACAGAGCTGTTTTGGGTAGTTTTGGCTTCACGTAGCGAACAATCATTTAGTAGCATTTCAGACTATTTTGCTCACATTTCTTAGGCAAAAATACATAAAATCAAGGTAAAAAAGGTTGCCAAACATTTGTACAAACAAGAAAGAGTGACAAATGGTTTGCTGAGCGAAATTGTTGTGAATGAGGGACGACCATTCGTGACTGTCCACATGGGGGGGGGGAGGGGAAGGCAACTGCCCTCCGAGTTTGAGGGTGTGGTGGGCAATGGGTATCTCTTCTCTGAGAAGTTCATTGGGGTTGCTCGGTTGTGGACGTTCTTACGACATCATGCCATTCCTCTAGTGTCAAAAATGTTGCATAACTTTATGATGTGACCAAGGTGTCAGTATGACTTGATTTGATCCGAGTGCGTGATAGGAACCCAAAGGTTTCTATCGAAGATAAATGATCATTGTAGGGGATCGACCCTCCTTGATCTCTATAAAGGATCAACCCTCTTAGTATTTCGGCCAAAGGCTGAAATCAAATAACTTTTCATTGATCAAAACAAAAGTGTTACACCCTTATTTATAGAAACTCCAATACAACTCCTAATTGAACTCCTACTTAAAACTCATAATTGAACTCCTACTTAGAATATGTAATTGAACTCCTACTTGGACTCTTACTCCCTTAGTTTCCTAATTGACTTGAGATTTGGTCTAGGCAGGCCAATATGACCCAACGACAAACATGACTCAATGGACTAAGACTCAATCCGATTGGGGTCCTATCAATATGCAAGGTCGCCCATGTGATTTGTTGAGATGGTCGGGGCCTGTTCGAGTTAAAGCTTTGTTTGATGAACCACTTTAAGGTAGGTGGCGGTCAGTCTCTTCTCTTCTCTCGAGCTAGTTCCTGCACTAAGGCCAAGTCAGATTGGGATGTCCCAACTCGACCACTCCAATGATTCAATTAGTATATGATGGAGTTGAGGTCTGTTAAAGACCGTCAGTGCGTTGAGCAGTCGGGTCATGTGCTTCACACAGTGCAGGCCAATCAGTACGGTTTTGTAATGCGCGACATCGTTCCACATGTTCTTGGGCAATTGTTCGTCGTGCAACGTGTTCGGTACGGTTTCGAATAACACGGGTATTGTTTATTATCTTGTACGAGTTTGAGGTATCATGGCATCGTAGGTGCATTGTGAGGGCTATCAGGTACGATGTCTGTAAGAGAGAGAGAAAGAGAGAGAGAGAGAGAGAGAGGTAGGATGTGTGTCTCTAAGTGAGTGAGTGAGAGAGAGAGAGAGAGGCGGCGAATGAGCTAGCACTCCGCCCTCTTCTTCCCACTGCTGCGACATCCTCAGAGTGCTGCTACTCGCTGGTACTTCAGAAAGCTTGAGAACCACCTTCTTTTTATCTCCATGAGTGCGAGTTCAAGTTGGGATCTCATAATTTAATCTGGACTACGTAGTAAGCAGCAGCATTGCTTTTGTTTTCTCCTTCTGTTTTTTTCTTTAGGAAGGAAACGTGAAAGGCAACACATGAAAGCTGTGTCTCCGTTTCTATTTTATGGCAACAGAGGTTGCCCACTTCCAAAAGTTGAGCTGCAGGTGAAGATAGTCTCACCTAAATCAAGCTCAAACACAAAAACATAAAACAGAGCACAGCTTTCTTCACCTGACATGGGTGTTGGTAGAGAGAAAAAGAAACAGGAGGACTTCCAGGCCAAGTTGAGCTTGTGGAGCTTGGCTTCATGTGATAAAACAGTTCTGACAAAGTTTAGGATAACTTCATAGTGTTGTTCTCAAACAATTAACAATTGGCCATCGCATATGTGAGTTGATTGATACTGCCCACTTGAGCAACAGGGAACAGAAGCAGAAGTGGTTTGTCACTACTGGTTATAAAAGCCCTCCATCTAAGTCCCTCTAAGAGCGTGATCACTATGCTCAAATCGTACACTGCTGATAGATGTGTTCTTTTGGTCCTTCATATTCCTTCTTTCTACTTGAATTAGAGAAGAGGTTTGAGAATGTAGGAAACAATTGGATTTCCATTCGATGGATCACGGAATAGAACTCAACAGACTGCTAACAACTGTTGACGGTAAAAGAGGTCAATCTAATGGGCGTCAATATGCTCTCCACATACGTCTTCGTGGACCTCGGCTACGGTGGTGAGTGTTTTGGTCGGGTGTAAGCATCGGAACAGGGGTCGGCTGAAGCCTCATCGATAGAGATGGCCATTGACGATGCAGTATCATGATCCAACCCTTCTAATTCGTCGAGTTGTTGCCTTGTCTTCGAGAAGTGTTCTGCTCTCTTTGAAACGAAGGATTTCGTTGATCCAGCTCTCTGCTTCTTCCGTCACGGATATGTGAATTGAGCTGATTGATGACCTGAGGATCTTTGCCACTCCCCATGGTTATCTGTCGGTCCCGTGGGAGGACGCGAGCCAAGTGAGGACGTCTACTTGAGAGTTATTGTTTGAAGAGGCTCGTCTAGAAATAATACATGTGGCAGGAGATTCAATTAACCGAGATTCAGAAGCTGAAATATCATCTCTCCCATCAATAGGTTTAGCCAAAGCATTCATAACACGACCCAAATAACCCTCACCGGCTTTCAAAGTTCTGCTGACAGATTTTATTTTTGCTGTATGATAAATTTCATTTTATCCTGCTTTATCAAAAAATTTGTGTAAATTACACAGAATAAGTTGTATATAGTATGTGGTACTGTAGTTATAATATGTTTATCATGAATCAAGATAGTTGGATCACTGATGACCTATGGTTTTGATGAACTTGTGATATACAGAAGGCTCTTGAAACATCCAAATGGAGAAAAATACTTTCTTACAAATTGCCCCATGCATAAATACCATCTTTCCAACCTAAAAAATAACATTTTTTATGATTTAACATTTTATCAAATCTGGCTATGGTTATTTGGCTGCCAGGTTACTTGTGTTAAGATGCAATTAGGAAGCAAGGTGGGAAAATATAACCAGACTCACTTGTATTTAGTTGATGCATGCATTGTATAATAACAACATAACATGCCACACCCTGCATACCTTATCTTCACAAAAGATAAAAAGTTACAAAAAAATCACCTTCTCCCCCAAAATTTTCATTTCTCAATGCTCCCAGGAAGAAGTTTCCTAGTCGACTGTAGGGCCGTAGAGCTGGTGGTTCCAAACCGAGCTGTAGCAGCAGGAATGACCCTCGATGGAGACAGAACCTCAACAAGCGATGCACTGTACGAGTCTGTGCCTAAACGGCTCTGCAGCCATCCCTTCCCTCCGGAGAATCCATCCATCACAATCCAGCAGTTCTTGAAGCCAAGGCTGGTGAGTGTCCTTGCGACAATTTTGGCTATATCAGAGTAGCTGCACATTTGAATTGTATTGTGTGCCTCAACTCACTATATCATAAATTTATGATGGAAAGACTGAAGTTCTGAGCAGCAGGAACTCACGAGTCCATTATCACGATGTTGGATCCTTTGTTGATTTTCTTAAGGTACGAAATCTTTAGTGCGACTATATCAGCTTCCACTTTCTTTGAGCTCCTCACAAGGCCCTTTATCTTGCTTGGAAGTTCCTCCAAACTACAGGAAAAAGGGGAGCTCAGTAGTCGCATCTTCTGCTGTTTTTTATAACAACAAATAAGCACATAGGAATAGAACATAGAATTTCTTACGGCACCGAGATCATCTTCTTCTTCGCATTCGAGGGTAGGCGAGGAACACCGGCTTTATTTTTGTCTTTTTCTGATCTTATGTCAATCATGAGATAATTCTGTGTGGATATCAGGTCGAGTGCCTGAGCAGGACTGAGATTGCCTGGTGAAGAGCAAACGAAAGAGACAAATAAGTACACAGTTGTCCACCAACAAAAATAAAGTTATTTTTGTAAGAATGAAACATGAAGCCTAAGAATTGGTAACCCAACTCTTTTATCATGTCCATATACTTGTAGCATTTCCAATTTTAAGTATGAACCAGTCAAAAAGAAAAGTCATACTCAAAATATATCCAATAAAAGCTCAATGAACAAAAAATATTAACAACTCTAAGGCTTTTAGATTTTTCCATAATGTTGTTTTTACATTATTAAATACATAGCTAATGACTAGCAAGACTAAGACATTAAATTTAAGGTAATAACAAGCTAAGTGATTCAATATGTAGGTCAACCAACTAACCACATATTAAATGTCATATACCATACCTGCACTCATACAATTATCTACTTCATTCCACAACCCAAGTAAACTGTAACTCAGATTGGCTCGTTGTTAGTCTATTTTTATTTATTACAAGATCTTCATTGTTCCTTAATAAATCTAACTTAAATCCTATGCCAACAGAAGAAATTGATGCAGCCAAACTAATTCGCCACATATACCTTCTGCAAATTTCTCTTAACCAGATAGTAAAAGCTATTTAATTATAATTACAAAAATGGTCAACCAATCCTCCTAAGTTCTCGAACAAGATGATCTGTTTGGAGAACAATGCTCTTCGATCTAAATTATCATTTAGTTTCTCTTCCATCAATCCCTTCTGATCGATGTTTTCCTTTTTTGCAAGCATAACTCAATTATTGCTCTAAGCTCCGTTAGGTAAGTTTCATGCATAATTGGTGTTGCTAGTTGCATAAATGTATAAAAAGACTAGATTTGAGAGTCAGAATCTGTTTCATGAAAACCACATTTCTGGTTGTTCATCGAGCATGTAATTCACCTTTATAACCACGGAAGTTGAAAGAAATGGTGGACCAAATTGGTGGGAAAAGAAGGTATCCAACAAACAATGCTCCGGCAGTGACAACAACCACTGAAGGACTAGAGGATGTGATCTTCTCCATGGTTGCCGAAGCAAGGGGCTTTGCTCCTTCTATGATTTTTGTTGTCTGCTGTGCTGCATCGGCGACTATCTGTTGAGATAAAACCTTCATCAGGAAGGTGATCCTTTGTATAAACTAGTACTTTTGAAGTTTGAAGAATCCAGAATCAGAGAGTTTAAACATTGATAATATCAAGATTCTACAAAGAATATCCAACCATAAGTACTTTGGAGAGCCATAATTCGACAGAGAAAGAAGCTTGACAGGCTCTTAACAGAAGTCATGTTAAATAGGATATTAATGTGAAATAAGCATAAAAATGCCTTGGAAGTTTTATCTCCTAGGAAAATAACTCCAAGATTGATGAATCAAGACGATTTTTTTTATTTTGTAAAAGAAGTGATGAAGACATGATTCAAACCTATGATGTCACAACTGGGCCTAACCAAAATGCTTAAGACCATGCCCCAATACTAGATTGGCTCTGATGTCAAATGTCACAACCCGAGTTGATGGGATAACTAGCCTATCAATTTCGTTTGGCTCAAACCACTGACCAAAATGCTTAAATTAAAATTAATAGTAATATTCTCATCCAACCCTTATATGTCAATTTTAAGGGACAAAGGATCTTGCAATAATCTATCAAGGTCTTTACTAGCCAAGCTAGTCAACATCCGATAAATTTTACATGTAAACTAGTCAGTAAACCTTAAAATTGAACAAGTTCTTAACTATGACATGGGAAGTCGAGGGATCGAAACTACATCTGATAAATTTTACATCTAAAATATTGGTATGATAGGGGCCCCAAAACCTAATTGAAACGTCTAAAACATTGGTCTCGAAGGTGCTACGATCAAAACCCGTCTAACACACACCACGTAACAGTTGCAAAAGAGAGAGAGAGAGAGAGAGAGAGAGAGAAAAGTATCTATCGACATTTTGTATTTGGCAATTAGAAAATGACGCACATTTAGCCTGGAATGCAGAGAAGAAGAGGAGAACAAAGAAACAACCTGTGCTGCGGACAGAACAGGACTTGGATCAACCCCAGCGCTCTGAAGCGCTTCTTTGGCCTGCTTGGAAGCATCAGAAACCACCGGAGAGGCGATCTTCAAAGCCTCCTTACTGGCGCTCTGCAAGATCGGTAGCGCGGCGTCGACTCCTGGCTTGAGCGTCTCCGACAAGGACCTGAACACGTCCAGGGAGAAACCCCAAACACTTGAACCAACATCAACTACCTGGGCAATCGTGTCCTCCGCCTTCGATAGATGGAGAAAAAGAAAAGGTTTAGGGCAGTGATCTATAAAGATAGAGAAGAATGGGGAAGGGGGCGTCGTGTGGAACCTTGGTGAGGGAGGAGACGATGTCTTCCTTGGGTAAGGAGAAGGCCTTGGCTTCGCCGGGGACGGCCGCGGAGAGGAGGGCGACGAAGGAGAGCGCGGCGGGCGTAGGACGAGGAAGCAGAGGAAGAGATTGCCTTGGGTGAAGCAGCTTGGACTGATGATGTTGTGGCTGCGGCTGTTGTGGTTTGGATAGGGGAGGGCGAGGACTGGCCGACGCTGCCGCCGCAGCTCGGAACGCCACCATCGCCATCTCCTCTTCCTCCTCGTCTCCCTCCACCCTCGCTCTACTGCTGCCGCTGTGTGCGCGATCGATGCGGACTTTTTAACACTGATTCGGTTGTGGCTGGCTCGATCGGGCGACGAGTGGATTGGGTGCGTGCGACAGTCGGCGATCGGGTGGTGGATTGTGTTCGGTATAAGAGTCGATCTTCTTCGCCGTACCTTTTGTGTGGTGGCGATTGTCGAAGAATCTGGCGCTGGATTGTGTGGACGGTGAGCGCCGCCGGAGCATTCCCAATTTCCTGGAGATTGCCTGTTTCGTCCACCGCAGGGAACAGTCATACGCACGCCGCCGCAGCCCCCCCACAGGTCAGGTTGCTGGGAGCCCCACGTAGGCTGAGGTTATTGTTGATCTCTGATACTGTACCCTGTCTTCACTTGACAACTAATCTTTAGCAAATTGTAATGTCTTTACGCTTACTTGTAAATTTTCGAGTTCTTAGCTCCATTCTCCATTTGTCCGAAAATACAATAAGATTTATTATCACCTCATAGTGATTGTTATTCACTAATTCTTAACTTCCGAGGCTAAATATCATTAAGCATTGCGCTATACGTGTGTATCTATATATCTTTGAATGTACATGTATCCTTTGCCTCCGTTTCATTAAAATCTACAGATGCTCCTATTTGGCAAGTACTCATAGAGCTCAAGTGAACTAAGTTGACAATAAACAACGTTAAAATTTGGTGCAACTTTTGAAATTTGATTCTCTATTTCCCTCCCAAATGTTCGATGCAACTTATGAAATTTGATCTCAGAATTATGCTCTGAATAATAAAAGATTTATAAAGTATAATTATTGTATATCAAGTGAATGATTCATAGTGTGTGTGCATAGTAAAGGGTGAAAGAATATCTACAAAAAAAAAAAAAGGGGGGGGGGGGGGGGGGGGGGGGGGGGGTGGAGGGGAACGTTGTCAATAGGCACACCCATTTTGGTTTCTGTTTTGGGCCCATCGTTTTAGGTTTTTTCTGCCCTATTTTTAGAATTCCTTAATACTTTTTTTTCCCCATAATATTTGAAATAATACTTCACGCCATGATCCTGTTTTCTTTCCTTATAGTACCGATTGATCTACACGATAAATCAATCGGGTTATGATATTTTTGTGTATTATATTTTTTGATATTATTAAAAATACTGTAATATAGTGTGAAAAAATATTGTAATTGGATTGATTCACTCCAGGTCAAAAGATTAAACAAAAGAAAAGAAATAGATGATTGACAAATGCTGACCTAGCCGCCAAGTCATCACACCCTCGGACAGCTGGCCCGCCGACGTGGCCGACGTGGCCGACTCGATGCAGATAACCGGCCGGATATACGGGGGCGCCAGTGCTCGTACAGCAGACCTGATACAGGTAAGGTCGGCACCCCCCACCTGCAAACGCACGCCTCATTGCAAGGAAAGCGAGCATGGTGGGAGGGTACGGAGGTATGACAAGCCATAAAAGGCAGTAAGGTTATCAGGTATGAATGATCTACACACACCCACTATAAAAGCTCCTGCACCTCTACGGCGCAGGGGGATCGCAAAACAAACCACTGAACTAACTTGACCGTCGGAGGGGTCACGTCGGGAACCTACCCGACCCGACCCGACCTTCTTGTAGGAGTTGGCGGCCGACCCGAATTGGATTACTCCCTCTTCACCCGGACTCCACCACTCCAACGGCCGACCTCTCAAGCCAAGCTCTGAATCACTACACATCCGGGCGGGCTCCCACTTCGTACCGAGGAGATCACGGGCGAGCTAGCGCACACGGGCCTGAACCAACAAGTACTTGCTCAGCGGATTCGGAGACCAAACGCGTCTATTAGGCAAGCACCGGATTCTTGACTAACAGGTACAAATGAATCCTTCTGTTTTTCGAAATTTCGTCCTTCTGTTTTTGTTTTGTTTTTTTAAAGCAATAAAATAAGACCATCAGGGAAACATAGCGAGACATCACATCAAACTGGGCCACGCTTCTCCAAGCCCAACACTAGTTTGGCGTTTTAAGCAAGTAGTAGGTTTCGCCCCACCTCATCCTCGACGGGATTGCGCTCTCTAATCTCTCCTTTGGGAAGGGGGAGAGGGTCGGCGGGGAGACTTGTAGGGTTCCTAAACTTACTCCTCTTGCTGCTCTTCTTCTTTTTGGAGATGGAGGCCGTCCGCCTCTCGAGTCCGACGAGCTGCTGCTCTCGGTCTTTGATCCATCGAAGACCGTCTCTGCTCCTCCCCGCGAGGTACCCTCTCTTGATTATTGCTCAGCTGTTTGTCTCTTGGCTAATATCTTCTTTTTGGGGTATGGATCTTCTTGAATGTTTGCCATTTTTGGGTTCCTTTTCTTGTCGGATCGCAGGAAGCCGGTGGCGGGGAAGAGGGCTGGCGGAGCAGCATTTGGGACTCCGAGGTGCTCGATGGACGCGGCAATCGGCGGCGGCAACTATAGTTACGGTACGATTGTTGGAGGTTTACTTTGTTTGACGCAATTTATGGGTAAAAAGTAGAAAAAAAGGGATCTTTTACTCTCTTGTTTTCAGTTCCAATTGACCTTTGTATTCTTCGTTAACTAGCCTAATGAACTGTGATCAGCTTCTCGGGATTTTGTTAAAGGAAGGAAAGAAAACACAGAAATAGATGTTCTAAGTAGAGGTGGCCAAAGGGTGTTGGTAAATTCCTGCATAGTGGTACGCAGTCAGAACTAAGGATTTCTTCATTGCTGCTTGACTTTGCATAGGTTGAAAGATAAGGGAAAAATGTCCTACTAAATATATCAAATTAGATGGTACAAAAACAACTATCAAAAGATATTCTCGTTAAATGGATTTGTACCAGAGGCCAGCCCTGAGTTGTTGCCACTTGCTTTTGTTGTCGAACCAGATGGTTTGAACTGAATAAATTTTGTTTATCATACATTAGGATGGAAGGCGGTGTTGATGAAAAAGACATACACTACCAATATAGAGGTGCCATATTATGTGTGTGCTTTTTCTAAGTGACACACTAGGTGCAATTCTTTGGTGCACTTTGTTGATGCCATCTTGATTGAGATGAAATGCAAAACTTGGGCCTCAATGAACCTCTGGACTTAGCACACCTTTACTAAATTTAGTTTCATGTTATTGAAATTGATTCCTCTTTATGCATTAATATTCAGGAACCAACATGACACACACCATAGTCTGTGAACATTCCCTGTCAAAGCTATTGGCTCAAACTAGAAATACCTTTTTCTTTGTCGCTATGTGGCTCTATGTTCTGAGCTATATGTGATGAGTTCTTGTGTCTAATACTGATCTTCTTGTACTGTCCATGTCTATTCTAACCACATTTTTCTATGATTGGCCATTTGGCCCTTTTAGTTCTCAATGCATGTGAGCATGACAATCATGAGGCGAATTCATACATGAAAACATAAACGATTTCTTTTTTTGCTTGATGCTTAATCATAGATGTGGCATCAGGTTTTTCTATCATCCTTTTCTGTATTTTTGTTGGATCTTTTATATTGCATACTGAAAGCAGAAGTGGTTTTAGTATCTGACTTTTTTTTTTCAATTCACAGCTGTATTCCACTATAATTTTTAAAGTAATTTTACTTTAATTTTGCAGATTATGTTCCTAAATTTCCTAGGATGAATATAAGGGATCCTTATAGGTGTCTCGGAGTCAGTCATGATGCCTCTGAAGAAGAAATCAGAGAGGCACGCAATTTTCTTTTAGAACAATATGCTGGGCATGAAAGCAGTGTGGAGACCATTGAAGCGGCTTATGAACGAATACTGTTTACCAGTTTCAAGGAACGTAAGACAACAAAATTCAATTTGAAAAGCAGGCTAAGAAAGAAAGTAATGGAATCACCTTCCTGGATGAAAAGATTGCTTGAATTGGTTGAGTTGCCTCCGACTGATGTGATCCTTAGAAGATTTTTTCTCTTTGTCTTCATGGGAGCATGGAGTGTGATCAATTCTGCTGAATCTGGACCTGCTTTCCAAGTAAATTTTTAATTTTTTTTGTCATATTTTATTCACTTCTATGCCTGATCTAAGGGTTTTTCTCCTACAATGCAAGGCTGACAACCTATATTTGATGAAACATTTTCTCCACATCTTGTTTGTTTGCTTGAAAGTGCCTTTGAAAGCTGTAATTAACTGTCATTTCCCGATTCAGTTAACAAATTTTGATGAGCTTTAGTTAATATTTGCATCACTACCTTTGCTAAGTACAGATTGATTGCTTGATGAACTATTAATGCTTCTTTATCCTGTTTTAGTATACACCTACTTGACCATACATAGTTCATGAGGTTATTGGTTGGATGTTTAGCAATTTTCATCAACTCAAATTGGCTTTCTGTTTCTTATGTATCTTATTGAAACCATACCATTTGAATTGACAGATGGTCAGGAAACCTTGGCTGCACAGCACTTGACTATTTTTCTATTTCTAACTTAGCTTCTATCTTAAAAAATTAAACAGTTTTACCTGGATTAAGTTATGTTACTTTCTAGCAAGTTGGACCAGACCAATGTTCACCTCCAATTCATGCACCTAAACTGCTCTGGAATGGGCATTTCTTTTCATTTATTTTTTATTTGTTTTTGAATGTATATAAAGCCAAGCTATTTGTATGCTAGTATTGATGTGGCCTGTGGTTTACGATTTTGCACTTGTCTATATTCTGCAGGTTGCTCTATCAATCCTTTCATGTATTTATTTCCTCAATGACAAGATGAACAACCTTGTCAGAGCATCGGCAACTGGGTAAGTGAGAATGCTACACAATCAGAAGAGTTGATTACAGCAAAGTCTTGCTGTTGCTTATCAATTACATTAAATTTCAGATTTGGGGCGCTTGTTGTTGGGTGGACTGTTGGTTCAGTTGTGGTACCTATGATTCCATCAGTTCTTCTACATCCTAGTTGGACAATTGAACTCTTGACCTCTTTGATTTCTTATGTTTTCTTATTTCTAGCATGCACCTTTCTCAAATAAAGCCATTCTACCTTCTAGAAACATGTCGAATGAACTTGGGATTTCAGGCAACAATCAACTAAAGCAGCTACCTCTCAGGGAACAAATTTTTCCAGCCATTTGTTTTTTTTCCTTGTACACCAGGAAAGAGCCTGAAATCTTAGTAACGGTGTATGCTTTACACCTTTAAAAGACTAGTTTCTAAAGCTCATATTCATTGTGACACTGTAATCTTCTCTTCTTTAAGCCAAGGCTAGTGATGAGTCCCATTCTAATTGTCATCTGTTGTCACATAAAAGGAGAACAGGAACCTTCTTCTGAAGGCAGCTATCGCCGTTGCATGTTGAGGAGCTATTTGAGAGAGAGAACATGTGCTTGTGTGGTAAGTGTTGGCCATGATGTTCTTTTTGTCTCCAAACATGTCCTTATTTGTAGGTCAAAATTTTTTTTGGATGCTGTTTATAATTCAGTCTGATTGTTGGGTTCAATTAATTATCGCTGTAGTCCTAACCTCTTAGCAAACATGATGGTTTTTTGTGTCTAATCTTTTTTTACTTTTCTTCTCTCCTTCGTTTAAGTATGGATGGATATATATATATATATATATATATATATATATCAAAACCAGGATTGGATTGCAGAGTGATAACATTGTGTCTCATTTTCCCTGTCCATTCAAGATTGATAGGTTATTTCATTCAGTAGAATTCTAAAGTTTATTGATCACCATCGGTCACCTTCATACTCTCCCATAAAATGTGTTGTTTGGCAAACATGTCCATCAAAATGAGATGTGAATAATTTAGGACTTTGAAAAGGTAGCATCTGTAAGGAAACCAGAAGTTACAACCAAGGTGGAAAGATCAACGAGCATAGGGATAGTAACCTCCATGATTCTTAGATCTATTGTTGCGCAGAGCACAACAGCCAATCGAATAGACTATGATGAGAAACACAAGGAGGGCAATGTTGAAGATGGAAACTGCCTTCCACTTGGTCTTCAAGGTTGCAAGCACACCTGCCTTGCATGAGCCACAGTCATAGCATAGCTTGGCCTGGTCATTGCTCCACAGTTTGCAATCAGCATCTGTTGATTTAAGCCCTGTTGTGGGAATTGTCCAAAAGGTAGCATTCTTGTACTGGAATCCGCAGAATGTGGGGGGCTTGCAGCACCCAGACTGCATCAAAGATTGAGATGTGCGGTGAGATATGTATGATTTGATGTTTGTTATTTACTTATGCACAATGTAGCAAAATCAAATATAAAGAAGACTCGTCATAGTTGGAATTATTAGAGTCGAGTCTTTCTCTAATCTAATGTAAACCTTCTCAAATTATAGGCCATGCTATATTTGTTTGCCTAGCACAATTGTTTTCTGCTGTCACAGTTGCACGCAGAGAAAACATGAGAAAAATAATGCTTAGATTGATGTTCTCCAAGAATATCCTCTCTCTCTCTGTTTGTGTGTGTGTGTGTCAAACTCTGCGGGGAGTCATCAATGGCTTTTCGAGCCAGAATATTTGCTAGATAGACAATCTAAAAGATAGACATAGAGATGGGGATTTTTGGCCTAGCCATTCAGTGATTCCAGCGAGCGACGACAAAGAGCAGATTGTCATTGATGAAAGTATTTAACGGTGAGATGAGTGATTAGAAAGAATTTAAGTCCGTAAAAAATAAATTTATCTATTCATATAAGACGGTGGATATCGACATTATATTATTTCTGATATCGATGAAAGAAGAGGAAGCAGCACCTGTAAGGGTGATAGGTTTTTTGCGAAGAACTGGCTGGCCTGGAGACCAACCAAGCCCTCAAACCCGGCGCATACTTGTGCGTCCTTCAAGCAGCCGTCGATCTCCCTCCACGTCTCCCAGTTGTCCACCCTCTTCTGCAGCCACCCCGAGTAGTCGCTGAGCCGGTACTCCTTGAACCCCACGCCCGACGCCGCCTCCCCCACGCCCTTGTTCGTCACCACGAACGCGAAGATGGTGAAGACGATCATGGCCAGGATCAACAGGAACATCACGAAGAGGTAGAGCCACATGAAGAACGACACGCGGCAGCAGGCGCCGATCAGGCCCAGCACCGACACCACCAGGAGGAACCCGCCCAGCACGAGGAGAGGCAGTTGCAGGAACCTCTCGCACTCCGTCGCGGCATGGAGACGGAACCACAGCCCGGCGCCGATTATGGGGAAGGAGATGAGCAGGGTTAGGAAGTTGAGGAAGCCCACAAGGCTGTTGCTGATCTGAACCATTGTCTTCTTCCTTCTTTGACGTCGATCAATTCCACTCAAGCCTTACCAAAATAAACATGCAAGAAGCGAAGACAATTTCTCGCTCTTTCTCTCTCTCTCTGTGTGTGTCTTCTGTCGTCGGAGAAAGAGGAAGGGATGCAGTTTGGTCTCAGCATTTCATAATAACGAGTCGAGCGGTGGCCATGCAAAGGTGAAAGGGAGGGAAGAAGGAACAGAACAAGGAAGGGAGGGATGGATGGGTGTTGGAAGATTCGTGAAAGGTAGATGGACGGTAGAGATGAGAGGCATCTATATAAAGGATGACAGTTAAAATCGTGGGGCTGCGGCTTGGCTTCAGTTTCCTCCAACCGTTTGGAGAATGATTGAATTGAGAAATGGAGGACAAGAGAATGTTGGGCTATAAATATTACGTCAATAATAAATAATAATAATAATAATAAATAATATTTTACTTTAATTTAAAAAATCATAATTTGTTAATTCATTGAATTTTATTTCTTTAACAAATAATAAATAGCAAAGACGTGGATTTTATTTTAAGACCTTTTTATTAATGGTAAAAGCCTTTCGACACTTATCACATAAGATTTGGAATACTCGATGTTTACCCAATAAATTAAGGCAGTCAAACTTATATTTTGCGTGCTTTAATTTTGATTCGAGCTGTTGTTATTGCGTGTGGAAGCCACAAATGCATTAGTTATATTTTTGATAAACACCACATTAACGAAAATATTTATAGAGACCTTCTAAAAGAATCGTGTCATGTAATTTGGATTAAGCTTTTTTTTTATTGTGTGTGTTTTGTCGATCAAAAGTTTATATGGATGTTTTATTTATTAAAGCTTATATATATACATACATACATATATATATATATATATAATCTTAAATTAATCTTGATGAGCATAGTATTATCGGTTTACACTTAAGCATTTTGATCAATAATTCAGATTATAATTGATTAGTTATTCAATTGGATTTGATAAGTATTTTGAATCAGTAATTCCAACTTAAATAAGTCAACTTTATAGATTTAGTTATTCAATTACTTTGGCATTGGACTCAGTGTAGCTTAATATGCTCAATTACATACAACATCTGTGCAGACCAGATTGGTCTGAGATCTCCAGAAAGATATTTGTAGAAGAAGTGAGCTGATGTACTACTGAAACAAAAAAAAAGTAGAGGTGTGATGCAGTAGTAGTTGGATTACAATAAGCTGCCCTTTTGTACTCTACAACACATGCAGAGTTGTGTCAGTAAAATTTCGCAACACTTGGCATAGGGTTCTGTTGCAGTCTCTTCTTTTGTTCAATGGATGAGTGAAGAAGACATGTCAAGGACAGGTAGTGCAGAAGAACCTCACACAGGCCACAATATAAAGGCATCATCACCTACCTCTCAAGGGCTCACAATGATTAAGATTCCGCTGGTACCGTTGTTCTATATAGATAGAACTTGATTACACCGAGATATCTGTTGTGAGTGTTGATTGCATCTGAAGCCCCCTTCTTGCAAATAGAAAATAGAGTAGAGAAGAACAGCTTGCAGCATGCAAAAGGGAAGGATGTGCTTTCAGGAAACATCAACCTCAGGTCCCACTTTAACCAATCAATCCTTCCTAGAACTTGTTCCAAGGCAAAAAGGAGGTGTCTTCTCCATTGCTCTACTCACCTACACATCTATGTATATATCTTCGCACGCCCAAACATTGCTCCATGGATGCAGCATGTGGAGGCATCGGAGAACCCTGAGCGATGGACTCTAGCTTCGTGCATCTTTTTTACGTGGTTAAGTGATGGCAGACTGCTAGTCTCGAAATCGACCATCAAATCCTGTAAAAAAGCTTCCATGGTTGCATTCTGTTTAAGCTACAGGAAACCGACCAGGTTCTGTGTCCTCGGCAAACCACATGCAAAATGGTGCAACTGCAGTGCAGTGTGCTTGCCATGTAGAAGTGTCTCAACCTTCAGATGGTTAACCGATCGGATAGTTTGAAAATGATATATGTTTGATACTCTCAGAAGCACAAGGAAGATGGAAGCAGAGAGGCCTATTATTTATTGTGCTGTGACATCTCCATCAACTTTTGGGCACAAAGCAAATCACCTAACGTCCACCATCCACTTGGCTTAGTTCCTAAGAAAGCACAAAGCTACCGACCAGAACTATAAAATGGAGCAGTGATCCGTCTCTCCTTCCAAGTTCACAGAGGACGGAAGGAGAAGCGAGTACATGGGAGGAAAGAGGGGTTCTGCCAAGTCCTTCGGCTGCCTTTGCTTCGGGAGGTCGAAGAACAGAGACGAAGAGGTTGACTGGGAGCAGAGGTACACGAGGAGGATAAGTTCGAGCGATGAGGACCGGGGACGATGGATTGGCGAACCGGATGTGGACAAGAAGGCATCAGATTTCATTGCTAGATTTTATGCGTCACGTTTCATGGACTCCGAGCGTCAGGCAATCATGATGGTTTAGGTTCCAAGTCGCACCATTACGCCATTTTTTTTTTTTTTTTGTGCTTTTGTTAATCTCTGTGTGTCACGTAGTATGTCCACCGCAATGACTGCACCAATGGAGAATAAAGCTTGCCGTGTTTGTTTCTCTCAATTTAACCTTCGCTTTGCTTTTGTCTGCCCGCGTTGATACTTCTGACCGCCTGTGTTCATAGATAGTCGCTTTCACGGAACACTTCAGCTTTTGTTATACAGGCAAAAAAAAAAAAAATGTTACTTCATTGCGATATCTTACAAGAACATGCACTGACTAACATCTCTGCTATGTTTGTTTCTCTGGATCAATGAAATGAAGGAGGAGGAAACAATTTCTTGCCACGTTTGTTTGTTCTTCTCGATCTAGAAGAAAGATGTTGGCTTTTGACTGATTCTTCATATTTTCCGGTGATATAATCTAAATCTTTAGAACGAACTAAAAAAAATCTCGGTTTCCTTTCTTCAAGCAGCTGCTACTGTTGCAGATTACATCGACTCATAAATGACTAACTACAAACAAGAAAGTAGACCACAGACACTTTGTTCAGTTCAACGATTAATCATATAAACTGGAACTTCATGTGCATGTGAAGAACTTGATATTATCTCAACTCTCGATGAATCTACTCCAATCCTGCTGAAGTGCCCCTAATTTGTTTCTCAGCAGTGCAATGCAGGAAGCTTTGTGATTCCACTGTTCTTCATGAAGTGACAATACCAGGTGTTTTCGTGCAAAACCCTAACCTGTAGACTGTGTGCCCGTAAAAGAATAATTTCTCATGTGCAAAACCCTAACCTTCTCACTTACTGTGCCTTAAAACATGCTTGTCTTCTCCATGACTCACCAGTTTCCATTGTTCTTCTCGAGTCTTCCACCCCATGCATCTTAATCATCACCTAGCATTCTATTGTAAGGCCTCATTCTGGATTACTCTTCTCTTCTCTCATTTCACTACTCACGAAAAGAACTCCATTTAACCTGAACATTCTTTTGGGGTATCAAAGCTTGTTCTTTCCAGCTGTTGCTCATGTACGAGAATCTAACCTGCTCATCATCATTGTCTTCTATGACACACACAGACACGTTATGACACCATCCTTTTTTTACTTTAGTCTTGACCATAGCATTGACCATGATTCGATTCGAACAGAAATTAAATTACTAATATGAATCAAATTGAAATTGAATAGATCGAAACCTAAACCAAATCGGTCTAATGGAAAACTGGACATTGTTGGTTTCAGAATCCATAGTTTAAACAGTTGGTGGAGGGGCACATCCCTCCCAACAATCACATTGACGATTGTTTCAAAAAAATATTATAATTATTTCATAATTATAATATAAATAAAAATTATATATAAAAAAAGATAAAAAGTATCCCATTCAACAACCAAATAATAGTTAGTTTTGAGAATTTTTAGGAAAAAAAAATAAAAAGTCCTATAAATACACCGAACCCCTTATTCTTTCTTATATGTTTGATTAAGCACTCCTTAGATATTGTTAAGTACTCGTATGCTCTCTTAAACTCTTTCTTAAGCTCTCAGGTTCACTCAATGATTCTTATGGCAAGTGGAGGCCAACAATTCACCAAAGAGACATTTTGAAAGTCCTACTGTGGCAATTTAAGAAAGCCAATACATCAGCATCGAGCATGAGCCAAAAAAATTTTATATGTTGGTTAAAATAAAATTGGACATCTTCAAGTTGCACTTCAAGAAGGTTTGATGAAACACCAATGTCTCAGTACATATTATGTGTAACTACTATGATCAGATTTTTCAAATTTAAAGAAAAAATAATAATTTTTTTAAAAAAGTATATTGAGAAGAAACATCTAGCATAAGTCGGTATAAATTAAATGAAACACACATTGATATCCCACTAATCTTACCTTTTTTTTCTTCTATTGAAATAAATCATGAAGCATTAGCTAAATCAATATTTGTTGAATATATATCTTTTAGTTTGGTGAAAAAGTCGATTTTGTTTAAGAGACTTTGAATCCCATAGCCCAACGAGTTCCTTAAGTCACTCATATCCGAACTTTATATAAAAAGAAAAAAGAGATTTATAAAATGTTTTCTGAGCATCTGATGATCATGTTTCTATATGTTTCTATATTTAGAGTGATAATTGTAAGGATGTTAATGACACTGAGAGGGGGAGTGAATAAGTATAATAGTATTTTTAATTAATTTTAACATTTTAATAAATAAATATATTTTGAAAAATTCTATTGATCAATTAATAATTGTAATTAAAGAGAATAAAACTAAGCCAAGCAAGTAAAGAACACAACTCAAATTTATAATAGTTTGATCTTTCCGACTTATGTGTACTCCTGATTCCTCTTACCTTGAAGCTATCTATTTTCATTATCAATCTTATTTTTAATGAGCTATCACGAACGGTCGTCGCTCAACTGACCGTTTATCACTTTTGCTTACTTATACATATGTTTAACAGCCTGTTTTGCCTTATTTTTATGTGTTTTTGCCTAAGAAATATGAGCAGAAATAGTCTGGAATGCTATAGAACGATCGTTCACTATGCAGAATCAAAACAGCCCAAAACGACATAGTTTTGTACCATTTTCGTGTGCTGCGACATGTATTTTGAGCGATGCAGAATGTCTGTCATCTCAGCCCCTTGGAACCACCCAGGTGGCACAGGGGGGATGGGGCTTTGGGATAATATCGGGCGTGAGCATTCATAAAGAGTTGAACTCGACTTGCGTCTGATACCTTGGGAATCATCGTTTATGGACTTGTGACCGTTCTTACAGCCCTCTAAAGTCTTATTTCACTTTCTTTTTCTCTTTTTCTACTGCACTCAAGGTGTTCAATGAATTGCTTATACGAGCTGTCTGAGACGTTGGGACTTGTCTGTCGCTCATCTTCAAAACTAATCAACTTCTAATTTACAGGTCCTTCGGGACCTGCCGAGGTTGCAAGTGGGCTGATCCTTTGTGGGCAAATAATGCTTAGGCCTTTCATGACTTAGGGAATCCCAACTAAGTCTGGAATATTAGGCAACCTTGCTCTATGACTTAGGCAATTTCAGCTAAGTTTTCAAGTTTGCAGCTTAGGCAAATTCAGCTAAGCCCATGACATTGTGGTATCAGAGTAGGCAAGCAATGAAGAAGATTCGTAATCTCGCCATGGCGAAGCACCATGGTGAATCGAGCAAGATGGGGCAAGCCGAACCCTTGCCCCAAGCAGCCGCAGGTGGGCTTTTGGTCTCTAATTGGGCCTAATGCAAGGAGCACATCAGCATAGGATATCATTCGATAAGAATAGGGGCTAATTGAATCTTCATCCAATCCTCTATTCGTTGAATCATCCACTATATGTTTGTGATCCTCTAGGCCCAATAAAGAGCTGGTTGTGAGTCGCTCCTATCAGAATTCCTTCTATCATAATGAATTATTATCCTCATAATAATTCACTCGACTCATCGACTATGGATGTACTAGATCACTATGCCATAGTCCCTAGACGGTACAAGAGGATCGAATCCATCAGACTTGTCTGACCACAATTACCGTGTATCTATAATCTCTCATCTAACTAATATTCTAGAGATCGTATATTGGACATGGTACTGTCAGGTCATATACGAAATATGTCATAGTCCCGCTCTATACGAAATATGTCATAGTCCCACTCTAATCGAATGCTCCCGGAAAACTCATTCTCTCTCAATTTGAATGACCTTGGCTAGGGATTTGACTGAGCAAGCATACATGAGATATTCCTCTCGTGATATTTAGAGTGGTTGATCCTTTATTGATATTCAATTGTCTTCGTAAGGTTGGCTACCAATCCCGATAATCGGTTATACCATATTTGAAACTTTCCAAACGTACAAGTCTGGCATCAAAGAAAAGAGTATTTAAACAAATTATCTTTTGTGTCTCAAGCCTAAGGACTAGATACACAACTGAGACTATGGAATTGCTGTCTGACATTAGGTATTATTAACCATACAACATTTCATAAGTGGATCAATCAGTGAACTTATTCTCCAATGATCACATGTACGTCTCCACACAAGTGACTATAAGACCAACCACCTCCATCATATGGATGGGTATATAGTACACCGATTTGTCCAGTTATCTCGATGTCTCTCTTAAGTAACATATGACCGAAATTATTTAGGATTTGTTTAAAGGTGAATCGATCTCATTATCGTGATCTCATCACGATCTGATTCTCATTGCACAGAACTAAGGACATCACTATATATATATATATATATATATATATATATATATATATATATATATATATAATATGAGAATATGTCAATAATAATCAAAAGTAAAAATATCATGCAGCGTGTTACACGTGTCATTACTCACGTGATTGGCTTGCATGACACATGTAACCATTAGTAATAACCCTCATTTTCAAAATATTAGTAATGATATATTTTAAATTCTTAATGATGATTTATTTAATAATAGATTATTTATGAGGATGTAAATTTGAGGATTTGTTTAATAATTATTTTACTTAAATAATTTTATATTTAAAGTTTATTGCTAAGGACCTAAATATGAATATTAAAAATATGAAATAAATTATGAAATATTCATATTAAGTTAAAAAAGATGGGGAGGACATGTGCCACTAATTCGTTTAAAGTGGTGCCACTTATTCATGTGCAAAGGTGACACATAAGCATCTTATATGCATGCTTGCCACCTAGCAACTCATATATTAGCTAAAACAAATATCAATTAGAGAAAAAAGGGGTTTGGCTGCAATGTAAACTTGAGATGAAGAAGAAGAAGAATAAGAAGAAGAGAAGAGAAGGAAGAGGAGATGAAAAGATTTAGGGGTTTTGAGATTTTGATCAAATCCACACATTTGGGATCAAAATCTTTAAATGCAAGTGTTCTAACCGAATCCTACATAATATCTTCATCCTTGATCACATCTCAGCTTGATATGATTTTGAAAGAATTATAGCTTAGAACATAATATCTCTCACATTAAGCTATAAATTTATGAATATGTGAAATTTAAGAATCCTGACCTTTTTATCTTATATTTATCATAACTTTCTGCATTGAACTCTGATTTTGGCAAAACCTTTATTATTTGAAAGTAGATTCATATATCTTTTGTTTTATACTAAAATTAAGAATTTTAGAGTTCATATGCTTATCTAAATTCTTGTTTCAATTGACCTTGAAGAATCTATAAAATAGACTTTATATTCTCTAACCCTTTGATACTAAATTCCTTGTAACTTTTTGTTACGAAATCTAATTATAGCAAAACTTATTTTACTATAAACTAGATTTGTATAGCTTTCTATTAATACCTTGATTGTAAGATTCAGAGTCCAAATGACTGCTTATATATTTGTTTCGATTGACCCTATGGATTCTACAAAATAGGAACTATAATTATGACCTTTTGATACTAAACTACTTATAACTTCCTATTGAGAACTCTGATTTAAACAAAATATATTTCTTTTTAGAAACTATACACATAGATATTTCTTTTGATACCTAGATTGAGAGATTTGGAATAAAAATAGTTACCCAGTCATCTGTTGAATTTGATCCTATAGATTTTGTAGAACATAGCTTTTGCTCTATGACCTTTGATTACCAAACCATTTGTAGAAACTTTAATTCGTATGAAACTTATTTTATCTGAAAGTAGGTTGATTTATCTTTTCGATGATTCCCTTTTTGAGTAATTTGGAACATATTTGATTATTCAGATAATTCATACAATGTACCTCCTGAATTCTACCAGAATATGAATTGTGTTAATTTTGCCTATTATTGCTTCATCCATTTGAAAATTGAATTCATTCTAGAGTTATTTCTTTAAATTTAGCTATTACAACATTACAAGTATTTCATTCCTATCTTGTTGCAATCACAATCTTTGCTTTTATCTTGTTATAATAAATTGAGCTAGTATTCGTGCATGGTGGGGGGACCATAGTCGGAAAGGGCTACCTGTGGAAGGAGTGTTTTGAACTCCGGAGTGCTTGAACTCAACATAGTGTGGAACCAGCACTGAACTAAGCCTTACATGCACCATACTAGTAAATTGTATTGTTCCATATTTGGCACATGTATATTTTATTATTTCGCATGTGCTTCCGATATATGTCAATTTTATTGCTCATGTTCTTTTATACTCTAGTGTTTGTGGGATAATATGAACCTTTGTTAAAAATGGTAAAGGGACTTATGCTTGGAGCTTACGATGCTCTATCTGTCCCCTATGACTTCACTCAGACGTGGGTGGATGGAGCTCCTAAACATGGGGACTTGAACTATATTATGTTTATGATCTCACTTCACGCTCTATGTCTTTGATATGATATCCAAAATCTTTGCTTGTGAGTTTATTTGTGCGCTTTGAATAAGAATGAAATGAATATTATGTTTGATAGAATATTTGAGCTTTTGTTCCTTAATTATTCATTTGATAAGCTTTGAGATTATTCATACACCTTTGATATGTAATCAAGATATTTACATCTTTAATATACTCCAAAATATTCCATTTGTCATTGATATGTTTCGAAACATTTCATATGTCTTTGACATGCTCATAAATGTTTCAAATGCCATTGTTATATTTGGAAATGTTTCATTTGCTATTGATATATTCTGAAATATTTCACACGCCATTGATATGTTCTGAAATGTCCTATGCATCTTTTATATTCTCTGAAATATTTTGTATTCTCATTGATATGCTTCGAAATATTTTGTTCGTCATTGATATGCTGATTGACATTCTTACACCTTCGACATACTCCGAATCATTTCACATTCCGTTGATATGCTCCGAATTGTTTCATACGGTATTGATGTTCCGAGACATTTCACATCATTGATATGCTCCAACTACTCTTCATCTACTATTATGATCAAAGTATGTTTTAAATTAAATGATTTGTGATTATGCATATAACGAGATGCTATCTGTGGATTCTTATACTCTTGTCTTGTTATTCGATATCAAGTTTGTTTCAAAAACTATTATTCTTTATCTTGGATATGTTAGTCACTTGCTGAACTCTATATGCTCACTCTATTGCTACATAAATTTTACAGGTTAGCTTGTCACTTATATAAAAAGTTAGAACTGAACGGAGACAGTAGAAATGTATGTAGATTTTGGACAAGTGTTGAGAGATGTTGTATAAAAATATTTTGCATATAATGAAATATTATAGATAAATATGAACCGATATACCTTCTAACAAGTCTGTTCCTAAATTAATTATAATATTAAATTTGATAAAATAAAAAAAATCAGACTTGCATACATTTAAAAAGCTGATATAAATTGAGAACTTTTGAATGTGAACGGTTCGTTGTAACTGTGAACGGTCCGATCGTAATCGGATCATTGTATCAATTGCAGAAGATCGTAGGCCGTCCGTATCCCTGGCAAATACATGTATACTCAAAACCCTGAGACATTAATAACTAAAGTAACAAATAAATAAATTAATTAAAAAGAAAAGTGATGGTAAAAAAAAAATTCTTTATCAGTGCAAGATAAAAAAAAAAAAATTGTGTCTTATTTTCTTGGGAACGTTCGTAAATAGTCGGCTTATATAACATTGAGTTCAAAAGATATTTTCTCCGACGGTCCTCCTTTCCTATCTCTTCAGTTACGTTTGCGTCACGGAGATCCTTATCCTGCACTCCTCCGGCTCCCGGGTACAGCCATTAGCCCAGTCTTCTACCGATGGCAGCAACTTCTCCCACTCCTCTCACTGCTCCCCAGCTGCCATTCTCACCCAGGAGGCCTCCCCCCAGGCCCATCCCCAAAGAGCTGCACTTCAACCATGACCTCTCTGCCACCAAGAAACTACAAGTCCAATCTCCTCGAGCTCTTCTTCCGGTTCTTTTATCTGTTTTCACTTACAGTTTTGACGAACAACAATTTGATGCAGGCTGGAGTGGAGTTGGTGGCGAATTTGGTTGGAGTGACTTTGGGTCCGAAGGGAAGGAATGTGGTGCTGGGTAACAAGTATGGCCCTCCTAGGATTGTTAATGATGGGGAGACTGTTCTTAAAGAGGTACCAGAGAGGATAAATCCTGTATCGTTTGCTCTTACTCCAGGATTTAGTTCTTATGATTTCGGCAGTCGAGCAAAAGATTTAGAATGGTAGTGTTCTTAAATGTGGCTTCATTTTATCTCTAGTCTTCAGTTTTGCTTCTTACGTTGGGGGCAATCCATTAGAATTTCTCTCACACTAGCTGAAAAATTATATATTTCTCAAATCGCTGCAGGCTCGTTGTGTTACCACAAAGAGGAAATATAATTTTTCTAACACTAGCTGAAAATTGATATATTTCTCATATTACTGCAGGCTTGTTGTGTTACCACAATGAGGAAATATAATTTAGTACTTCCACCAACGATTTTATTTCATTTCTTCTTGATTTGGTTGTTGGCTTTAGTTTGCAATGGATCCTCATCATTTACCTGCAGTTTTCGAACTGAGGCAGGTCCCCTGATAACAATGTGCCTGACCCCTATAATACTTCAGAACGAGCTAATAACTGATTTGAAAGAGTTCCTTGCATCAATTTTTTGCTTGTCGTTTCACAACCATAATGTTTTTCGTAAAAGATTTGGGTTTCTGTACTTGATGTTGGAAAGAAACATTGACGGTGAAACATTTGATTCTTCTCACATCTTTTTACAGAACAACTTTACCTTTGCATAATTTTCTTTTGCGTTTTCCAAAGGTTGAATTGGAGGACCCATTGGAGAATGTGGGTGTCAAGTTGGTGAGACAAGCTGGCGCAAGAACAAATGATCTTGCTGGTGATGGATGCACTACTTCCATCATTCTTGCTCACGGTTTGATTTCTGAAGGCGTTAAGGTATATATGAATCTGTCTATGCTCTTCTTAAGCATCCCACTCTCTCTTTTCAAACTTTTTGCACCTTTCTCGCTCTAGTCACCAAATAACAAATTACCAGGACATGGTTTTCAGTAGGGTTTCCTTCCATCTTCTATCTTCCCACCTTTTTCTCACTCTTTATGAAAGTCTTATAATTGCTTACTCTTATGGATTGCTTTGTTATGTTCCATATCCAAATATAACCAAGGGAATCTTTTCTCAAGAAGAATAACCTAAGTTCTTAATGATCTTCCTGTTCCTATCAAACAAGACAAGGATTCTACTTTTTTGAGAACTAAAATTTCTTGATGGTGATATTATTATTATTTTATTTGATTTCTCGTATTGTTATATTATGATTAAGGTACTAGCTGCTGGAATGAATCCTGTCCAAGTTGCAAGGGGAATCGGAAAAACTGCCAAAGCTCTTGTTTCTGAACTCAAGTTGATGTCAAGGGAGGTATGATCAGTGCTTCAGAGAAACATTGTGTTTTTAAAATACCAGATTTATCATTGAAGTTCATTTCTAAAGTTATTTATCCTTACCTTTATGAGGAGTATATTTATTCCTACTATGATGCAACCAATTGTGCACATAAGAGTATCTTCTTAGATATATTCCTATGGAATTCTTAAACTATGTGGTAGGAAGTATGATTGCAGATTGAAGACCAAGAAATTGCAAATGTAGCAGCAGTTAGTGCTGGAAATGACTATGCAGTAGGAAGTATGATTGCAGAAGCTGTTAGAAGAGTTGGAAGGAAAGGTGTAGTTAGAATTGAAGATGGAAGAAGCACAGAGAACTGCTTGCAAATTGTTGAAGGCATGCAATTTGATCGTGGTTATTTGTCACCATACTTTGTTACCAATCGTGCAGATATGCTAGTGGAGTTCAACAACTGCAAGGTAAGGAATGCAGCACTAGTGGAATTACCATGTTGCTCTGTGAAGTAATCTGCATGTTCTCAATACAGATACTTTTGGTTGACAAAAAAATCACTAATGCAAGGGAGATGTTAAAAATATTGGATGGCGCAGTCAAAGAGAATTTTCCATTGTTGATAGTTGCAGAGGACATTGAGTCAGAAGCTCTTGCTCCAGTTATTAGAAATAAACTAAAAGGTGTTCTGAAGGCAGCTGCTATCAAAGCTCCCTCCTTTGGAGAGCGGAAGACTGACTACTTAAATGACATTGCTGTCTTGACTGGAGGTAGTAGGTTGATGAAAAAATGAGTAATAAATATGTACTAAAAGTCTAAAACTAATGGCTTTTTGCTAAAATTTAGATTATTATGCAACTCTCACTCACTTCTTTTTCTGTTTTGCTTTGGCTTCTGCTGTCTTGACATTGAAATGTATAATCGATTTGCAGGTATTGTTATTAGAGATGATATGGGATTGACTCTTGAGAAGGTTGGCAAGGAGGTTTTGGGTTCTGCTGTGAAGGTGGTAATAGGAAAGGATTCAACTTTAATAGTTACTGATGGGAGCACCCAGCGTGCAGTGGAAAAGCAGGTTGCTCAGATAAGAAGTCTTGAAGAGGTACAAACACTTGGTTCTAGTGGTGCATCCACCATGCAATTAATTTCGGTTGTTTGCAAGAGACTATTGCCCAGTCACTGCTAATGCTCAAACTTCCAAACCTTCAGCAAAACTTAGTGCCTTTTGCCTTTGCCTATGTTTTCTCTTCATCACTAGTACGACATTTAAATAAACTTCATGCTAATCTATAGTTCCTTTTCAGTCCACCTACTTTATTTTATGGCAGTTGATTTTTTATATGGAAACCTTTCAAAACTTACTATAGTTTTTTTTAATTTTTGGAGCAATCTAGTATATACCATAGAGAACCCTGTCCCTATGTCAAACGCTGTTTGTTTCTTCAGTATTAGACACACTGATTGAAATATTCTGGATTTCTGAATAACGAAGCAGTCTAGCTGTCTGTTGAAAGGGTTTTTAATACGTCACGAGCTACAAGTGGTAGCAAGTGTTGTAACAAAGGGTGCTTCAGATGGAGGGTTCACATATGCTTGTAGAAGATCAATAGCTAAGGTCAAAGGGACCTCGAACAGCATCTCTCTCTCTCTCTCTCTCTCTCTATGAAAGGTGGTGATATGCTGTTGTGAAGATCATCAATTTTATTGATCTGGCAGCTAGGTGGACTTGTGATGGTCTTTGTGGATGAGGGTGATTGGTATTGTTGAATAATTGTACTCTTTCTAAGTTGTAGTGGCTAATTCAGAAGTAAGAGTGTTTTTAATACGTCACGAGCTACAAGTGGTAGCAAGTGTTGTAACAAAGGGTGCTTCAGATGGAGGGTTCTAAGATATGCTTGTAGAAGATCAATAGTTAAGGTCAAAGGGACCTCGAACAGCATCTCTCTCTCTCTCTCTCTCTCTCTCTCTCTATGAAAGGTGGTGATATACTATCGTGAAGATCATCGATCTGGCAGCTAGGTGGACTTGTGATGGTCTTTGTGGATAAGGGTGATTGGTATTCTTGAATAATTGTACTCTTTTTAAGTTGTAGCGGCTAATTCAGAAGTAAGAGAGTGTTGTGTCTAAATGTCTATGACACCAAACAATCACTCAGCCAATAATGATGATTTTCTGATTCTGAAGCAGTTCCCTCTAATGAAGTTTACTCAACAATCATACTATAATATTTTTCCCTCATGAAAATTGATATTCATTGTTTCACTGTCAAAGAAACTTCAGCGAAAATTCTAAAATGCCTCTTCTGACATTTTTGATAAAGTTGTTTAGTGATGCCTTTCATGACTAGATGATACCAACCTTATTCTGGTAAGTGCTAATGTTGTTGAAATGACTATATATGCAGATTTGCTCATTAGGTTTACTTTTCATAGAATTTATGTATTGGTCAGCTTTTGGCATAAGTCTTAATCCAACCCATCCTTTTACCAACTTTTTGCTGATTTCTTTAATTAAAACGACAACCATATGTTCTTTCTATCTATCTAATGTCAATGTTTTGATTTAGTACTCTGAAGAGAAGTTCCAGAAGAAAATACTGAATGAGAGGATAGCAAGGCTATGTGGTGGTATTGCCATTATTCAGGTTTGTACGCCCTAAAACTTCTGTTTTTATAAGCTTCTGCTACCAATGCAGTCTGTCTATATATTTGAAGTTTTAACATGCTAGGCTGAATTAGTTTTCTACAGGTAGGTGCACAAACAGTGGTCGAATTGAAAGACAAAAAGCTGAGAATTGAAGATTCTCTAAATGCAACAAAGGTCAGTCCTACCATAGACATGACACAATATAATCCAACACTTTATCTTCCTAAGTGGTCCTGCTGACCTTGCTACTCCTTCCAAATTGATTGGTGCATTTACACTTTTACAGGCAGCTATTGAAGAAGGCGTTGTAGTTGGTGGTGGGTGTACCTTATTAAGGTTATCTACGATGGTTGATGATATCAAGGATTCTCTGGATAATGAAGAACAGAAGGTATTGCACATATTTTTTCCTTGTTCCTTGCTTGCAACTGATTTTACTGGCAAATAATACATGATTATCTACCATGGTTGTGGCACATGCTCAACCTGTGCTGACATATACTAGGGCAAGTGCCTGCACTAAATCCCAAGTACACATTTTTTTATCAGAAAAGCAAAAAAAAAAAAAAAATCTCCAAAATTATTTTTTCTGTTATCTTATGGAAGGACTTGTTTGTCAGGTTATTTTCTTGTTATGCAATTCCTTGACTATTTTCTGCAGATTGGTGCTGATATCTTTAAACGCGCCTTAAGTTACCCTGCAAAACTGATAGCAAAAAATGCTGGCGTAAATGGAAATGTTATTGTCAAAGAGGTATCCAAGTCATGCTACGAAGGCTCAAATTCATATCCTAGTATTTTGAGTTCTCTACTTAATCATGTATTACTGGTATAATTCAAGTTTCTGTTCTTTGTAGGTGTTGTCTAATGATGACATAAGATATGGCTATAATGCAGCTATGAACTGTTATGAGGATTTGGTAGCTGCTGGCATTTTAGATCCATCCAAGGTAAAATATAACTAAGTCGATGAAATCTAGCTTTGTTTTGTTATTTTTAAATCCAATCAAGGTTCCACAATTAAGTTGATGAAAAGCTAGATCTGTTTCTTAGCCTACTTTCTTGTCAGCCTTCTCCTGAAATCCTTGCACATTTATTATGAAGAAGATGTATGAGCAAGCAGTATATATTTATGTGCTTTATGAGATGGGATCTGTACATCACATGTTATTCACATGTTCTGATAACTGCAAGTGCATCATCTTTTTGTGGGTTCATCCTCCACATCTGGTACAAAAGTGCCAAGCAATGACCTTTTTATAATCTTTTCTGGGATTCAAACATCAAAAATTTCTACAAAGTTGTATCCGTTTTAATTGTGAGATACAATTCATGATCTTTTCACCCGTTGGAGCAGGTTGTCAGATGCTGTTTGGAGCATGCTGCTGCTACTGCAAAGACTTTTCTCACCTCTGACTTGGTTGTTGTGGATGAAAAGGGAACAGAGACCATTTCGATGAGAATGCCACCACGAAGACCAATGCCGATGTCTAATATGATGCGACCACCCTTGCCAGCATCTAAATTTATGGGAACGCCAGGTTCTTATCCCCCTCTCAGATTCATTTCATGATATTTCATTGGCGTATTTTGTGAACTACAGCGAAGATAATTTCCATGACAGTTTTCTCCATCATTTACAACTTACAGGTATTGCACTTTAGTCCATTGGAGCTGTTAAGCATGCATGAATTGCTTTGGCATCACTCTGAAGCTGATAGAGTTGGATGTGATTGTTGCCACTGTGATTTGCCAAAGAAACAATGGTCAAGGAACACTGGATGAGAAATCTAATCAGATAATGAATTCACCAGATTGATTTCAGACAGGTTCATATCCGAATTCTTTTTCCAGATGGTCCACTTGTCCTGCTGCTGGAATCGATTTCGGGAAGAAAGCCATGACAAGATTAATCGTAAGATGGATCAGGAAACTTTAGTCTATCTATCTAATCTTGATAGAGGAAATTATTTTCAATCTTCTCCTCTAATCCTGTATAAATAGATTTTATACTTTCTATTCTATCATGGTATAGAGCAGATTTTTTCTTAAGCAAGTCATTTTTTTGCTGTCCAACGATAGCGAACCCTTTCATTTGATCAGAGCAACAGATCTGATCAATTCCTCGGTGACGACTCATCGGAACCGATCGTTGTCCTCGAGTACCTCATTGTAAAGGTCTTGGAGCTTCACTTCTTCCCCTCGTCGCTATAGCCTCACTAGCACATCCCTTCTTCCTCTGCTCAGCATTGCCATCTCCCTCCTTTGCTGTTGCTGTCGCCCTTTGCCTGTGGAGCCTCAACGTTTTTGTCGCCCTTCCTCCCAAGCCCACCTCTACAACCGTCCGTTGGCACCTGCATATGATCACCACATCTCTCTCCCCTGCTTCCTCCCTTCCACCTACGCCAGGTCCCATCACGTCGCCTTTAACTCATGGGGAAGACATTTTTGCCTCTTCCCTGTTCTTCCCCTTCTCCCCTACTCCACTATAGCCACACCTTCCAACCTTCTATCACAGTCGCCGACTACAGTTGTTTCCTCCCCTCCTTGCTATTGGCATCGATAGTAACCGTCGATCGCACCACAACTACCCTTCCTTTGTCATTGCCGCTGCCCTTTGCCAAAAAGATTGCAGCCCAGCCATGCCCCATCCCGCTCGAGCAAAAGGGCCACCGTCGTTGTTCCCCTACCAGCGGACCATCGACGAACCTTGGTGACGCCGCTCCCAGCCGTGCCATCAACGTTGCCCTTGCTTCCTCTTCTCCATTGGGAATGACAACAGCCGCATCCTCAACTACGTGATCCCATCCACCATAGCCGTCACAGGTGTCACTACCCATGCGACTAGGATCGCATATCTCAGCACAGCTATATCGCTGTTGTTGCCTCCCGCTCCAGTCATGCCCTGCCACCTCCTCTGTAACACATGTTGGTGTCGCAGCCCTCGGCGCTCCCTCAAACCCCCTTCTTCCTCTGTACCACTCGACTTTCCTTCTCAGTGTCTGATCACCGTCACAACTCTAGCACAATCGCGACCTTCCTAGCCTAGCAATCGCTCCCCTAGGGTCGCAATAGCCGCAGCCACCCTGTTGAGAAACCAAGCGGGAGCATCACATGCGCAACAAAAGATCAAAACAAAATAGGTTTCCCACGTAGATCAAATCATCGTGCACAAGATTAGATCGCGAGAAAAAGTCATAAAATCGAAAAAATGCATCATGTGTGAGATTGTTTACCTAGGGAGACCGTATATCCCCATTTTTCCAGATCCAAAAAAGAAAGGATGAAGGAGGTCAAGTGTCCTCCTCTCTAGCGATATCCACATGATGGATCATATTCCTCCAATCGCAGTCCCAAGTCTCGCAACTCTTGCGCAGCATCTCGCAACGAACTTGGAAGAAGATCCTCTATCGTTTTCGCTGCTCTCTCACGCCTGAGAGGGGCTGGTCGATTGAGAAGGTGAGGGAGAGGAGGAGAATAGGAGGGGGTGTTCAAAGGTGCAACCTATCATCTATGTGTCATCCCTGCCTCCTATTTAAGGACAGCCACCAAAAATCCTAGTGCATCATGTCTTAGTGGGTATTGGATCTCCATCCAATTACCCACTAACCTTGGATTATTGGATCTCTATCAATAATCTCCTTTGGCCTCTAATTGGGTCTCATGCAAGGAGCCCATCAGTGTAGGGTCTCATCTAATGAGAATATGGGCCAATTGGATCTCTATCCAATTCTCTATTCATTGAAGCATCCATTATATATATGTGACCCTCTAGGCCTGATACCGAGCTGGTTGTGAGTCGCTCCCATCATAACTCCTTCTGATATAATGAATTATTATCCCAATAATAATTCACTCGACTCATCGACTATAGACGTACTAGGCCACTGCGACAAAACCCTCAGACTGTACAGGAGGATTGAATCCATCAGATTTATCTATCCATAGTTATCATGTATCTATAATCCCTCATCCAACTAATATCCTAGAAATTGTATATTGGACATGGTACTATCAGGTTACATACATAAGTCATCTGAGTCTCGCTCTAATCGGATTCTCCTAGAGAACTCCTTCTCTCTCAATCCGAAGGACCCTGACCAGAGATTTATTTGAGCAAACACATATGAGATATTCCTCTAGCGATATCGAGAGTGGATGATCCTTTGTTGACACTCAATTACCTTCGTATAGTTGACTACCAATTCCGATAACCAATTGTACCAGATCTGGAGCTTTCTAGACCTGTAAATCTAGAGTCAAAGAAAGGAGTACTCATACAAGACATCCTTGGTGTCTCTAGTCTAAGGTCCAGCTACACAATTGGGACTATGAAATCACAGTTTGACATTAGGTATCATTAACCATACAATGTTTCATAAGCAAATCAATCAGTGAACTCATTCTCCAATGAGCACATATACTATACCCTTAGTGTCTCCACACAAGTGACTATAAGACCAGTCGCCTCCATTATATGAATGGGTATACAATAGACCGGTCTGTTTGGTTATCTCGATGTCCCTCTGAGTAACTTATGACCGAGATTTTTTAGGATCTGTGTTTAATGGCGAGTCGGTCTCATTATCGTGATCTCATCACGATTTGATTCTCATTGCATAGAACCAAGGACATCACAATATATATTTATGCAATAGATAATATAATGTGCAGGGCACCTGTAACCAGCACACCCTAGGTCACTCACCACATCGACCTTGTTTCCTTCCAACCCCCGCAGTCGCAGCCAACCTTATCGCTCCTGACGCCGACACTGTTGCCTTCCAGCTCTTAGCCACTCACGATCCCACGACGCTCTCACCCCATGCAGCGATACAAACAGGGTAACTTCCAGCCATCGCTAGGTCGGCAAGGTCTTATGCTTCCCCATAGCCATTGGGCTATCTTCTTTGTCATTGTGCTCTCTCCCCCCCCCCCCCCCTCCCCTGCTCCCAATCGTGCCACCGTCGTTGTCTCTCAACCTCGAGCATCAACTTACCTCCTTGCGATGACCAAAACAAGGCAACTCATCGATTGCCATTGTTCCCAACTGCGCCATCGTTGCTTCCTCTTCTCCACCGACATCGATACCCTCATCGCAATGGATCTGCTGGAGGCCATCATGCATTATCCCATGGTGTTGAACAAGGATCCCTCCTGCCATACAACAAAAGTGGATAACAACTTCCTAGATTGTTCATCCTGATCAAATTCAACCTAGGAAGCGCAACCCCTTTGGGGACGCGCATCTGGGTTCCTCAAATCATCTCCTTATAATGTCTATATCATCTATATCTGACGCTATGGTTATTGTTTCTACAAGGAATAATAGTTCTTCGCAACATACAAGACTGATTTTCATCAATGCTGCAACTCTAATACCTTTTAAATTATCTAAAGGTGATAACTATACATGTTGACAAGCACAATTTTCTAATCTTTTATTTGGATATGACCTAATAGGCTATGTCAATAGCTCTCTCAATTACCCACCAAAAAAGGATTAAATACTAGGGGAACCCGATCTTGTACCAAATCCTGCTCACAAACTATGGTTACATCAAGATCATCTTATCCTTCAAGCAATTTAAGCTTCAGTCATTGGATTCATCGTCCCACTGATATCTTCATGCAATACCACACTAGAAGCGTGGTCTAAGTTGCAAACCACACTAGCCAATCACTCCAGTACTTGCATGCTCAGTCTCCTCTCTACTTTGATGAAAATAAAATAAGAGGAAAGTCCTATCGCTGACTATCTGCAAAAATATAAAAATTGTTGTTGATGATTGGCTTTGATAAGTCATTCCCTTACTAATGAAGAAGTCATAATCCATACTCTCAATGGACTCGGAGATGAATACAAAGAATTGATAGTAATAATTCGGGCATGCGACTCAACAATGTCATTCGAAGAACTCTATGATAAACTAACTGACTATGAGATATATTTGAAACGTGAGGACAAAATGCCAGGATCGACCATCACAACTTAAGTTAGTCAAAAATCCAAAAGAATGAGCCACCAAAACATCAAGAATACAAACAAATGATCAACCAAAATGCCTCTTGGACATATAGGTAAACACAAACATATCCTTATTATCTTTTCAATCAAAACTTCAAAGCTATCAGGGTGGCAACCTCAGTACCCATCAACAGCCTCAGCGTCCTGACCATCCAAACCAACAACGAGTCATTTGTAAGTTATATGATAAAGTCGGACACTCCATAAAAGTCTGTCGATCTCAACCCATCCTTCCTGCTACATCCAATTAGATTCAAGCGAATACCATGACTACTTCTATTGCTCGTTCAACCAATTAAATTATGGATTCTGGCGCTTCTCACCATATCACCTATGATCTTTAGAAATTATCTATCCACAATTACTATGGTGGGAATGACGACATTATCATTGGTGACGGTAATAGAATTCTCATTACTCATATTGGTTCCACAATACTTAATTCACACACTACCACTTTTACACTCGATGATATTCTGTGTGCACCTCACATTAAAGAAAAAAATCTCATTATTATTTTTCAATTCTGTAAGGAAAATAACACCTCAATTGAATTCTTTCCTGACTCTTTTTTGATAAAAAATTTGAGCACGGGGGCATCCTTGGTCCAAGGCCCGAATAAAGACAACATTTTATAAGTGGCCATCAACTTTCCAAATCACTCAGTCCACTGTTCACTCTTCAATTGCAGCTTCAATTGATACATGGCATTACCGTCTTGGTCATCTTTTATCCGTTATCCAATAAAAATTACTTTTTCATCAGTCTCTTCCGATTATGAAAACCAGTAACATTATAACTCATTGTGATGCTTGTCTTAGCAATAAAAGTCATATACTACCATTTGGAATATCCTCCATATCCTGTTCTATGCCATTTGAAATAATTTATATACTACCATTTGGAATATCCTCCATATCCCGTTCTATGTTATTTGAAATAATTTATATAGATGTTTGGGGCCCGGCACCGACTATTTCTTTTGTCATTTTCGTAGATTATTTTACTAAATCTACATGGTTATACCCTCTCAAACATAAATATAAAGTTTTTACAATCTTTACTCATTTTTAAAAATTAGTTGAGAACTTATTTCCGTCTCTCAACTCGTGGTACATAACACCTCAAATCACCACCATATACCCATCAACTAGTTGGCCTGCCGAACGAAACCATCGACATATCGTTGAAACTAGTCTTGTCCTTTTACACCAAGCCTCCACACCACCAACCTTTTGGTCAATAGCCTTTCAAGCTACTATCTACCTTATTAACCGTATGCTCATTACAGTCCTCCAATTTAAGTCACAATTTGAAAAACTATTTCGTCAACTTTCTAATCTTCAAAAACTCAAAGTATTTAACTATCTATGCTATTCATGGTTATGGCTCTATGTCTCCTATAAGTTAATACTAAGATATAAGCTTTGCATCTGCATATGATATTCACTTGAACATAATGCTTTCTGATGCTATGATCCTCAAACTCAAAAGTCTTTATATCACATCATGTCATTTTGTAGAATCTATCTTTTTCTTCTAAAAAATGGGTCCTTAGTCATGAGAGCCACTCCAACAAACATACAACATTGGAGCATTCCTTTCACCCTATTAGATGACCCTCTCACCACACCATCTAGTCCTTTCTATTAGGAGACACACTTTATTGTTCCTCCAGTTCAATAGCTCTTTATTCCCTCCATTACTGCTTCATAAATTCATCCCATTGATGAAACACTATTCTCAGAAACACAACCACTACCATTACCTTCTCTTGGACCTAGTGACTCTATAGTATTAATGTCTCTCCACCAATACAATCTAACAATCCCGTCGCACCTGGCCATCCCATAACCACACATTCCAAAAGTAGTATTTTTAAACCATGCCAATCCAGTGCTCCCTCCACTCACGCATAAAGCACATTGCCATAGATTTTCATTTCGCCAAAGATCAAGTTATCAGACATCAACTACAAGTTTCTCACATACATATCACCGATCAACTAGCAAATTCTCTCACAAAGCCGCTCGTCCGTAAAATGTTTTCTTTACATCGAGCATGATAGAATATAAGGATAGAAGATATGATCTCCAACCACCTAAAGATTTAGATGATAATTATATACAGAGAAAATCACATCCTCTGACCTGCATAAATAGAGGTATAACTTATGTTACTGAAACATTCACTTTAATGTATCTATCATATATGCGATTCTAGATTCGGATCGACTTCCAATGTCATTATCATCATGTCACATATGTGTAGGAAACGATCTTCACTTGTTTGCTGCTGCATATGATTTGTATCGAGTTCCACTCCATACGTGCACGTCACCTACTTCAATCCAGAAAAAAACTGTGTTGGAAGCACAACGCAGCATATCCTTCTTCCAGTCGAGATAATGGAATTCAAGGAGACTCGAAGAGTGTGATGCCGATGCAAATAAGTCGTGAATCATGATTGCTTCTTGCTCGAAACTTACATTGGAGTAACCAGCAGAGGTGAACCCTCTTGATTCCACCACCATGAGGACGGTATCTCTTCAGTGTTGTAGAAGACTCTTAAGAGGAGGAGATTGGGGTCGTTGGAATAGTCGCTACGTGATCTGTCACCACCCATCCAGTCTTCCTGCAAATGAGAGAGATGGGAAGCATAAGCGGTCAGTGATCTCATGACAGCAGTACTCTATTTATCCAACAAATATAGATGATAAGTCTATTATGTTCGGGAACTCGACACTTGGAACCAGTTAAAGGGATATTTAACTTACTCTCAAATATTTTTACTGATGTATGAGTTAAAGGAAGTATGCAGACACTACTAACCTTACTCAGGGCTCTCCAGACTAGACTCACTTTCTTAAACATTTTTACTGATTTAAATATCAAAAAATTAGTCAGACACGCTTTCGATACAGTTTTTATAGGATCCTTATCAGAAAGGGGTATATTATAAAATTGAAGAGACACAAAAGTAACAACATTCGAAAATTTGGACGCTTTATTTAAACGGGGCATCTGACCTATATAGGAGATGTGACAACATTCGAAAAGCGACATCAACGGGCCAACCTTACGACATCATGTTGACAATAAAAAATGACACTAATAAAAAAAAATATGGACGAAGACAATCCTAAATGCTATAATACTTACCGCAACAGAAAAAGAAAAAAGAAAAATACAGCAGTAGCTTCATCTTACTTACGAAAAGGTGGAAGAAAGAACGTGGTGTTCATAAGGTAAATCCCATGTGGTATACTTGTTTTATCTATCAGATGGACTAAAAGCACAATGAGACAGACGGCTATTGTTCAAACTTTACAAGGCAGTAATAGTCTTTATGTTAGAACTCCAATATCCAGTAACTTCACACAGCATTTCAACTAAGAACTTTCTGCCATGAACACATACACACAAAAAACACACACAAGGGGGTGGTAAACTCTACATTCATGTCACAGTTCTAAATCGACTGGAAATGAGAGTCTTGAAATCAAAACAAATACTTAAAGAAAGCCAAGGCAACACACACCAAAGAGATTTCTCTGCCAAGGACCTGTATGGAAGAGAGAAGAAACCGGACCCCTCGAGCAAACGAAATCCCACAAGCTTTGTAGCAAAAGATAGTAGAGAGATCCCTGAGTGTGTGTGTGTGTGTGTGTGAGAGAGAGAGAGAGAGAGAGAGTTGTAATCGCTGGAAAGAGGATGATAGGTCAGATGAGGGTATTTATAGGCAGCAGGTGTTTGCTTGTGAATGATTTCTTAACATTTTGACATCAATATTAAGAAAGCTTAAACAAATGCCATAAATATCAATTTTTACATTAAAGTTAACTATATTATGTCTCTGGTGGATGTCTGAAGTTTGGCTATGGTGATCCTCACTAACATTTAGTTTATGGCATATGCTCTCATGAATACCTTTGCAAATTGATTCACTGACACAATTGCAGTAAAATATAATAAACAAATAATGTTTTTAGGAAAATATTGTGTTCTTGATTCTTATATAAGTTATTGGGTTGCTTTTAATTGAAGCAATCATCCTTGTGTGAAGAAAAGAACGATGTCATCTTTTTATTATTATTATTTTTTTAATTTTTTTATTATATATATACATACATAATATTTTTTATTATATACATACATATATAACTGCTCGATACGCTGGTACCATACAAAATTACTAACCTTAAAAGCAATAACTCATCAGTAGACAAACCCTAAGAGCTGTGTAATGACAACAATGTGCATCTTAGCTGTTTAAAATAGGCATAAAAAACCTTGCTTGCTAGCATCGCACATCATATATGTATGAGTTGGATGATTGGAGACTGGTTACAAATAGTAACTTGATCTTTGCTTACAAATAAGAGACCAATCACCAGCATTAATAAGCAGAGCAACAAGCAAGTTCATCAATATAATAAGTACATACAGGATTCATTCTTATCCTGATTTTGGCTAAAGCCTGTATGAGGAATATTATAATCTAGAACCTGTTTTGTATTACCTTTTATTGGTACTGTACAGAGACAAATATTTTTCTAAAGATATTTTAACCATTCTGTATCATATCACAAGATAGAATAGGCATGTGAAATAACATGAAAAATAAAGAATCAGGTTTACAGCCCACTGTCAGAGTTCATTAAGCCCTATCAGACACCACATAAATGGTACTCACTTGGTAATCAGAACTGAAACAATGACAGTTGTCCAAACAGAATCTACAAGAAGGAAAGAATCTATATTACTGCGGGTAAATAGTTATGCAGGAACCTATGACATCATCTCTTTCTTCTGTCACACTCTGAATGGTTTATGTGGAGGACCAATTACCAGGCACAAACTGATCATTCAAGGCCAGCTAGGTTATGATTTGGTATACTAGAGCTGCTTACTGATGGCAATGAATGAGGGAAAGGTCTCTCCTTCCTCTTCTCATATTCTCTCTTGAACTCCTCCAAGCGTTTTGACACCTAAAAAAACACAGAAACCATTATGGAAATCATTCCAAAAATATTAGCATTCCTAATGGAAGCACTATTCAACAATTTTACAATGAATAAATGCTTGAGTGGAAATAGTTTTCATTCTACTAGGTTGCCGAAGATTTCAATTGAGATTGCACTGTAATACTTATAAAGTCTGTTACTTTCAAATGAGAATAACATATCACCTTCTTTAAGGAAAAAACACCTCCTCCATGAAATAGGATGCAAATGTTTCTAGCTGAGTTTTAACCGTGAAAGCATGAGCATCTAATTTTAGAATCCATAAGGTTAAATCCATCATATTACAAGCATAGAAAGAACAGACATAAAAGAATAAATACAACAGCAGGAGAATAAAGCCAATCATCACCTTGATTGAGAAGGCAAGTGGCAATAGTTTATCTGGATTCATCGCTTCTGCAGGAAAATTTTTCAGGGCATGCAGTAGTTTCTCGAAGGGTAATTTTATCTAAAATTGTAAATTGGTATCAATAACTTCAAAGTTCTAAAGCATATACCACTGAGATAAAATTTACCACATTTCTTACCAAGTCATCGTGGCAGAATCTTAGCAAGGCCAAGCCAACTTGGAAAACAACTTTTACACCCTGTTCAAAAATAAATTTTACAACCATAGATGATAAAAAAAATTGACTTAGATGCACTGAGTGCAAGTTTACATATAATGTGATGTTAATTTATAAGAAAAAAAAAGACTACTTAGAAGGCTATTCTGGTGGGTCAATAAATAAGACCTATTGTTTGTTAAAATTATCCATAGTAAGTGTAGAAATATTTCAAAGTTTTCAATTAAAATAATGAATTTTGGACAACCTCGAGCACAAAAAATATACATACTAGATATATATGAAGAGAATCGATAACAAATGAATACGAACTCATAATATATTTTATCCAAAAGCTATTACTGGAAATACCATCAGGATGCTTCACTTGTAGGAAGAATCCAGACACTAAGAAAACATACCATCTCTTAGATGCATAGACATCCAAACTATCTTTGTGATCATTAATTTAGTACATAAGACACCCAAACAATTGCAAATCATTAGACCAAAATTCTATAAATATGATCTAAACAAAGGAAAGAAAAAGATTACTACCTCATAGAGAAAAACATCCCAGATACGAAGTGCAAGTGGAAATGGGAATGAATACGAAAAAACTGTTATGAACCATTGACTAGCATACATGCTGGGATTAACCATCTCTTGAGTAAAATGTTCTCCCAACATTGGTAAATATTCTTTCACCAATTGCTCAAATTGACATAGGTATTCTTGAACAAGTGGCAAGCCTGCCTGCTCAACAAGCAAAAGTTAAAAATATAAGTAAGCATCGATTTAACTAAGAATGCCATAATATATGCTTCTACGTTCTAACTAAAACAGAAGAGCTCCATTCAACATCTTATTGTAACAAAATCATATCAGAACTACTTCAAAAATTCCCCACAGAATAATTATATGCATCCATCACCATAACACCAAAACTCAAGTACATACTTTGCATTCTTATTTATGGCATACCAATATAATTTCTATACAACTCAATATTATTTGAATCCACAGAAGCAAAAGGATTGAACATTCAATATCTGAGGAAGAATTTGTTACTCAGCTTTTGTAAAAGCATAGCAAATAGAATACCGTACCAAGAACAACAATAAAAAGAGAAAGGGTCATATGTGTCCAAGATTTGTAAAAGTGACATAACAGTTTTCCACTTTTTAACTGGATATGATAACATTTTCTTTACATTGAAACCAAAGAAACATCTCTCGTTCAAAAACCAGACATTAAGTTGACAACTCAAAGAAATGCTTATATTAATTGAACACAGCTAATGCGAACTTATACAGCTCATAAATACTATAATAAGCAAAAATTCAGCTAATAAGACTTCTTGGTGTATTACCTGTCATGTATATTTGGCTCCCTGTATCCTCCCAACCACACTTTTAAGCAAGGATTGCAATTTCGAACCAGGATATATACCAATTGGTACGGTGTACTGACACATGGAATATCAATTTCTACTGAAGAGGGAGAAGAATGAGAAAATGAAGGAAGAAGAGGAGGAAGGAGGAAGAGGAAGAAAGAAGAGGAGGAAGTGAGGAAAAGAATGAAGGAGGAGGAAAGGAAGTAGAGGGAGTAGTGGAGAAAGAGGAAGGAAGAAGAGGAGGACAAGGAAGAGGAAGGAAGAAAAGGAAGCAATGTAGGAAGTTGCCCGAGGTTGACGATGCACGCGAGGTAGGTGGAGAGATGATAATACTGACAACATCACCTCTATACTATGGAGAAGGAATAAAATGAACAATAATATGGAGAAGGAGGCTTGGGTTCAGGAAAACATCCAGACAACATCACAACAACTCTTGAAGACCAGGAGTAAAATGAACAATAATACTGATGCAATCCATGCCCTTTTTGACCAAAACATTCTAAGGCTCAAAAACTGGAGAGATGATATATAGATTATAAAGGGTAATGCTACTGTAGTGACAATTCATCACCTCTATACTACTATGACTTCCACACATGTAAAATAAGAAAGCATAGAGTCAGAAAGAACTTCATATAACATGGCTAGACAAATGAGTACTTAGACTAAATGCAGTTACCTGGTACAAGCCTTCCATTGGTGCATGAATGGCTCCCTTTAACAAAGCAACTAACAGCCAGAAGGCATCCTCTTCACTCATATAAAGTAGTAACAAACCTGCTAAAAAACCCATTCCCTGCAGTGGAAAAGGTTGCATCAAATGATATCCTAAGAATAACAAAATCTTAATTGATTGATTTCTGAATTGTTAGACGGTTGACAACTAAACCTGAACATATCCAACATCCCTGTCAAATACAGAGTAAGCCTTTAAAACATTGTACAGGGATCTTTGCCCTAGTCCATGTCTCTGTTGATAGAAAACATGTGTTGGAAAAGTACGAGATATGTCTCGAATTATTTCCAATTCTGATGCTGATGTCTCATAAATCACCAGTTGCTGCAGCAAAAAAATTTAGCAGTTTAAGCTTTCTTTTAATCAGCTAAAGATGAAAACACAGTGCATATTTTGGTAAAGAAACTTGCAAAAACTGCAAATGACAATTAAGAAACTTTGATAATTTTTCAAATAAATTTGATTTTAAAAGTGGGTAAATGCTGTTGATGCTGCAGCACACCTTGTCATATAAAAGCATAGATAAATTTCAATTATTACTGTAAAATGAAATAACATTTCTACTTATGTATTAGGTACTAAACATTATTGGATGCTTCTGAATCATATAGATCCAGATCACAGCAGTCCAACAAGAAATGTCACTGCAGGTGAAATAGGGCATACCTTTTACGGAGCATGAAAAAGAAAGTACCTCATAAACCCCTGGATTCATTAGCAGGAGGTCTCGACTTCCAGAAATCAACTGCCAAACAAGTCCTCTTAAACAGTCAGGGATGCCTTTTCTAATACGTCTCTTAACTACATGAGGTTTTCTTCTAACATAGTGCTTCCAGTCACTCCCACCAACACCTATCATTCCCCTCCATTTTCTTATCCTCTTTTGTTCCCTGTCAAAAAAAAATCAATAACCATGGATTAGTAGTAAGAAGATGCACATGTAAGTACAAACATGTTTTTTTTTTTGAAAAATACACCTTGAAACGTCCTAACGGATACAAGTTTGTAAAGAACTTTAGCAAAAAGAAAAAAGCAGCCGTAGGGATAAATAACACCAACCTTTCATAAATTGAACAGAGAAAGGAAAACTTAAAGTCTTCATATCTAGTAGAATGTGTCACAATACCGTTTATGTCGTGTCCATTAGGTTGAAATCCTTTGAGGAAGAAATGCAATATGAGATAGGGGAGAATTTATCAAAAGATAATATTTCTTCACATATTGCAACATGTGAAGATTGCATATGTACACCTACATTATTTCATAAATTCATATTTGAAAATACGAACAGATTGCATAAGTGCACTAACATTATTTCATGTATTTACAACATGTGTAAAATAACTCTGATCCAGCAATATAACAAATGTGGAGTATTTTGTAGCAGTTCACTAAAATGAAGACTAACTGACCTGTCAGATATATATAACTAGTAGCCACTAATATGAAATAAAGTTCCTCATATGATCTACATTTAACCCTTCTGTAATTCTTGACCCATATAGAATGGTATTGCAAATGATAATATTTACTGACTGCCCTGTTTTATGTCACCACTGGTACTAAAATTGGATAATCTTTACTAAGGAGAAACATGCATAAGTGGGAGAAATAAAAAATCCAATGTTGTCAAACATGCCTGTCATTGGGATGGTCATCCACGGGCCTGTTTTTAGATAAGGCCTCTATCGAGTTGCTCTGTTCTTGTTTTGTAAATCCAGAACCATCAACTGTTCTTGAAAGCAGATACGATCCTGGATCCACCTCAGCAGTTGTGGATTTCATTTCCCCTTTATTAGCCAGTAAACCACCCCTTGCAAGACAAGTACTACAAATAATTCATACTTCTCCACATGGTCCTGCACCTTGTTAGTTTTAGGGAAAAGGAAAGAAAAATCACAAACTGGTCATCAAGAAATACTTCAGGGCATTCAACTTACAAACTTAGCAGAGGCAAATACCAATGAGAAAGCCAAACTCAAGGTTGTTTGCATGTCATATGATTCCAAGAAAACTGTTTGTATATTTGATCTTGGTGAAGTTATAAAAAAGTAAAAATGAGATACAAATGCTACATTTCTACAAAATCAAAATTTTGATGCATCTGATGGCGTGTTGAGACTTAAATTATGGTTTCATGCACACAGCGAGTCAAGCTTATCAAATTTACACAAGCATCTCCCCGTAAGTTATACTGCAACAATCATGAGTACTCTATCTTGGACAAATTTAAAAAAAAAAATCCAATCCCCACACAACCAAATTCCAGAATAGGCGGGGATAACTTATCACCGTGGACGTCTGCACCGTGCTCAAAAACTCTCACTCCCAAAACATCTACACGATCTTAATAAACTGATCGCAATCAATAACGCCAACCTATTGAATGGAGAAAAGGCCAACACCTGAAAAACAAAGGGGAAAATAAAGAACAATTTTCGAGAGAGAAATCGAAGTTATATCCAAATTAACTAAATCCAAGAATACAGAGTAAAAACGCTCGAATTTAGCAAAAGATCGAATCCTTTCGGTGCTTTCAGCAAAGCCGATGAAAACCTAACATTCATTGCCGGATCTAATCGAGAAAAACAAGTGCTAACAACAATTCACAAGAGAAGAAGACCTCAAGGCTGAAGTATCTTCAAGGATCAAACTCGAATCGCACGATTAGAATTTGGAACGAGAGAGAGAGAGAGAGAGAAGGAGAGAGAGCGAGATGCTTGTGAGATCCGCCGATGTTTAGTTTAATTATAATTATATATTCCTCCTTTAAGCTTTGTGCGTGAGGGACCGAAGTCAGGGATTGGCTGAATTTGCGGGCCCAAGCTTGATGGCCAACAACGGATCGGATTCTTAATAATTTCATCCGAGTCCGACATCAATGCTATTAACTACCGCAGTTTACTTACTTTTTACTTAAGGGTATCGGATCTACTATGTGGATCAAATAGATACGGGTATTGGAAAAAGCTGATCCACTATGACTGTCACGTGGCTTAGTGAATCGGATGTGACATGGTCTTCGTGTTCCCTGTCTGGTCTCAGCCAGGTGAACCGCGCCCGTTATCCATAACGCTCCCCCAATCCCACGCCCGGCCTCTTAATTCTTCGTGGAATAAAAACGAGGATAAAGAGAAATGCAAATGAGAAGAATGAGGGCATAAAACCCTCGGGAGCAAACGCAGGTGCATGTCTGACTCCTTCCTAAAGCCCTTTCTTGAATTCCTTTAGCATTTTTTGTAGGCATGTATGAACTTTTTTCTGTTCACAGGTTTCGACTTTGAAGGGCTCTTTTTGATCGAAAAATAAAAAAAATCGATTTGTTTGCTTGATGATTTCTCGGCCTTCAAATTGAGGCGAAAACCTCCTGATTCTTGAGCAGAAGTGCCAATATGAGCCCGTTCTCCTTGGTTTCAACTCATGGGGTATTTAGCCCTTGCCATTCTTCTTCAAATTGGCCTAGATTGTTCTCTCATAGAAGGAGATTGAGCCTGCAAGTAGGAAAAATCTTGTCTTTGGAAGAAAGACATTGGGATCTTACTTCGTCTTTCTCTCTTTGTTGTCGCAACTCCGGATGTCTTTCTTTATGGGGTTCTTCGCGGAGATTTCGATTATTGACTAAATGTAATAGGATTGTATTTGCGAAGATTGATAGGAGCAGCAACGAGAAGCATACCCATTTTGGGATTCGAGGGAAGCCCAGGTCGAGAAGGCGATTCTCCCTGAGATTGCGCCCCAGGCTGCGGTTGCTCTCTTATAGATTGAGGAGATTGTCGGTTCAACGATTGATGGAAAATGCTAGAACAGTGTTGCTCAGAAACTCGAAGAAGCTTATGCTATCTGCTTGGTTTTCTGTTGCCCTAGGGGTGTGTTTCTTGTTCTTGAAGTGCACAGCTAGACCTGCATCGGTGGATGTTCCATATTCAGATTTTGTATCGGCCCTAAAGAGTGGAAGCGTGTCAACTGTTCAATTCGAAGAGGATTCCCGCTATATTTACTTTAATAAGATAAATATAGAGGATTCCCGTATCGGCCCTAAAGAAGATAATGAGAGTTTGAAGTCAGTAGAAGAATCATCACTTACAGCTGATGTCTCAGATGTTAGTGCACCGAAATCATCTGAAAGCATAACAAATGAAAGGGAGAGAGGTGGTAAATCTATCTCAAAGTGGCAATACTCTACAAGAAAGGTTGAGCATGATGAGAGCTTTCTTCTTGGTTTGATGAGAGAGAGAGGGACCACATACAGTTCTGCTCCTCAATCTGCAGTAAAGTTATTGAGAAGTCTTGTTATCACATTGATTACTTTGTGGATCCCAATAGCCCCAATGTTGTGGTTGCTTTATCACCAATTCTATGCTAGCAATGGCCCTGCAAAGAAGCGGCGCCCTAGTAAGCTGTCTGTCAGTTTTGATGATGTGGAGGGAGTTGATGCTGCCAAGCTAGAATTGATGGAGGTAAGCTTTTGCTCTTTTTCCCTATCTCTCATTTTACTTTTTCCCTACTTTTCAGTATCGACTCAATTTTATAAATGGTACTCATTAGGAATATGATCATTATAGATGCACATTACCTGATTGCTAATAGTATGTGGATAAGAAGGACCAAACAATTAAGTTTATGTTATCTTATCTTTGTCTTCAGTATCTGAACACAATGTTATCTTTTGAACTTATGATTTCTTTTCCTTAATTAATGAAAACAATATATGTCATCACACTTCTCTACCTAAGAAAGACGGCCTAGTGCATCAGGCTCCCAACGAGTAATTTAGTTTGAGGGGATCAATCTACACAATTTAATCCCTCGTAGAGAGGTTGTTTTAATGACTTAAACCTTGATCACCTAGTTCATAAAGGAACAACCTTTCTAAAGTAGCAAGTATCACCCTTCTTTTGTCTATGGGTAAATAAGTGATTGAAACAGCCAAAACACATTAATAGATAATAAATAATGAATAATCATTGTTGATCCCGTCTATGCAGATTTTTAAGTCGACAGGTTGTTCATCTATATGACCAACTCCTAGTCATGCAAACTCTTTCAACATGATTAGTCTTTTGATCACTTGTCTCCTAGAGTCTCTTCTGCTATGTTTTGGTTGATGATCTGATCTTTAGCGATTCATGACATCTTCATCTGCACACAAACATCTTCATCTTACAGAATTTGAAACAATATATTATGTCAGAGATGGAACTGGAGGAATTTATGGGTTCAAATATATTGCTGTGAGATTATTGAAATTAATTAAATTATATTCTCTTCTGTTAGATATATTGGTATATAGGATCTGAGTAGTTAAGTTGTTCTTCCTTGTAAATCATGGACCTGTTCATAAAACACCCATTACACTCAAAGGCAAAATTGTTTTGCAGATATAAGAGGTTCTATCTGTATCTGTTTTTGTTGACAATGATAAGTTTGAATTCAGTGTTTGAATACCATGTGGTATATCTATAAGCACTTGATTCTAAGAAGAAATTTGCCTAAATTTCTTATTATGGAACTGTTATAAATCAGTTCTGTCTGCAGAAATTGGGTATGTTTAGTTTCATTTATGCAATTATTATCTATTGTTGGTTATTCTTTCGATTTGTGATATTTAGATTAAATGAACATAGAGTAGTTTTATTTGTGTAAGACCACATCTATGCTTACCTAGTTCCACCATTTTTTTTTCTGCTGTGATGGATCTCTAATCGAACAAAGCTGTTATCTTTAGATAGTATCTTGCTTACAAGGATCAATGAACTACAAAAAGTTAGGAGCAAAATTGCCCACAGGTGTGCTGCTTGTGGGACCTCCAGGGACTGGGAAGACTTTACTAGCTCGCTCAGTTGCTGGAGAGGCAGGAGTCCCCTTTTTCTCAGTGTCTGCTAGTGAATTTGTAGAACTGTTTGTTGGAAGAGGAGCTGCACGAGTAAGAGACCTTTTTAATGTGGCAAAAGAATGTGCACCGTCAATAGTATTCATTGATGAACTTGATGCAGTGGGAGGAAAGCGTGGAAGAAGTTTCAATGATGAGCGGGACCAAACACTTAATCAGGTATGCTTTGAATTCCATCTATTGGTCATTTATTAATTTGTTTTATATCAAATTCTCTAAATATGGCTTGGTTTATTATTTACAGTTGCTGACAGAAATGGATGGTTTTGAGTCGGAGACAAAAGTGATTGTTATTGCAGCAACAAATAGACCAGAAGCACTAGATCCTGCTCTCTGCAGGCCAGGACGTTTTTCAAGGAAAGTGCTTGTTGGCGAACCAGATTATGAAGGCCGTAAAAAAATTTTGGCTGTCCATCTGAGACAAGTACCAGTGGAGGAAGAAATCGAGTTAATCTGTGACCTTGTTGCATCTCTCACGGCAGGCCTTGTTGGTGCTGATCTCGCAAACATTGTCAATGAAGCTGCTCTGCTTGCTGCTCGAAGAGGTTTGTTGTGCTGTCCTTTTAAACCATTACTAGCATTGGTTTAGTCAATATATGATCATTAGCCAAAAAAATTATTGGTAAATTTATTAATGAGAAACTGATATATGTATTTTATACCTTATTATTCTTGTCCTGTTGATCAAAATTCATTTCTTGGTTGGGAGGAGCACTAGATAGGATATATTTGTCTTGTTATATTAATACTCTCAAGCCTTTCTATGTTAGCCCGCAATGTGCAAGTGCTTTCTTCATCTCTTTTGTTGACCCACCTGGACCCTGCATTTTCTTTAATACATGAATCTTACTGGTTTAGGTGCCCTTTATCATGAAGCACATTAAAATTTAATTATGTGGTACTATATTCTTGTAGGCTCTTCAACTTTTTTTTTTCTTGTAGATTTATTCTACTCTTGTTGATTTCTCTCGTCAAATTCTTGATGTGTTTTATCGTTGTAATCTAAAGTTTTGGAGAGAACAAACAAATTTCCCGTTCATCGTAGGTACTGCACGATTCTATTATTTCTAAGGCCGAATAATCAGATTTTATAGCATGCACTTGCAGATGCTGAGACAGTTACTAGAGATGACATGATGGAGGCAATAGAACGAGCAAAGTATGGGATTAAAGAAAGGCGACTGAATCTTAGTACAGTAGGCAAGAGTCTGGGTAAATTGTTTCCATGGATTCCTCCATCAACAGGAAAAGATGGTTTCCAAGGCCTTATGGGTTACCAAACTTTGAGCTAATGTTTATCACCATGAGGTATGCTTAATTTACATAATGATGTGAAATACTGTAAAATAGTTCTTTCAAGATTGTTAATACTTAGTTTAATGAAGACCAAAAAAGTGCAATAACTGTTTATGATCAGTTATCAAGCAGTAAATTAAGGAGAATAGTTGAAGACATTCCTCACGCCTTAGGTACGTGGGTTTTCATCTTTTCAATTATAATAAGAAGAAAAAAAAGAAAGCATACATTGTAACCATCATTTCTTTTGTGGTTGATAATATTAAATGAAGAAGATAGAATTATAATAGCTACTCTTCAAATTTCTAATCTGCTTGTGTTAAATTTCTAGACAACTGTAGCACTTCCAAAGGATGCAAACCTTTACATATAAAGATTGGATCGGATATGTGGTTTCGACATGTAACTTGTGACGATGCCAATGTTCTGTAAATGGCTTAAAACTAAAAAAACAATTTCATATAAAGATAAAGTTATATTTGCCTGTGCAACTATCAGATGAGCAAATACCATAACTTATCCTATTCTTAACCTGCTTGAATTTTGCTTGTGCAGGGACGGGAGGAGGGCCTCTCAAGATTGACTTTCTACACCTAAAAGGATTTCATGCCCCCGAGCAACATTAGATTGTGTAGCTTAATCAATCAGAAATCTCTACATTTACAATATGCATTTGAACATCCAACACCAAGTGGGATTTACAGATTTTAAGGAAAAAACATGATTTCCATTCCCATGTTCATCTGCACAAGGTGTCATCCAACTATATGTATTTCTAAACCCTTTTATGTATCTTGAATCATTCATTCCTATTATTAATTCTTATTAGACTTGATATTTAGCTTCGTTTAGTATTCTTTTATTTTATTTTATTTGTTCTTTGGGAGGCTGCTAATGAGGTCATGATGGCCCACTCATTTACTTGCTCTCTCAGCTCTCTGAATCTTTTATTTTTCTTCTGTTTGGTATATTTGATTCTTGTTGCGTCCTATAATAGAAACAATCATGTATTGAATTTTCAAAAAGAGGAGAGGCAGATTTTGTGGTTGAAAGGTCTTCGTTGACTGGCCAAAATAAGTAACTATTGCACAAAAGTTATGTTCTTAGCATGTACATGCCCTTGATGAAAAAGATGCATAAAGGACAGAAGGAGAGTATTTTCTTTGTGAAAATGGAAATCCCTCTTCCTTCTTTGTAGTTTCGTTTCAAATATCATGAAATCGATGGATTTAAGCCACCCGTATTCTCAAGTAACAGACAAGTCACCGAATGCTATAAAATGGAAGCCAACACAACATCGCATCACCCGTCGTAATGTTTGAAGAGGTCGGAAACATGATGTTTGTGTCCATAGGTTTCTCCTCAAATCAAATAAATAAAAAAAAAAAAAAAAATGTTAGTAGAAGAAGAAGATGTAAAGTTGACTTGCTTCATTGACATGCAACCTTGAAATCTTTAAACTTGAAGTGCAAGCAAGAAACGAGTAGGATGAAGCTTCGTCTAAGCTTCTTGGCAACTTCACTCGGGTCAATCCTCGCTGCCCTCTATAGAGTGCTGCGATCTTCTAAACCTGATGCCCACAAGAAGACATGCATGTACACGACAAAGGCACTCTCAAGATGGTCTCTCGATCAACCAACCAAAACCAGGTTCGAATTCTGGATATATCGTGCTCAAAGACGAGGAATCTGAACCTGAGTCCGCATGCTGTTTTGGGTGCCCCGAAGAGACTCCAATTCGAAATCTCCCATTCCCACAGGACCGAATCCTTACCAGCAAGAAACGAGTAGGATGAAGCTTCGTCTAAGCTTCTTGGCAACTTCACTCGGGTCAATCCTCGCTGCCCTCTATAGAGTGCTGCGATCTTCTAAACCTGATGCCCACAAGAAGACATGCATGTACACAACAAAGGCACTCTCAAGATGGTCTCTCGATCAACCAACCAAAACCAGGTTCGAATTCTGGATATATCGTGCTCAAAGACGAGGAATCTGAACCTGAGTCCGCATGCTGTTTTGGGTGCCCCGAAGAGACTCCAATTCGAAATCTCCCATTCCCACAGGACCGAATCCTTAGCATCAAAGGTGAGAACGGATCCAACAAGGCTGCCGTTTGCTTCATCCCGGCGGTAGGTCATCTCCATTATCATCCAATCGATACTACGTCCTCGTCGCCAAAGGAAGAAAGAGAGGGTGACATCCTAAATCCTCATCGCTAGACTTTTTCTTGCATGTTATTCTTGATGATGACGATGAATTGGATCCACAGGAAAGCATACACATGTTCAAAGGAAGACATCGCATGCTGCTCTTGCCAAGGTGGTGTAAAGGATGCAAAACCGAGAGCTTTCGATCACAGAAATGTATACCAAGTAATGGTGGAGATCAAGGATGATGGGAACGGGAAATTTACAGCGAAATCTGTTGCTCCTGATGGACATCCTCCATCATTACTAGGGAGGGAACACTGGAAGCTTTACGCCTCAAAGCCCAAGCATTATGCGTTACGTAAGGCTTGGGGACTCAACGCGGGTCTTCGTGCATGTCTGCCCGACCTCAACTTCCCGATATCTGCAGCAGATGGTCCGAAGATTACTGTCGGAAGATGGTACTGTCCGTTCATGTTTGTCAAGGAAGCATGTCGCTTGCAAGACCAAATGAAGCGTTCCATGTTCTATGAGATCTCACTGGAGCAGTTCTGGCAGCAGGTGTATGCTTGTGAGAACCACAGTGGCCATGATATGGTTGTGGAGGTGAATGCTCTTTTCGGGAGCCTACTGGTTATGATGGACGGCGGCAAAGGGGTGGTGCAGGACCGTACTGTGCGTGGCGACGATGGCATGGCATGGCATGGTTCAAGACTTTAGATTCGAGAGCTGAGGGGATTGGGTTGAGTTTGGCAGTGTGGGAAAGGATCAAATGGGAGCAGGGGAGAGGAGGGTGGATTGCTGATGAAGAGGAGAGGATTGTGAGGTTGGAGCGGTTCCAAGGGATGAATGGGTGGAAGAAGTTTGCGTGCTACGTGTTGGTGGAGAGGTTTGTCCTGAAGAGGATGGACGGGAGCTTGGTGTTGACCTTTGACTTCAGACACAGCATTAAATTGAGGTCTAGATGGGAGTAAAAGTCAACTTTTTAGAAAAAAGCTTCCCATAAAGCTTAGATAAGTAGTAATAAATAAATCATGTTCTCCTTTTTTCCTTGTGTTGTTAAAAGTAAACCAATACATGTTGAATTTTGATATGCCTGAAACATGAGAATAATGTAATGCTCACAAAAAAATTGACTAATGATTGACATGTACAAGAGGGTAGAAAAGGGATGAAATCTTGAGGATAAGTAGCCCTAATCTTAATTTAAAAGCAGATTAATAATTTCGATTTTTTAAACTCTGAAACCAACATCGAACTGACAAATTCCAATTCCAGTTTGAATCGATAATTTTTATTAATTGTATATAATATTTTTTAATAATTTAAATCTATAGAAAAATTAAAATTTGAAAAAAAAGGATATACAACTATAATGACAAAAAAAAAAATGATGTAAAAATGAGTAAAATTATAAAATTTTTAATCACTTCCAATGTCAAATGTTCTGATCATCCCTTCGATTATATATTGAATAGAAAGTTATTGTCTTCGCATATAATTTCTTGGTAATGATTGATGTATACTGAGTGATTAAATCATCACTTAACCCATCTAATCCTGTACGATGACCAAAAACACAAGCAACTAAATAAATCAATAAAAATTTTAAAAAATAATTTATCCATTTTGATTTCATAGTCATTAGTCATTTTTAATGATTATCATATTGATATTCATCAATAGTATTAATACAAACAACTAAAAATGGGTAGGTATAGGTAGCATTATAAAAACTTTTAAATTTTTTAATATTCTTTCATACACATTCCAATATTGTTGACATAAACTAACTTGCGTAATATTATCTACAATAAAAGTATATAATAGCTTTTTACATTCAAAAGATTCTTTCACTCATTAGAAATCCATCAGATAGAAAGATTCCCAGGAAATCTCTTACAACTTTTGCCATTTAATTTATAAAATCTTAGCCACTCTTTTATTTCTTGTGAATGACTTCATGAAATTACTTGTTTATTTGGAGAAAGAAAACTTTCAAGAGATTGTAAACCTTCTTTTACGTGTAAATTTAAAATATTACAAGCACACTTACAATATTAGATATAATTTTACTATAGATCATATAAATAATCATGCCTTATCTTTGGGTTTTATTAACACAAAACATCAACTAGTCAATAATTTTTCCTAAACCAATGAACGAGAAATAATTTGATTTTATTAAAAAAAATTAAACATATTAAACTTGAATAAATAATTTTTTTATATCATTTTAAGTACAAGTAAAAAACATAAGTGCCCGATGATAGCACTATTGGACTGACTATACTACCTTTAGTACAACACTCTGTCCCCACTAACGATAATTCTACTTAGACACTGAGAGTACTATCGCCAACAAATCAACCTAAGCCTTTTAAGTCTCGGGCTAACGTTAGAATTGCCCTAAACCTCTCTAAACACCTTAATAAAGCCCTCCTCCTCTCTAGAGCTAGCCTCTCCCTCCTTTAACCCTCTTCTTCCTCCCTTTAAACCTCATCCACAACCCTCTTTCACCTCCTTTCTCCTAAGTCTCCTTAAGTTTTCTTCTTCCTCTTTCTTTCATTAACAAAGCTGGTTAAGAAAGAAGGCTTAACTTGGTAAAAAAAAAAAATAGATTACAAGGGTAATCTTTAAATCTTCCTCTTATTATCAATTTATAATTTATTTTTGTTTTTATTTTTACAATAAATATTATAGTCCTCATGACACTCGAAAGATCTTCAAGGAATAAAAGAAAGAGGAGAATCACCCTATTTGATTCCTATGATATACTCTAAAATTTTTAAAGTTTTAATCTATGATTGTTCATTAAGAAAAATATGTTGACCTATAATATTTAGGAGAATTGAAAACTATCCAATGGTTCATTAACTTAAATATTCTTTTCATTCTTCAAATTAACGAACATTTCTATCCTAGGTTAATCAAAATATTTTATAATAATTTACATATAGATGAAAATGATAGGTTATCTACTCATGTTCATAGATGTCATAATTTATAACACTTTAGACATTACTTTAGAAAGGTAAGGTTATTCTTTTTAGGATAGTAGGACACAGGGGTCACTTATTACGAGACATTACCACTATGTTTAAAAATCTCAACTTATCTATTGTCCCTAAGAGATATGAATAGTTTTTATCATTTAACACAAAGTTATTACATTATATTTTAATTAGTATTTTGCTTTATAAATAGCATCATTTTGATGAAGTTAATATCCTAGAAATAGGTACCATGTTTTGGATTATGATAATACGTGATTATTGTTTTGGTTACCTCTTATGTCAAAACTTTTACATGCACACGACATAGTCATCTCACCAAATGAAAAAAAATCATAAAACTAGATATTAAAAATATCATTTATGGAAATCTATTAAGAAGATTAAGATATACTATAATTAATGGAATATAGACTAGGTTACCTAAGAGAACTGACCTTCCTTTACCAGAGTCTATCCCGGATATACCTATACATATTGGTAGTTATTCTCCTTCTATTAGTCCCTTTGAGGTAAGACTTCTAACATATCCAATATCTTTTTTATCTTCTTACTCTAAAGCAGCTTGATTGGATCGTTTTGAGATTTGTTGGAACATATTTTGATTGAGATATAGCATATTCATTAACATTTTGATATTTTTGATGCATACTTTCATACTTTATTTAGAACTTTTTATTACCATAACCTGTTTAGATTGTATATTTAACCTTTTTATGGATAACAAAGGGGAAAACAATAGTCTTCATCTTTTTGATGAAGTAATAACTATGCATACCTTTATCTTGATGTTGAATAGAACGAATTATAATATTTTAATTTATGAAGATGACCTTTAATATTTTTAATTAAAATTATATATTTGATTTTTGCAATGATCACTATTGAAAATTACTAAGATTTATCATCAAATCCTTTCAACTTAAATTCAAGGCTAGCAATAGAAGGTAATTATTTTGAATTCAAGTTTATCATACATTTAAGATGGCATATAATTAAGGGGAGTGTGACTAATATGCTTTTTAATAAGTGATAGAGGAAAATACTTCAATTTTAGAACAAATAAATAAAGGGCTAATTGTTGAGCAAGAGAGTCGTGCATTGTGCTAAAAAATTAGCATGTCAAAAATTAAATATCAAACCGGAGGATTAGTGGACATATCGAAAATAAGACTTTGTACTAAAGGTTTGGGCATCATACTAGAAGGACCAGATATTGCATCGAATAATTGACTATCGTAAGAAACTCGACATGTTGGTGGAATGAGCGATATACCAAAAGAAAGAGTGATGTGTTCGAAGTTTGGATAAAGTGTCAGAAGATTGGATGATATGCTAGATTTATGTACAACGTGTCTAAAAATTCATAAAAGTGTTGGATCTGTGGTTGATTTATCAGTCTTAATCAAGATTATTTTAGGTCAATTTAAGTTAGTATTAGGATAAAACAAGGCCCATTATCAAGAAAGTCATTGAGCTTAAAGCTAACTAAATTGAGCCCGTTAGAAGGCTAAACCAGTGGCCTAAACCAGGCTTCGATTGTGGTACCGTCAGGCCTAGGTGGTAGTATCGCTTTAGTTAGTTGACAAATATTATTTGTGTTTTGTTAGCTTTTTCAGTGGTGGTACTTATCACCTAACGTCAGCAGTAGTACCACTCATATATAATTTTTTTTGATAATTTAAATTTTTAGCTCCATTCTTGAAGCCTTTTGGGGCCTATAAATACCCCACTCAAGCTTGGTTGATAATATATTTATTCCTCAGCTAGTGAAGTATTGTAAGCTTTTATTTTGAGTATAGTTTGAGTCTTCTCCTCTTAAATTTAGTTAAAATTTTAAGTTATAGGAGGTGAGGGATCTTGTTGGGAAACATTAAAGCATTATATGTGCAGCAAAAACATAAAAGAAAAGGTTTCCCATATTTATCATGTCTTCGTGTGATGATTAGTGCGTGAAAATTCATAAAACCCAAAAAATTACGAATCATGTGAGATATGTTACGTAGGGAGATTATATGTCCCTGAAATTTCTAGATTCAATAGGAGATGATGAAGGAAGTCAAATATTCACCTCTCTAGTAGTATCCATACAGTGTATCGATACAGCGATGCTCCTCCAATCGTAGTGCAAAACTTATAGTCTTTATGCACCTTCTTCGTAGCTTTTGTGCACCACCTTGCAGCGAACATGGAGGAAGAACTCCTTTCTTCTTCACTATCCTCATGTAGTAGGGAGATGGATGGTCGACAGAGAAGAGAAGGGAGGGAGGAGAATAAGAGGGGGTAGCCAAAGATGCAGCTATCGTCTTTCTTGGCCGCCTCTACCTCTTATTTATAGACAGCCTCTTAAACCCTAATGGATCTTACCTTAGTAGGTACTAGATCTCTATCCAATTATCACATCTCTTAGATTATTGGATCTCTATCCAGTAATATCAAATTGCTTCTAATTAGGCCTCATGTAAGGAATCCATTAATGTAGGGTCTCATCTAATGAAATAGAGGCTTATTGGATAACTCATATACAATCTTCTACTTGTCGCAACATCGATCATATGAGTGTGATCCTCTAGGCTCAATACCAAGCTAGTTATGAGGAACTTCTTCTGACTTAGTGAATTGTTATCTCATAACAATTTACTTAACCTATCGATTGTGGACGTATTAGGCCACTACACCATAGTCCTCAGTCGGTATAGGGGATCTAATATATTGGACTTGACTATTCTCAGTTACCATGTACCTATAGTCTTTCATCCATCTAATATCCAAAGATCGTATATTGGGCACAGTACTATTAAGCCTCATACAAATCCATATGAATCTCGCTTTAATCAGATTCTCCTAGAGAACTTCTCTTTCAATTTGAACGACCCTAGCCAGGGATTTGCCTCCATCACATGGATGGTATACAATATACCAATCTGTTCGATTATCTCGATGTCCATCTCGAGAAACCTATAATCAAGATTATTTAGGGTCATATTTAAAGGTGAATTGGTCTCATTATCATGATCTCATCATGAACCAATTGTCATTGCATAGATATAAGGACATCACAATATATGCAATAGGCGATATAAAGTGAAAATATGTTAATAATAATAATAACAATGTAAAAAAATTATGCAACGTGACACACGCATCATCATTCTCATGATTGACTTGCAGGGTACTTATAACTAGCAATCTCCCACTTGACTTAAAACCAATCACCTGTGTTTGGTCCCATCAGACCCTTATGACGCTCAAAGATAATCTAAGACAACAGTTTTGTTACTAGGTCTACAATGTTATCTTTAGATGAAACTCTTTCCATTGCTACATCTTTATGGGCTATAATCTCTCTGATTGGGTGGAACCTCCTCATAATGTACTTGGACTTCTGATGAGACCTTTGCTTGAGCAATTGCCCCATTGTTATCATAGTATATGAGAATCGACTTATTGCTACTCAGTATGACTCCCAAATCCATGATGAACTTCTTCATCTAGACTCTCTCATTTACTACTTCTGCCACAGCAATATACTTTGCCTCTGTGGTCGAGTTAGCAGTAGTATATTGCTTGGAACTCTTCCAATTTGTTGCTCCTTCATTTAGGGTGAAGATAGACCCTGAGTTCGACTTGCTATTATTGATATCAGAGTGGAAACTTGAGCTTGTATAGCCCTTAACCTAGAGCTATCTCCTCCATATACTAAAAGATTCTTAGTCTTTCTCAAATACTTAATGATGCACTTTATTACTTTCCAATATTCCAAACTTAGATCTGCCTGATACCTGCTCATGATACTCAAAGCACGTGTTATATCAGGCTTGGTGCATAGCATAACATACATGATAGACCCTATACCAATATTTACCTTTTCTTCAGGAGTCTTTGGAGACATGCTCATAGAAAGTAATATTTCATGTATCATCGGTATTTAAAATTTTTCATGCCATACCTTTTGACAATAGAGTCTATGTATGTACTTGGATTGAGACAAGTCAAGCATCTCCTTGGATCTATTTCTATAGATCCGAATTTTCAAAATGTAGGATACTTCCCCGAAGTCCTTCAAGGAGAAGTGTGTGGATAGCTAGGTCGTAACCGTGGAGAGCATTCCTACATCATTTTCAATGATCAAGATGTCATCCATATATAGCACCAAGAAAGTAATAGCACTCCCACTTACCTTCCTGTATACACAAGGCTCATCTTCGTTATTAACGAAATCATAAGATCTGATCGCCTCATCAAATATTATGTTCTAACTTCGTAAAACTTGCTTCATTCCATAAATGGACCTGAGCAACCTGCACACCTTATCTGGACTCTCCTTGGATACAAATCTCTCAGGCTATATCATATACACCTCCTTCTTAAGGTTGCCATTGAGGAACGCGATTTTCACATCCATGTGCTAGATCTCATAGTCATACTATGCTGCAACAGCCAAAAGAATTCTAGTGGATTTCAGCATGGCTACGAGTAAGAAAGTTTTGTTATAGTCAACTCCTTACCTTTAATGATCCTTTAGCTACCAGCCTTACCTTATAGGTCTCTACATTTCTATCTACTCTTATCTTATTCTTGAAGATCCACTTGCAACTAATAGGTACAATACCCTCAGGTGCATCAACAAGGTTCCAAACCTTGTTGGAGTACATGAAATCCATTTCAGAATTCATAGCTTCTTGTCACTTCCCGGAGTCTATACTCATAATAGCTTCATCATAAGTCTGAGGATCAACATCCTAAGTGTCATCTCTACTGATACGTCTCACATATCTCTTAGGAGGTTGAGATACTCTATCAGACCTACGAAAAGTTGGAACTTGTGTGTTAGGTACCTAAATATACTGGACCTTTAGAATGGTGCTTGAGCTAGGTTCTCCAACCTCACTCAACTCTATCACACTCCCACTATTTCTACTATGAATGTGTTCCTTCTCAAGGAACACTGCCCTCTAGCAACAAAGAACTTTTGGTCCTTGATATGATAGAAATAGTACTCATATATGTTCTTAGGGTATTCTACAAACTTGCACTTCTCCAGCCTTGATTCTAATTTGTCGGGGTTATATCATCTCACATGGGCAGGGTATCCCCAAATCTTAACAACCTTAAGATCGAGCTTCTTCCCCTTTCATATCTCATATGGTGTAGACACTATCGACCTTGATGGAACTTTGTTCAGAAAATAAGCTGCAGTCTCTATGGTGTATCTAATACAATAATAGTTCCACTAGGCAGATGTAGGGTGATTTCACATGCGGCCACTGTAGCAACTCTTGCTCCATTGTCCATCTTGAGGTCCATCTCGCCTCTCACCAATCTCATAGGCCTTACAAAAAACTATAACAAATTACATATGTTTATCAGCACTCTTGGTATCCAATATCCATTTGTTATCATAGAAATCTGACAAATGGAGACTAATCATGAATATACTTAAAGCTTCCCCAAGCTTCTATTTGATCTTCTCTACAAGTTACTCTTTGTAGTTTCTCTTCCAGTGCCCGTCTTTGTCACAGTGAAAGCACTAGCCTTTATCCTTTGTCGAGTCTTTTTGGTAATATTTACCTTACCCGATTTGTCCTTGCTCTTACCCTTCTTAAGAGACTTATCAATCTTCCATTTCTTCTTGGTCTCACCAATGTAGAGAACTGGCTTATGTTTCTTGATGGTGCTCTCAACTTCCCTCAATATATTGAGGAGCTTAGAGAAAGTCACATCAAACTTATTCATATTAAAGTTCATAATGAACTGAGAAAAAAATCTGGTAGGGACTAAAGTTATCCTCTAGGACCATTCCTAGACTTGTGAGTTACTCAATCCACTTAATCATCCTTAGGATATGATTCTGAATTGATGTCCCCTTTGTCATCCTAGCTCGGAAGAAACTCTTGGATATCTTATATTTTTGAATTCTTTCATATTCCTCAAACAACTGACGAAGATAAAAAATAATGGAATTGACATCCATACTCTCATATTGCCTCTATAGCTCTGGGTCATAGAGGCCAATATATAGCACTTAGCCAAATTAGAATAGTCTATATACTTTACATAACGAGTGATCTCATCCTCGCTTGCCCCTTCCTCTAGCGAGGGCAAAATCGTGCCAAGGATATATGTAATTTTCTCTGCCATAAGAATAATTCTCAAGTTGCAAAGTTAATCTTTATAGTTTGGACTAGTGAGGCAGTTGGCATTAAGTATGCCACGTAGGGGGGTTTGCAAGTGACATGTTTATGACAAATAAGATGTAGCATAGATAAATAACATACATATTTTATAAAAAAGTAAATAATTAAGATACAAACTTCTATCTTAATCTACTCCCATTATATTTTTGATGAATCACGCGACACTCTCGGCATGTAAAATAAAAATTATCGATAGACTTCTAGTGCGGATAGAGATCCAATCGGGGTCTTAGTGTAACCTCGAGGGACTCGACCAATTACCATAAGCCCAAAAAGTTAGGCAACTCCTTGTGATTCCCGTCCTATTCGACCTACGAACCATCATGGTCTCGAGGAACTTGACCAACCATGATGTTCAATTAAGTCATCATCATTGTTACAAGATGAGTCTGATTTGATGATATGCCCTCGAGGGACTCAACCAAGCATATCATATCCTCAGATCACCGGTGACATCTCTATGTCGTAGGTAAGATCTCGAATCACGAAAATAGGTGAGCTTTAAGGGACTCAACCAACTCAACCTATGTCAGGTTCGATTTCTTCCTATAATGATAAGAAGCCAAGTGGGTCAGTCTAATTATCTCACTCTTACAGATTTAATATTATTGTAGAAGGTGTTTTATTTTGGTCTCCTAATATGTCATGTCATACACATACATATTTAATATATATCTATATTACATGCATATATATATATATATATATATATATATATATATATATATATATATATAAGTAATCACATATTGCATATGCATAATCATACCGGATGATCATGAACCATCACCTAATGTAATCAGGCCCGAGCCAGTGGGCCTAATCACTCACAATATGATCTATATGTGTACCGACGTATCTTCATACCCTGTGATCGTCCATCTTGTCGGCACCTTAGCGCATCTCTATGTTGTCATAGACAAAAATATAAAGAGGGTGCTCAATATAATGCTCATGTATGTCTGTATCTTTCGAGTTATGTTCATACTTTGTACAGTAAGTAGTGTAGCAGTAAGCTTGACACTTCTAGTTTGGTTAGCTTCCATGGCCAGCTTCAGCTTGTAAATGAGAGTTGTGTTATGTGGACACTTATGGGGACTTCGATCTATAATGGACTATAATCCTTTGTGTGTGACCGTTTAGAGTTTGTAAAGTTCATGGTTGTAATTTACATTGGCTATATAAAGTGTTTGATGAAATGATTGCTTGTGGATCCTGTGGAAAATATTTTCTCTTACTTGTTTTCTCTTTTGTAGGTCCTAAGAGACCATAGGAGGTTTAAGAGAGGCTAACTTTTGCCGATGGACATCCGATGATACCGCATGACTTAGGAAAAATCAGCTAAGTTTATGACATTTGGTATTAGAGTGGGATAAGCACACGTAGAAACACTTGCTATGAAAACATAGGAGACCTAGCGGTGATGCATGGAGGGCAGCCAATACGCACGACCGTTTAGGGCAAACAAACAGTGAGATATAGGGAAAGGAGTTGCTCAGAGAAGCGGGCATCCAAAATTCAGAAGAATGGTCAACCCTTTACACGAGAGGCACCACGAGGATAAGCAAGGTAGGAAGAATACGTAGCACATAAAGGTTAGGATAGTTGAATTTGAGCTACAGCTTGACGTTGGCAACCAAACTTGACGGTGCTCATGGCAAGTAGGGCGCTTGGTAAAAGATGAGACCATGCAAAGTGAGATGTATTGCACAACAACTAAAAGAGTTTTACAAAGCTCACCGAGGTAAGGGGAATTGCTAACTCGAATAATTCGGTACTCATGCAAGGGCTTGTATGTGGATGATGGAGTGTCCATTGCCATCCCAATGTGATCGAAACATGGCGCAATGGAGTATTGAAACTTTCTCTTTGGCATTGGAAGGATACGTCCGTAGGAGGCTGAAGCGTGTAACAAGTTCAACATGTTGCTAAGCCATGGAGGGTGCAGTGGGGGCTATATTGGCTAAGAGTAATAGTCTAACAATTATATTTATGGGGGCAGAACAATACATAGTCTGTTCAGCAAGGCGGAGTAGTCCAACGGGATGGTGGTCTCTGAATTTCCAGAGGAAAGTTGCTCTAACAGAATAAATATCCAAGAGGGATAAGTCCTAGTTCTCAAGAGGGAGAATCATGTGCAGCGGACTGGACATGTTGAGGAGGAGTATTTCAAGACAACAACTCCAAAAAGCTTAACAGACTGAGCGAGCGACATGGAGTCATTGTGTGATCTCGCATGAGGTAACGTATTGGTGGATGCATTGCAAGATCAAATGGGGGAGCGACCATGATAATATCAAATGAAGGCACACTTAGAGACGATGTAAAAATCGGACTCAAAAGAGGGCTGACTCATGGAATAGTGGGCGCGCGGGCTACCATCAACTCAATGCAAATTAAGAGGCAGAGTGACTTAGGTGGAACTTAGTGAAGTATCCAAGCCACATGAAGAGAGTCGACGTAGAAGATGGAATATGGAGCAGAGGCACAAAGCTTTCCTTGGATAGAGATCAAGGATATGAACTCTTGTAGAAGCCAGAGTGAGATCATATCGTTCCATGACTTCTTCATTTTGATGGGGTGGACTCATCCTACACGGTGCTAAAGATGAAAGGATCTTTAAGGCACATGCACCTTGTCTCAGAGATGCATTTGACGGTGGTACAAAGATGATTCAACTTGCGGAGGCGAAGTTGGGATCATAAGGCCTTAGCATGGGGTAAGAGGACACAGAGGCATGTACTCTTAACGAATATGCCACAGTGTTGTCATTCGAGTTATCATGAAGAATGCAGTGCGTAGCGGAGATTGTACTGGTGGGGGATAGAGGCCCAGGATCTAAACAATGATACACCAACTTCAGCAAATTCTATGAATTTTGAGAGCTACTAGGCGATAGACTGTCCTATAACGATGCTTCATCCGGGTGTGACCGGAGAATGGGTGGATGAAGGTTAATTGTCAAAGGAGCAAACAGGAATGGAGGTGGCGGAGGTCCTATGATGTGCTAGCAGAGCCCACACATGGAGAGATCATAGTTCAAGTTCATCCCACAGGAATCTGAATGCAATGGAAATGTCACTAGGAGACAACATGGTGTCACGAACGGTCATTCTGTGAACTGTTCGTCATTTTTATTGTGCTTGTACAAATGTTGGGCAACCTGTTTTGCCTTGGTTTTGGGTGATTTTGCCTAGAAATTGTAAGAAGAAACAGTCTGTCAGGCTGCAGAATGATTTTGGGCCATTTTTGCGTGCTGCGACGATCGAACTGAGCAGAGCAAAACGTCAACCATCTCAGCCCCTCGGAACCCCCCAGGTGGCCCAGGGCTAGATGGGGCTTCGGTATAGTAGTCGGGCGTGAGCACTCAAAGAAATTGAAGTGTTTTACGTCCGACGCCCTTGGGAACCGTCGTTTATGGACTTACGACCGTTCTTACAGCCCTCCAAAGTCCTATTTCTCTCTCTCTCTTTTTCTGTTGCACACAAGGTGTTCGACGAATTGCTTGTAAGAGCTGCCCTCTTAGCGAGACGTCGGGATTTGTCCATCGCTCGTTTTCCAAACTAATCAACTTCTCTTTTTGTAGGTCCTTCGGGACCCACACGAGGTTGCAATTAGGCTGACCCTTGTGGGCAAATACACTTCGACGTTTCATGGCTTAGGTAATCCCAGCTAAGTCTGAAATAGTGGGTAAAGATTGCTTCACGACTTAGGCAATTCCAACTAAGTCTACAAGTTTGTCGCAAGAGTGCCGCACGACTTAGGCAAATTCCGCTAAGTCCGTGACATTATGGTATCAGAGCAGGCAAGCAATTCGAACAAGCAAGTGAAGAGGATTTGCAATCTCGCCATGGCGAAGCATCATGGTGAATCGAGCAAGATGGGGCAAGCTGGACCGTTGCCCCAAGCGGCCGTAAGTGGGCTGCAAGTGCAAACTCGCTCGCAAACTACTGGAGCCGCTCAAGAGGAGCGCGACAGTGAACATAACGAGCGTGAAGTTGGGTACTCTCCGCGAGCGGAGGAAGCACAATCTGGTGCACCAACTGAAAAAAGGAGCCACAAGGAGAGACTTTCAATGGTGGAAACCCTCCTCGATGTTCTTGAAGCGAGCTTAGAGGAACTCTATCAAGGCCAAGGAAGGCTCCTTGGGGTAGAGAGCTCGCAAGAAGAAACTGAATCTCGGATCGACAGGGTTGAGTCCCTGGTCGATCGACTGACGGAGGATACTAAAGACTTCGTAAGACATCTACATGAAGTTGTGGCGGAACTCACGGTCAAAGTGACATTGCTCACTAGAACTCTTAATGCGGGAGGGAACAATACTCGCACTACACCACCACAAAGCTTCAGAGCACTAGAGCCGCATTGCTATGGGGGCACTAGAGATGCCAAAGAGCTCGAGAATTTCCTGTTTGACATGCAACAGTATTTTCGTGCTACAAGACCCGATTCGGAGGAAACCAAAGTTTTGATAGCAACCATGTATCCGAATGGAGACGCAAAACTTTGGTGATGAACCCGTTGGGAAGAGATCCAATAAGGCCGATGCTGAGTGGATACGTGGGAAGACTTGAAACGTGAGTTGAGAATGCAGTTTCTGCCCGAGAACACTGAGTTCATCGCAAGAAGGAAACTGAAACAACTCCGCCAAAGTACTTCCATCCGAGACTATGTGAAGCAAATTTCGGCACTGATGCTGGATATACAAGGCATGTCCAGAAAAGATAAACTATTCAGCTTCCTCAATGGCTTAAAGTCATGGGCACAACAGGAACTAAATCGGAGGAATGTCACCGACGTGGTCAGGGCAATTGTAGCTGCAGAAAGGCTGACTGATTTCGTTTCTTCTGAGGACTTGGGAAAGAAGAAACAACCTTCAAGAAATCGCCCAACAAAATACTCTCGTACAAAGGAGTCTGGGGGCGAATAGAAAAAAAAGAGCTTCCACAAAGGGCCAAGCTCGAAAGGCAAGGCCCCGAAATCTGGCGGATGCTTCTTGTGCGGAGGACCGCATATGGTGAGGGAGTGCCCGCAGAAGCAGGCACTTAATGCTTTAATGACATCAATACACCCCCACAAGTCAAACAAGGATAAAGCTGTCGCCCTTAGTCCGAGCAGTTCTGAATCCAACAGCGACGATGAGGAGTCGCAAAGACCCCGAATGGGAGCGATGCATTTGTTGAATGCATTACGGGGTCAAGTGGGGGAAAGGACAAAAACAAAGACGCAGAAGGTAGCAAGTAGCGAACTAATATACGTGGACATCAAACTTAATGGTCGAACAACCCTTGCAATGGTGGACACAGGAGCTACTCACAACTTTATTGTCGATCGTGAAGCAAAGCAACTTGGACTTGTCTTGGGAAAGAACCCAAGTCGTATGAAGGCTGTGAACTCAGAGGTCAAGTAGATCTCTGGACTAGCAAAGGGGGTCCCTATAAAGATTGGAACATGGAGCGGGTGCACAAACATGATGGCGGTACCTTTGGACGACTTTCAAGTGATTCTTGGAATGAAGTTCATGTATGTGGCGAAGTTAGTGCCGATGTCGTTCCTAAACTCTTTATGCCTAATGGGAGGCGACGACCCTTGTGTAGTTCCAGTCTCTCGAGGGAGGACCAAGGACCCTCAGCAAATATCGGCACTACAGTTGAAGAAAGGGGTGCGAAGAGGCGAATTAACTTTCGTGGCTGCGGTGAAGCTGGAGCCACTTGACGGGGAGGCCATTCATGAACCAGCTGCGGTGGCGAACGTTCTGAAGGAGTTCTCAGACGTCATGCCACCTGAATTGCCGAAGACTCTACCACCACACAAAGGCGTGGATCATAATATTGAGTTGGAGCCGGGAGTTAAGCCTCCAGCGAGACCACCATACCGCATGGCCCCTCCAGAATTGGCAGAACCGAGGAAGCAGTTAGATGAACTACTAAGCGTTGGTCTCATCTGCAGCTCAAAGGCACCATTTGGAGCTCCAGTCCTCTTCCAGAAGAAAAAAGATGGGAGCCTCCGATTATGTGTCGACTATCGAGCGCTAAACAAAGTGATAATGAAGAACAAGTATTCTATTCCGTTTATTGCGGATTTGTTTGATCAACTGGGCAAAGCTAAGTATTTCTCTGAACTCGACCTTCAGTTGGGGTATGGGCAAGTGCGCACTACAGAAGGTGATGAGGCGAAGACTACCTGTGTGACCAGGTATGAAGCATTTGAGTTCTTGGTGATGCCTTTCGGCTTAACCAACGCTCTGGCCACATTTTGTACTCTAATGAACCAGCTATTCAAGAATTATTTAGACAAGTTTGTGGTCATTTACCTAGACGATATAGTCGTCTATAGCCAAACACTTGAGGAGCATATTGCGCACCTTCGAACAATCTTCAGAGTTCTCAGGGAGAACACTTTGTTCGTGAAGAGGGAGAAGTGCTATTTTGCTCAGACGGAGATTCTGTTCTTAGGGCATCAAATCGGCAATAGTTCTATCCGAATGGACAAGTCCAAGGTGCAAGCTGTGGTAGACTGGCGAACGCCAAAGAAGGTGCCAGAGTTGAGATCCTTTCTTGGGTTCGTCAACTATTAGCGGCGCATCATAGCTGGATACTCGAAGCGTGGAGCTCCACTAACGGAGTTGCTAAAGAAAGAGTAGTCGTGGAGATGGTCAGACAAATGTGAAGTGGCATTCCAAGACCTGAAGACTGTCGTATCTGAGGAACCAGTACTCAAATTACCAGACTACGGAAAGTCGTTCGAAGTTCATACAGATGCTTCGGACTTTACTATTGGGGGAGTACTTATGCAGGAGGGTCACCCAGTGGCCTACGAGAGTCATAAGCTCAACAAGACTGAGCGACGATATCCAGTGCATGAGAAGGAGATGACAGCGGTGGTCCATTATCTACGAGTCTGGTGACACTACCTTTTGGGAGCACCATTCATGCTAAGGATGGACAATGTCGCATTGAGTTACTTCCAGACTCAGAAGAAGCACTCCCCGAAACAAGCACGATGGCAGGACTTCTTAGCCGAGTTCGACATGGTAATGGAGTACAAACCCGGAAAGACAAATGTCGTGGCCGATGCATTAAGCCGGAAAGTTGAGTTGGTGAATGCTATGCAATTGGAAGGTGGAGGCCAAGCAAGTCAATTGCAATCCAACTTTCTTTCTAGGATCAGGGATGGACTGTACAGTGATCCTCAAGCAGTAACCCTGATGTAACTTATCAAAGAGGGCAATGCCCGATGATTTTGGGTCCAAGAGGGACTTATCTATACCAAAGGGAATAGAGTTTATGTTCCGCGAGTAGACAATTTGTGGCGTAAACTCTTGAAAGAGTATCACGATTCCCTTTGGGCTGGACATCCGGGCATTCATCGAACAATGGCTCTTATGGAGAGGGCCTTCTATTGGTCGAAGATGGGGACAGATGTGGAGGATTACGTTCGAACGTGGCTTACTTGCCAACAGGATAAGGTAGAGCAGCGGAAGCCAGTGGGGCTTTTGGAGCCGCTGCCCGTACTAGAAAGACCATGGGAGAGTATTTCCTTAGACTTCATATCAAGCTTGCCCGCAGTAGGAGGACTGGGATCAGTACTTGTAGTCGTCGATCGATTTTCAAAATATGCAACGTTTATTGCTGCACCCCTACATTGTTTAGCAGAGGAGGCAGCCAAGTTGATGATGAAGAATGTGGTGAAGTATTGGGGAGTTCCACATAATATCATTAGTGATCGAGATTCTCGGTTCTTGGGACGATTCTGGATCGAGTTATTCAAGCTGTTGGGATCGAAGTTATACTTCTCCACAAGCCTCCATCCCCAGACGGATGGTCAAACGGAGAGAATTAACTCATTGTTAGAACAGTATCTCCGACACTATGTAAGTGCAAATCAATGAGATTGGGTGAAGCTATTGGATATAACTCAATTCTCCTATAACTTGCAGCGGAGCTCTGCGTCCAACAATAGCCCTTTCGAGATTATCACAGGACAACAGCCATCGACTCCTCACACGTTGGTCATTGGATATACGGGGAGTAGTTTGTCAGCATATCACTTTGTAAAAGAATGGCATCGAAATGTAGATATTGCACAGGCCCCTTGGAACCCCCTAGGTGGCACAGGGCTGGATGGGGCTTCGGTATAGTAGTCGGGCGTGAGCACTCAAAGAAATTGAAGTGTTTTACGTCTGACGCCCTTGGGAACCATCGTTTGTAGACTTGCAACTGTTCTTACAGCCCTCCAAAGTCCTGTTTCGCTCTCTTTCTCTTTTTTTCTGTTGTACACAAGGTGTTCGACGAATTGCTTGTAAGAGCTGCCCTCTTGGCGAGACGTCGGGACTTGTCCGTCGCTCATTTTCAAAATTAATCAACTTCTCTTTTTGCTGGTCCTTCGGGACCCGCACGAGATTGCAATTGGGCTGACCCTTTGCGGGCAAATACGCTTTGGTGTTTCATGGCTTAGGCAATCCCAGCTAAGTCCAGAACAGTGGGCAAAGATTGCTTCGCGACTTAGGCAATTCCAACTAAGTCTACAAGTTTGTCGTAAGGGTGCCACATGGCTTAGGCAAATTCCGCTAAGTCCATGACAATGGTACAACGGATCATGATGAAATAGTTTGAGTCAAGACAACACACGCGGGAGAAGTCCCGTGAGGGATGTGATCATGTAGAGGTATGATCAAGAGCTACTGGGATCTCCACTTTAGTAAATAATACGACGGCAAGAAATGCTATCGATTCAAGAAGTGAATTATATGGTACTATAGAGGTGGGTCTTTCGTGCATGCATTGAATCTTACATTGGATGAAAGCCTTGGTCATCATCATATGGGGGTTGTGTACCACTAAGGAAGAATTCTGAGTGCAAGTACCAGTGAGTCCCATAGGGGGACTTGATCATACAGAGGTATGATTGAAGCGGCCGGAGAGTTTACTCTAGTACTTATATTCATTTAACGGAGCTCGGTAAGCTAGAGGACAAGGTTGAGTAAGCGAACGTTGCTATTGAAGAAGCTAAGGAGAACATAATTGACGCGAGCCCTGCAATAGGATGGCGGAGGCCATCCATGGGAGTTGCAGTCTATCTTTCCATCGATCAAGGAGAACTGCTCGGAGAATACAAAGGTATTGAAGTAGGTGGTCAAAAGGGGCGATGAAGCGATGACGAGTCTAAAGGGGCTCAGTTACCCAAAAAGCTAAGCATCGATCAGAATGAAGATGGACTTAGAGAAGTGTCACAGTGCTGCAAAGACAGATCTACCAATCACAAAGAAATGGACGTAGATGCAAAACAACGGATAATAGTGTCATGGGCTTGGCAACGTCATGATACCGCAGAGGTAGGACTTCCGTGGAGTCATTGCTCCCTAGAGGGAGAGCATTAGTCGTGAAAGGGACTGACGAGGTAGAGAATGCAGAGGCAAACTCCTAGTACTAAGACAAGGCTGAAGTGTAAAGGCTAAAGAACTTTATAAGACTGGTGTCAATGGGCTTCTCATCAAGATAGATGAAAGTGGGGGATTTCGGCTTAATGCAAGAGTGCTCGACCAAAGAACGAAGTATGAAGTACGTGGTGCTATACTTTTCTACTCAAAGGAGTAGGCAACAAAGATGGATGATGGAGAAGATGGTATAATCCCAAAGGTGACCAAAACTATCAGAGACTTGCTTAAAGTTGGGGTGAAATTTTGCTCTTTTTCGGGCAAAACTTCTTGCATTTCGAAAGTTCGATGGTAGAGAGAAGGTGAATCACAATAACTAACTCATTGCAAGGAGTGCAAACAATTCAGGTTCTTTGAAAGTGTGAGCAAAGAGCGGGCGAAGACTAGTAACCAACTCGATGCATGAAGTACAACCTCGAGGAGGCGGGAATAATCAAACAACATTTGCATTCTCAACTCTTAAGAGAATGGGCGAAAACGAGTACCATGGTTCTCTTATTTATCTCGCATAGGAGCTTTGTACATGTTCAAAGATCCTTCAAAAAAACCTAATGGAAGATAATAATTGTCAAATTCTCACCATTAGTAATCGGTGCTACTAAGAGTAGATTGTTCGCTTCATTTTTTAATTGAATGTCAATCTAAAATAGAGGTGATGCGAATGATAGAACCTCAGAAGGAGCTCTATAGATTTTTATCTTTGACGGGGATTAACCCTTAGAACACTATAGGGGTTCCTTCCTCTTAGTAGTCGGTCATATGACTGAATTGTAGATTGATCTTGCTTGATGAAAAGATGTGGAGGCTACAAGCTTTTATATGGCTCAAAACTCTAGCTCTAGGGGGGTGCTTCCTAAGTGAATTCTTCCTTTTGCCCCTCCTATAGTTGTCATGCCTAAATAAATGGGGCGACAACCTGAGTGGCTGCACAAGCCTCGGCCCTCTGCTAGAAACCCTAGCCAACCAGCCCAATAAGGTGGGTGGCGGCTAGGAAGCTGTAAGGTCCCAAAATAAACCCTAGCCACACTTTCTTTATAGGATAGAAGTGATTATGTGGGGTTTTATTACGATCTCACAGGGTTCTTATTAATTACTTCTAGGGTGATTAGGTCTCAATCCTGTTGGAGTCCTATCAAGCCTGCCCTATTTGAATCAGCCTTATCCTCAAGGCTAGGGATCCATAAACTTAGGGAACCAGGTCTTCAGCTCCTCATATGATTCTCACGCTATCATCAACTAAACTTTGCCTCCTCATCAGCTTAGGTGTCAGTTAGAAGGATTTGGGCTGAGTCATCTTCTTTAAAATTTTCTTTTGAGGTGGGATACCCGGAGGATCAACTGTAATTTTGATCTGGTGCGCGGATCTGATCTCCAAGTTAGGGCCCCAATGTGATCCCAAATTTTATAAGGCTCAAAAAAATAGGGAGACCACTTCCTTAAGGCTTGAGTTTCTTGTTAATCGGGCTAGAGATGTAGGAAAACTTGATCTTTAATTTTTTATCTATTCTGTAGTTTGTCAGGAGGCCATTTCTTCTTTGAATATGCTGTCATGTGGTATAACTTTAGTAATAGTCAATCTTTCTTCTAGAATGGTGACTGCCCTCTGGTATAGTTTAGGATGATGAGAGCCCAATCTAGTGTGAGGATGGATTATAATTCTTTTGGGCTTACTCCTCTTTCGTGCTATGGACCTGTATCCAACCAAATTTTAAATTTGATAGCAATGAGTATCCCCTTTAAAAACCTCGTGTGGAGTGTGGGGGAAGCCTCGATGTGAATTAGGAGTCAACAATCTTGCAAAAAGGTAATGTCGATCCCAACTCTTGATGTGTCTGCTCCAATCATAAACATCTGGCCACGACTTGGTGGGGACAATATCGTGATCGTAAGGGCTATAGTTTCACTCGGCCTAGGTGGTGCATCTTTCTTCATAGTGAGAGGGATGATGCTTTGAGTTCTGTGAATGATCATTCTCTTATTCTGATTTCGCCACTAAAGAGGCTCAATTTTCTCATGATCTTGGACCGTAGATCGAAAGTCATCATCAAGGAGGTCTTTGAGCATCATTGTTCGATCCTAGGGAAAGTTGTGGAAGTCACCTGAGATCTGGAAGTGCTGCATCAGCAACCATGGTGAGTTCGATGGGATGTAACACTTAAGAAGTAACTTATCCCGGGACAAAAGGATATAGGGATGTGTCGTAAAGGAAACTAAGCATGGCCAAACAATATGTGTCTTTGTCATCTCTTGGGCGACCCTCTTATCTTTGATCTTCTGTGGGTTTGTGTAGCCGGCTAAGGTAGGATCATGTGCGTGGCTGATTGTGGTGTATCCTTCTCCTTGGGCTTGAGAGTCGTATCTTCAAGTTTCGGTTCTTTAGTGGACATGATCATTAGAGGTCTCTCCTTTTTACAATAGTATTCTAGGCTCCACATTTTATTACAATGCCTACATAGGCCCTTTGTTGACCTGTCATGAGAGTCTTTTCTTGTTAATTTCTTCAGCTGAGGGGGTTGCCTGATAGTAGGAGGAGGTGAAAGCTTTGGTGCTGTTGGTCGGGGAGCAACCCTAGTCATCCGGGCTTCATAGTTCAATTGCTCCTCTTGATGTCGCACGAAGGAGATGGATGCCTTAAGTGTGTATAGTTGTTACGCTTTAACTTCTTCCCGAATCTCCAACTTCAAGCCCTCAATATCTGTTTTTCAGACTAATAGTAAGTTTGATTAGATAACCTTTCAAACTTGGTTTGGTACTCTTGGATGGTGAAGGTTTGACGAATCATTGCTAGTTCTTCATCAAGGTTCTTGTAAGTGATTGGTGCTGAATGTTTATATGCTTTTGGTTAGGATATGGCTCTCATGCTCTAAGCATCTTGATTGAGGTGTCCTTCTTGAAGTTATGCGAAGGAGATCGATGTTATCAAGGTATAGGGCTACCGTGTCTTATCCTCACTTCTTATCTCTGATGGGTTCTTTTTATAATCTAAATTTACACCACGTTATGATCTTATTGGGCCCGGTGATCGGCCCAAGCTTCTTTGAAGAGAGCGTGTAATTTAGCGTCCATATGCGTCTCGAAAGCCTCCAATTTAGCTTTGAATAAGCCCACTGATGTCATGACGTAAGGATCTCCAACTTGTCAAATAAATCGGTTGAAGAGTGTAGATGTAATCTTCAGGTTGAAGGCAGCAATGGTAGCAAAAGGATGAGAAAGTGCACTGTGATATGTTCAGGCTATGGTGGTGAAGTCTCCAAGTGGTTGCTACGTTGATAGAGGATGACAGCCAGGATAACAGTAATGGTGGAGGAAGAAGATAGCAATAGTAACATTGGCTACGGTTCTGCAGTGATACTATAAGGTCATTGAGGCTGTAATTTTTCAAGTGGCTGATATCTGTTAGAAGATGGCAGCCAAGAGATCTGAGTTGGAAGGTAGTAGTGACGGTGGAGGAAGAAGAGGGCAGTAACAATGTTGGCTACGACTGCGGTGCGACTTTGTATCTGCATGTGGCATTGGTTGCAACAAGGGTGCAGCTGCAATAGGAGGAAAACGGAGCAGCGGAGTGCATAGCTATTACAGAGGAGGGCAGCGATAGTATGGAGCAAGAGACCGCTGATGGTCATGTTCAATTCATTACTGGCCGTGATCAAGACAGTTGGTCGTGAAAGATTGTTACGGGCTGCGATGTAAACAAATTACAGTGAAAGATTACTGCTGGTAGCTTTTTATCGTAAAGGATCGTTGTTGGCTCGACCGAGGAGGATGGCAGCGAGTGGTCACTGTTGGTAGCATTGTGCAGCGAGGGATCATTGTTGGACGTGATCAAGTTGTTGTTGGTTGCGATCAAGGTAGATAGCAGTGAGAGATTGCTACAGCTGCAATGAGAACATATGGCAGTGAGAGATTATTGCTGGCTGTGATAAAGGAGGATGACAGCGAGAGAACACTGCTAGCAGCACTGTGCAGCGAGAGATACATGCTACGGTTAAAGGGATAAGGGAAATTGGGTGGCTGAAAGGTTGCGGTTTTTGGGGCTTGTTTTGTAGCTATTTTGGGGGCGATTTGGGGCTGCAGTTTTGTGGAGTTTTGGTTACGGTTTATATAGTTTTTAGGGCTGTGATAGTAGTGGATGAAGGTTAGAAAAAGAGATTTTGGATCTAAGATAGATGACAGTAAAGGTTTGATAGGGATCGGTAGGGGTATGTTGCAAATAGGTGCTGGTTGTAGAAGGCTGCAGTTTTAGGTTGTTTTATGGTTGATTTGGGTATGGTTTTAGCTATAGTTTAGTAGGGTTTTGGGGCTATGATGATAGAGGATGAAGGTTAGAGAAGGATGGTTTCAGATCTGGAAGATATGGCAGCAAAGGTTTAATAGAATTCGACAAAGTTCGCTGCAGTGTATGTTGTCTTGCAGAAGCAAAATTATCGTCGAAGAAACATTAATTTCTCAACAAAAATCCCAATAAAAAATTATGAAATTTGGAGCTGTGGTGGTAGGGAATGAATATGAGGAAAAGAGAGTTTCAAATCTAGAGAAATAGTAGCAAAAATCTGATAGGATTCGACGAAAGATCGTCGCATATGTGCTATTATGTCGAATATAATTTATGTCGAAGAAACACTGAATTCTTGACATAAATTCTAGAGGAAAACCCAAGTAAAATATAGAGAAATTTGTCACAAATCCTCGATTCAAATATGGGTAATATCAGCAAATAAGTTTGACAAAATTTTGGCAGCATAACAGTAAGAAAGTTGATGAAAAGACGGAAGGCAGATTCTTCGTCGTAAAATTCCAGTAATGCACGATAAGGAATTACAGCACTACAAGTCTGGTTTTGGAAAGAATTTTTTTCAAAGATCAATCTTAGATGAAAGCTAAGATTATCTATAAATTTGTGTAAAAGTTTCAGCTAAAAATGATGAGCAATAGTTCGGTTACAAGAAGGAACAATCGGTTGAAATTTTTCTATAGCGTTTCCCCTTCGCAACGATGATAACGTTTGCGACGGTAGAATTTTACAGCAAAGAAAATATAAAAAAACTTCTTCAATGTGTAAGGCAAAGGAATAGTAGTAGCAGATAGGCGTGGGTGATGAAAATATATCAGATCTCCAATTTTATACGCAGGGGGCAGCAATAGATTGATTTGATCTACGACTTGGGTGGAAGGTGGAGGTGCGTGTTACAACAATTATGAAAATTGGTTAGAAGGGTGGAGATGGCAGTAGGAATGCTGCTCTGATACCATATGATAGAACCCTAGAGGGAGCTCTATATATTTTGATCTTTGAGGGGGATCAACCCTTGGAACACTATAGGGGTTCCTCCCTCCTCGGCCATATATCTGAATTGTAGATTGATCTTGCTTGATGAAAAGAGGTTGAGGCTACAAGCTTATGTAGAGCTCAAAACCCTAGCCCTAGGGGGTTGCTTCATAAGTGAATTTCTTTTCCTGCTACGCGAGGAGAAATTTATTGCTCTCACACCCCTATGCTAGAAATCCTAGCCACACTTCTTTATAGGATTGAAGTGACTAGGTGGGGTTTTATTACAATCTCACAGGGTTCTTATTAATTACTTCTAGGGTGATTAGGACTCAACCCTGCTGGAGTCCTATCAATGAACCTATTTAGAAGCGACAACTAAGTTGAAGAAGAATCGATGGGCAAATTTTATGGAGGAAGAAACTCAAAAACTCTAAAGTCTATGAGGCGATGCTCGTTAAAGCTCCAACAAGTATCCACCTAGTTTAAGTGGCATGAGACCATTGTGATATTGGCGCATAACAAGGAAGGTCTTTTCCTTCATCGGAAGGATCCATAAAAATCAACAAGGATCAGCACAACTCAACCGACCCTACACCAGAGTTAGTCATTGACAAGTTAAAGCAGTATGGCGGATCATAGTTTGACTACTCAACAACAACGACAGAGTATAAAATCGAAGATTCAATAAAAGGTGAGGAGATGTAGCATCTACAATAGCTTCGACGAGGACAACAAAGGAATAAGTGGGGAGAATGTCAATATCAAAACTATAAAGAGGGTGCTCAATGTAATACTCATGTATGTCTATCTTTCGGGTTTTGTTCATACTTTGTACGATAAGTAGTGGGCTAGTAGTAAGCTTGGCAGCCCTAGTTTGGTTAGCTTTTGTGGTCGATTTTATCTTCTAAATGAGAGTTATGTCATGTGAATACTTATGTAGACTTCAGTCTGTAATGGACCATAATCCTTTGGGTATGACCATTCAGAGTTTATAAAGTTCATGGTTGTCATTTGCATTGGCTATCTAAAGTATTCACTGAAATGGTTGCTTGTAGATCTCATGGGAAATTATTTCTCTAACCCATTGTATCTTTTGTAGGTCCTAAGGGACCATATGAGGTTTTGGGGAGGCTGATCTTTGCGGATGGATATGCGATGGTACCGTATGGCTCCAGCAAAGTTCATGACAATGCATCATGATCATCCATCTCAACATCATGGGTTCCACTAGCACCTCTACACTCCCGCCAAGTCTTTTAGTATAATTGCAACATAATTCCAAGCACGTAGGCCCGACAATAAATGAGAAAAATCGGAGGCCTGCAAGCCTCAATAATAATAATAATAATCACACATACACACATCACATCACATCACATGATATATGATCATCCGTCCACATCATACATCACATGTGCACATCATCATGTAAGACTACTAAATAAATTATAATTAATTATATTGTTGGAAGTGTAGGATACCCTACCGTAGGTTGCCCCACATGGTAGGAAAAAGAACCCCTACGTGGCTAGAAAACCCTAGCCGCTAGGGATAACATTGCCTCAAAGACTCCCTGGCCACAAGGTAACCTTAGGTAGTTGGGAAACACTAGCTACCAAGAACTCCCTTGCAGCTAAGATTCCTTGTCTGTAAGGCTGCCTTGATTGGTCAGGACTTCTTGGCTATAGGGTTGCCCCTATCGCCAGGAGTCCCCAAGTGCGGGGTTACCATAAGCAACTAGGAATCCCTAGCTATCAGGGTTCCCCATGCGGCCATACCGCAGGGCATCAATAATTACTACCATTTTCCACCCCATTGGTGTCAATAATTTTGACATCAAAGGGCCTCTCTACAACACCTCTCACTAGTGAGAAAGGGTGTTGTCCAAATCTAAAGACTACGATAAAATCACAACAAGTTATGCAGAAAATAATCTACGCATTTTAATCTCATCACACGCAGTTTAAAAATCTACTATTTATTGCACGATGAACCTGGCTCTGATACCACTGTTAAGAAACCTTGAGAGTATCACATGTACTGCAAAAAGATAGAACAAAAGGTTTCTCATGTTTATCATGTCTTCGTGCGATGATTGGTGCATGAAAAATCGTAAAATCAAAAAAACTGTGAATCGTGTGAGATGTGTTACCTAGGGAGATCGTGTATCTCTGAAATTTTCAAATTCAATAAGAGAGAATGAAGGAGGTCAAGTATCGTCCTCTTTAGTGGTATCCACATAATAGATTGATACAATGATGCTCCTCTAATCGTAGTGCAAAACTCATAGATTTTACGCACCTTCTTCTCAACTTTTACGCACCACTTTACAGCGAACATGGAAGAACTCATTTATTCTTTGTTGTCCTCACACAACAGGGAGAGGGGTGGTAGGTTGAGAAGAAAAGGGAGGGAGGAGAATAGAAGGGGCAGCCAAAGATGTAGCCTACCATCTTTCTTGGCCACCCATGCCTCATATTTATAGAGAGCCTCTTAAACCCTAATAGATCCTGCCTTAGTGGGTATTAGATCTCTATCCAATTACTCTCACCTCTTGGATTATTGGATCTCTATCCAATAATCTTAATTTGACTCTAATTGGGCCTCATGCAAGTAATCCATTAATGTTGGGTCTTATCTAATGAAACAAGGGCTTATTAGATATATTCAATCTACTCGTCGCAACATCCACCATATGTGTGTGACCCCTCTATGCTTAATACGAGCTGGTCATGAGTTAGACCCGTTAGAACTTCTTTTGACTCAGTGAATTATTACCTCATAACAATTCACTCTACTCATCGATTATGGACGTACTATGCCACTATGTCAAAGTTCTCAAACGATACAAGGGATCTAATCCATTGGATCTGACTATCTTTAGTTACCGTGTATCTTTAGTCTTTCATCCATCTAATATCTCAGAGATCGTATACTGGGATTGGTGCTGTTAGGCCTTATACGAAATTCATCCTAGTCTCACTCTAATTAGATTCTCCCGGAGAACTCATTTTCTCTCAATCCAAATGACACTGGCTAGGGATTTGCTTAAGTGATAGCACACGAGATATTTCTCTCGTGATATCGAGAATAGATGATCAATTATTTGCACTCAATTATCTTCGTAAGGTTGGCTACCAATCCTGATAACCGGTTGTACTGGATCTAGAACTTCCATGCCTGTAAGTCTAGCATCAAAGAAATGAGTACTCAAACAAGGCATCATTGGTCTCTCAAGTCTAAAGACCAGACATACAACTAGAACTATGAAATCGTTGTTTGAGGTCAGATATCATTAACCATCCAATATTTTATAAGTAGATCAATCAATGAACTCATTTCTAATAAACACTTGTATTGTACCCTTAGTGTCCCCACACTAGCGGCTATCAGACCAGTTCCTTCCATCATATGGATAAGAATACAGTACATCGATCTGTCAGGTTATCTCAATATCCCTCTTGAGTAACTTATGACTAGGATTATTTAGGTCTATATTTAAGGACGAATTGGTCTCATTATCATGATCTCATCATGATTCAATTATCATTGCACAGATCTAATGACAACATAATATATACAATATGCAACATAAAATGAGAATATGTCAATAATAACAATAATATAAAAAGATTATGCAGTGTGCTATACGTGTCATTACTCATGTGATTGGCTTGCAGGGCACTTATAACTAGTAGATCTCTTATAAAAAAAAAATATGCATGTTATCTCCTAAACTTGAAAAATGAGAGTGTTATAATATGGATAATTGATCTTTGCTCTATTACGGGCTTAGTTGAATTTGTCGAAGTCATGCGGCACCCTAGCGACAAACTTGAAGACTTAGCTAGAATTGCCTAAGTCGCGGAGCAATCTTGCCCAACGTTCCTGACTTAGCTGGGATTGCCTAAGTCATGAAATATCGAAGCGTTATTTGCCCACAAAGGGTCAGGCCACTTGCAACCTCGTGCAGGTCCCAAAGGACATGCAAAAGAAAAGTTGATTAGTTTTGAAGACGAGTAATGGACAAGTCCCAACGTCTCGCAGAGAGGGCAGCTCTTACAAGCAATTCTTCGAACACCTTGAGTACAACAGAAAAAGAGAGAAAGAGAATGAAATAGGACTATAGAGGGCTGCAAGAACGGTCGTAAGTCCACAAACGATGGTTCCTAAGGTATCAAATGCAAGTCGAGTTTAACTCTTTATGATTGCTCACGCCCGATACTATCCCAAAGTTTCATCTCCCGATGTGCCACCCGGGTGGTTCCAAGGGGCTGAGATGGTTGACACTTCGCGCTAGTCTAAATGCATACCATAGCACGTGAAACTGGCCCAAAATTGGGTCATTTTGGGCTATTTTGGTTCTACACAGTGAATGATCGTTCTACAATGTTCTAGACTATTTCTACTCGCACTTCTTAGATAAAAACACATAAAAATAATATAAAATAAACTACCAAACATCTGTACAAGGAAGCAAAAGCGATGAATGGTCCGTTGAGCGAAAGTGTTGTCGGTTGAGCGACTACCGTTCGTGACATTTGCCCCCACTTAAACTGTCGACATCCTCATCGACGCTTGTTGGTAAGCTTTGACACAGGCTTCTTTATGTCATAGAGAGTCTTCTGGTTCCAAACTGGCTTCTATTCTGGGAAGCTTTTGCCACTTCACCAAGTACTCAGTTTGCTTAGCTTCGTTGGGTAGCTTAGTTTTGTGATCCGCTAGAATGATCTCAACTCGCTTTTCATAGGAGGCTCTGATTAAAGGTAGATGAGTTAAAATATTTCAGGAAACATCTTGTAGATCTGAATGGTAGGCTTTCAAGTTGCTTGCATAGAAGAAATTATGAATTTTAAGTCATGCCGACAGTTGCAACATGTTGGAAATATTGCCCACCCTGCTGATAATTAGGAAAAACCCTTCATACTTTGTATCAACTCTTTGTGCACTTTATGCCTAAAGAACTAGAGTGATGCTGGTTGGAGCTTCATCAACACCAAGTTGTCAACTTTAAACTCATGTGGTCGCCTTCCCAAGTCTACCCACTTTTTCATCTTTTTGGTCGCATTCTCCAAGTAAGGCTGAGCAATTTTTGTATTTCGATGCTATTTTTTTATGAAGTGATATGCCGACGGGCTACTCCCGGTATAACTAATAGTCAACGTGTGAGGAGTCGACGGTTGTTGTCCCATGATAATCTCGAAGGGGCTCTTGTTGGATGCAAAACTCTATTGCAAGTTATAGGAGAATTAGGCTATATCAACAGCTTCACCCAATCTTGTTGATTGGCACTCACGTAGTGCCAGAGATATTACTCCAAGAGCAAGTTGATTCTTACATTCTAGCCATCTGTCTAAGGGTGGAGACTTATGGAGAAGTATAATTTAGATCCCAACAGCTTGGATAGCTCGGTCCAGAATCATCCCAAGAACCAAGAATCTCGATTACTAATGATGTTTTGTGGGACTCCCCAATACTTCACCACATTCTTCATCAACAACTTAGCAGCCTCCTCTGCTGAACAATGTAGGGGTGCAGTAATGAATGTTGCATACTTCAAAAACTGATCAACTACCACGAGTATCGATCCAAGTCCTCTTACTACGGGCAAACTTGATATGAAGTCGAAGGAAATGCTTTCCCATAGCCTTTCTGGTATGGGCAGCGGCTCCAAAAGTCCCACTAGCTTCCGTTGCTCTACTCTATTGGCAAGTAAGGCATGTTCAAACATATTCCTCCATATATGTCCCCATCTTCGACTAATAGAAAGGCCTCCCCATGAGAGTCATTGTTCGGTGAATACCTAGATGTCCGGCCTAGAGGGAATTGTAACACTCCCTCAAGAGTTCATGGCTCAGATTGTTTGAACATAAACTCTATTCTCTTTTGCGTAGATGAGTCCCTCCTAGACCTAAAACTGTCGTGTCTTGCCCTCTTTTATGAGTTGCATTAGGGTTACTGCCTAAGGATCACTGTACAGTCTATTACTGATCTTGAAAAGAAAGTTGGAGTGCAACTGACTTACTTAGCCTCCACCTTCTAACTATATATCATTCACCAATTCAACTTTTCGGCTCAATGCATTGACCACGACGTTTGCTTTTTCGGGATTGTACTTCATTACCATGTTTAACTCGACCAAGAAGTCATGTCACTGTGTTTGTTTCAGTGAGAGTTTCTTTTGAGTCTGGAAGTAACTCAACGCGATATTTTCTATCCTTAGCATGAATGGTGCTCCCAAAAGGTAGTGTCACCAGACTCGTAGACAGTGGACCACTGCTGTCATCTCTTTCTCATGCACTAGATATCATCGCTTGGTCTCGTTGAGCTTACGACTCTCGTAGGCTACTGGATGACCCCCTTGCACAAGTACTGCCCCAATAGCAAAGTCGGAAGCATCTGTATGGACTTCAAAAGACTTTTTATAGTCAGGTAATCTGAGTACTGGTTCCTCTAATATGACAGTCTTCAGGTCTTGGAATGCCGCTTCACATTTATCCAACCATCTCCAAGACTGTTCCTTCTTTAGCAACCCCATCAGTGGAGCTATGTGCTTTGAATATCCAGCTATGAAGCACTAATAACAGTTAATAAATCTAAGGAAGAATCTCAACTCTGGCACCTTCTTTGGTGTTCACCAATCCACCACAGCTTGCACCTTAGATTTATCCATCCGGATGGAACCATCGCCGATTCGATGCCCCAAGAATAGAATCTCCGTCAGAGTGAAGTAGCACTTCTCCCTCTTTACAAATAGGGTGTTCTCCCTAAGAACTTTGAAGATTGTCTGAAGGTGCTCAATATGCTCCTCAGGTGTTTGGCTATAGATGACTATATCGTCTAGGTAGATGACCACAAACTTGTCCAAATATTCCTTAAATAGTTGGTTCATTAGAGTGCAGAATGTGATCAGAGCATTGGTTAAGCCGAAAGGCATCACCAAGAACTCAAATGCTCCATACCTAGTCACACAGGTAGTCTTCGCCTCGTCACCTTCTGTAATATGCACCTCCAGTACCCCAATCGCAGGTCGAGTTTGGAGAAGTACTTGGCCTTACCCAATTGATCGAATAAATCCACGATGAGTGGGATGGGGTATTTATTCTTTACCGTCACTTTGTTTAGGGCTCGATAATCAACACATAATCGAAGGCTCCCATCTTGTTTCTTTTAGAAAAGAACTAGAGCTCTAAATTGTGCTTTTGAACTGCGAATGAGACCGTCGCTCAATACTTCATCAAACTGCTTTCTGAGTTTGGCTAACTCTGAAGGGACCATGCGGTATGGTGGTCTTGCTGAAGGCTTAACTCTCGGCTCTAGCTCAATACGATGATCCACGCCTTTACGTGGTGGTAGAGTTTTTGGTAACTTAGTCGGCATCACATCTGAAAACTCCTAAATGTTCACCACTACGGCAAGTTCTTGAATGGCCTCCTCGTCAAGTGTTTCTAGCTTTATAGCGGCTACAGAGGTTGATTCATCTTTTCATTTCCCCTTCTTTAATTGTAATACCTATATTTATTGTGGATCCTTGGTTCCTCCTCGAGAAACTAGAACCACGTAAGGGTCATCACCTCCTATTAGACATAATGAGTTCAGGAACGACATTAGCACCAACTTTGCTACGTGCATGAACTCTATTATGAGAATCACTTGAAAGTCATCCAAGGGTACTGCCATTATGTTTGTGCACCTGCTCCATGTTCTGATCTTGATGGGGACCCCTTTTGGTAGTCCGGAGATCCGCTTAGTCTCCGAGTTCGTAGCCTTCATACGACTTGGGTTCTTCTCCAAGATTAGTCCAAGTCACTTAGCTTCTCGGTCGGTAATAAAATTATGAGTAGCGCCGGTGTCCACCATTGCCCGGGTTGTTTGGTCATTTAGTTTGATGTTCATATATATCCACTCACTGCTCCCTACCTTTAATGGCCTTACACTAGTATTCTCCCTCACTTGACCCGCAATGCATTCAACAAACACATTGCTCATATTTGGGGTCCTTGTGTCTTCTCATTATCGTTACTGGATTCAAAACTACTTGAACTAAGGGCGACGACTTTGCCCTTGTCTGACTTGTGGGGGTGTATTGATGTCGTTAAAGCATTGAGTGCCTACTTTTGCGGGCACTCTCTCACCATGTGTGGTCCTCCTCACAAGAAGCATCCGCCAGATTTCGGAGCTTTGTCTTTCGAGCTTGGTTCCTTATGGAAGCTCGTCTTCTTCTGTTCGCCCTCAGACTCCTTCGTACGAGAGTATTTTGTTGGGCCATTTCCCGAGGATTATTCCTTCTTTCCCAAGTCATCCGAAGAAATAAAGTCAGTTTAGCCTTTCTACAGCTATAATTTCCCCGACCACGTCAGTGACATTCCTCCGATGTAGTTCTTGTTGTGTCCATGGCTTTAAGCTATCGAGGAAGCTGAATAGTTTATCCTTCTCGGACATATCCTGTATATCTAATATCAGTGTTAAAAATTGCTTTATATAGTCTCGAATGATGTACTTTGACGAAGTTGTCTTAGTTTCCTTCTTGCAACAAACTCTATGTTCTCGGGCAAGAACTGAGTTCTCAACTCTCGCTTCAAATCTTCTCATGTATCTATGCGACATCGGCCTTGCTGGATCTCTTCCCAATGAGTTCACCACCAAAGTTTTGCATCTTCGTTTAAATACATTATTGCTGTAGAAACTTTGGTTTCCTCCAAATCGGGTCTCTAATACGAAAATATTGTTCCATGTCGAAAAAAAAAATTTTGAGCTCTTTGGCATCTCTGGCACCCCCGTAGCAAATGCGGCTCAAGTGCTCTGAAGCTTTGTGGTACCACAGCCCGGGTATTGTTTCCTCCCGCATTAAGAGTTCTTATGAGTAACGTCACTTTTATTGGGAGTTCCGCCACAACTTCGTATAGATGTCGTACCGAGTCTTTGGTATCCTCCGTCAGTCAGTCAACCAGGGACTCAACCCTGTCTATCTAAGATTCAACTTGTTCTTGTAAGCTCTCTACTCCAAGGAGTCTTCGTTGCCCTTGGTAGAGTTCCTCCAAGCTCGTTTCCAGAACATCGAGGCGGGTTCCACCGTTATAAATCTCTCTTTATGGCTCTTTTTCCTAGTTGGCGCACTAGATTGTGCCTCCTCTGCTCGTAGATGTTAGGAAACCTCAGGGGGTGCATCACAAGCGCAGCGAAAATCAAAACAAAAATTGATTTTCCACGCAGATTAAATCGCCGTGCAAAAGATTGGAGTCGCGAGAAAAATCGTAAAAATTAAAAAAACCGCGATGTGTGAGAGATTGATTTTACCTAGGGAGATCGTATATCCCTGTATTCCAGATCCGGATGGAGAATATGAAGGAGGTCAAGCGTCCTCCTCTCTAACGATATCCATACGATGGATCTCTGCAGCGAAACTCCTCCAATCTGATCTTGTAACTCTTACTCAAAGGGAGGAAGGAGAATAGCAGGTGGTGGCTAAAGCTGCAACCTATCAACCATGAGTCTCCCCTCCTATTTATAGAGCGCCACCAAAATCCTAGTGCTCCTTCCTTAGTGGGTATTCGATCTCCATCCAATAACCCACTAACATTGCATTATTGGATCTCTATCCAATAATATCCTTAGGCTTATAATTGGGCCTTAATCAAGGAGCCCATCAACATAGGGTCTCATCTAATGAGAATATGGGCTAATTGAATCTTCATCCAATCCTCTATTCGCTGAAGCATTCACTATATGTGTCTGACCCTCTAGGCCCGATACCGAGCTGGTCGTGAGTCACTCCCATCAAATGTCCTTCTGATATAGTGAATTATTATCCCCATAATAATTCACTCAACTCATCGACTATGGACGTACTAGGCCACTACGCCATAGTCCCTAGACGGTACAGGGGGGATCAAATCCATCGGACCTGTCTGTCCACAGTTACCATGTATCTATAATCCCTCATCCAAATAATATCCCAGAGACCGTATATTGGACATGGTATTATCAGGTCACATACGGAATCAGTTTGTCTTGCTCTATTTAGATTCTACCGGAGAACTCTTTCTCTCTCAATCCGAATGACCATATTCAGGGATTTGTTTGAGCAAGCACATATTGGATATTCCTCTCATGATACCGAGAGTAGATGATCCTCTATTGACACTCAATTGCCTTCGTAAGGTTGGCTACCAATCCCGATAACCAGTTATACCAAAAATAGAACTTTCGAAACCTGTAAGTCTAGCGTCAAAGAAAGGAGTACCAATACAAGGAATCCTTGGTGTCTTAAGTCTAAGGACCAGATACACAACTGGGACTATGGAATCGCTGTCTGACATTAGGTATCATTAAACATACATCATTTCATAAGCGGATCAATCAGTGAACTCATTATCTAATGAACACATGTACTATATCCTTAGTGTCTCCACACAAGTGGCTATGAGGCCAGTCGCCTCCATCATATGGACAAGTATATAGTACACCGATCTATCCGGTTATCTCAATGTCCCTCTCGAGTAACCTATGACTGTGATTATTTAGGATCTATGTTTAAATGTGAATCGATCTCATAATTGTGATCTAATCATGATCCGATTCCCATTGCACAGAACCAAGGACATTATAATATATATATATATATATATATATATATATATATATATATATATATATATATATATATATATATATATATATATATATATATATATATATATATATATATATATATATATATATATATATATATATATATATATATATATATATATATAATGTGAGAATATGTCAATATTAATCATAAGCAAAAAGATCACATAGCGTGTCATTCGTGCCATCACTCACGTGATTGGCTTGTAGGGCACTTGTAACCAGCAATCTCCCACTTGACCAAAAGCCAATCACCTATGTGTCTGATCCCCATCAGACCCTTGTGACGCTCAAATATAATCTGAGCTAGTGGCTTCATCAGTCGATCTGCAATGTTATCTTCGGATGGAACTATTTCCATTGCTATATCTTTTTGGGTCATGATGGCTCTAATCAGATGGAACCTCCTCAGAACAATTCTGTTGAGACCTGAGTTCCTTTGTTAGAGTTATCACTCTATCGCTGTCATAATATATGGGAGTCGGCTCCACACTGCTTTGTATGACTCCCAAATCCTTGATGAACTTCTTCATCCACACCCCTTCATCTTTCTGCTTCTACTACAGCAATGTATTCCACGTTTGTGATCGAGTCAGCAGTAGTATCTTGCTTGAAACTCTTCCAGCTTACTACTCCATTCAAGGTGAAAACATACCATGAATTTGACTTGTTATCATCAATGTTGGATTGAAAACTCGAGTCCGTGTAGCCCTCAGAGGCTACCTCCTCCATATACCAGTAAAAGATCCTTAGTCATTCTCAAGTACTTAAGGATACACTTTACTGCCTTCTAGTGTTCTAAACCTGGATCTACCTGATACCTGCTCATGACACTCAGAGCATGTGCTATATCAAGCCTAGTACATAGCATCGCATACATGATAGACCCTATCACTGAGGTATAAGGTGTCTTATTCATGTATGCCCTTACTTCAGGATTTTTGGGGACATACTCCTAGAAAGTGATATTTCATGTCTCATCGGTATGAGACTTCTCTTGGAATTCTCCATGCCAAATCTTTTGACAATGGAGTTTATGTACCTAAACTGGGACAAGCCAAGCATCCTCTTGGATCTATCTCTATAGATCTGGATCCCTAAAATATAGGATGCTTCCCCTAAGTCTTTCATGGAGAAGTTTTTAGATAGCCAAGTCTTTATTGTAGAGAGCATTCCTACATCATTCCCAATGATTAGGAAGTCATCCATATATAGCACCAAGAAGGTGATAGCACTCTCACTTACTTTCCTATACACACAAGACTCATCTTCGTTCTTAACGAAGTCATAAGATCTGATCACCTCATTAAATCTTATGTTCCAACTTTGGGAAGCTTGCTTCAATCCATAAATGGATCTAAGCAATCTGCACACTTTATTTGGACTCTCTTTGGATATGAATCCCTCTGGTTGTATCATATACACCTCTTCCTCGAGGTTACCATTGAGGAATGTCGTTTTGATATCCATCTGTCAGATCTCATAGTCATAGTGTGCTGCAATGGCCAAAATAATTCTAATGGACTTAAGCATGGCTACAGGTGAAAAGGTTTCGTCATAGTCAACTCCTTGTCTTTGACGATATCCTTTAGCTATCAACCTTGCTTTATAGGTCTCTAACTTTTCATCCACTCCGATCTTCTTCTTCAAGATCCATTTGTAGCCAATGGGTATAATACCCTCAGGTGCATCCACAAGGTTCTAAATCTTGTTAGAGTATATGGAATCCATCTCAGAATTCATAGCTTCTTGCCACTTCCCGGAGTCTATACTCATAATAGGCTCCTCGTAGGTCTGAGGATCAACATCCTTAGAGTCATCTCCACTGATATGTCCCACATATCTTTCAGGAGGGTGAGATACTCTATTAGACCTACGTAAAATTAGAACTTGTGTGTTAGGTACCTGAACAGACTCGGGCTTTGGAATGGTGCTTGAGCTAGGTTCTCCAACCTCACTCAATTCTATCTCACTCCCACTGTTTCCACCAAGAATGTGTTCCTTATCAAGGAACACAGCTCTCCTAGCAATAAAGACATTTCGATCCTCGGGATGATAGAAATAATACCCACAAGTTTCCTTTAGGTATCCCACGAATGTGCATCATTCTGTCCTTGATTCTAACTTATCGGGGTTGTATCTTCTAACGTGGGCAGGACAGCTCTAAATCTTAACAATCTTAAGATCGGGCTTCTTTCCTTTCCATATCTCATATAGTGTAGACACTACCGACTTTGATGGAACTATGTTTAGAAGGTAAGCTGCAGTCTCTAGGCCGTACCCCCAGAATGAAACGGGTAGGTCAGCGAAACTCATCATGGACCGCACCATGTCTAACAGCATACGATTCCTCTTTTCTGATACACCATTGAGCTAAGGTGTATAAGTAGGTGTCCACTAGGATAGAATCTCATTGTCCCTAAGGAAATGGGTGAACTCTGTACTCAAGTACTCTCCTCCTCGATCTGATCAAAGAGTCTTAATACTCTTTCTAATTTGGTTCTCTACCTCATTCTTATATTCCTTGAATTTCTCGAAGGCCTCAATTTGTACTTCATTAAGTACACGTGTCCATACCTAGAGAAATCATCAGTGAATGTAATGAAACATGAGTAACCACCTATAGCATGAGATGACATGGGACCACATATATCACTATGTATGAGTTCCAATAACTCGGTGGCTCTCTCTCCAGTTCCACTAAAAGGAGAGTTAGTCATCTTCCCACGAAGGCAAGGTTCGTAAGTTGCATATGTCTCATAGTCAAATGGATCTAATTATCCATCTTTCAGTAACTTTTGAATCCTTCCCTCATGTATATGACCTAGTTTATAATGTCATAGGTATGCATTATTCACCTCATCTCTTTTTCTCTTAGATATATTTATATTCATGATATGTGGAGAAGTGTCTAACACATATAAGTCATTTATAAGGGTCCTTCTAGTGATAATCTCATCATCCATAATTATTGAACAACTATTATTCTCAAAAATTAATTTATATCCACTAATTGTCAAACAAGAGATAAAAATAATATTTTTGATAATAGAGAAAATAAAATAGCATGCATCTAATGCAATAATAGCTCCACCAAGCAGATGTAGGGTGACCTCTCCAACAGCAACTGCAGCAACTCTTGCTCCATTGCCCATCTTGAGGTCCATCTCGCTTCTAGCCAATCTCCTAGGTCTTGCCAGAACTTGCAACGAATTACAGATATGATAAACACTCCCGGTATCCAATACTCATGTGTTATCATGAAAATCTGACAAGTGGAGACTGATCATTAATATACCTGAAGCTTCTCCAAGCTTATATCTCGCCTTCTCTGCAAGGTAGTCCTTGTAGTTCCTCTTCCAATGTTCGTCTTGGCCACAATGGAAGCATTATTCTTTGTCCTTTCTTGGGTATTTCTTGGTAACCTTTGTCTTACCTGGTCTTTCTTTGCCCTTGCCCTTCTTAAGGATCTTGCTGGCCTTCCTTTTCTTTTTGGTCTCACCAATATAGAGAACTGGCTTCTCCTTCTTGATGGCACTCTTAACTTCCCTCAACATATTTAGGAGCTCAGGGAGAGTCACCTCAAATTTGCTTATGTTAAAATTCATGATGAAGTGAGAAAAAGAATCTGATTGGGACTGAAGTATAAGATCAACACACAAGTTATCCTCTAGGATTATTCCTAGACCTGTGAGTTTCTCGATCCACTATATCATCTTTAGGACATGGTTCTCAACCGATATCCCTTCTATCATCCTAGCTTGGAAGAGTTTCTTAGATATCTCATATCTTTGAGTTCTTCCATGTTTCTCAAACAGCTGGTGGAGATGAAGAAGGATAGAATCTGCATCCATGCTCTTATGTTGCCTTTATAACTCAGGAGTTATGGAGGCCAACATGTAACATTTTGCCAATGTGGAATCATCTATATACTTCACATAACGAGCGATCTCATCCTCGCTTGCCCCTTCTTCCGGCGTGGGCAGAATTATATCAAGGACATATGCGATTTTCTTCATCGTGAGAATAATTCTTAAATTATGGAGCCAATCTGTATAGTTTGGACCAGTGAGGCGGTTGGCATCAAGTATGCCATGTAGAGGGTTTGTGAGCGACATGTTTCTGACAAAACAAGATATAGAAAAAATAAATAACATGCAGATTTTACAGAAAATATTAATTAAGATATGGACGTCTATCTTAATGTACTCCCACTATTTTCTTAGCGAATCACGCGACACCCTTGACGCGTGAGACGGAAGTCTCCGACAGACTCCTAGTGGGGATTGGGATCTAATTAGCATCTCAGTGCAACCTCGAGGGACTCGACCAATTACACTAAGCCCAAAAGGTAGGCAACTCTTACCAATCACAACTCCTTGTGATTCCCGTCACGTTCAGCCTCCGAATCATCATGGTCGAGGGACTCGACCAACTATGATATTCAGTTAAGTCAACACCATCGTTACAAGATGAGTCTGATTTGATGATATACCCTCGAGGGACTCGACCAAGCATACCATATCCTCAGATCACCGGTGACATCTCTATGTCGTAGGCAAGAACTCGATCACGTAGATAGGTGAGTCTCGAGGGACTCGACCAACTCAACCTATGTCGTGATTCAATTTCTTCCTATAACGATGGAAGGCCACGTGGGTCAATCTTATTGCATCACGTTTACCGACTTAATATTTTCGTAGGAGGGGTTTTTGCTTTATATCGGTCTCCTAATATGTCGTGTCACACACATACATATTTAATATATATCTACATCGCATGCAAATATATATATACATATATCTAGTAGGTGTATAACACATCACATATGCAAGCCACACCAGATGATCATGAGCCATCACCTAATATGATTAAGCCCGAGCCAATGGGTCTAATCACTCACAATAGGATCTATGTGTGCATTGGCACATCTCCATGCCCTGTGATTGTTGATCTCGTCATCATCGGTTCCGTCAGATCGTCGCATCACCATGCATCATGATCTCCCGCCACGGCATCGTGGGTCCCGTTGTAACCTCCACGCTCCCGCTGCGCCTCTCCATGTAATTATAAATAATCACAAGCACGCAGGCCCAATAATAAATGAGAAAAAAAATGCAGGCTCGCAGGCCCCAATAATAATAATAATCACAATTACACACATTACAACATATGACTCACGATCATCTATCCATATCATATATCACATGTACATCACATCATATGTAGGATTACTAGATATAATAATTAATTAAACTATTTAATTAATTATTTTTTTGGAAATCAGGACATGCTCAGAATTTCTAGAATTGTCAAGGGCATTTTTATAATTTTGGATGAGAGGACAATCCTCAAAATTTTTAGAATTATCAAGGATATTTTTATAATTCTGGATATGAGGACAGTCCTCAAAATTTCCAGAATTATTGCAGGTGTTTTTGGTATTCTGGATGAGATGGCAGTCCTCATAATTTTAAAAAATATTGAGGGCATTTAAGAAATATGTATAAAGGGGACAGAGCTAGAATTTCTTAAATTCTGAGGGGTATAATTATCTTTTTTCAAAAAGATGCCCTAGCCCTCCTTCACCCTCACTACACCGCCGCTGTCGTTGCCCCTACGTAGGTGGCGGCTGCCCTTTGCGGTCGGCAGCCGCCCTGCCAAGGGGCGGCCACCCCTGCGACCGGCGCCACCGCCCCTGCTAGCGGCAGGGCTGGCCGCGAGCGGCAACCCCTTGCGAGTTGGGCACCATCGGCTGGCCCTTGCGGGCTGGTCGCTAGCGGCCATGCCCACGAGTGGCCACCATCTGCTGCCCCTTGCAGGGGGCCTAGCCGCAGTCGGTCGCCCCTTACAGGTAGCCAGGCCATGGCCGGCTACCCCTACAGGGGGCCTGGCTGTGGCCAGCCACCTCTGCATGCAGACAGCATGCATGTGGCCGCCTCTCCCCCGCAAGCAGCGCCTACTTTCGCTGCCAATCGCTGCAACAAGCATGTATAACAGTTCTACGCGATTAAATCTCATCACACGTAGTTTAAAACCAATTTTTCGTACGAAAACCTTGGCCCTGATACCACTGTTGGGAAACCTCAGCAGGTGCATCACATGCGCAGCGGAAATCAAAATAAAAATTAGTTTTCCACTTAAATCAAATCATCGTGCAAAAGATTGGGGTCACGAGAAAAATCATAAAAACTGAAGAAAAAAAAAACACGATGTGTGAGAGATTGATTTTACCTAGGGAGATCGTATATCCCTGTATTCCAGATCCAGATGGAGAAGATGAAGGAGGTCAAGCGTCCTTCTCTCTAGCGGTATCCACACGATAAATCTCTGCAACGAAACTCCTCCAATCTAATCTTACAACTCTTGCTCAGAGGGAGGGAGGAGAATAGGAGGTGGTGGCTAAAGCTACAGCCTATCAACCATGAGTCTCCCCTTTTATTTATAGAGAGCCATCAAAACCCTAGGGCTCCTTCCTTAGTGGGTATTAGATCTCCATCCAATAACCCACTAATCTTGCATTATTAGATCTCTATCAATAATCTCCTTAGGCCTATAATTAGACCTTAATCAAGGAGCTCATCAACATAGGGTCTCATCTAATGAGAATGTGAGCTAATTGGATCTTCATCCAATCCTCTATTCGCTGAAGCATCCACCATATGTGTGTGACCCTCTAGGCCCGATACGGAGCTGGCCGTGAGTCACTCCCATCAGAAGTCCTTATGATATAGTGAATTATTATCCCCATAATAAGTCACTCGACTCATCGACTATGGACGTACTATGCCACTACGCCATAGTTTCCAGATGGTACAGGAGGGATCAAATCCATCGGACCTGTCTGTCCACAGTTACCATGTATCTATGATCCCTTATCCAAATAATATCCTAGAGACCGTATATTGGACATGGTACTGTCAAGTCACATACGGAATCAGTTTATCTTGCTCTATTTGGATTCTACCGGAGAACTCTTTCTCTCTCAATTCGAATGACCCTAGCCAGGGATTTATCTGAGCAAGCACATATTGGATATTCCTCTCATGATATTGAGAGTGGATGATCCTTTATTAACACTCAATTGCCTTTATAAGGTTGGCTACCAATCCCGATAACCAGTTGTACCAGATTTGAAACTTTCCAAACCTGTAAGTCTGGCGTCAAAGAAAGGAGTACTCATACAAGGCATCCTTTGTGTCTCAAGTCTAAGGACCAAATACATAATTGGGACTATGGAATCGCTGTTTGACATTAAGTATCATTAACCATACAGGATTCCATAAGCGGATCAATCAGTTAACTCATTCTCTAATGAGCACCTGTACTATATCCTTAGTGTCTCCACACAAGTGGCTATGAGACCAGCCACCTCCATCATATGGATGGGTATATAGTACACTGATCTATCTGGTTATCTCAATATCCCTCTTGAGTAACCTATGACTAGGATTATTTAGGATCTGTGTTTAAAGGTGAATCGATCTCAGTATCCTGATCTCATCACGATTCGATTCTCATTGCACAGAACCGTGGACATTACAATATATATGTAAATAATATAATGTGAAAATATGCCAATATTAATCATAGGCAAAAAGATCACACAATGTGTCACACGTGTAATCACTCACGTGATTGGCTTGCAGGGTACCTGTAACCAGCAGTAGAGAGTACCCAAACTTCATGCTCGTCTTGTTCGCTGTTGCGCTCCTCATGAGAAGCACCAACAGCTTGTGTATGAGTTTGCACTTGTTTTTTGGTGGCTCTCTATAAATAGGAGGGAGGTTCATAGTTGATAGGCTACAACTTTGGTCACCCCCTCCTATTCTCCTCCCTCCATTTACGCAAAGAGTTACGAGATTAGATTAGAGGAGTTTTGCTGCAGAGATCTATCATGTGGATATCGCTAGAGAGGAAGACACTTGACCTCCTTCATCCTCTTCATTCGGATGTAGAATTAGGGATATACGATCTCCCTAGGTAAAATAATCTCTCACATGATGTAATTTTTTTCTTTTGGTTTATATGGCTTTCTTGTGACCCAATCTTTTGCATGACGATTTAATCTGTGTGAAAAACCTAATTTTGTTTTGATTTCCGTTGCGCATGTGATGTTCCCATTGAGGTTTCCCAACAATAGTATCAGAGCCAAGGTTTTCGTACAAAAAATTGGTTTTAAACTCTGTGTGATGAGATTGAATCACATAGAACCGTTCTACGTGTTTGTTACAGCGATGGACAGCGATGGTAGCATTGCCTACGGGCCGAGGGGCGACCACCTGCATACTCTCTGCATATAGGGGCAGCCGGCTATGGCCAGGCCACTTCAGAGACGACCGACTGCTGCCAGGGCCCCCTACAAGGGGCGACCAGGTTGCAACAGGTGTGGGTAGTTGCCCGCGACCAGCACGCAAGGGGCCGTCGCACGCAGGGGCAGCAGCCCACAAGTGGGCGGCCGACTGCAGGTGCGACGCCTATAGGGGTGGCACCTATGGTGGCGCCCCCTTCTGGGACGGTGCCAGCCTGCAAGGGAGGCGCTTATGGGCACAGCGCCCGCAGGAGCTACCGCCCGAGGGGCAGCGATGCCCGTCCGCCCACTAGGGCAATGACGCCTGCTACAAAGGAGGCTGCCCATGGGCAAGGCGGCCGCTAGTGGCCACTAGATGAGGGTAGAAGGGGAGGGCTAGGGCATCCTTTTGATAAAAGGATGATTATGCCCCTTTTAATTTGAGAAATTTCAGGGTCTGTCCTATACCCAGAATACCGAAAGTGCCCTCAATAATTCTAAAAATTCTAAAGATTGACCTCTTACCCAAAATTTTAAAAATACCCTTGACAATTCTGAAAATTTTGAGCATGTCCTGATTTCTAAAAAATAATTAATTAAATAGTTTAATTAATTATTATATATCTAGTAATCCTACATGTAATGTGATGTATACATGTGATGTATGATATAGATGGATGATTATGAGTCATGTGTTGTGATGTGTGTAATTGTGATTATTATTATAATTATTGGGGCATGCGAGCCTTTGTTTTTCTTGTTTATTGTCGAACCTGCATGCTTGTGATTATTTTGTAATTACATGGTGAGACGCGACGGGAGCATGAAGGTAATAGTGGGACCCACGATGTCGTGGCAGGAGATCACGACGCATGGTAATGTGACAAGGATCCAACAGAATCGATGATGACGAGATCAACAATCACAGGGCATGGAGATGCGTCAATGCATACATAGATCCTATTGTGAGTGATTATGCCTATTAGCTCAGGCTTAATTATATTAGTTGATGGCTCATGATCATCTGGTATAGCTTGCATATGTGATGTTTATACACTTGCTATATATATATATATATATATACATGCAATGTAGATATATATTAAATATATATGTGTGTAACACGACATATTATAAGACCAATAAAAAACAAAAACCCCGTCTACGATAATATTAAGTTGGTCAGCATGAGGCAATAAGATTGACCCACATGGCCTTCCATCGTTATAGGAAGAAATTAAATCATGACATAGGTTGAGTTAGTCGAGTCCCTCAAGGCTCATCTATCTATATGATCGAGATCTTGCCTATAACATAGAAATGTCACCAATGACCCGAGGACATGATACGCTTGGTCGAGTCCCTCGAGGGCATATCATCGAATCAGACTCATCTTGTAACGATGGTGATGACTTAACTGAACATCATGGTTGGTCGAGTCCCTGAAGTCTATGATGATTCGGAGGTCGAATATGACGGGAATCATAAGGAGTTATGATTGACAAGAGTTGCCTACCTTTTGGGCTTAGTGTAATTGGTCCACTAAGATGTTGATTGGATCCCAATCCCCATCAAGAGTCTGTCGGAGACTTCCATCTCACATGTCGAGGGTGTCGCGTGATTCGCTAGGAAATAGTGAGAGTACATTAAGATATAAATTATCTTAATTAGTATTTTCTATAAAATCTGCATGTTATTTATTTGTTATTTATTTGTGCTATATCTTGTTTGTCAGAAACATGTCGCTTGCAAACCTCATGCGTGACATACTTGATGCCAACCGCATCACTGATCCTAACTACATAAATTGGCTTCGTAATTTGAGAATTATTCTCATGGTGGAGAAAATCGCATATGTCCTTAATATAATTGTGCCCACACCGGAAGAAGGGGCAAGCGAGGATGAGATCACTCGCTATGTGAAATATATATATGATTCCACATTAGCAAAATATTATATGTTGGCCTCTATGACTCCTGAGTTATAGAGGCAACATAAGAGCATAGATACAGATTATATCCTTCTTCATCTCCGTCAGCTATTTGAGAAACAGAGAAGAACTCAAAGATATGATATATCCAAGAGACTCTTCCAAGTAAAGATGACAGAAGGGACATCGGTTGAGAATTATGTCCTGAAGATGATAGAGTAGATTGAGAAACTTGCAGGTCTAGGAATAGTTCTAGAGGATAACCTATGTGTTGATCTTATATTTCAATCCCTACTAGATTTCTTTTCTCATTTCATCATGAATTTTAACATGAGCAAGTTTGAGGTGACTCTCCCTGAGCTCCTCAATATGTTAAGGGAAGTTGAGAGTGCCATCAAGGAAGAGAAGTTAGTTTTTTATATTGGTGAAACCAAGAAGAAAATGAAGGCTAGTAAGACCCTTAAGAATGGAAGGGCAAAGGAAGACCGGGTAAGGCAAAGGTTGCCAAGAAAGATTCGACAAAGGATGGTGCTTCCACTACGGTCAAGACGGGCATTGGAAGAGGAACTGTAAGGACTACCTTGTAGAGAAAGTGAAACAGAAGCTTGAATAAGCTTCAGGTATATTTATGATCAGTCTTCACTTGTCATATTTTCATGATAACACATGGGTATTAGATATCGGGAGTTCTTATCATATCTGCAATTCGTTATACGTTCTAGCAAGACCTAGGAGATTGGCTAGAGGTGAAATGGACATCAAGATAAGCAATGGAGCAAGAGTTGTTATAGTTGTCGTTGGGGAGGTCACCCTACATCTGTCTAGTAGAGCTATCATTGCATTAGATATATGCTATTTTGTTCCCTCTATTATAAAAAATATTATGTTCATCTCTTGTTTGATAATTAGTGGATATAAATTAGTTTTTGAGAATAATAGTTGTTCAATAATTATGGATGATGAGATCATCACTAGAGGGACATTGATAAATAACTTATATGTGTTAGACACTTCTTCACACATCATGAATATAAATACGTCTAAGACAAAAAGAGATGAGGTGAACAATGTATACCTATGACATTGTAGGCTAGGTCATATACATGAGGGAATGATTCAAAAGTTATTAAAAAATGGATACTTAGATCCATTTGACTATGAGTCGTATGCAACTTACGAACCTTGCCTTCGTGAAAAGATGATCAACTCTCCTTTTAGTGAAACTGGAGAGAGAGCCACTGAGTTATTGGAACTCGTACATTGTGATGTATGTGGTCCTATGTTCGACTCAGGCTATAGGTGGTTACTCATACTTCATTACATTTACTGATGATTTCTCTAGGTATGGATATGTGTACTTGATGAAGTACAAGTCCAAGGCATGTAAGAAATCCGGGGAATATAAAAATGAAATAGAGAACCAGATTAGAAAGCGTATTAAGACTCTTCGATCAAATCGAGGAGGAGCGTACTTGAGTACATGTTCACTAATTTTCTCAAGGATAATGAGATTATATCCCAATGGACACATCCTTATACACCTCAACTAAATTGTGTATTAGAAAGGAAGAACCGTACGCTGTTAAACATGGTGCGGTCCATGATGAGTTTCGCTGACCTACCTGTCTCATTCTGGGGATACGCCATAGAGACCATAGCTTACTTTCTGAACAGAGTTCCATCAAAGTTAGTAGTGTCTACACAATATGAGATATGGAAAGAAAAGAAGTCTGATCTTAAGGTGGTTAAGATTTGAGGCTGTCCTGCCCACATTAAAAGACACAACTCCGATAAGTTGGAATCAAATATAGAACGGTACACATTCGTGGAATACCCTAAGGATGTTTTGGGGTACTATTTCTATCATCGTGAGGACCAGAAGGTCTTTGTTGCCAAGAGAGCTATGTTCCTTGAGAAGGAACACATTCTTGGGAAAAATAGTGGGAGTAAAATAGAGTTGAGTGAGGTTAGAGAACCTAACTCAAGCACCATTTCAGAGCCCGAGTCTGTTCAAGTACTTCGCACACAAGTTCTAACTTTGCATAGGTCTAGCAGAGTATCTCACCCTCCTGAAAGATATGTGAGACATATCAGTGGAGAGGACTCTCAAGATGTTGATCCTCAAACCTACGAGGAGGTTATTATAAGTATAGATTCCATGAAGTGGCAAGAAGTCATGAATTCTTAGATGGATTTCATATACTCTAACAAGGTTTTGAACCTTGTGGATGCACTTGAGGGTATCGTACCCATCGACTGTAAGTGGATCTTCAAGAATATGATCAGAGTGGATGGAAATGTGGAGACCTATAAGACAAGGTTGGTAGCTAAAGGACATCATCAAAGGCAAAGGGTTGACTATGACAGAACTTTTTCACCTATAGCTATGCTTAAATCCATTAGAATTCTTTTGGTCATTACAACATACTATGACTATGAGATCTAGCAAATGGATGTGAAAACAATATTCCTAAATGACAATCTCGAGGAGGAGGTGTATATGATACAACTAGAGGGATTCATATCTAAAGAGAGTCCAAATAAAGTATACAAGTTGCTTAGATCCATTTATGGATTAAAGCAAGCTTCCCGAAGTTGGAACCTAAGATTTGATGAGATGATCAGATCTTATGACTTTGTTAAGAACGAAGATGAGCCTTGTGTGTACAGGAAGGTAAGTAAGAGCGCTATCACCTTCTTGGTGCTATATGTGAATGACATCATAATCATTGGGAATGATGTAGGAATGCTCTCTACAGTAAAGGCTTGGCTATCCAGAAACTTCTCCATGAAAGACTTAGGGGAATCATCCTATATTTTGGGGATCTGAATCTATAGAGATAGATCCAAGAGGATGCTTGACTTATCCCAGTCCAGGTACATAGACTCCATTGTCCCAGTCCAGGATCTATAGAGAATTCCAAGATAGGTCTCATACCAATGAGATATGAAATATCACTTTCTAGGAGCATGTCCCTAAATACTCCTGTTATGATATGTATAGACATGGATAAGATATCTTATGCCTCAGTGATAGGGTCTATAATGTATGTTATGATATGTATCAGGCCTAATATAGCGCATGCTCTGAGTGTCACGAGTATATATCAGACGGGTCTAAGTTTAGAATACTGTAAGGCAGTAAAGTGTATCCTTAAGTACTTGAGAAAGATTAAGAATCTTTTACTAGTATATGGAGGAGGTAACCTTCAGGTTGAGAGCTACACAGACTTGAGTTTCTAGTCTGACATTGATGATAGCAAGTCAAACTCAGGATATGTTTTCATCCTGAATGGAGGAGCAGTAAGCTGGAAGAGTTTCAAGCAATATACTACTACTAACTCGACATCAGAGGCAGAATACATTGCTACAACAGAAGCCACAAAAGAAGGGGTGTGAATGAAAAAGTTCATCAGGGAATTTGGAGTTGTACTAAGTAGTGGAGCCAATTCCCAAATACTATGGCAACAACGGGGTGATTGCTCAAGCGAAGGAACTCAGGTCTTATCAGAAGTCTAAGCACGTTCTGAGAAGGTTTTATCTGATTAGAGAGATCATAGCCCCCAATGATATAGCAATGGAAAGAGTTCCATCTGAAGATAACATTGCAGATTCACTAATGAAGCCAATAGCTCATATTGTATTTGAGCATCACAGGAGTCTGATGGGGATCAGACATATATGTGATTAGCTTTAAGTCAAGTGGAAGATTGTTGGTTACAGGTGCCCTACAAGCCAATTACGTGAGTAATGGCACGTGTGACACGTTGCACGATCTTTTCACTTATAATTATTATTGATATATTCTCACATTATATTATCTGTTGCATATATATATTGTGATGTCATTGGTTCTGTGCAATAGGAATTAGATCGTGATGATGTTACGATAATGAGATCGATTCACCTTTAAACGCATATCCTAAATAATCCTGGTCATAGGTTACTCGAGAGAGACATCAAGATAATCAGATAGACTAATGTACTATATACCCATCCATATGATGGAGGCGGCTAGTCTCATAGCCACTTGTGTGGAGACACTAAGGCTATAGTACAGATGATCATTGGAGAATGAGTTCACTGATTGATTTGCTTATGAAATATTGTATGGTTAATGATACATAATGTCAGACAACGATTACATAGTCTAAATTGTGTATCTGGTCCTTAAATTTAAGACACCAATGATGTCTTATTTGAGTACTCATTTCTTTGACGCTAGACTTATATGTTTGGAAAGTTTTAGATCTGGTACAACTGGTTATCGGGATTGGTAGTCAACCTTACGAAGGTAATTAAGTGTCAATAAAGGATCATCTATTCTCGGTATCGCGAGAGGAATATCTAGTGTGTGCTTACTCAGACAAATCCTTAGCCAGGGTCATTCGAATTGAGAGAGAAGGAGTTCTCTAAGAGAATCCGATTAGAGCGAGACTATGACAGATTTCGTATGTGACCTGACAGTATCATGTTCAATATACGGTCTCTGGAATATTAATTGGATGAGAGATTATAGATACATGGTAACTGTGGACAAACAGGTCTAATGGATTCGATCCCCCTGTACCATCTGGGGACTATGGCGTAGTGGCCTAGTACATTCATAGTCGATGAGTCGAGTGAATTATTATGGGATAATAGTTCACTATATCAGAAGGAGTTCTAATGGGAGTGACCCACGGCTAACTCGGTATTGGGCCTAGAGGGTCACACACATATGACCCCTATTCTCATTGGATGAGATCCTATACTGATGGGCTCCTTGCATGAGGCCCGATTAGAGACATAAGGAGATTATTGGATAGAGATTCAATAATACAAAGTTAATAGGTAACTGGATGAAGATTGAATACCCACTAAGGTAGGAATCCTATGTTTTTTTTGTGGCTCTCTATAAATAGGAGGGAGGTTCATGGTTGATAGGCAGCAGCTTTGGCCACCCCCTCCTATTCTTCTCCCTCCCTTTGTGTAAATATTGTGAGATCAGGTTGGATGAGTTTTACTGTAGAGATTCATCGTGTGGATACTACTAGAGAGAAAGACATTTGACTTCCTACATCCTCTCCATCCGGATCTGGAATACAGGGTTATATGATCTCCCTAGGTAAAATAATCTCTCACATGATGTAATTTTTTTTCGATATTTACGACTTTCTCGTGACCCAATCTTTTGCAGAAAGATTTGATTTACATGGGAAATTTATTTTTGTTTTAATTTTCATTGCGCATGTGATGCTCCCGCCGGGGTTTCCTAACAATTACACTCTCCCCTTTTAAAAGAAAAAAAAATTTAGTCCTCTAAATTTATCATACCCTAATCTATCACTATATAATTAATAAAACCTGAATATAGCACATCAAATATATCAAATATCAGTAATTCTCAAATCATGCTTTGATGTCATCTTTGTCATAGCCTCCGAATATTCATATTTGAAAGGCGTAAACCCATCATAAATCATAAATCATAAATCATAAATACATTGTAATTCATCAATAATCCGAACTCAGGATCCAAACTAACATTTGAAGACATTAAAAAACATTCAAATATTATTCACATCCATTCATAAAACCTGTACAGTTTATAAATCTTACACCACATCACTCGATAATCCATAAAACTCAAAGTTAACCAAAAATACCACACTTATAAAACCATCAGCCTCAGAAATCTATACGAATGCAAAACCAAATATTTTTCATCAATTTATATAATTGTAAAACTTAATATTCAAATATTTCCACACTGAGAGGTATTCTAACTTTTTTACAAGATACATCCGTTTATATTTATCTATAATATTTCATTACATATAAAATATTCTTATACAACATCTTCCAACAAGACTTGCCCAAAATTTATATAGCTTTCCACTGTCTCAGCTCAGTTCTAATTTTTTCTATAAGTAACAAGCTAACTTGTAAAATTAATATAATAACAAAGTGAGCATATAGAGCTCAGCAAGTGACTGACATATCCAAGACAAAGAATGATAGTTTTCAAAATAAACTTGATATGGAACAACAAGACAAGGGTATAAGAATCTATAGATAACATCTCGTTAGATATATAATCACAAATCATTTTATTCGAAACATAATTTGATCATAACAGTAGAAGAAGAGTAGGTGGAGTATCTCATTGGTGTGAAATATCTCGGAAGATATCAATACTGTATGAAACAACTTAGAGTATATCAATAGAATATGAAATGATTCGGAACATATCGAAGGCGTAAGAATGTCAATCAGCATATCAATGATGAATAAAATATTTCAAAACATATCAATGAGAATACAAAATATTTTGGAGCATATCAAAGATGCATAAGACATTTCGAAACATATCAATGGCATGTGAAATGTTTTAGAATATATCAATAGCAAATGAAACATTTAGGAATATAACAATAGCATTCGAAACATTTAGGAGTATGTCAAAGACATATGAAATATTTTAAACTATATCAATGACAAATGAAATATTTCAGAGCATATTAAAGACGTCAACATTTTGATTGCATATAATCAAATTTGTATGAATAATCTCAAAGATTATCAAATGAATAATTAAGAAATAAAAGTTCAAATATCATATCAGTCATAACATTCATTTCATTCTTATCCAAAGCACACAAATAAACTTATAAGCAATGTTTTGCCTTAATCAGAGTTCAATACAGAAAGTTATGACAAACATAAGACATAAATGTCAGAATTCTTAAATTTCACAGATTCATAAATTTATAGCTGAATAGAGAGATATCATGTTCTAAGCCACAAATCTTTTAAAATCATATCAAACTGAGATGTGATCAAGGATAAGACATTATGTAGGATTGGGTTAGAACACTTGCTTTTAGATATTTTGATCTCAATTATATGGATTTGATCAAAATCTCAAAACTCCCTAATCTTTTCTTCTCCTCTTCTTTCTCTTCTTCTTCTTCTTCTTCTTCTCTAATTGCTATTTGTTTTAACTAATATATGAATTACTATGTGACAAGCATATATGTAAGGTGCTTATGTGTCACATATGCATATGCATAAGTGGCACCACTTTAAACTAGATAGTGATATATACCCTCCTCTCTTTTTTTTAATTTAATATGAATATTTCATAATTTATTTCATATTTTTAACATTCACATTTAGATTCATAATTTATTTAAGATTTTGTGAGGTTTAAAGGAGACAAAAAGATTTTTGAATGAGGTTATATTGTCTTTGGATCCTATAAAAAATAGTATAAGTCATGCCTAATATTTTCCAAAAATAATAGAATTTTCTAATGAGGTTAAAAAAAATCTATTTTAATAGTTTTTAAACAGAAAAATGACCATTTAGGCATTTATAAGTTTTTATAAGGTTTCCTGAATAGTTATTATTTAAAAATAAATAATAAGATGCTGCACTATTTTTGATTGATGCTACGCTCTTTTTATAGATTTTTAAAATAAATAAAAATAATAGTTATTTTCAGTGTTACTGTTGAGATAAAATGTAGGGTATTCAGATTTTTTATCAAGAAATTATCAAAATATTAAAATATATAAACAAAATTTAGAAAAAAAATTCAGAGGCGTGTAATCACCATCTTAAGGTGAAATTTCATTGAAATTGATCCAAAATTTTTTACCCTAACAGTCAACTGATATTAATCCTCTTATGAGTATGATCATAGAATGACTTGACTAACATTTTTTCGGTAAATCAAACAGTAAAACTAAATAATAAATCATACATAAATAAGAGGCTGAATTTTATTGATATCTGAATTCTATTGATTAGAGTTTTAGAATTCTACTTATAGTCTAGCCAAGAAATATCCGAAAGATCAACTTGTGTCCATGGAATACGATATAATCATTAAAAAATATTTAAAAAAAAAATTAAATCCAACAAATGCTGTTCGAGAAACTGGTAAAAATGAGAGGGAATTTAATTTTGTTTAAATATCTGTAAGAATATTATTACTATATGTATGTGAACATTCTCTTCACTTCCGGAAGGTTCCGTTAATTAATTTGCCATTGTTCCAGCCGTGTATCCGACACTGGTGTTGTCGCTGTCTCTGGCGGGCCTTCGATCTGCTTCGTTGGGCAATCATCGTCGCTGCTTCTCCTCCTCCTCTGGATCGTCGGCGGTCTCAAACGAGGGAACAGGAAGAAGAGAGGTTAGAATCTGATCTTTTCAAGTAACCGGTTGTTTCGTTGATTGGATCGGGTTTGGATCAGAATCGTGTCCCAAACCTTTGGTTCATCTTCTTGTTTTTGGACGAATTTTGCTTTTTCATTTGCACGTGTTCTCAAGTTTCTTCTTTGATTAGTCTGTCTATCGGTGATCATTCACCGGTACCTCGATGGCCATACACGCAGAACAAGAAAAGGTCACCTACTTTTGTTTTTGTGTGTCTTCTGAGATTACTCCTAGTTTTCTTCGGTACGTTTCCCAGAAGGAAGAGATGCTGCATTTGGTGTGAATAGGAGCGCTCAACGATGTTCTATTCTAGTGGTAAATGATTTCTTGTTTCTTGCTCGATGTTGAAGGATCCTCTAGGGTAAATAGGTGTGAGAACATTCTTTCAGTGGAATTTCTGGGTCAGGTAGAGCTGCAGACGCGAAATCGTAAGAAGCTTTAATATGGATGTTCGTAATTGACTTAATCATGTGGCGAAAAATTAGGCATGTTGTGGGGGGTCGGCACCTGGATGCTCCTGCTTTGAGATTGATGCAAATACATTTATGCCATGTAGGGAAGGAATGGGCATCTTCCATGTCTTCCTTCCTAAACTAAATTAGGCATGTTGTATGTTTTAAGCTAAAGTTTTTTTTTTTTTTTTTTTTTTTTTTTTGTTCTGGTTAAATTGCTTATTCCTCTTGTCTTGTTTCTAAGATATTGGTTCGCTAATCCTACATGGCTTTGGGGATCAGCAGGTATTTGTTTTTTTTTTTGTCTCTGATCAGTGACCTAATACTCTATTTAGATTTGCTAAGTTACAAGTAGCAAATTTGTTGGTTCCTTTCAAGTTAACATCTCTCTCAGTTTGATGAGAATTTTTTATTGAATGAAGTTATCTTCTTGGATCTTGTAATTTATCTTGAAGCAGGGGATGCACTTTGAGGTTGTAACTAATGCTGCATTAAGGTATTGATATGATGATAATTAATTTCTTTTGCTTAATAAATTTATGACAATGATGTGGATAATGCAAAAAAGCTGACAGATATATTAGTCTCAATGGAGACAAATGCTAAACTGGCGTAGAATAAGTGCTCTCTAAATATTTTAAATAGGTTTTAGGATGTAGGTATTAAGTAGCAACTTATCTTCTAGTCTAATGGGGCCTTCTATAACAGGTGCTTCGGAGCCTACGGCTCCTTGTTTGTGTTCGCTTGCTATTCTAATTATCGGTCTACTTTGTGGTTCGGTTGTCTTGGCAGTTCTCTGGGCACTGTGTTGTTTGCTTATATATATACTCATGTGACCAACAAGATTTTGCTGTCAACTAGACCAAAAAAACATAATTATCTTGGTGAAATGGGGCTTTGAATTGATAAATATTTCAGTGGGAACAATAAAACTATCTGGCTAGTCATGATTTTAGTAGCAGCTCTTTAGGTGCTCGCAGTCAGAGTATCATCAAGAATATATGGTGTGAAACCTCAGAAAGAACGCAGTAGGTTTGAGGATTGTTTGCTATTGTTGACAGAATACTTACAGAAGCAGGACTGTGGTTCTTATTTCATTCATGGAAAACAAACTGGTCACAACATTTTTAAGAGTTTTAATGTTAGTATCTTGTTTCACATGAAGTAATATATATGAATGAGCATTGTTTTATGTGCTGAATGAGTATCGTTCACTTTATTCTTGCAGGTAAATGTCTGTCTATGACACTGTTGTTGGCGGGATCCTTAAGTTGAAGGGGAAAGCCTTAGATATAAAAGTTGGTGGGATAAAGAAGAAGAAGAAGAAGAGGAAAACAAAGCCTCATTCTGATAAAGAATCTCAGACCGGGAAAAATGAGCTTCCAGCAGGTAGACTGTAATTGCATTGTTAGTGATGCAGTTTCTTCATTAGTTAGGAAAATCTTCTTGGATTACCGATCTTGGAATTGTTTGAGAAGTATTAGTCATGTTCATATCTTCCTCACTTGTAGCATTCTTTAGACCCCTCCCTCCATGAAGCTCCACCTTTTTTAGGTACAAAATTTTAAATCTTTTAATGTCACTTATACTCATTACTTGTAACGTTCAGATGGAGGTAGTGGATTATCTATCTGTTGATCATACTGCAGACCTGACTGAAGCCAACAAGATTGATGACCATGGACATCCACCTTCGTACTATGATCTCCTAACTCCAGCAGAGAGACGGTATATTGAGCAGAGGCAGAAAATTGACATGAAGAGATTGGCTAAGACATCAAGCAAATCTCACCGGGACCGGATTCAGGAATTTAACCAGTACTTGGCAAATCTCAGTGAGCATTATGACATTCCCAAAGTTGGTCCTGGTTAATGATGACGAGCAATCTGATTCACTTTTTTTTTTTTTTTTTTTTTGTGGAGCCTGGTTTTTCCCTTCTGTACTTGGTTTGTGTTGAGCCTGTCATCTGACATTTTTTTTACTTTGGAGAAGCAAGTCTATGTTCTGAAGTGCTTTCTAGTGTGTTTGAGAACACTATGTGGGTGATCTTGAAATGGTGTTTATTCCCTCTGGTGGAAAAAACTGTGGCAAATTCCAAGATGGAAGAACATATAGCCGAAGGAAGGTCTTTCTAACCAAATCTGATTAGTACACACCATGTCCCTGAATGCTTCGTCATCACACTAAAGATCAGCATCTGTGTTTAGATATTGATTAATCTAAAGCTGGGTCCAAGCATGCTGGAGTCCCAAGAACACCTAACAATGACATGAGAGATAAAACAGTTTAGGTTGAACTCCGCCGCTGGAATCAGAGACTCTTCTATTTCATCTTCCTACTCTTTCTCTGTTGCTGCAAATGATTGGAAGAGCAGCTCTCGCATCTCCACTAGCTCGAAGACCTCATTGTATGTGCTTATATGGTGTCTTTATGAATGCAAACTACATGCATCAAGGCTGTTTTTTGGCAGTGGGGAAGTCCACTTCTTTTTCTTTTCTTCTCCTTTTGGAGTGAAAAAGAAACAAGTAATACGCCATAGAATTAACCAAGTAATGATGTTTAATTATGTAGTAGCCACCAGATTTTTTGTTCCCTAAAAAACTTCATTAATTCAGAGATCAAACACAAAAGTGGACTTGGAGGTCGTGGGAAGAATATCTTGGGCATCCAGTTCTGTGTTAAACCTCATCAGACATGAATGAGCATTACTAACAGTAACAAACAGTTTCATCAATGTAAAACATCCCTATATGCATGCTTAGAACCACCATGTTGAGAATAACACAAAAGTCAGATAAGAGGTTTTCTATTGTTCAGCACATCTAAATCATTCTTAGAACCACCATGTTGAGAATAACGTAGGTTTCATTGGTTTAGTCTGACCTTCCAAAGACCCTCATTGTATTATTAATCTCAGAAGCTTGCTTAGATGTTTGTAGGATGATTATTTTTCTAGTTAAAAGAGTAGGAAATTTTAGATGAGGTTAGATAAGAATGAAACTATTAGGAGTCGAGTGATGTGAAAACTTGTAGATGTGTGGAGCTAATTCCATCTCAATCTACGTGATAACACCAGTCCTTGTCCTGCTAAGCTTGTCACATATTATCATATAGATCGAGTAAAAACAAGAACATCACTTAGATTTGCTGAATCTTTGATTTTTTTTTTTTTTTTTAAATTGCTCCTGGCTTTTACCTTTTCTAGGCATCTCCCGAGGTTGACAAAAGGGCAACTCTATTGCGTGGCCTCACTCGAGGAGTTGGACCACCAAATCCATCATAAATCTAAGGTTAGCATACCGAAGAAAAGGTTGATTTCTGATTTGTTTCATTATAAATATTATCTTAATACAGCTCTTTTTTTTATTCTTAATATAGAGCTATGTAAGATACTGCCTTACTTTATGTCTCTGAAATCAATAGATTCCCTCGATTTTTGTTTACTATCAAGACACTAATGATCAGTTTAATAAGATTGCCTATATGATGTTTGTTGAGAACTTTAACCCAAGTAAAAGAGTTGGGATGAGTAGTTAAGACCTGCTAAATGTGTTTTATTCTTCCTCAGTAGCTCCTCCCACTGTCTCTAACATCATACGGTTCCATTCCTGTGCAAGTTGTTACTGTGTTACTATAAGCCACTTAAAGTTCATTACAATTTCCAAATAAGCCAAATGAAACTTTTAGATCTTAAACATGATATCACTGCAATGGTTGGGAGTGTCAGGTTGCTAGCATAAAGCTTGTATCAGATTAAAATAATGGCCACAAAAGCTAAAGAAAACTTACTATTATAGTGTTACTTTGAATAAAGAAACTAAGGCTGGTGAGTAGTGGGGGGGTGAGGAGTGTTTTCAGACGGATTTGGGATCCTCTTCAATGTCAGTGCGAGCATTAAAACTTTCTCTGAGAGTGGAAGATGTCTTATCACTGTAACATTCACTAGCTATGGGAGCTTAAAACTTGGCAGTGTCAGTCCAAGAACAGTAGCAGCAGACACAAGATAGAATTAAATACAAACACCAGATAGAATCCAAGTTTTTTCTAATGGTGGAAGTAAATAGTTCAGTCGTTGGCAGCATGATAAGAGTGAAAAAGAAGGAAAGAATCTGGTGTTTATATGTATTTTCCCTTCTTTTCTTCTTTTTCTACTTTTTTGCTCCTATTGGTTTCACTTTTCACTGAGTCATTGTGGTTATGCGCTGGCTATGAATGGTTTGGTTGCGTTGAGTAGTGATATCTTTAACCAGAGCATGTTTTAACTCACCATACGTCTTGGGGATTTCTCTCTGGGCCTAGTCCTTTCACCTCTGGTTACAGCTGGGTATCTGTGTCCTTGTTCAGCTCCTAGGGTTTGGGAATCATTGGCCTCCCACATTTTGCCACAACTCTTTGATCCCTTTCTCACGTTGTCCTCTTTGCTGGTGAAACCTGGATTTTTTGTGGTGTGGTGTGGTTCAAATGGTCTTCTGCTTTTTTTTTTCTAAGATTCACTCCTGAACAGGTGGTGGGTTGGTGAATTTTTGGTTCTGCAAGTGGTCCTGATGCCATAAATCCTTTTTCTTTGATCCATGTAACTTGTTGTGGTAGGTAGGTATCTTCAGCAGTTGAATTCTACTATTTAATGCATTCTTTATCTGTTTCCAGGAACTGAGCTCCTCTTCACCTATTCCCTTTTGATTGGTTGATTGATGATACCTTTGCCAAATGACCCTTTTGTCTTTGTGAACTTTTGATTCCACTCTATCGAGATCAAAGTAGGTAGCTGTTCACTGTGTTTTTTTTTTTTTTTTTTTTTGACTTGATTGATCTATTTTGTGTATGAGGGACATTGTGAAATGGATATGCATGCAAAGGATGGATGTGACTCACTTGAGAATGAGGATAATTTGGAGTGCTACACCTCTGGAAATTCTTCTGGTTGGCATCAAAGCAATCCATCCTTAAGTTTGATCTCCCACAATCCTTCAGTCCCTGTTAGTAAAGGAACACAGATGGGTTCCATGGCTGATGCTCTCAGTACTGGCCTGTGGAACCTTCCCACAGAATCATCAAGCTTGGGTTTGTGCAAGAATAGCCTGCAAGAGAATAGCAATCAGATATCGATTGGAGGAGTTCATTTCCAAGCTGGTTCTGGCACTCTGCAACCAAGTTCATCACATTTCCCATCCGATTCAGCTTTCATTGAGAGGGCTGCAGGGTTTTCGTGTATCGATGCCAGTAATTTAGGTGGCATGATGGTTCTTTTCGGTGCCGGTGTATCACCAAATTCTCATCCTAATGCTTCAAGAATGAACTCTGGAGTTGTTGCAGATGCTGCATTTTCAACTGATCATGGATCCAAGAATGGCAGTGCAGTAAAGGTACAGAAGGAGAAGGATAATTTCGATGGTGTAGCTGCTCTGAGCAGTGAGTCGAGTCTGCCTGATTTCACCGGCGCTCACCAAGAACATCCAACTGGGAATTCTTCCAAAATGAAAATGAAAAGATTGAATGAGGTTATTCCTGTCCTTTCTCTCAGATAGATATATTATCTTATTATTTTGTCGCGCTTCATCGATCACAAGTAGGCACCTAACTGGGCAATACAATGTAGGATATGAGATTAGAAGAAGCAAAAGTAGCATCACAGATATCCGGTGATAACATGGAGTTTGAACATATAGCTGAGAATAGCAGCTCAGGGAAGCAAGCGAAAGATAGCACTGAATCATCCAATGAAGATGTCATTCACGTCAGAGCACGGCGTGGCCAAGCAACAAACAGTCACAGTCTTGCAGAAAGAGTAAGGTCTTGCCACCATTGGAAATCTCCACCATTTTCTAGATTGGAAACCAGTGCAACTTTCTTGGTTTTTGAGGTTCAGATGATCTCAGTATAAGAAGTTTTTTTGTGGTCAACATCATCGATTCATATGTATCACAGGTGAGAAGGGAAAAGATCAATGAACGGATGAAGCTGCTTCAAGACCTTGTTCCTGGTTGCAGCAAGGTAGTATTCTTGAATTCTCTTTAGATTTGGACGTATAAAGTCTGTTCTATCGATCCATTTTAGCTTTCCACATTTGAATGCAGGTCACAGGAAAGGCAGTGATGCTTGATGAGATCATCAACTATGTTCAATCACTACAGCAGCAGGTTGAGGTATGCTTGATACCATAAGCATATTTTGTTACATATTCAGACATGATACCTCTGCTCAATTGTTAACTCAACTCTTTTTCATTGCCAGTTTCTGTCCATGAAGCTTGCAGCCATTAATCCATTTGCAAACATGGATACAGAGGCTGTTATTTCCAGATATGTAAGTGGTAGCAATCTTCATGCTTGTCAGACCGACAATTTTTTGGTTGCTTCCGCTTCATGTGTTTCTGTACTGGTTTATCATTTGTCTGTTCATTTAACAGATTAAAATCTATCATGCATTACATCAAAAAAAATCCTTCGTTTATTTGGATAATCCACTCTTATGTGTTTCCATGGAAACTACTTCAGTCCTGCGATGGCCCATCATATACGAAGAGTGGTTTCTCAGCAGACATTGCTCATCCGCAGCTACATCCATCTCAACAGGATCTGATTCAAGCTGGGTTATCCGACATTGTAAATCCTGCTGATTTATTTAGAAGATCAATAAATACTCAAATGGCTGCAGTACATGGATCCAAAATGCAGGTATAAATTTCTTGTCTGATCATACACATCACCACTTGGGTGTCGGTAGTAATGTCTTATTTAACTGTTTTATCAGGGATATGGAAAACTAGGTAGAATTAATTATCTATTCTATGTGACATTTTTGAAAACAATGCTTGCTCAGTTCATAAACAGGTAATGATTTTAAGAAAATATTTAAGACAAAACAATGTTTTCGATGCAAAGGAACAAAAGGATCTACAAGGAACTCAAAAAAGTTCACCAGATGATGATCCGAAGTATATATATATATATATATATATATATTTAAATCATGCATAAAATTTCTAACCAGTCGAACCATAATCCATTTTTAGGTCTTTCTTGTCACCATGATTCTCTCTGCAGTTGATATTTAGGCTTGCAACTGTTGCTGATTATTCCCAGACCAACTTTTGTTTGATGACCGAGTCAGGACTTCAGCTCAATAAAAACAATATTCCTTCATAATCACTTAATCTTATTTGTTTTACCAACTGAGGAGTTGATTATTTATTCTACATACTGTTGAATGTTGTTTGTTGACAATATTTCTTAGCTAAATATCATTCATCTTAATAGTGTATGTTGTCTGAAGTAATCATGCTGATCAAATGAGCAGCAACTAAATAGACTTGGTTTAATCTTAGAGTGTTAAGATGGAATGTGATACCAAAGTTCAATAAAAGTTTATGAAATACAATCCCTATTTATACATGGTATATGAGAGGATTTTCCTCAACTGATCACGAGATTGTCTCATGCAGTTAGGGAAACTTAGCTGCTATGATGCCCTCGCAAGATTGAGCTCCTATCAAGGATGTCGATCTTGGACCGATACAATGAAAAGAGTTTGCGGGCGAGAGGCTTCGTGAGTGAGTCTGCTAGTTGATCAGTCGTATGTACATGAGAAACACATAGTAGACGTCTGACAACTTAATCTCGCACGAAATGAAAGTTGATGGCAATATATTTCATACGAGAGCGGAATACTAGATTGGCGCAAAGGTAGGTGGCTCCAACATTATCACAATATATTATAGGAGTAAGAGTGGAGGTGATGTTAAATTCCTTCAGCAAATTGATGATCCAATTGAGTTATGCAGTAGCAGTGGCGATGGCACGGTATTCAGCTTTAGCTGTAGACCGTGCGACTGTCTTTTGCTTTTATTAAACTTCAACTGATTGGATTAGCACCAAGGAAAATAAGTTACCCCAACATGGATGTTCTATTATCAAAGTTTCTTACCCAATCAACATTGACAAAGGCATGAAGATAAATCAGGGAGTGTTTGCGGAGAAAGATGTCATGATTGATGGTCCCCTTAAGATATCGCAGGATTTATTTGACTGCAGACTAATGAGTAATAGATGGCTGATGCATAAATTATGATAATTTATGACTGCAAATGAGATGTCTGGATGGGTGAGAGCTCAATATTGTAATGAGTCAACTACTTATTTGTATTGAGTAGGGTCTGTAGCAGGACTTCCATCACATAATTTGAGTGATTCACTAGTAGAGAGGGAGTTGTAATCTCTTTCGTGTCCTGCATGTTCGTTAGGATAATAAATCTTGAATATACTTTCTCTATGAGAGGAAGGGCCTTGAAGATGTATATGTTGCTTCCACGCCTAGAAAGTAGCTCAAGTCTCCTAGATCTTTGAGAGAGAATTGATCTACCAATTGCTTAATAAATGTATGGCCCTCAATAGGATTATCACCTGTGACAATAATATCATCCACATACACCAAAAGATATATTGTGCCTCCAAGTTATTATCGTAGAAATAGTGAGGTATCAGACTTGGAGTCGATGAAGCCAATAGAAGTCAAGAACAAGCCAAGTTCAGTATATCAAGCTCTTAGAGCTTGACGAAGTCTATTAATAGTTTTTTGTAGTGTACAAACATGCCTTGGATACTGAAGATGGATGAAGCTAAGAGGTTACTCCATAAAGACGTCTTCAGTTAGAGTCCCCTGCAAAAATGCATTGTTAACATCCAATTTTTGTAACTGCTAGCCTTTCGAGATGACCAAACTCAGGATAAGTCAGATTGTGATAGATTTAATAATGGGGCTAAATGTCTCTTTGAAGTCAATACTAGGTTATTTTTCATCCCTTTTACCACTAGACGTGCTTTATATTTGATAACTGATCCATCAGGGTTTCGCTTAATTTGAAAGATCCATTTACACCTGATGATATTTTGTGTGATGAAAGAGAATAAGGATCCATGTAGAGTTATAGATGAGAGCATTATATTCCTCGCACATGGCTTTACGCCAGTGTAGAATTTTTAGGCTTGAGTAAATGAAATAGGTTCAACAATCTCATGTGAAGATTTTGTGCTAGCATGTAGGTTAAGGACATGATATGATTTAAAAATACCACTTTTGGAGCGGGTTGTCATGGGATGCCCAGGAGCTATGATATTGTTAGTTGGTATAGGCAGTGAAGAGTCACTGACACGGTTCGAGTCAAGCTGAGGGACTTCAGTGATACTGGGTCTAGGACAAGGTAAAAGGCAGTGGTTATGTCTCCAAGGGCAATGCTTCAGTAACAGGAGGAACTTACAGAGAAGGGAGGGAGTAAGAAGCTATGGAACTGAGTAACAAGAGAGTGGATCCAGAGGGAAATGACTAAATGGTGTGGTTGGAGATTCGGTTGATGGGATCGGAGGTGTATTCCAGTGATGCATGTTTGTTGGAGTGGGACACACGGCAAGAGACGCATGGTTGTGAAAAGAAAAGATATACTCCTCAAAAGTAATGTGACGTGAAATAAAGACTTTATAAGTATGAGGGTCATAGCATCAGAAGGTATTATATTCAAGAGAGTATATGATGAAAACACAAGATCGAGATCGATGTGTTATCTTTTGTGAGGCATAAGGACATAACCACGGATAACATAGGTAGCCAAATATTTCGAGTTTTTGAAGGTTTTAACATTTATAATTTTTCAAATTGTGATTGATAATGTAAGATTGGAGTAAGCATACAATTGATAAGGTAGACTGTAGTTAGAAAGACTGTTGACCAAAGGTTAGTGGCATTGAGGCTTGGTGTTAGACCAGTCAGAGCCAATTAGTTGAGGAGTATGTGGGGGCGACTTAAGGTGTTGAATACTGCAAGCTGGCAAGCAGGATGCGAGAGCTTAATATTCACCTTCGCTATTAGAGTAGACTATTTTAATTGTAGACTACCAGAAGTTCTCGACCAACTTTCTAAAGTTAGTAAAGATTATTGTAACTTCAGATTTATGATGGAGAAGACATAACCATGTATACTTAGTGAAATAGTTTACAAAAATGACAAAATCTTAACTTGTCAAAAGAAATGATTGGGGTAGAGCCCTCAACATCAGCGTAAATAATTTCAAATGGGTTAGAGGAAGCATTTCTCACGGGATCCACAAGCAACCACTTTAGAAAACACTTTATATAGCCAAGACAAATTACACTCAAGGACTTTACAAGCTCTGAACAGTTGCACACAAAGGATCAATGTCTATTACAGACCGAAGTCCCCACAAGTGTCCACCTAACACAACTCTCATTTACAAGCCAAAACCGACCATAAAAGCTAACCAAACTAGGGCTGCCAAGCCTATTGCAAGCTCGTTACTTGCTATATAAAGCATGTACAAAAACCGAAAGACACAGACAAACATAAGCATTACATCGAACATCTTGTTTATATTTGTGTCGGTGACATTCTCCTCCACTTATTCCTTCGACATCCTCATCGAAGTCATTACAGACGCTGCATCTACTCGCCTTTTATTGAATCTTTCATCTTCTGCTCTAACTGCAACATACCTCTTGGCTCTTAGCTGCTCTCCACCGTTGTTGTTGAGTAGTCGAACTTTGATTTGCCATGCTGCTTCAACTCACCTATGACTGACTCTGGTGTGGGGTCAGTTGAGTTGTGTTGATCCTTGTTGATTCTTGCAGATCCTTTGATAAAGGAAAAGACCTTCCTAGTTTTGTGCTAATATCTCAAACGTCTCATGCCACTTGAACTGGATGGATGCTTGTTGGAGCTTTAACGAGCATTATCTCGCAGACTTTGAAGTTTTTTAGGTCCTTCCTTCACAAAAATGGCCCATCGATTCTTCTTCAACTTAGTTGTCACTTCCAAGTAGGTTCGCATCATTTTCGCTTTCGATTGACATTCTGTTGGGAAATGAAGCGGGCAATCTACTCTCAGTAGCACCGATCACCAATAGTGAGGATTTGACAACTATTATCTTTCATTAGGTTTCTTCGAAGGGTCTTTGAACTTATACAGAGCGCCTTTGCAAAATAAACAAGAGAACTGGGGTACTCGATTTTCCTCATTTACTTAGGAGTTGAGAAGACAAAGTTACTTGATTTCACTCGCCTCCTCGAGGTTGTCCTTCATGCATCGAGCTGGTAACTAGATTTCATCAACTCTTTGCTCACACTTTTGAAGCACCCGAAGTGTTTGCACTCCTTGCTTTGAGTTAGCTACTATGATTCACCTTCTCTCTGTCATCGAACTTCTTGAATGCAAGTTTTAGCCTAAAAGAGCAAAATTTCACCCCAACTTGGTGCAAGTCTTTGATAGTTTTGGTCGCCTTTGGATTGTAATGTCTTCTCCATCATCTTTGCCACCTACTCCTCTGAGTAGAAAAGATACAACACCATGTACTGCGTACTTTGATCCTTAGTCGAGCACTCCTACATCAACTCGAAGTCCTTCATTTCGACTATCTTGATGAGAAGCCCGTTGATACCGATCCTATGAAGTTCCTTAGCCTCTGCCCTTCTGCCTTGTCTTGGCGCTTGGAGTTTACCTCTGCATTCTCCACCTCCTCGGCCCCTTTCATGACCAATGCTCTCCCTCCATGAAAGCAAATGATCGATGACTCCATGGAATTCCCGCCTCTGCGGCACCATGTTGCTGCCAAGCCCACGCCCTACTATCCGTTGCCTTGCATCTATATCCTTTTTTTCGCGATCGGTAGCTCCGCCTCTACAGCATTGTGACACTCCTCCGAGTCCACTCCCTTTCTGACCGACGCATTGTACTTGGGTAGCTGATCCCCTTTGGACTCGTTGTCGCTTCCTTGCCCCTTTCGACCACCTGCTTCAACACTCCTGTGTTTTCTGAGCAGTTTCCCTTGATCGATGGAAAGATAGACTCCGTTATCATGTTGTAGGGCTCGTGTCGATTCTATTCTCCATAGCTTCCTTGGTAACAACGTTCGCTTACTCGGCCTTGTCCTTTGACTTGTCGGGCTCCCTTAAGTGAATGTGAGCAGTGAAGCAGTCTAACTCTCTAACCGCTCTGATCATACCTCTGTATGATCGAGTCTCATCATAGGACTCATTGGTACTTACACTCAGAATTCTTCCTCGGTGGTACATAGCCCCTATATGCTGATAACCAAGGCTTTCATCCGATGTAAGATTCAATACGCACACACGAAAGACCCGTCGCTGTGGTACCATGACATTCACTCCTTAAATCCATAGCCCTCCTTTTCGTTGTATTGTTCACTGAAGTGGAGCTCCCAGTAGCTTCTGATCATACCTCTGCATGATCGCATCCCTTATGGAACATCTCCGCATGTGTTGTATTGCCATGAACTATTCTACCATGATCCATTGTACCATGTCGCCTCTTGGTGACATCTCAATTGCATTCAGATTCTTATGTGATGAACTCGGACTATGATCTCTCCATGTGTGGCCTATGCCAACACATCGTAGGACCTCCGCTACCTCCAATTACATTCGCTCCTTTGGCAATTCACCTTCGCCCACCCATTATTGGGTCACCCCTAGACGAAGCATCACTCTAGGACAGTCCGTCGCCTAGTAGCTCTCGAAGTCCCCAGACTTCACTAAAATTAGTGCAGCATTGTCTGGATCATGAGCTTCTATCCCCCACCAGCACAATCTCTGTTGCGCACCACTTTCTTCATGATAACTCGAATGACAGCACTATAACATATTCTTCAAGAGTACCTGCTTCTACATCCTCTTGCCCCATGCTAAGGCCTTTTGATCCTAACTTCATTTTCTGCAAGTTGAGTCACCTTAGTCTCTCTATCAAAATACTTCTTTGAGATAAAGTGCATATGCCTCGAAGCTCTCTTCATCTTTGACACCATGCAAAATGAGTCTGCTTCATCAGAATGAAGAACTCATGGAACAACATAATCCCACTCTTATCTCTATAAGAGTTCATGTCCTTGACCTCTGTCCAAGGAAAGTTTCGTGCTTTCGCTTCATGTTTCGATCTTCTATGTTGACTCCCTTCATGCGGCTTGGATACTTCACCAAGTTCCATTCAAGTTGCTCTGCCTTTCGATTTGCATTGAGTTGATAGTGGCCCTCGCGCCCACCATTCCACGGGTCAGCTCTCCGTTGAGTTCGATTTTCACATTGACTCTAAGTGTACCTTCATATGATGTTATTATGGTCACTCCCCCACTTGATCCTGCAATGCATCCACCAATGCATTACTTCATTCGAGATCATGCAACGACTCGCTGCTTGCTCGATCCGTTGAGCTTAGTAGAGATATTGTCTTGAGGTACTCTTCCTCAACATGTGCGGTCCACTGCACATGATTCTCCCTCTGGAGAACCAGGACCTATCCCTTCTAGAAATCTATCTATCCTGTTGGAAAAACTTTCCTCTTTGCATTCTTCCCTCTGGAAGTTTCGGAAACCACCATCCCCTTGGACTACCTCGTCTTACTAAACAATCTGTGCATTATTCTGCCCCCGCAAATGCATTTGCTAGATTGCGACTCTTCGCCAATACAGCCCCTGTTGTACCCTTTAAAGCCTAGCAACATGCTAAACTTGTTGCACACTTCAGTCTCTTATAGACATAGCATTTCCATGTCAAAGAGAAAGTCTCAATGCTCCATGGCGTCGAGTTCCGATCGCCTTGGGATGGCCATGAACACTCCATCGTCCGCATACAAGTTTTTGCATGAGTACCAAATTCTTCGAGTTAGCAATTCCCTCACCTCCGTGACCTTTGCATAACTCTTGCAGTCGTTGAGCAATACATCCCACTTTGCACAGTCTCATCTTTTACCAAGCGCCTCGCTTGCCTTGAACACCGTCAAGTTTGGTTGCTAACGTTGAGCCGTAGCTCGAATTCAGCCATCCCAATATTTATGCGCTACACATTCTTTCTAGCTTGCTTGTCCTCGTGGTGCCTCTCGCGCAAAGGGTTAGTCATACCTCTGAATGCCAATCAAGGATGCCCGCTCCTCTAAGCGACTCATTTCCCTACATCTCCATGTCTATTTCTCCCAGATGATCGTGCATGCTGGCTGCCCTCCACGCAGCCCAACTAGGTCCCCTATGAAGTGTTTCTGCATGTGCTTGTCCGGCTCTGATACCAAAATATCACGAACTTAGCTGGTTTTGCATAAGTCGTGCGGCACCCTTGCATGTCCGTCCGCAAAGGTCTGCCTCCCTGAAACCTCCTAAGGTCCTTTAGGACCTACAAAAGAGAAAACGGGTTACAAAAACCATTTCCTACGAGATCCACAAGAAACCACTTTAGAAAACACTTAATATAACCAAGACAAGTTACACCCATAGACTTTACAAGCTCTGAACGGTTGCACACAAAGGATCAAGGTTCATTACAGACCAAAGTCCCCACAAGTGTCCACTTGACACAACTCTCATTTACAAGTTGAAACCGGCCATAAAAGCTAATCAAACTAGGGCTACCAAGCCTACTGTAAGCCCGCTACTTGTTGTGCAAAATAGGTACAAAAATTGAAAGACACGAATAAACATTAGCATTACATCGAATATATTATTTATATTTTTGTTCATGACAACACGTCAAGTGGAGCAGCAATTGAAAAGTGAGCAGTGGGCTGGGTTATATGCAGAGCTGACGGCCACTCATAAATGTTGTCTTTATTCTGGCCTCGGACCAGTGTTGTCCCCGTGCTCAAATTCTTAACAATAAAAGAGTCAATAAAGAATTCAATTGAAGTGTTATTTTGTTTGCAAAATTGAGAATGAAAATAACGTTTCTTTTAATGTGTGGTGCACACAGAATATTATCAAGTGCGAAAGTTGTGGCATGTGAATTAAACATTGTGGAACCAGTATGAGTAATGAGAATTCTTTTACCATCACCGATGACGATGTCATCATTTCCATCATAGTTGTTGTGGATAGACAAGTTCTGGAGATCATAAGTGATATGATGAGAGGTACTAGAGTCCACGATCCAATTTTGTTGACTGGTAGTCAGAGTAGTTATGAGATTCGCCTGAGGCCAATTTGATGGAGCAGGAAGTCTGAGTTGAGACCGACATATTTTGTGACGTGTCCGACTTTATCACACAAGTGGCAGATGACTCGTTGTTGGTTCATGTAGGCAAGACGTCATGACTGGAAGGTGCCACCTTAATGATTGTTGATGTTGGGATTGAAATATTGAGGAAGAGGAGGGAAGGACTGATTGGTGCTGATAGGATCAGAAGGCAGTTTGGCCAAACCTTTATGGGCATTCTTGTTATATTGGTTGCTTTTCCTCTTGTATTTCTAACTGACCTAAGTTGTGATGGGTGGTCCTAGTAACTTGTCTTCATGCTTCAAATATGTCTCATAGTCAGTCAGCTTGTCATAGAATTCTTCGAACGACAATGGGAGTCGCGGGCCGAATTGCTACTGCCAGTTCCTTGAACTCGTCTCTCAAGCCAATGAGGGTGTCGACAAGGACTTCCTTATCAGTGAGGGAATGACCTATCAAAGCCAGGTCATCGATGATAATTTTTATATTTACAAATAATCAGTAATGGTACTTCTCTCTTGTTTTGTTTTTATTAGATTGGAGAGGAGCCCGACGTTAGCAATTTGCTAAGATAGTTTACAACTTGCACTATGCGTTTGCAATAGTAATACAAGAAGATGAGTGGGGTGATGGATCCAGCAATGAAGACTTGAATTGCTTGGAGAATGAGACGATCTTGGCGTAACCATAGTTTATAGGTTGGATTTGGTATTGGACTAGGTTCTCTTGAGATGTTGATCATTACTGGTGGGCAACTAGGAGGGCCATCAACATAGCAGATGGCGTAGGAGAGGATGCAATTATGTGCTGCTGGCAAAAGAAGAAGTGGAAGGAAGAGGTGAAGCTGGTTGTCGGTGCTACACTGTACAGCTGGAAAACGACGTTATCGTTTGCAGGGAAGTCAGCTGTTAGAAGCACTCCAACGTCAGTATAAAGGTGTGTTATGAAGGGTAGCTGCTGTTGCGAGCTATGGTAGTTGATGGTGAGGCTGAAGTAGAAGCCCACAACGATGACGGGAACATAGCGGTCGGCTGAGTTCGACGGTCGAAAGGGCAGCAGGATGCGATTGAATGTTGGTCATCTCGCACCGTACCTGTTGTGGCTGCTGCAGTAGCAGATCAATAAGAGATCTACAGTTCTTGTCGTAGATTTGTGAGAGAACTGTGATAGCTCTGTGTTGCAACGATAGAGGGAGCTCGACGGTGAAAGCCGCTTGCCACATTGTGGAGTCGAGTGGCACGAGGCGGTGGGGCAAGCTTCCTGGGAACTACGACGTCTTCAAACGAGAAATCGATCGTGGTGAGAAGGATATTGCAGGGTGGAAAGGTACAGGGGAGAGTCCTACAAAAAGGGCGAGCTCACAAAAGGTGCTGACGATGATGGAGAAGATAGGAAGAGCAACGCTCGTAGCAGGACTTCGTGTCGCAGCGAGGAAGGCCACTACTGTTGCTGCTTGTGGAAGGGGCAGTAGTCGAGGAGGTAGAAGAAGGGGAAGCTGCAGAGGAGGTCTTCTACTCCAGGAGTTGCTAGTCCGGATGGGAGAGGAGGGCGACGAGAGGAGCGTCGGTTGTGTGAGTCAGAGGAGGGCACATACAACGCTCTCACTGGTCGCAGGGGTGCTGAAGCAGGGGATGCGCAGAGGAGGAAGGAAGGCGTTCGGTGACAGGCCGTACTCCGGGAGGAGGTTGTAAACGATGGTGTCGATCGACAATGAGGCAAGGGGTGCAGTTGCGATAATGGTCGTGTTCTCATCACATAGAGAAGTTCTGATACCATGTTGAGATGAGGTTACAAAGTTCAACGAAAGTTTATGAGATACAATCCCTCTTTATATATAATAGATGAGAGGATTTTCCTCGACTCATCACGAGATTGCCTCGTGCAGTTGGGAAAATTTAGTTGTTATCAAAGAGCACATATTTTAATAAAACCTCTAGATAAAATAGAACTATGCTGAGATGATACAAGATTGTTTTTGTTAGCAGGATTCTCTCGTCTCTACATTTATTTCCAGCGACTGTTTTACTTTCTTAATTCTCTCTTTTTTCAATCCAAAAAAAAGGGAGGGCAAGCAATAGCCTCATCTGGGGAACCTATATGTTAAATATTTGGCATACATAAAAACAACACATCTTCTAGATTAGATTCATCAGGTACTCAGAAAGCTTTTCTCTTTGGTTAGAGTAGGGTCCTTCGTGTGGCTGTCGGATGACGAAGACCAATCAGGGAACCTTATTGTGAGCATGTATGCCATCGTTAGCAACTTCTGCATGTATCCTGATAAACCATCACATAGTTATCACATAATAATGGTAAAATATTTCTGCATCATTTTTTGGCTTTCCCTGGTGGCCACATAATCTTTCTACGTATGTGCAGGTGCATAATGCATGGGACGAAGAGCTCCACGATGTCATGCAAATGGCATACAGCAGCAGTGTGAATCTCGATTCTCACAGAGTTCATCAATAAACCTCGAATTGTGCATATGAAGGCTTGCCTTTTGTGGCTGATCGAATTCGCAGTTCACTTATCCCTCATATGCTCTGATCTCAAACCAAAGCCATTCATTATTGTTTTGAGTATCTCGTTCTTATTCGATTCAATCTTGCGCAAGGGAATTATAAAAGCTTTAATGCACGGAAGATGAGCTGAACCGTCATCAAATCTCAATCCTGCTCATAATAAGTGGATCTGATGATAGCCAATTGCATCAAGATGGAGCATCATTTTGTCTCTCTGAGAATGATCATAGATAGACAGGCAGCAGAAAGATTCTATTTCACTCAAAAAAAAGTAATGTCAGCTTACCTGATGCACTTTCCTCTGTATATTTTGGTGGAAGCAAACTTGAAGAACAGAGGAGAAGGAACATGAGACTCCTACTTCTGCAGCCTTCATACTTTTTGTGTGTACAAAAACATGTGAAGTCATTTGCAGAGCTAATTACAACTGTTCCAATGATTTTAATGTTGTATGGGCATCTTTGTTTCTCTATTGGTTTTTCTTGAACACAATAAAGATTATTTCAAAATTAATGCAAGACTGGGCGAGAATTGTTGGGCAGATGGTCCAGATTCAATTTATAATGGATTTTAGTGAACCTCACAACCTAGAACTTCACTTATATTAACCTAAACTCTAGATTATGTGACTAGGGTTGAGATTAAGAGGTCAACGACGACTAAAAACGTGGGAGAGAGAAAGAAGATTGCATATTGACAGTAGAGACCAGAAAATAAGAGATCCAGGAAAGTGAAGAAGATAATGATAGAAAAATATTATTCTCAATCATTCATATCTCAGGTTAGATCAGTTTATAGTGGATTCTTACCGTGATCACTTAGGAAAGTTTTGGATATTGTGCTTAGTATTATAGTCCTTATATCTCTGTGATTCTCTTGTGGCTATTGCTTTTATTTGGGCAAGAAGCCTTGAGATCTATATATTCATTATTTTGATAGTGGATTTTCTCTGACTTGTCCCGTGGTTTTTACCCTTCGAGTTGAGGGGATTTTTCACATAAATCTTGGTGTTCATTTGATTGTGATTTCTGTTTGATTCCACTATGTGTGACGGCTTGCTAGTATTTGTTCATATACAAAGTTTATTCCTTTTATTCCCATCAACTAGTATCAGAGTAGGGTTTTGGTGGCATTTGACTTTTGTATTTAAACATGAACATGGACACCGGTAATGTTTCTAGCTTGATTAGTTTAAACGAAAATAATTAGATGATATGGAAACAAATAATGAAAGATCTCTTGTATTGCAAAGATATGTATAAACCTTTGCAAGGGGATAGTGAAAAGCCCACAACTATGATAGATGATAAGTGGAAGAGGTTAGATCGAAAAACTGTTAGCTTTATTTGTCAGTGGCTTGATGATAGTGTCTTCACCATGTTTCTACTAAAGTTCTGTTTACTTTCTTTGGAAAAAGTTAGAATGCCTTTATGAAAGAAAAACGGCTGGCAATAAAGTTTTTTTGATTAGAAAACTTATCAACTTGAAATATAAAGAGAGTACTTCTATTCCTGAGCATTTGAATGAAATGCAGAGTATTACTATCCAGTTATCCTCTATGAAAATATCTCTTGATAATGAGTTACATGCATTATTACTTCTCAGTTCTTTGTCAGAAAGTTGAGAGACACTAGTGGTTTCCCTCAGTAATTCTGCATCAGATGGTGTTATCACCATGAGTCAAGTAACAAGTAGTTTGTTGAATGAGGAGTTGAGAAGAAAGAATTCAGTAACTTCTTAGATTGATTCACAGACACTAATCTCATATAATAGAGGAAGGTCAAAGTCAAAAGATAGAAATGGTTCATGCATGAGTAGAAGCAAGTCAAGATCAAGAAACGATATTGTTTGCTACAATTGTGGTGAGAAAGTATATTACAAGAATCAGTACAAGCAACCTAAGAAGAACAAGAAAAAGGGAAAAGAAGAGCATACAGAGTCAAAAGAGATTATCACAGCTATAGTGCAAGGTAGTGATTATTTGATTTTGTCTACTTCAGATGATATTTTTTCTTATATATGCTAGGATCTCGAGTGGATAATTGACACAAGTGATTCTTATCATGTTATACCACGGAGGGAGTTCTTTGCTACTTACAGGGTTAGAAATTTTGGTGTTGTCAAGATAGACAACTATGACACAGCAGACATCATTGGCATATGTGATATTTATATAAAGACCAACCTTGGCAATAAGTTGGTGCTTAAGGATGTGAGGCATGTAGTTTACTTAAGGCTGAATTTAATTTCAGTTGGAAGACTGGATGATGAAGACTTTGATGTCAGATTTCATAGAGGGCAGTGGAGCTCAGTAAGGGTTCTCTTATTGTAGCTAATGAGAATAAATGTCATACATTAGACAGATTATAGGCTAAAGCTTGTGGTGAGCAGTTGAATGGTACAGAGAAAAACTTCAGCATAGAGTTGTGGCATAAGCGACTAGGACACATGAGCGAGAAAAAGCTACAAAAACTTTTCAAGAGAGATGTATTGCCAGACCTTAGAGGTACACGTTTGAATCCTTGTACCGATTGTTTAGCTGGCAAACAACATGGAGTTTTCTTTGTTAGTCCTACTTTATCTAGGAAAATACATGCCTTGGATCGTGTCTATACAGATGTGTGTGGTCCTTTGAGGATAAAAACTCCTGGTGGGCCTGTTAATGTTCCTAGTATTAATGGTGCACTTTATTTTGTCACTTTTATAAATGACTTTTCCAGGAAAGTTTGGACCTATGCTTTAAAGATCAAAGATCAGGTTATTAATATCTTCAAGGAGTTTATGTCATAGTTGAAAGGGAGACAAAAATGAAATTGAAATATATAAGATCAGATAATGGTGATGAGTACATAGGATTATTTAATGATTATTGCAGGTCACATGACATCCAGCATGAGTTGACAGTTCCTGGTACACCTCAAGCATAATGTAATTACAGAGAGGATGAATCGCACCATCATGGAAAAGATCATATGTATGCTTTCACAGGCTAAGCTACCCAAAAGATTTTGGGGTGAGGCTTTGAGGACTGCAGTTGATGTAATCAACTTATTATCATGAACAGCTCTAGATGGTGATGTTGTAGAGCATGTATGGTCAGAGAAAGATATCTCATATAGGCATTTAAGAGTATTTGGTTATCGTGCATTTGTATATGTTCCAGACAATAAGAGGTCTAAGTTGGGTGGTAAGACAAAAGAGTGTATTTTTCTTGGCTACTCACATGAGCAGTTTGGTTATAGGCTTTGGGATCTAAAAAAGCAGAAGTGTTCAGAAGTAGAGATGTTGTCTTCCTTGAGGATCAAACCATTGAGGATTTAAAGAACGAGGCACCAGCTAAGACTTCTACAAAGGGAATTGTAGACTGTGACCCAGTTATTCCTCCAGTATATCAGGTGATGGGGGAGATGTGCAAGAAGATGGTGCAGAGCCAGATGTTGATCTACCTGCAAGACATGTTGAGCAGGAAGAAAAAAAAAGAGCAAGTTCCCATAGAACCTCAATTAAGAAGATCTTCTAGACCACGTCAACCTTCCAGAAGATACTCTACAGATGAGTATGTGATGCTTACTGATGCAGGTGAACCAGAGAGTTACCAGGAAGAGATGAATTCTCTAGAGAAGAACCACACATATGATTTGGTGCAACTACTAGAGGGAAGTAAAGCCTTAAAGAACAAGTGGGTTTTCAGGTTGAAAACTCAATAATATTATTCTTAACCAAAGTATAAAGCTAGATTGATTGTGAAAGGCTTTGGTCAAAAGAAATGTATTGATTTTGAAGAATTTTTTTCTACTGTTGTTAAAATGTCTTCTATTCATATTGCTCTTGGTATTGCTGTTAACCTAGACTTGGAGATTGAGCAATTAGATGTGAAAATAACTTTCCTTCATGGTGATTTGAAGGAGAAAATTTATATAGAGCAACCGAAAGTCTCCAAAGTCAAATGTAAAGAAAATCTTGTCTGCAAGTTGAAGAAGAGCTTGTATGGGCTGAAGCAAGCTCCAAGACAGTGGTATAAAAGGTTTGATTCATTTATGATTGAAAATGAATACAAAAGAACAAGTTTAGATCATTGTGTGTACATTAAACGGTTTGGTGAAAATTTTATTATTCTCTTACTTTATGTTAATGACATGCTTATCCTTGGGAAAGATATGTCTATGGTTTACAGGTTGAAGAAGAAATTGAGTGAGTCTTTTACAATGAAGGACATAAGGCCAGCAAAGTAAATGCTAGGCATGTAGATTTCTCGTGACAGAATAAACAAGAAGATTTGGTTGTCACAGGAGAAATATATTGAGAATGTATTAAACAGATTCAGTATGAGCAATACAAAGCCAGTTTGTACTCCTCTTACAGGTCACTTCAAGTTATGCTCAGATCAGAGTCCGTCAAGTGATGAGGAGAAGAATAAAATGTAGAAGGTTTCTTATGCTTCAGCAGTTGGAAGTTTAATATACATGATGGTATATACGAGGCAGACATCACATATGCAGTGGGTGTTATTAGCAGATTTCTTGTAAATCCAAGCAAAGAGCACTGGGCAATAGTGAAGTGGATTTTTAGATATCTCTGAGAAAGTTCTAAAGTTTGTCTAAGTTTTGGAGGTGGACCACCTATGTTGACAGGTTATACAGATACAGATATGGCAAGAGATATTGACATAAGAAAGTCCATATTATGTTTTGTACTTACTTTTACAAGGGGAGCTATGTCATGGCAGTCCAGATTGTAAATGTGTATTGCTCTCTCCACCATAAAGGCAGAATATATTACTGGTATAAATGTTTGCAAAGAAATATTATGGATAAAATGATTCTTACAAGAATTGGGGTTGAAACATGAAAACTATGTGGTGTATTGTGATAGCCAAAGTGTCATCCATTTGTGCAAAAACCCAATATTTCATTCCAAGTCAAAGCATATAGATGTCAGATATCACTGGATTAGAAATGTGTTTGAAGAGAATCAGTTATAGCTTCAGAAAATTCACACAAATGATAATGAGGCAGACATATTGACAAAGACTTTACCGAAAGAGAGTCAGGAGATGTGTCCACAGTTGGTCGACATGGCTTCACATTGATGAGTCATGAAACAACCTCCCTCATGCGCTGAAGGGGGAGGTTGTTGAGCAGATGAGTAGATGGCCCAGATTCAGCCCATAATAGGCTTTAGTGAAGCCCACAACCTAGAACTTCACTTATATTAACCTAAACCCTAGATTAGGTGGCTAGGGTTGAGATTAAGAGGGCAGCGATAATTAAAAATATGAGAGAGAGAAAGAAGACTACAAATTGACAGTAGAGGCCAGAAAATAAGAGATCCAAGAAAGCGAAGAAGACAATGATAGAAAAAGAAATTATTCTCAATCATTCATATCTCATGTTAGATCAGTTTACAGTAGATTTTTACTATGGTCACTTGGGAATGTTTTGGATATTGTGCTTATTATTATAGTCCTTGTATCCTTGTGATTCTCTTGTGGCTGTTACTTTGGTTTGGGCAAGAAGCCTTGAGATCTGTATATTTATTATTTTGATAGTGGATTTTTTATGACTTGTATCGTGATTTTTACCCTTCGAGTTGAAGGGGTTTTCCAATAAATCTTGGTGTTTATTTGATTATAATTTTTTATTATTATGCTATGTGTGATGGTTTATTAGTATTTGTTCGTATACAAAGTTTATTCCTTTTATTGTCATCGATAAGTTGTAAATGTAAAAATTATTATGACATTTATAATATTGAAAAAGTTTATTACAAATTTTAATTTGGGATACTCATTAGTCGCTAGGACAAACATAGGCTAACTTAATAATATCATCTTTAACCTCAGATTTTTTATGCTCTCTTTATGATCTCTCTTGTACTTTCTCATGCCATGACTACACAACATCCGATTTAGAAATTGCATATAGTGTTAGTAGTAGGGAAGGGAAGGTCCCATTCCTGATGTATATAATTGGCCTCATAAATATATAAATAAAATACATGAAACTTGTATGAAAGATTGGATTTGAGAAATCATGTTTGTTTCGGCACGCTGCTCGACGTGCATTATCCTATCCGCGTCACTCGGTACTTGAATCGTGACTATAGCGCGACACGAACACCGTGTACCACGATCCGCGCAAACCAGACTCTCCCTGGTGATCAAACGCACGCATGTTGAGACGTAAATGGAGGGACAGATTAAGCTCGTGGGCGAGATGGTCGTGATAGCAATGCGGCCAAAAGATGCTGACCGCCGACCACAAGTAGAGAAAAGAGACGCGAAAGCGAGGAGAGACACTGCAAAAGTGACAGAAGGGATGACGCGAATGGGGTATCGCACACACACGTGTCGAGGGGCGAGTGGGTCCACTCTCTCGCTGCGAGAGGTGAAGGTAAAAGGGGGCCGCGTCACGTGCGGATGTGGGTATCAGCATCGTGGATCGAGATGGATCTGTGTGGCCCACGCGCGACCTCCCGTGTCTCGGCCATGTCTACGTACGTATTATTTGATTAAACGCGTCAAAATTATCATGATGTTACAAATAGGAAAAGCTTGTTAAGAAACAAAAAATATCAATATAAAATTAAAATAAAATAAACAGGGATGGAAAGATGGTCAGAACTAACGGAACGTCCCCGGTTCCGCTATTCGACGGTTCCGTGACCTAGTTGACGGCCGAAGCCTCCGTGATCTCGCCACGCTCCACGACAAACGCAACGGCGCGTGTGGGGACCGCCGCGCACGCCGCTAGGCCGCGGTCCCACGCCCCATGTGGCGATCCCCCGAAAAGGTATGGGACGCACGTGACGTGAGCCCCGCGCGAACACCCTCACGTGCCCCCCGGCGCCTGGGCCCGGCGTCCCGTTTCCGCGACGGCGACCTCCGCCGGATCTCCTCCGTCTGCCGTTGCCACGCTTCCCGCATCTACCCGTCTTTTCTGGGAGCCAGTCACGAGAGAAAAGGTGGTCCCCTCCCCCACCCCCCGGGGACTCTCTCCGTACTCCCACTAACGAAGAGGCAGGTACAATCTCCGAGTAAATGGCGAAAATTAATTAAAGTGCGACTCTCTTCGCCACATGCGTCCCTTCATCGAACCATCATACCGCACCACAAAACCCGCTCCGCCAACCGCCGTGAGCTGGCCACGTGATGCGGAGCGGCGGGGGTCGGCGAGCCCCAATTTTTTTAATCACGTGACACCAACTCATCTATCAACGACAAATAAAAACCTTAAGTTCGTCTCTCTCTTTCTCTCTCTCTCTCTCTCTAATATATACCTACGTTAACCGTATCATATTACGCATGAGCGAGAGGTACTTATAAATTACAGATCCCTAAGTGGATACCTTAAAAGAGAATGTCTACGTATACAAACAGAACTTCAGCTTTGTTCTATTAGTTAATTCTTTGTTGGACGAATTTTTGAAAAAAAAAAACTGATTTTTTTCCCGCAGAGTGTTCCTACTTAAAAAAATATCCAAACAATGCTCCTCACCTATTTTTCCCTGGACAGAGAAAGATTTTGCTGACCCTACTCGATTTGAAATAGTTCACTCCCGTAATCTTTCAATCTTTGACATTCCTTACGGTGAGTCTCACGATATTTCTCTTACGATCTCTCGATATGTTCCTAGCGATTTTCCTGATGCCTTCGACGAAGTCCTACTGAACTCCCGACGAGCTCCCACCGCATCATCCAAACCCTGGCTCGATGCCTAAGCTTGATCTTGGGTTCATGTCTGGTCCGTAACTCCTTTTCACCGTCATGATTAAACCTATATGATGCTAATTATGACTTAATTAATTATAATCATGACCGATGAAATCCACTTGAAAACCTTTCCAACTCCCAGCAAGCTTTTCGGCTACCCCGGATAGTCTTCTATCTTGGCAAACTCTCGATATCCTCACTCCGGCCCGATACTTGGAATTGACTTTGACCAATCCTCTAATTGTAATATATCATAGTTAATCCTACATCAATCAACTCTAATTAGATCAATAACCTATCAATTGATTTCATCATCAAAATCCGAGATTCAATAAAAAAGACTATATAATTAAAAAAAAATTAAGATTAACCATAGTGAAAATAGAAGTGATAAGATAAAAGCAATATATATATATATATATATATATATATATATATATATATATATATATATATATATATAATCAATGGATGATAGTAGTTCATGGTGGAACTAATATTTTTCAAATTATCAAGTTTCATAAAGAGCATGATTGTAATTTGCCAAGATTGAATAGGGATCATAAGGAATGTAATAGTTCTTTCATTATAGATGACAAATGTTGATTATACTCCAAATATGATTATTGCTGATGTTATGGTAAGGCTTATTTGGCATAGGATATTTCATGTAGTGAGGTTGGTGGTGAATTTGATGAGTCATATACTGATATAATTTTATTTTTAAGGAAGTTAAAATTACTATGAGACTCATGTAGATGATAGTTTCATCGTAGAATTATTTTTAAAGAATATTTTTGAGCTTTTGGAGCTTGTCTTAAAAGTTTCAACTTATATATGCAACTTGTTTTCCGTATGCTGCACATCTATTAGATAAATATCCCGATGCTTTGATTATGGCTACAACTATTAATAGTTATAATAAATTATTTCTAATTGCATTTGCTGATAGTGATGGAGTGTCATGAAAGTGGTTTTTGTATCAATTAAAAATAGCATTTTGATATTTTGAAAATTCTATGCGCTCATGGTATTGTGTATAGGAATGATAATCCATATTTCTTTTGTGAATATTATTATATAGCTGACATCTACAAGAAAATCTATAATGCTAAAATATTTCTTACTAGAAACAAATAATACTGAATACAACAAGAAAATGATCAGATAGTAGTATTATTACTTCCCAGAAGCATAGTGCAAGTTGATAGAAGAAAGAAAAATTCAACACATAAGGGCAAGAAAAAAGAAATGTGTTCAAGGTGTCTTCAATCATGTAACATTCCACTTATATCATCAGCTTTGAGAGTATATTTAGATAAAAATTTTAGTTACAGCAACTTATTAAAAATTAAATTATAATTGTGAAATGGCTTAGTAAAAACTTACTTCCATGATTTAATACATCTATAATTTAATATGCCTTAATTTGTTTGAACTATTTGGTTTTCCAAAATTGATGCAACTTATATTAGAATTGTAAGTTTCAGTGGATTCACTGTTTTATAACCCAGGGTCTATTTTACATGTTGAAAAAATTAATCACTTGGGTTAAGTTCTTTGGCCAAAATTTATGCCAAGTATTTTTTTTTTTTTGAACTAATTTAGAAGCTCAAACGTCAAAAAATATTACATGAATCTATAAAAATTCTATAAAAATAGAAAACAATTAGCTAAAAATAAAAAAACATTACATATAGTAGAATTATTCAACTTTTGAACTATGCATCATTTTCTATTTTGACTCATTTTTTTTTATTTTTTTTAGAAATATCATGAATCTATGCAATCTTTTATAATATTAGAACTTCTAAATTGGTCCAAAACATCTGTTAAAAAATGAAGTCAAAGAAAATAATGTCTAACAGACAATGTCTAAATAAAAAATAACATTACTTACCACAAGAACTTAAGCTTGTATAAGATTATATTCATTCATTTGAACTAAATTCATCAGATCAAAAATTTTAGTTTAAATATCATCTAGTATCTTTAGTATCTTATAAAAACCTATTAATAATTTACTTTCAATATGACAATAATCTTCTTCTCATAATCAATCTATTTCTTCAAGGTCTCACTTTCACTTGCATCTTCATTGTAGAGAAGATTCACAAATCCTTTAGGGTTTACCTTTTTATTATTCTTTAGTTTTTTCATCTTATTTCTTCTTGACATTCATCTTCTTTTTACAATAACTCCTATTCTCTTTCTTCTTCCTATGTATTCTAATTTTATAAGGATTACGTGTATACTATTTCGCTAGGATAGGTTTATGGACTACACATTTGTATCATCGATGCAAATCTTATGTAAATATTCTTCTTCCTATGTATCAACCAAACCATATTCCTACATTAAAACCACAAACCTTTGTAAGTGTCTTAAGATATATCTTGTAACTTCTAAATTCAAGCTTTTGAGGTTATGTGGTTTTGGTTGTTCTTCTCCAACATCATCTATATATGAGGTTTGAATTGCTTATTACAGAATAAATAAATAAATTTATTACCTAATTATCTCAAAAACAATTAAAGTGGCTCATGAAAGGAACATTCCTCTAGTATGTGGTTGCTCAATAGATTATGGCTCCTCAATTGCTAGTACCTCAAATACTAGTACCTACATTAGCATTGTAAAAATATAATAAGGATTTAACTCTTTAATGATCTATAAATAATAAAAAGCAATCATTAGGATATTTTTTCAAAAGAAAATATAATAATAAATCTAAATTTAATTTCAAAAAAAATAAGGTACTTACTTTATCATATGATAACGTTAATATCATTCTATTTCAAAATTATGTTTCAATATAATTTTGAAGATTCTACCTCATTTGACGGCTTAAGGCATGAGACATACCCCAAAGACTACCTCTATCAAATTTCAAATACATGTTAGGATCAAATTATATTATACAAAAAATAGGGTATAGTAATTTATAAACTATATATTAAGTTACCTACAAAATAAGAACCTCGTTTCTCTTGAATCTTCGCATTTTCTCTCCCATTATTAGAATCCTCACAGAAATAAATGAATAATCCGTTGCAAATTTGATAGATTTAAAATTATACTTGTTTAAATTTTTTTAATTATCAACTGTTGGTACTAAAGACTATCACAATCTATAATTACGTTGACAAAATAATATATAAGCAAAAATATATAACATATACATCCTACAAAAAGTCCATCACTTGGATGTAAATTTATCATCAACCTTTCCAAATCCTTACGGGTTTGGTCCTTCAAATAAAAAATATTTGTGTGTAGGATATCCAACACAAAAAAGAAAGTTATACTACATGAATATCTAGGAAATGACATTGTCTTGGTGATAATGAAATCAATGTTATACGATTACGTTTAGTAGGTGTCATAAGAAATTACAAAAATAATTCACAAATCTTCGTCTTAAAACTATCTAACCATAATAACTTCTTGACAGCTCCTCATTATCAGAATGACTGATCCAGGGGAACAAAAAAAATTGGAACTACGAAGATAAAATTGAAAATTTATCAATGATAATTAAATAAAATTAAATAGAAATTTATATAAACACAAACATGTTAATGCTTAAATCAATATTATTGCAATTAGCTTTGGACATTCTATGTGTTGTATAATAAGCGTTTGATGATATGATTATTTTTTGTTTAAAGCCAAAATGGATTAGAGTTAATAATTTAATAAAAATATCTAACTATATAAAACAAAAGAAAATGAAAAGATGGTACACTATTCAATGCTAAAATTGCATTAATTTTTTTATTTTTTCTCAAAAGTAATGCCATCACCTATTAGGAATTTTTTATAAACCAAATTATATATATATATCTTGTTGAGTTATTTAGAAACTCAAATATGAAAAAATATTGTATGGATGCATTATAATTTATTAAAAAAAAAATGACACACTATTTAGATGCTCAAAAATCAATAAAAATATCAAAAAAATCTGTAAATAAAAAACTAGTAAAATATGTCATAAGTATCTTATTCAAAGCTTTTCTAAAAATTTGAGATTATTTTGAACAATGCATCTATGAGATGCACAATTTTTTATTTTTTCACGAAAATAGTGCATCACCTATTACAAACTTTTTTTCTACACCAAAAATTTTACATATATTGTTGACCTATTCAGAAGCTCAAATGTATAAAAATATTCATGGATGTATTATAATTTTTTAGATATATAAAAAAAATTACATGTTGTTTATGCTCAAAATTTTATTAAAATACTAAAAGAATATCTAAAATAGAAAACCAGTGACATACGTAAAGTGTCGTATTCAAGCCTTTCTTCAAAAAATAAAATCATATTAAATAGTGCATCTATGTGATGCATTATTTTTTATTTTTCCTAAAAAATAGTGCATCACCTATTAGAAAATTGTTTTCTGGACCAAATTATCTACATATTTTGTTAACCTATTTAGAAGCTCAAATATGAAATAATTTTACATGGATGTATTATAATTTATAGACATACAAAAAACAAGGATAAAATAAAAAAAAATCACATTATTCAGTTGCTCAAAATTATTTAAAAATATCAAAAAAAATTCTAAAATTGAAAACTAGTGACTTTGAGATCTATAAGTGTCATATTCAAAGCTTTTCTAAAAAAAAATTGAGATCATTTTGAATAGTGCATCTATGCGATGCACTTTTTTTTCCTTAAAAAACAATGCATCATCTATTAGAAATATTTTTCTAGATTAAATTATTTACATATACTATTGACCTGTTTAGAAGTTTAAATATGAACAAAATATTATATGAATTTATTATAATTTGTTAGAAATATACAATACAAGGAGAAAATAAAAAAATGACACGCTCTTTAGATGTTTAAAATCCATAAAAAATATCAAAAATATTCTCTGAAATGGAAAACCAATAACATATATCCATAAACATCTTATTCAAAATTTTTCTAAAAATTTAAGATCATTTGTAACGGTGCATCTTTTGATGCACTATTTTTATTTTTTCTCAAAAATAATGCATCACTTATTATGAAATTTATTTTTCTAACCAATTTTTTTGTATTTGTTATAAAGTACCAAAATAAGGAGAAAATTGAAAATTGACACATTGTTCAAATGTTCAAAAATTATAAAAATATAAACAAAATTATCTAAAATAGAAAACTAGTGACAAATTCCCATAAGTGTCATATTCAAAATTTTCCTAAAAATTTAAGATCATTTAGAACAATACATCTATGTGATACACTATTTTTTATTTTTCCTCAAAATCAATGCATCACCAATTAGAAATTTTTTTATGTCAAACTTTCTACCATTATTATTGAGTAATTTAGAAAGCTCATATATGAAAAAACATTATAGAGATGTATTATAATTTGTTGGAAATACAAAAAAAGGAAAAAAATAAAAAAAATGATGCACTATTCAAATGCTAAAAAAATCATAAAAATACTAAAAAAATCTCTAAAATATAAAACAAGTTGCATATATCCATAAGTATCATATTCAAAGCTTTCTTAAAAATTTAAGATCATTTTGAATAGTGCATCTATGCGATGACTATTTTTGAATTTTTTTTAATAATAGTGCATCATATATTAGGAAAAAAATTTTGAATCAAATTTTGAACATTTATTGTTAATATATTTAGAAGCTCAAACATGAAAAAAGTATTACACAATTGCCTTATAATTTTTAGAAATATAAAAATAAGGAGAAAATAAAAAATAACACAATATTCAGATGTTAAAAATTCATAAAAATATCAAAAAAATCTCTAAGATAGAAAACATATGTATTATATTTAAAGCTTTTCTAAAAATTTAAGATCATTTGGAGTAGAGCATCTATGCATCATACTATTTTTGACTTTTTCTCAATAATAATGCATCACATATTAGAAAAAAATTTTCTAGACCAAATTTTTTTGCATATATTATTGACCTATTTAGAAGCTCAAATATGAAAAAAATATTACATGGATGCCTTATAATTTTTAAAAATATAAATAATAAAGAGAAAATAAAAAATGACACATTATTCAAATGCTAAAAAATTCATAGGTATCCTATCCAAAGCTTTTCTAAAAAAATTAAGATTATTTTAAATTGTGCACCTGTCTGATGTACTACTATTTTTGAATTTTTCTCAATAATAATGCATCATCTATTAGAAAAAAAGTTTTCTCTAGAAATTTTTTTACATGTATTGTGGACCTCTTTAAAATCTCAAATGTGAAACAATATTACATGAATAAATTATAATTTGTTAAAAAATAAACATGAGAAAAATAACATATTGTCAGGTCAAAGATTTCATTTATATAAAGACTGCTCAAAATATTGATAGCAAAAATAATAAGTTTTTATAACACTGTAATAATAGTAAACATGCAACCCTCAAACCTAAGCTATACAATAAACAATAAATAATGATTTCTTAGTAAATATATTTATGGAAATGAAGATATACATTAAAAAACCCTCCGTGCTTTATTGTAAAACAGTGTTGGCTATAGTTGTAGTTTTGAAATCCGAGAAGTAGGAAACTCTCGAATCCTAGCTCAGAGGAGTTAGTATTATCGGCAATGGGACTCAATGCTTGTTGGCATTGAAACTCAACCCTAAACACAATGATGCATTAAGTCGACAATGCTTAGAGGTTATGAAGTACACACCGTGATAACGACGGTGGAATAGAGAGCGATCAGAGTTGAAAGATCATACATACAACACCAGTCATGTCGATTGATAAATGTGAAACAAGGATAATAGATTGATTCAAGTTAAATTAATTGTTTATTCGATTTAATCCTATATTTTTCAATATTGATATTATTTTTTTTTTAAAAAAAGTAAAAACACACTGTTTATACCAGCTTTGTGTACTCATGAACGTGGTGTGTGGTGTTGCACTGTTGCTTCCATTGCATGCGCTGGGAATCGTCATCCCTTCTCTTTTCCTCAAAGAAAAGGGGCTAAGTCTGCCCCTAATGAACAGTGTATGTTTAGTTATGTGGTTTAGGGAGCAGCAGCCGCACAACAGAAGTCGCCCATCCACCGACTCTTTACTGTGTGCTGCAGAGTACAACAATGTCTGGGATTAATGTAAACACACACACACAAAAGAAAAGAAAGATGATGTGAGCTTGTGTTGTTTTGATTTGGAAGGATTGGCGTGGGGAGGCTTGGTTTCTCTTTTGCATGAGTGGCTATAGAGAAATTAGAGTTGTAGGAGTCATGTGTGTCAATTATTTGTTATGATGAACTTTTGTTATTATAGACCAACTTTGGGAACATAATATATAGAGAACATATTGGTGAGGAGGCAATGGTGGAAGCATGCATAGATTTATTTATATGGGTGGAGATGCATGATGGTGGGGGACTCTAAGCATGTTACCCTAACGGACATATAATATGCATGCAAATGGTGTATGAATGAGAAGCAAGATTCTGCAAGGTTGCAACTGGGAAAGGGGGTATGCAATAAACTTAGATTTGGATGCTGTCAATAATCTTGGAGGGGAGTCATCATGATTAGTAAGTAACAAGGCATCTGTAACTAATCATGGATGTGTAAGTAAGACGGCAGCTCGATCTATCGAGTTTTATTTAGATCAAGGCTTTTACAAGATTAATGCTGAGAAGAGTAGTAAACTGTTGGCAATCTTCTTCCGAGTAAAATATGTCGTCGTCGTCGTCTTGCGAGTCCTTACTTTCCAAAAGGAGAGAGGGAGCAATGTGGCAATTAAAGATTGAAATGTGGACACTCCCAACTTGTACTAAGATTAAAAAAAAGAGGTGTATGTGATTGAGATACTGTTGCATTAGTGTGGGCACATCCAACCAAACACACATCCCATGTGGTGTGTCACAAGAGAACCGCATTGGATGTTAAAAGTGCATCTTACAAGTACTTTGCTTATTAGAACGATATTATAAAAGGAGTTCGTTGTCTCAGCCATGAGGATGTTCTGACTACACTTGTTTACTGTTCGATCACTGCTAAACGTATACTTAATTTACTCCCTCCTTCTGGTCACGAATGTATTCATCCATATCGTTTGTTACATTCTCCTGTCTCGTAGAGCATTTTAATAAACAGTAATAACCTGAAGTAAACAACCCATACTATTAATAAACGATGGACATCAAGACAAGAAGGGCACATAATCTTGGCCCTCAGCTTCCAGTCTGAGCGCCCAAGACGATGGGAAGAAACGCTGAGAATGATTATTAATCATGATATGATGTAAAAACACATTGTTTTTTTTGTTTTTGTTTTCTGCTATTAAATCTGCTTTAAGAGTTGGTATTTTAAGCGTTGGAAAGGACCTAAAATGTGACTGCTATAACATACATATACAGATCATTATATTCACTATATCGATATCTACAGTGAATAGAATCTGAGAGTAATCTGATGGGTGTTTCAGGGTCAACGTAGCCTGCCTGCCTGCATAAAACCGGAGAGGAAGGGTGCAGAGGGATAGATAAGGCAGGTGATTCAGATGGAGGGTGCCACTGTTCGCACGTGTGATGTTGTCAGTGCACACGGACCACCGCCCGCCATCACAAGGACGTCGGCCTGAGACATTGGTGGATGGATGGATAGGTCTCGTCTTGAGAGGCGTGCCACTCGCAGACCCACCCCTTGTTCTCTGAGCGACCGCACGCACCTCCGTCAGCAAGCAAGCAAGCAAGCAAGCAAGCGTGGCGGGTCGCGTTCTAATCCATCGGATACAAGACAACAAAGCACTGGTGATGTTGGGTGTTGGCTTTTCACTTCGCCATGGGGTTGGTTGTTGGACGTCTCGCGTGATATGCTTGTTGTTTTCTGTGGTCTGTGGGGGTTGCACTGTCCACAGACTCAAACACGATGCGGGGGGGCTTTGGTGCATGTCATGTCCTCCCCCTCCCAAGTTTTGTCCTGCATATATAGAATGATCATCATGTGTATGTATGTAACCTATGCCTTTGGGGGTAAAAGCCTCTTAAAAAAAAAAAAAAAAGGAAATTCCTGATTATGACGAAAAAAAACTCAACTTTGGAGCTACGGTAGATTGATAATTTTTTCTTTATAGATATCATTTTTGAGTCTCTTCGTTTCTTCTTTACATCTTAGCTAAGTTTGTATCAGTATAAAAGCGTGTACTGGTTGTTTGTGTTTGTATTTCATGTCAGAAAAAAAGAGGAGAGAATCTCATTCATCACCTCTGATGTCGGCATTCACCAAACTGGTGATGGTTGACAATGTGCGCCACAAAGGTTTCACCTGAGTGAACCATGAAAAAAAAAAAAAAATTTATTAATGCCGGAGCGAACCGTGGGAAAAAGTATGAGGAGGCATTTCTTCCAGAAAAGGGAGAAGCGACAAGCTGCGGCTCAGGTGACACAGATGATTTGCCAAGAGAGAGATATATGTGGGGTCTCTTCACGAATGGAAGTCTGGAAGAAGAAGAAGACTTTTTAAAGACGATCACAACATTTCATAATGCACGTTCCTTCCATCTTCATCTGCATGTTCCTGCTGGATCCTCTCTTTGAATTTAATGCTCTTCTTTTCTCTTTCTCCTCTCTTCATTTCATCAGATAAATATTATGTATGACATCAGTTTCAGTCTATCCTACCATTGCATGAACACATAAGAGTGTGATGATTTATATCTCAGGGGTTTCTCAGATCAAGAAACCGAGAGCATAAATTGCAGAAAAAGAAGATGTGTTGGGGCTGAGGAAGAAGCGGAAGGTGTGTGAGTGGGAAGTGGGTGGTGGGGAATCTGAAGCACATGCGGCAAGAGACCTCCTCCACCCGCCCCCGCAATTCCTGTCACGTGCCCTTTTCCCCCACGTCCCCTGCACGCTCTGCTCTGCTGTCCTTGCTTTGCTGCCGTCTCCATCTCCATCTCCATCTCCTTTTACTGCGCCCTAAATATTATAATAATTATTATCTAATGATCTTTTTCTTTTGACGTGAGATCGGGATTAGCGCCTAATCATCATCGTCTGCTACGTTTATCCGCTTTAATCACACCTATTTCGTCGTAGGCTTCCATTTCGTCAACGACCAACCGCCGTACCTCACGTGATCCCCATCGCTTCGCTGCCCTTCTTTCCCCCCCTCCCCCCCCCCCCCCCCCCCCCCCCCACTGCGTGGAACGATCAGACCCGTACGATCACGGCCTCGCCCGCGGTAACGCTACGGCCGAAAGCACGCGCATCGATGCGAGTTAACCCCGCGCGGCGCCGTGAACAAACAAACGGGGGCGTGACTGCGCCGTTAGTTACACGAGGTAACGGCGTTCTCGGGAGGGCGACGGGAGAGTAGTAGGGACTAAAAATAAAAAGGCAAAGGACGGAGGAGAGAGTGGGCTAAAGGCGCGGCGTGTTGGGATCTTGGCGGAGTCTCTCGTCTCCTCCTCCCCGAGGAAGGCTAAATTTCTTTGATGATTCATTCATCAATCCTCTCTCTTTATCTCTGTCGACTAGATCTCAAAGTTCGATCTTTTTCATGCTACTTGGATCGGTTCTGTTCTCCTGAATGCTCTCGGCTTCCGCTGCTACTTTTGAGGGGCTCAACCAGACGAGACGAAGTCTTATCGTCGTGAGCCATTAATTGTTTCCCTCGATCCGGAGTAGCCTGCGGCAAGAGCTTGTAGTTTCCGAGTTGAATTGTTGACGGTAACTCGGAAAAGGGAGCATCTTGGAGTCGGGGAAGAAGAAGAAGAAGATGTCTGTGCGGTGAGGGCGAATGGAGCTCCAAGGTAATCAAGTCCGGTCTGAAAGTGTTCTTCCTCTAATGCTTCTTTTGTTTTCCCCTTGAATTCTAATAATTCTTTTGAGTCTACATGATAATATACAGGGAAGAAAGTAACACATGATTTCCTGTCGCTCTACTCCTCGGATTCATCTTACCAGCTCCAAGATCCGAGGTCTTCATCTCAAGGTACTCATAACTCCACATCTCCCATTGTTTCACGTAGAGTTCAGTAGAATTCTACTGTTGGCCGATGGAAATTCTGCTTGTTTAAACTGTATACTGCATCAAAATATCTTCTTGGAGACTAAACCAATGTCGAAATCTCAGCTTCTGTGCCTCCGTCGTGCCTTTATAAATTCCGATACATGTTGAGTTTTTCTTGTCTTTCCTGTCTCGTGTTTTTGTTGCCAGGTTTCTTCTTGAAGACGCGGGACTTCTTGCAGCCGCTGGAGCGGGGGGAGCGCGGCGGCGAGGCGGCGGAGGGAGGAGGCGTCGCCACCGAGAGGCCAGCGGAGCGGGTGCTCCCGGGCGGGGTAGGCGCGTGCGGCGTCGGTCATGTGGCCGGCGAGGTGAAGCCGGAGAGGAGTGGGTGCGGACCGGGAGGGCGGGGGTTCTCTCTCGGGTTGGAGACCAAACCCGAACCCGATTACGGCAGCCGAAGCACCACCACCAGCTTCGGCTCTTACGCTGGCGCTGCTTGCTACACGCCGTGGGACGAAAAAGACACCGCTTCCAGAGGTAGTGTGATCCTTGATTTTTATTTTTATTTTTACGGCGAATCATGGTGTTTATTTCTCGATCATAAAAAAGAAAAAGGACTTCAGATTTTATGTTAATTTTTTTTAAAAAAATTTTGTTCGCTCGATTAACGTCACTTCCCGACGCATCCATACCGTCCGTCAAGTTCTCAGGCGAACCGTAATGATATCCATTTGGGGATATTGCACGAATCTTAAGACGTTCATGGTCGTTCGACCATGTCGTTCAAGGCTGATAAAAGATGGAAATTATGAGAGGAGGATAGTGACAATCGAAAAAATATTTATTTATTTATTTATTTATTTATTGTGAGTGTATTGTTATAAATAAAGAGTAAACATGTGAGGGCTGTTATGCAAATATCAAGGTTTCAGGAGTCAAACTGCAAAAAAGAGAAGAGGGTCTTCTTCCCTCCTAATCCTTGCAATTCTCCGTTTCACTCACAGGGCAGCGGCCTTCCACCTTGGGTGCCGCCCGCGGCAGCGGCAGCTCCGGAGTCATCTGCACCACTGCAGCTGCCACCTCCTCGGGGAGGTTCGTGTCCTTCTTTTTCTCTCTCCGACTCTCTTTTATTGGAGGCTCTCTCTTCTGAGCTGTGGCGGGCTTTTGGGACAGGCATAGCTCGGGGCTGGAGAAGAAGCGATTCATGGAGGCGGCCGCGTCGAGATCCACACGAGGATACGACGAAGAGGATGATGATGAGGCGGAGGTGTTTGGAATGAAAGAGGAGGGCTCCTCCTCCCGTAAAGGTATCTCCTTGTTTTCTCCTAACTCTTTTCCACTCTTTCTGCTTCTGTGATTCCTTTTTGATTTAATTGTTCAACTTCTCCTGAAATTTTATTGCTTCCGTTTCTTTTCATGAGTAAAATAATTTGATTTCTTTGTTTTGTTTGTCCTGGGACGTAGATTTAACTGTGAAAGTAGATGGGAGGGCGAGCACTGCGGATCAGAGGCCAAACACACCACGCTCGAAGCATTCTGCCACTGAGCAGAGGAGAAGAAGCAAAATTAATGACAGGCAAGTCCATGGTATTTAATGTTTGAGCTTTCTCCATACTTCATGTCATGCAGTTTCCTGGTTATATAGGGTGCTATATTATATTTGGTTCACTAACAAATATATGTGGTTGAGGATCCAACTATATATATATATATATATATATATATATATATATATATATATATATATATATATATATATATATATATATATGTTTTTGCATCTATATATTTGTAATTCCTCATAGCCAGTTCATTGTACAACATACTTGTAGATCTTTTAGTTTTTATTTGAAGATTATTTTCAATGAACAACAATTTAGTTAGTAAATCCTGATTAGCTATATGGGGGAAAAAAAAAAATCCTATCTTCTAATTGTCTATGAATTTTCCTTTGTGATAACAATGTCTGCTAGTTAGTGAATTGCTGTTTTCAGTGCTTGGTTTGTCGATGGAAACCAACCGACTTTCGGAAGCACTTGCTGGCACGTTCAGAAGAATGCTTTCCAAATAGACGAATAAACATCTGAATTTGGCTAAAATGTTATGAGCAAATTTGGGTTGTTCAAAATTTTCACAATTGGATTTTTCTGTCATTTGATTGACCGTGTAGATTTTGCTTTATTTTCATCCTTTCCTCCTGCCAATCTGCACAATTAGGCTTCTCTTTTGTGATGTCTTTTACATTTTACATGGCTACTACATGAGATAATAAAAACTATGACTAATGAATAGAGTTATACGCATTTAAAAATCTTATGCACTAATGACAGGCATACAAAACCGTTTTGCAGATTTCAGATACTCCGGCAGCTCATACCTCATGGTGATCAGAAGAGAGATAAAGCATCATTTCTTCTGGAGGTACACTAAATCATGCCATGAGTATGCTTTGAATGGTGTCATTCTTTCGTATTGACATTGTTTTAGCAAAATTTCCCTTCAGGTCATTGAATACATCCGCTTCTTACAAGAGAAGGTACAGAAGTACGAATTGCCATACTCAGGATGGAATCAGGATGGCGTCAAGTTAATGCCTTGGGTAGAATCATTTAGCTCAATCTATTTCATGTAGTATTGTTTTCTTTCTAATGAGCTGACGCATATGTGTTGTTTCTTATTGTGATATTTTTCTCCTCTAAATCTTTGAAACAGAAGAACAGCCAAGCGCCTGGAATTGGTTTAGCCATAGAAAATAATTCTGCTTCTCCTGCACATATATTCTCGAAGAAATCGAGTGAAGGTAGCACTCCAGTTGCACCTCCTATGCTGTCAAGTGTGCATGTTTCGCCAGCAACAGGTGTGGCTGCCGGTAACTTGTACAAGACTGCCACCAGTTTAGCAAGTAACCTGGGCACCGCAAACGATTCATCACATCAAAGGTTGTTGGCTGTTGGAAGGGAAGCAGGAGTTGCTCAGACACAGCAGGGGTTGATTTCAAACCCAGACACCATGGTGTTCCAGGATCGATCACTGTGGTTCAGATCATGCAGACTCGCTGGTGGTGCCATCGGCAGAGATGTGGTGAATGAACAAGAGGAGCTGACGGTCGATGAAGGCATGATTAGCGTGTCTACTGCCTACTCCCATGGGTGTGTACAAGAGATCTATAAGTTAATTCCTTTTTGAATTACAACCTTCGATATTTCAAACAAATGTTTTCTTTCCACATGTTATAGGCTTTTTTGTTTAAATTTTGATCTGATAATTTGCTCAAACAGGCTGTTGAATACTCTGAGTCAGGCATTGCAAAGCTCTGGTGTGGATCTGTCTCAAGCCAGTATATCCGTGCAGATCAATCTTGGCAAGAGAGCAATTGATAGTAGACCTACTGGCACAGCCACAACGTCCATTCTTAAGGTGAGAACTCGTCTATTCCTTCATCACTTCATCATTTGGACGTTGTTGTTGTTGTATGACTGCAAATCCGTGAAGGACAAATTATCTTTATTTCACTGAACAGCATTCAACTACTGATTCAACAAGACATATAACTGATCCCAGTTTATCTTCGTAATTTGTGGTTATTGTAGGATCAGAAAGATTCAACACCTTTCTATCGAGCAATGGGGTACAGCAGGTTAGGGGAATCACAAGCACTTAAAAGACACAAAGCAGAGAACAGCTGATGTTACATATTACTTCCCCATGATATTTCACTTAGATTGTTGTATTCAGGATTCAAGGGTCGGTCATTGAGGTTGATGAAAACTATTGTGCAGTCTTTCATTTTGTGTCTTGTCCTTGTTTTTCCATGGAGGCTTCCATCACATCTTGTGAAGCTGCTTTATTTTACAGGCTTCCATTCACGAGCCAAGTCTCTCTTTCCTTTTTTCACTATCAGATGATTCTTGTTGTAAGTTTTTACACCACAGATTCTAACTGGTGGCACTGTCTCCCTGTGGATAAGGAAATCTCTCTCTCTCTTCTTTTACGACTTGTTTTGTTGCAATCTGATTGCTAATGCTGTGCGGTGTTGAAGTATCAATTACGATATGATCATATCCAGGAGGCTATGCTTGCAAATTGGGTACAAGCTTTGTCATCATACCAGTATAATCAACTTGAGAGCTTCCGATCATATCTGCTTTTAACATTTGCCTTGGAAACAAACTTGTCGGTATCGAGCTGGTCGCTCCATCAGACTGACCACCCTTAAGCTAAAGGTTGCAACCAAGAGGCGGATGGCGGGGACGAGGGGCTGACGGAGGAGCTCGAAGGCCGGGATCTAGCACAGCACGAAGCGCCCGTAATGCTCGGCGTCGCCGTTTTTGGTGGTGCGGGCGGCGAAGGTGTTGTGGAGCCGACGTCAAACGGAGAGGTCGGGGAGGAGAGGACGGGGCTTGGCAGGATTTAGACCGGACCTAGCGAACCGGGTCCGGGTCGATGTCGTCTGGGTCAATCTGGTCCCTAAATTGGCTTATCAGGTAGCGCATTACAAAAGATTGGCTTTACAACCCCATAAGAACATGGCCTTGTAAGGTCCACTTTTTGATGATTATAATATTGTCACAACATCATTTATTATATATATTTTTTTGTCTGTAATAGAGTGACAGACAATAAATATAGGAGAATATTAAAAAAGGGGTAATAGAGTCACTCACACACACAAAAAATAAAATATTTTCATATTTGTCTTTTCTTTAAATTTCAGTTTAGAATGTATTTAAAGATTTTACATACATGTCACTGTGATTAATCCCCATTAGTTGGTAATTATTTGGCTAATAATTAAAATTCTTAGTTGAAACTCCTCTAAAAGATTATAATGATTACGTTTATTTGAATTTTTCTTTTTTCCTGACCCCAACTAGCTGATATTACTAAGTTTTCTATAAAAATAAAATAAACTAGATTGGAATTCCCGTGCAGTGGTGAGTTTGGTTGGTGATGTTATAAATAATTGAGTTTGAGTTATCACAGCTAAGGAGGATTAGGTCAACATTTGGAGCTCAATTAATTGTGTTGCTCCTCACTTATCAACTCTGGTGAGGACAAGTGATCCAAAGAAATCAAACTGGTGTTTCCCACCCAAACACTGCACTAAAAATGGTTGACAATGAGTATTAGAAAAAAAGAGCAAGTAATAATGGATGTCCGAACCTTATCAACTCATCAACCTTCCTCGGAAAAGATGAGTTTAATGATAACTTTATATTACATTGCAAACTTATTTTGAGTCTAAACAATCGATTTAAAATACTTAGTTGAAATCAATAATAATAAATTCGTATATAATATAAAATAAACTTGTTTTTTTTTTCTTTTTATCAATTTCAATCTAGCATTGAGGCATAATAAAAAACTTAAATAGAAAAAAAGAGTATCCGTGAATAGGATGGATGAGTACAACATGGTTTGGAGTTTCACGATATTATAGTTCGATTTTGAACTAAGATGTTAGGTAAATTTATATCGGTGTGATCGAGTACTTTTAACTTCAGTTTTAGCTGGTGATTCAACCTCCACTTCCAACACGTCAGTTATCTGATCGTGACACTATACACTTTTTGAGTGTTAGAAGTAGGGAGGGTCTCACGGAGCTAAAAAAAAAAAAAAAAAACAAAAAAAAGGGAAGAACAAGTAAATGCAAATAGTCCTCCACACTGCATGTATAACTGATTTGAGATTGTTTACCAAAAGATATGATTTATTTATTATTATAATATCAAGATATTCTCGTTCAGTTATAGAAGCAAAGCTGTTTAGCTAACAGGCCCCCACAAGATCGAGCTTCTGTCAAGGATGTCGATCTTGGATCGATGCAAGAGAAAGAGTTTGCGAGTCAGAGCCTTCGTGAGGGAGTCTGCAAGTTGATCGGTCGTTTGGACATGAGAAACACGAAGCTGCTGGCGGATGACTTGATCGCTCACAAAGTGAAAATCAATAGCAATATGCTTCATGCGAGAGTGGAAGACTTGATTAGCACAAAGATAGGTAGCACCAATGTTGTCACAATAGATAACAGGCATAGAAGCAAAGTGAATGTGAAGCTCTGTAAGTAAGTTAGTAATCCAATTAAGTTCGGCAGTAGCAACAGTGGCAATATCACGATATTCCGCTTCAGTAGTAGACCGAGCAACCATCTTTTGTTTCTTAGAACTCCAGCTAATCGGATTAGCACCAAGAAAAATAATATACCCTGATATAGAAGTTCTATCATCAACGTTACCAGCCCAGTCTGCATCGGCAAAGGCATGAAGCTGAGAGGGAGAGTGCTTGCGAAGAAAAATATCATGATCGATGGTCCCCTTAAGATAACGTAAAATACGTTTGACAGCAGTCCAGTGTAAAGTAGACAGTTGGTGCATAAACTGAGATAACTTATTAACTGCAAAGGAGACATCTGGATGGGTAAGAGCGAGATATTGTAAGGAGCCAACTACTTGTCGATACTGAGTAGGATCTGTAGCAGGAGTGCCATCACATAATTTTAGTGATTCAGTAGCAGATAGAGGAGTGGTGACCTCGTTTGCATCTTGCATGTTCGTCTTTAATAGCAGATCCTGGATGTACTTTCTCTGGGAAAGGAAGAGGCCAGAGGATGTAAACGTAGCTTCAACACCAAGAAAATAACTCAGGTTGTCGAGATCTTTAAGAGAGAATCAGGCAGCCAATTTCGTGATAAACGCCTGAACTTCCATAGGATTGTCACATGTGACAATAATATCATTGACATAGACTAGAAGATAGATGGTGTCCCCATGTTGATGACCTAAAAATAGGGAGACATCATACTTGGAGTTGATGAAGCCAACTGAGGACAAGTAGTGACCAAGCTCAGTATACCAGGCTCGTGGAGCTTGACGGAGTCCATAAATGACCTTGTGAAGTTTACAGACATACCGTGGATACTGAGGATGTATAAATCCTGGAGGTTGCTCCATGAAAACATCGTCATTGAGAGTCTCTTGTAAAATTACATTATTGATATCTAGTTGGCATAAGCACCAGCCTTTGGAGATCGCTAGATTTAGGATAATTCAGATTGTAGTGGGCTTTACGACAGGACAGAATGTCTCAGTGTAGCCAATACCAGGTCTTTGATGAAATCCTTTGGCCACAAGTCGTGTTTTATAACAAGCAATCGAGCCATCAGGATATCGCTTAATTCGAAAGACCCACTTACACCCGATAATATTTTGTGTGGGGTTATTATGAAGGAGAGCATCATACTCATCACATATGGTTGTACGCCAATGTGGAGATTTTTTGGCTTGAGAAAAAGAAGTTGGTTCAACAGAGTTGAAGGATGACTCAGTGCTAGTATGTAAGTCAAGAACCTGACGTGGTTTAAAGACACCGCTCTTAGAACGAGTTTGCATAGGATGTTGGGAGGCTGAGTAGGGTTGGGGGGTAAAGTAGGAGGATTGTGGTTGTTTGAGTCAGGCTCAAGAACTATAGAGGTTTCCTGGCGAGGTGAAGATAAAGGAGACGGTTGTAGAGGCAATTGTACAGGAAGAGATGGAGCCAGAGGTGAGGAGAGAGAAGACTACGAAACAGAGGTAACAAGAGGGTGTGGATCCAACGGAGATACGTGAGAGGATGAAAATGTGTCGTAAGAATCCAATGGGATGACAAAATGCTTGTGACCCTGAAAGGGAAAGACAGACTCTACAAAAGTGACATGCCTGGAAATAAAGATTTTAGCAGTGTGAGAGTCATAACAGCGGTATGTATTATGGTCTAGAGAGATCCAATGAAAATGCAAGGGCGAGTACGAGATTACAGTTTGTGAGAATTATAGGGACGTAACCATGGATAACATAGACAACCAAATACTCTTAATGTCTGCAGATTAGGGCGTTTATGAAACAACTTTTCAAATGGTGATTGATATTGTAGAATTGGAGTAGGCATCCAATTAATAAGGTAAACAACAGTTTGAAATGCTACAGACCAAAAAGTGGATGACATAGAAGCCTGATGAAGCAGCGTCAGGCCCGTTTCGACAACATGTCGATGTTTACGTTTAGCAGAACCAACCAGTGAGGAGTGTATGGAGGGGATTTGAGATGTTGAATACCGCAAGCGGACAACTGGGACGCAAGGGCTTGATATTCACCCCCACCATCAGAATAGATAGTTTTAATGGAAGTCTGAAAGTAATTCTCGACTAAGTTCTTAAAGTTGGAGAAGACAGTAGTGATGTCAGACTTTTGACGAAGAGGATAGAGCCATGTATACTTTGTAAAGTAGTCTACAAAGATAACATAGAATCTAAACTTGTCAAAGGAGACAACTGATGCAGGACCCCAAACATCAGTATAAACAACCTCAAATGGTTTAGAGGAGGAAATAGAAGATGCACCAAAAGGTAATTGATGTCTCTTATTGTTAAGACAATCATCACAATGAGTAATGACATTACTGAATTTAAAAATAGGAATAGAACAGCTAAAAAGCAATTTTTATTGAATAGAGATCGAAGGATGACCAAGACGTTGATGCAAAATGTCGATTGGAGCAGCAGTGGAGGAGTTCGTAGTAGGTCTGGTGAGGAATAAGGCTAACGGCCATTCATAGATATTGCCTTTATTCGGGTCGCGAACTATGGATGCCCCCGTGCTCAAGTCCATGACAACAAAATAATCAGGAAAGAATTCAATAGAGGTGTGGTTTTGTTGACAGAATTGAGAGACAGAAATAATGTTTCTTTTAATGTGGAGTGCATATAAAACATTATCGAGTGTGAAAGAGGTGTCATGTGAATTAAGCGATGTAGAACCAGTATGAGTGATTGAAACTCTTTTACCATCACCGATGACAATGTCTTCGTTGTCGTCATAGTTGTTGTGGATCGACAAGTTCTGAAGATCGGAAGTGATATGGTGGGAAGCACTAGAATCTACAATCCAATTAGGCTGACTTGCAGATGGAGCAATCATGACATTCGCCTGAGGCAAGTTTGATGGAGCTGGAAGATGAGGCCGAGACCAGTAAACCTTTGTAGAGTAATCGAGTTTGTCACACAACTGACAAACGACAGACTGATGAAATGCAGAAGGAGGACGACGTTGCCGGAAGGAAGTATTCTGACGATGGTTGAAGGTTGGACATTGTGGAGGGGGAACAGGTGGTATTGTGCCCATAGGAGGTAAGTTGGCCACACCTTTCGAGCAGTGATCGGAGGTCCTGGCGGAGATCCTGCGGGCATATCGCGACGCTTCAGGTAAGCTTCAAAGTTTGTTAACTTGTCATGAAGTTCTTCAAAGGAGACTGGAGAGTCGCGAGCCCGAAGCGCTGCTGCCAGTTCCTTGAATTCTGCACCCAATCCATTAAGTGTGTGGACAAGAACCTCTTCATCAGTTAGAGAATGACCTATCAAAGCTAGGTCATCCATAATCATTTTGATATGTTGTAAGTAGTCGGTAATAGTACTTTCCTCCTGCTTTAAGTGCATAAGGCTGGAGAGTAGGCTAAGCATGCGAGTCCTCGAGCGATTCGCGAATGTAGTTTGTAACTTGATCCAAGCTTCCGCAGCAGTAGCACATGAAGACGCAAGCGGGGTGATAAAGCCATCAACAGAGGCTTGAATCGCTTGAAGAATAAGGCGATCTTGGCGTAACCATAGCTTATATGCAGAGTTTGGCACTGTGTTAGGTTCTCCAGGAACATGGATTAGTGCTGGTGGACTAAGAGAACTATCAATGTAACCCAATAAATCATAACTAAATAGAAGATTAGAAAACTTAGCTCGCCAGGATGCATAGTTGCCACCTTTGAATAGTTTAAAGGGGATTAGAGAGATAGCATTTATGGAAATAGGTCCGGAGTACGAAGAGGAAATGAAAGTGCTAGCAGGAAACAGAGTAGGAATATCAGAGGTAGACGAAGAAGCCATTTAAGACTCACCAAAGGTGGTAGCCAAGAACTCGAGAGAAGAACGTAGAAAGTTCAAGAAATAGGCGACACATGAAGCAAAGTGATAAGGATGAACCGAAAATGAAGACTTCAAACCACAGGGTTACCTCCTTTGGATGCAAATGGGTGATTATGGTATTGCAACCTTACGTCGGTGTTGCCAGAACCAATACAGAACGTTAATGAGAAGCAGCTGCCACAAACCATAACGTTGCTTGGAACTGGTGGAGACTTATTGTTTAAACTTGGAGTGGCAATTTCTATGAAATGGATCTTGATTGCAGTATCAAAGACAGCCTTGACGTTCTGGTGTGTCTTAGAGCTACACTCGAGTATGCTGCAGCACCAAGTTGTTTCCTGAGCTATTCTCCTTGAGTTGGAGTTATTGTAGTTGCACCTGGATGATCAGCAAGATATCCTTTGTCTTCGCAAACATCTAGGTTTATTCCAACCAAAACAATAGGAACATTTGGTGCAAAGCGTCGTAGCTCGGGCATCCACTGCAGTTCCTCGGGAAGGGGGAAGCAGCAGGGTAAGCTGCAGTTCATCGAGCTCTGGAGGCTACCACACACGGCTGAAGAAGGGGAAGCAGGAGATTGATTGCAGATCTGTGCGTAACCTCCGGCTGAGGGGAGGTAGCAAAGGGAGCGTTGAAGCTGAGAGCACCAAACCAGGGCTCGTCTTGGTGTAGCGAGGAACCAGTACTCATCTTGTTACAGCAAGGGCAGCAAACGCCGGCAGATTTTGCTCATTAAAGAAAATTCTATTATTCTGGCCAAAAGAAGTAATAATAATCATTAATTAGTTTTCTAAAACATGAAAGAAACTCATCAACATGTTAACACCCAGATACTGAAGAAATTTTAAACTGAAAAGAAAAACATACCAAAAAAGTGGTCTTCTCCAATAATAAGAGAATTATGTTTAAACGCATCATCAACATGTTACCACCCCATCCAAATATTTTATTTCTGTAGATTCCTAACGACAGAAACGTTCAAGATTCAGATGAGAAACTGCTGATATTGACAAACAAAAACCATGTTTCTTTCTGCAATACAAGTTGTATAAGCGGTAGATTTAGGTGAGATAAGAAAGATCACACGATAGAAAGATAAGACCTTCAGATGAAACCCATTTATAATAGAAAATAGGAAGAATTATGAAATAGAAATAGGTGTCGTGGATTCAGCATGAGGTAAGGTAAAATGCTGGGCAACCGAGCAGAGAACAGGAAGCATCATGTACAACCGCAATGATGATGGTACACCTTTTTCCTCAATTAAATTGTTGATCCTCTAACAGAATAAAAATTGTTGATTTCCCTTAGGTGGCATAGAAACTTGATTAGCAATTAGTACAGTGGAGGCAATCATCATCAAAGAAAAAAAAAAAAAATTGAAGCCTAACTAATTAAACCATGTATTCCATATAATTAATTACAAGGAGAAATTTTAGAAAGAATGTCAGAATTTCATATAAGTTAAATATACCCACAAATTAGCATACAACATGCAAAATATGTCCAAACCACTGTATGGTATGGCTATTAGTTTCAAACTGCTTGGTCAAAAGATGTTAAAAGAAAAGTTATAAACAAAGTCAAGGAAAAAAAAAACAAAAAACAAAATGTTTACTATGCAATGAAGACAGTTTTAATTACATGATGAGCAAAAAGAACACACTTATGGGTGGCAGAACGATTTTCTCGACGACCGTAGAGGTTTGTTTCATCATAATTCGTCACGACTCCGAGGGGGTGATGAAAATATAAAAACTATAATCATATAATTTATTATGTAAAAATTTTTTATATCATGATTGAAATCAAATAATATTAGATATGTTTATAATGCATGTACCTTTAGATACCATCTAAATAAGATATCTTTTGATATGCAAAAGTACTCTGTCTTCCGGATCCGAATATCATCGTAATATCGATCTACAAAAAGAACTAGAACAGATATAGAATCATTCTCTTCTCTTCCTATCCTTTCACAGGACCATTAAGATTGATGGTTTAAGGAGATGAGAGAATAACCGTAATCCCCCAATTCTATGTCGTATGCATCGTTCTACATCATATTAGGTTTAGAGGAGTTTCTGTCTATTTATAGACGAGAGCAGAGGGCCTATGATAGGTTATTAGGAGACTTCCTTCCATCAAGGTTATCCCATAAGGTATCTTAATATAATATGAACTTTAATTTAATATTAACTAATATCTATTATCAGAATCTAATTAATCTTATTATATATCTTATCCAATTATAAAGTACCACATAATCTTACATTCTCTCACTTGGTCATTAATTGATAAGATATAAAAGATATTTAAAATTAAAATAAATAAAATAATAATAATTTTACATAATTGGATTCTAAAAATTTTAAAAAATCATTTTATACATGACCATGATTTTAAAAATAAGCCAAAAGTCTAATAAGCATAGTAATATTGTATTCAGTCTAACTATCAATACGAGTTATAGCGGTTATATGTCATCAATGCTATACTTCCTTCTATGTACTACAACACTATTGGTATTTCCTTATATAGTCTATAATGATCCTTATAATTTATCTTGCCAAGACAAACATGATAGCATAATATAGTCTTTCCTTATATAGCATTTCCTTATATAGTCTATAATGATTGTATGTCTTTCCTTATATAGTCTATAATGATCCCTATACGAGTTATAACGGTTGTATGTCTTTCCTTATATAGTCTATAATGATTCCTATTATTGTATTCAACCATAATATGCATAAACATAAATACAAACATGATAGTAGAAATAAATAACTTTAATTATACAAAAAATATCAATAATAACATCCACTTAAATATGCATCACCATATCCTTTATGGCTTGCTCACAAGCCCCATTATAAGAACATGTTCTTTAAATATTTTGAACTGTAAAGCTTTAGCAAATAGATCAGTAATCATTACACTGGTGCTCAAATTTTCAATTGACACTTGTTGTTTCTAGACTCTTTCTCTAACCACTAAGTACTTTATCCCAATGTGCTTGGAACCACTATAGTACTTGTCATTCTTAGAGAAGAAAATTGCTACACTGTTATCACAAAATATCTTCAGCGACTTGGCAATTGAGTCGACCACACCAATTCCTTAGATAAAAGTTTACATCTATAAAGCTTGATTTGTGGCTTCAAAGCATGCCACAAATTCAGCTTCCATCGTAGATGATGCAATAAGCGATTGTTTTACACTTTTCTAAGAAATTACCCCACCAACTAGCAACAAACCAAGATCACTGCTAGCAAGCAATATATCATCCACATATAGGACTAATATAATAAACTTGCTCTCATTAACTTTTAGATATATACACTGATCAACAGTGTTTTCCTTAAATCTGAAGGAAGTAATGGTATCATTAAACTTTATATACCATTATCCTGAAGTTTGTTTAAGGTCATAAATGGATTTCTTAAGTTTGTAAGCCCAACTTTCATTTCCCTTTTCTATGAATCCTTCAGGTTATTCCATATAAATTTTCTTATCTAGATCCTCATTCAAAAGTGATGTTTTCATATTCATCTGATGTAACTCAAGATCATAATGAGCTACTAATGCCATGATGTTCCTCAATGAGTCCTTTTGGGAAATCAGATAAACGGTCTCATGAGAATCAATGCCTTCTTTCTGAGAAAAACCTTTGGTCATAAATCTGGCTTTATTTCATTCGATATTGCCCATCGAATCATATTTTGTCTTAAAGACCCATTTACAACTGACTTTTTTTTATAACTATTAGGCAATTCAATGAGTTCCCATACATCATTCTGGTCCATTGATTTTAACTCCTTTTTCGTTACATTATACTATTTTTCAGAATCATTACTTTCTATGACTTATGAAAATAATAAGGGGTCTCTTTTAATTTTTACATCATAATCTGATTCTTGCAGATATATCACATAATCATCAGAAATGATATGTTTTCTTTTCCTTTGAGATCTTCTCAAAGCTGCCAATTGTGATTCTTCTATAAGATTATCAATGACGATGTCAATATCACGTGAGAGTTCATCAATGTTATTTTGTTGTTCACCATCATCAATTCTCTCATTAATTTAAAGAATAATAATTTCTCGAATAGGGGATAATACAAAAGAATTAATCTGAATCTCCTCAATATCAAAATTGATCATTCAAGATTTTTGACTCACACTGATTTCATCATTTTCTAGGAATTTTACATTACCAGATTCTATTATCCTTATATTATGATTAGGGTAATAAAATCTATATCCCTTGGATCTTTCTAGGTAACCAATAAAATATCCTAAAATTGTTCTTGGATCCAATTTCTTTTTATGTAGATTGAATACTCTTATCTCTGCAGGACACCCCTAAATATGTAAATATCTCAAACTGGGTTTCCTACTAGTCCATAACTCAAATGGAGTTGATGAAACCGACTTATTAGGAACCATGTTCAAGATATACATAGTTATCGTAAGAGCATCACCCCACATTGACTCAGGTACAGAGATAACTCATAATGCACTTAACCATATCCATAAGAGTACGATTTCACCTTTCAGCAACGCTATTCTGTTGTAGCACACCTGGTAATACATACTGAGGATAAATACCCTATTATTCTAGGAATTTAGTAAAAATAACCAATATTCTGACTAGATTTATTATATCTGTCATAAAATTCACCACCCTTGTAAGACCTAATAATTTTAACTTTTCTATCTAATTGTCTCTTGACCTCATTTATGTACACGTCAAGAATGTCAACAGTTTGAAACTTTTAATGTATTAGATAAATATAGTCATATCTAGATAGATCATCTATAAATATGATGAAATATCTTTCTCCACTAAACAAAGAATATGGAGTGGTCCGCAGATATCAATTTGAATAATTTCAAGAAGTTCCATACATCTTGTGGCATTTTTATTTATATGCTTAGTTTGCTTTCCCTTGATGCAATTTATGCAAACATCAAAATCAATTAAGTCTAAATCTTCTAAAATATTATCCTTCATAAATCTTTCAACTCTTTCCTTGGAGATATGCCCCAAACGTCTATGTCAAAGTATAGAAGATCTTTTGTTATAGAAATTATGTTTCACTCCAACACTTGATTGCAGGGTTAATAATATCTTTGCAAACTCAAGATTCAAATTAATTCTGTATGAACCATCACACAGAATTCTAGAACCAATTTTTATTGAATCATGAAATATACTGAGTTCACAGTTACCAAAATAAAGATAATATCCTAACTCATCAATTCAGGATAGAGAAACTAAATTTCTAGAAATGGAAGGAACAAAATATGGGTCTTCAAAATCTATCAGATGACCTGTCTCTAGGCATAAGCAATAAGTCCCTACTGGTTACAGGTGCCCTACAAGCCAATCACGTGAGTGATGGCTCGTATGACACGCTGTGTGATCTTTTTACTTATGATTAATATTGGCATATTCTCACATTCTATTATTTGTTACATATATATTGTGATATTCTTGGTTCTGTGTAATGAGAATCAGATCGTGATGAGATCACGATAATGAGATCGATTCACATTTAAACACAGATCCTAAATAATCCAGGTCATAGGTTACTCAAGAGGGACATTGAGATAATTGGATAGATCGATATACTATATATCCGTCCATATGATGGAGGCGGCTGGTCTCATAGCCACTTGTGTGGAGACAGTAAGGATATAGTACAGGTGCTCATTAGAGAATGAGTTCACTGATTGATCCGCTTATGGAATGTTGTATGGTTAATGATACCTAATGTCAGACAGCGATTCCATAGTCCCAGTTATGTATCTGGTCTTTAGACTTGAGACACCAAGGATGCCTTGTATGAGTACTCATTTCTTTGACGCCAGACTTACAATTTGAAAAGTTTCAGATCTGGTATAACTAATTATCGGGATTGGTAGCCAACCTTACGAAGGCAATTGAGTGTCAATAGAGGATCATCCACTCTCGGTATCATAAGAGGAATATCTTATATGTGCTTGCTCAGACAAATCCCTGGCCAGGGTCACTCGGACTGAGAGAGGAGTTCTCTGGTAAAATCTAAATAGAGTAAGACAAACTGATTCCGTATGTGACCTGACAGTACCATGTCGAATATACGATCTCTGAGATATTATTTGTATGAGGGATTATAGATACATTGTAACTGTGGACAGACATGTCTGATAGATTTGATCCCCCCTGTACCGTTTCGGGCTATGGCGTAATGGCCTAGTACGTCCAGAGTCGATGAGTCGAGTGAATTATTATGAGGATAATAATTCACTATATCAGAAGGAGTTCTGATGGGAGTGACTCACGACCAGCTCGGTACTAGGCCTAGAGGGTCACACACATATGGTGGATGCTTCAATAAATAGAGGATTGGATGAAGATCCAATTAGCCCCTATTCTCATTAGATGAGACCCTATGTTGATGAGCTCTTTGATTAATGCCCAATTATAGCCCTAAGGAGATTATTGGACAGAGATCCAATAATGCAAGGTTAGTGGGTTATTGGATGGAGATCCAATACCCACTAAGGAAGGAGCCCTAAGGTTTTGTTGGCTCTCTATAAATATTTGGATGAGGGATTATAGATATGTGGAGGATCAGGTGTACTTTGGAGTCGGCACAGATCCAATCTGTAGGACTCGACTCCAATGTGCTCTCTAATTTTGTAGGGTCCAACGAAATGGAGAGACGAGTTTCTTGAGGCTCGAGTCTTCATGGATTTTTGGTGGTAGGGCTGAAGATGAAAGAAGACTCGATCCTCAATAGAAACTTCTTTTGACTCCTGCGTTGTCAGCCTACGGTTTTATTTTTGCTTGGGCCACCGTAGGGTTATCCTTCAATTCTTTTTTTTGAGATGATGGCAGCCTGATAGGACTCCAGCAGGGTTGAGTCCTAATCACCCTAGAAGTAATAAATAAGAACCATGTGAGATTGTAATAAAATCTCACATAATCACTTTTATCCTATAAAGAAATGTGGCTAGGGTTTATTTTGGGGCCTTAGGGCTTCCTGGCCGTTGCCTCCTATACTGGGTTGGTTGGCTAGAGTTTCTAGCATAGGGGCATGGCTTGTGTAGCCACTTAGGCCGTCACCCCCTTTAATTAGGCATGACAGCTATAGAAGGGGTAAAATAGGGAATTCGCTTAGAAAGCACTTCTCTAGGGCTAAGGTTTTGAGCCCTATATCAGCTTGTAGCCTCCACCTCTTTTCATCAAGCAACAGATCTATTCTATTCAGCCTTGTTGGCCGACCCTAGGAGGGTGGAATTCCTATAGCATTCCAAGGGTTGATCCCCTCAAAGATCAAATCCTATAGAGTTCCTTCTGGGGTTCTATCATCTGGTATCAGAGCAGCATTCCAGATGCCCCTGTTACCATCTTTGTTGCCTCCACCCTTCCAAGCAATTCCCATAATTGCTGTAACATGCGCTTCCACCTTTCACCCAAGCTGCAGATCAAATTAATTTGCTGCTGCCCCCTGGGTTTGAAATTGGAGATATGATATATTTTCATCACCCAAGCCTATTTGCTACTACTATTCCTTTGCCTTACACATAGGATAAGTTTTCCCATATTTTCCTTATTGTAAAATTCTACCATCGCAAGCGTTATCATCGTTGCAAAGGGGAAACGCTGCAGAAAAATTTTAGCCGATTGTTGCTTCTTGAAACTGAACTATTGCTCATCCTTTTTAGCTGAAACTTTTATACAAATTCATATATCATCTTAGCTTTTATCTAAGATTGATCTTTGGAAAAAATTCTTTCTGAAACCGGACTTATAGTGCTATAATGCATGATCGCGTATTGTTGGAATTTTACGATGAAGAATTTGCCTTCCGTCTTTTCATCCACTTTCCTACCGTTATGCTGCCGAAATTTTATCAAATTTATTTGCTGATATTACCCATATCTGAACTGAGGATTTATGACAAATTTCTATACATTTTACTCAAGTTTTTCTCTGGAATTTACGTCGAGAATTCAGTGTTTCTCCGATACAAATTCTTTCGACGGGACATCACGTACACAGTCATTTCTTCGTTGAATTCCATCAGATTTGAGTGCTATGTTTTGCTGGTTTTAGACTCTTTTTCTCTCATCCTCAAACCCTACCATCCTCAGTAAGAATCCTTCCAAACCGCACCCTAAACCGATCCCAAACACCTATTCGTAGCATACCCCCACCGATCCCTATCAAACCTTTACTGCCATCTATCTCAGATCCAAAATCCATTTTCCTAACCTACATCCACTGCTATCATAGCCCTAAAATCACACCAAATTGCATCCAAAACTTCACAAAACTACAGCCCCAAACTGCACCCAAAACAGCCACAAAACCAGCCCCAAAAACTGCAACCTTCGGTCCACCAACCTTTCAGCCACCCAACCTCCCTTATCCCTTTAACCGTAGCACACATCTCTCGCTGCACAATGCTGCCAACAGTGACCTCTCACTACCATCCTCCTTGATTGCAGCTAGCAGTGATCCTTTGTAGCAACAAAGCTACCAACAACGATCTTTCGCTATAATCTGTCTACATCCCAGCCCGTAGCAATCTTTTGCTGTCAATTGCCTTGATCGCGACCAACATCAAAGTGAACACGATCAACAATAGTCTCTCGCTCGATACCATCATTGTCCTCCTCTGCAATAGCCGTGCACTCCACTGCCCTGTCTTCCCCCTATTACAGCCGCATCCTTACTGTAACCAACTCCACTTGCAGCCACGAAGTCGCATCGCAGCCATAGCCGACATAGCTGCTGCCCTCTTCTTCCTCCATCGTTACTACTACCTTCCGACTCAGATCTCTTGGCTACCATCTTTCAACAGATATCAGCCACTTGAAAAATTGTAGCCTCGACGACCTTGTAGCATCACCGCAGCCGACGTTACTATTGTTGTCTTCTTCCTCCATCGTTGCTGCTACCCTTGGCTGCCATTCTCTATCAACACAGCAGCCACTTGGAGACTTCACCACTGTAGCCCGAATAATTTTGCGGCAACATCACAGCAGCACTTTCTCATCCTTTGCTGCTATTGCTACCTTCAACCTGAAGATTGCAACTATATTCTTCAACCGGTTTATTTGACAAGTTGGAGATCCTTACGTCATGACATCGGTGGGCCTATTCGAAGCCAAATTGGAGGCTTTCAAGAAGCATATGGATGCTAGACTATGTGCTCTTTTTGAGGAGTTTAGATTGGGCTGATCGTTGAGCCCAAGAAGATCACAACATGGAGCAAATTCTGATTGCAAAAAGAACCCACCGGAGATAAGAAGCGAAGTTAAGACACGACAGCCCTACACCTCGGCGACATCGATCTCCTTAGTACAACTTTAAGAAGGACACCTTAATCAAGATGCTCAGAGTATGAGAGCCACATCCCAACCAAAAGCATGCATATAAACCTTCAGCACCAATCAATTACAAGAACCTTAACGAAGAATTGTGATGATCCGTCAAACCTCCACCATACAAGAGTACCAAAACAAGTTTGAAATGTTATCTAATCAAACTTATGATTGGTCAGAAAAGTAGATAAAGAGGACTATTATTGAGGGCTTGAAGCTGAAGATTCGAGAAGAAGTTAAAATGCGAGAGCCGTACACACTTAAGGCAGTCATCTCCTTCGCGCGACATCAAGAGGAGCGATTGAACTATGAAGCACAGAGGACTAGGGTCACTCCCCGACCAGCGGCACCAAAGCTTTCACCTCCTCCTACTGTCAGCCGACCCCCTCAGCCAAAGAAATTAACAAAAGAAGACTCTCGTGCCAGATCGAAAAAGGGCCTATGTAGGTATTATAATAAACTATGGAGCCTAGAACACCATTGTAAAAAGGAGAGACCTCTGATGACATGCCCACTGAAGAACCCATACTTAAAGATATGACTCTCCAGCCCAAGGAGAAGGATATATCACAACTGACTACTCACATGGTCCCTACCTTAGCCGGCTACACAAACCCGTAGAAATTAAAGATCGAAGGGTTTCTTGAGTAGCAGCCCGTCATCGTCCTCGTCGACACAGGGAGCACACACAACTTCATGAGTAGCAAGGTTGCTGCCTGTTTGATGCTCCAAAAAGAAGATTGCAGAGGATTCAAAGTTAATGTATTTAATGGCCGATTTCTGAAGTGCAACAAGAAGTGCCCGCGACTAAAACTGATTCTACAGGTTCAAGACGTAGTTGCTAATTTTTTCCTCCTCCCTTATGATGATTTTGATATAGTGCTCAGTATTGATTGGTTATCCATGCTGGGAGACATTTTCTGAAATTTTTCGAAGCTAACCATGAAATTTTTCAGCAAAGAAAAACAGGTGGTTCTACGAGGGAGCCAAGCGACTACGACCACAACACAACACTTGAAGAGGGTACCAAAAGACGAATTCAACTGCTTCTCAATTCAAATTCAAGAGTTTCAAGAGATGAAGCCAAAGGAGATTGAAGATAAGAACCCTCTCCCACAGTTCGCTGAAATTCTGGGCACCTCCACTAAACTGAGCCGACTACCTCCTATCAAGCTGCCCGACCCCCTATACTGAATTGGTTGAAACTTCTACCAGATTGCTTTCCACAATCTCAAAAGGTTGAAATTAAGAGGATTGCCCAAGAGATGACTGAAATATGGATTGTTCAGCTGTGCTTATTTCCCGCTAAGACACATTCCTACATCCTTTTCTCCAGGGATAAGTTACTTCTAAAGTGTTACATTCCGCCAACCTCACCATGGTTGCTGATGCAATACTTCCAGATCTCAGGTGACTTCTATGACCTTTCCCAGGATTAAACCATGATGCTCAAAGTCTTCCTGGAAGATGACCTCCGATCCACGGCCCAAGATCGCGAGAAAATTAAGCCCCTCCAGTGGCGAAATCAGAGTCCATGGCACAAAAGAGAAGTACATCCAAAAAATTATAATCCATGCTTAATGTAGAATGGACTCTCATCATCCTGAACCATACCAAAGGGCAGTCACTATTCTAGAAGAAAGATTGACTATTACTAAAGACTAACTACATGACAGCATATACAAAGAAGAAACGACCTCCCGACAAACTTCAGAATGGACTACAAATTAAAGATCAAGTTTTCTTACACCTCCAGCCCGATCAATAAGAAACTCGAGCCTTAAGGAAGTGGTCTCCCTATTTCTGTGGGCCTTGTAAAATTGGGGATCACATTAGGGCCCTAACTTGGAGATTAGATCCGTGCACCAGATCAAGATTACAGTTGATCCCCCAAGTATCTCACCTCAAATAAAAATTTAAAGAAGATGACTCAGCCCAAGCTGATGAGGAGGCTAAAGTACAACTGATGATCGCATGAGATCACAAGATCGTGACACATCACAGTCCCACCAGTACTACTGAGGTTGGATCATAGGAGCAGGAAACGCCTACTACAGATGTCACATGAGAGTCTTATGAGGAGCTGAAGATCCAGTTTTCAAAGTTTATGGATCCTCAACCTTGAGGACAAGGCCGATTCAGAGAGAGCGGGCTTGATAGGACTCCAGCAGGGTTGAGACCTAATCACCCTAGAAGTAATCAATAAGAACCCTGTGAGATTAGAATAAAATCTCACCTAGTCACTTCTATCCTATAAAGAAGTGTGGCTAGGGTTTATTTTGGGGCCTTAGGGCTTCCTGGTCACCGCCTCCTATACTAGACTGGTCGACTAGGGTTTCTAGCAGAGGGGCATGGCTTGTGCATCCACTTAGGTTACCGCCCCCTTTAATTAGGTATGGCAGCTATAGGAGGGGCAAAAGGGGGAATTCACTTAGGAAGCACCCCCTAGGGCTAGATTTTGAGCCCTATATAAGCTTGTAGTCTCCATCTCTATTCATCAAGCAAGAGATCTATTCTATTCAGCCTTGTTGGACGACCCTAGGAGGGAGGAACCCCTATAGCTTCCAAGGGTTGATCCCCCTCAAAGATCAAATCCTATAGAGCTCCTTATGAGATTCTATCATAGCCCCTCGGTGAACCCTGTTATATGGTTGTTTTTTTATTGTGTAGGCTGTCGTGTGGTTGTTTCTTATTGGTTGCAAACTCTCCTCTAAGATGGTAGCAACCCTCTAATAAGGTCCATGGAGATGTCAGTCTAATCTGAGTTTGGAGTGGGTAGAGCCTGTAATTTTCTAGGGCTTGCTTCCTCCCTCCTTTGTGTCGTTGATCGATATCACACCAAGCCACAAATTAAGAAATGATCACCATCTCCTCATCGTAGATTGATAGCTTCAAGTGTGGTGGAAAGAGGGCCTTGCTGATGTAGGCTAGTGGTTAGCCACTTTGCATGAGGACATCAACTCTGGCTCCCAACATGTCAGATTCGAACACCCTGTTGAAATCGGGTAAGGCTAGCATTGGGGTAGATAGCATCACGACCGTGAGGACATCTAAGATTGTTGTAGTTTTACTCGGCCAAAGGAGGGCATCTTTTTTTAGCATCGTCGTGATGGGAGTGCTGATCTTATCATCATCCTTCACGAACTTGTGGTGATCATGCAGTGGGGTAGGGGATAGACCTTTCGATTTGGGGAAGACGTCTGAAAAATAAATAAGTAGTGGAGGAAGGTTTGGGTCTTCAATCTCCTTTGGCTCTATCATATGTAGTCCTTGAATTTGGATTAGGAAGCCGCTGTGCACTTTATGCAGAACCTTCTCCATGTGTTGTGTGGAAACCGTTGTTGCTTCGCTCCCGCATTTTCCTCGTAGGATCACTTGTTTCCCTTTCTGGAAAAATTTTATAATTAGCTTCAAAAAATTCCTGGAAACATCACCTAATGTGGACAACCATTCGATGCCGAACACAGCATAATTTTCAAGTGGTAAAAGGTAAAAATCAGTAATGATCTCTTGGGCCTGCAGAACTAGTCTCACCCGTGGGCACTTCCGGTTGTAATTCAGGATTCGGCCATCAACAACTTTGGCATTGAACCTACTGCAATATGTGATTTGAAGTGTTTTATCCGAGCAGCAACCTTGTTGTCCACAAAGTTGTTGGTGCTCTCGGTGTCGATGAGGACGGTGACGGGCTGGTGCTTGAGAAACCCTTCAATTTTCATCATTTGCGGTTTCACGTGGTTGGCTAAAGCATGAATTGTGCCAATGGTCGATTATGGGTCCTCCTCCTAGGACTCACGATCTATATCCTCGGGTTTAGATTCTTCAATGGGCTCAATAATTAGAAACCTCCCATTCTGCAACGATGATCATGATTCCAAGGCTCATCACAATGCCAACACAATCCCTTTGCAGTTCTATCACAAAGTTCTTCTTGCGTCAACTTCTTCGGTTGAGAAGGTTGGCTGGTAGTAAGGGTGTCTGAAGGCTCGGGTGGTGCTAGTTGGGCGGTGAATTTAGTCCTCCAAGCATCTTAGTTCGGACACTCTTCTTGTAGTCACGCGAAGGAAATAGTTGCCATCAACGTGTAGGGTTGCCACACCTTGACTTCTCGTATCTTCGGCTTCAACCCCTTGATGAAAGTCTCTAGCAACTATTTTTCAGACCAGTCTCTTACTTGGTTAGTAAGTCTTTCAAACCTGATCTTGTATTCTTGAACTATAGAGGTATGGCAGATCTTTGCAAGTTGATCGTTGATATTTTCATACCCGGATGGTCCGAAGCGAGTAGCAGCTCGCTTTTGAATTGCCACTATGTCGGGACTTCGTGGGTATGCTTGAACCAATCATATCATTGGATCGCATCACCTTCTAGATGGATGGCAGTAATATCGACCATGGAAGCATCCGAGGTCTTGTGATAGCGAAAGTATCACTCCGCGCGCAAAATCCACTCGGTCGGGTCTCCGTCTTCCTATCGAGGGAAGTCCATCCTTGTGTGTGGGCATGATGAGTCTGTTGCTTGTTCTTCTTTGTCTGGTGGATTCTCCTTGTGATTTAAACTCTCGCCACGCTGTGATCGGCCCAATATAATCTCCACAAAGATTACGCGTAGTCTATCCTTCATATACGTCTCGAAGGCCTCTAACTTGGCATCTATTAGATCTTTCGATACCATGGCGTATGTCTCCATATCTAAAATATTGTAGTCCTTCTTTTCATTGTCGGGCTAAGGGCATGGACCAGTTGGATGGGTTAGTGGTCGAAAGAGATAAGGATCAAAGGTAGAGGGTTGTAGTTTGGGATTGGTAGGCTGCTGTAGAGGCTGTATGGGGCTACGATGGCAGTGGCTTAAGGTTAGAGAGAAGACCTAGGGTTGCTGTTGATGACAACAATGAGTTTGGTAAGGATCAAGTGTGGATGCAACAAGTAATACCGAAGGCAGTGCAGTAGAATTTTTTTATCAAAGGGGGTGTCATTGATGCTGTCATTTGGGGCTGTTGTAGAAGCTATAAGGGGGCTTCAATGGCAGTGGTAGTGGCTTAAGGCTATGGAGATGGTGTAGGGTTGCTGTTGATGACAACAATAGGGTTGGCAAAGATCGAGTAGGGGTGTAGCAAGAGGTACCGAAAGGTGGTGCTGAAGAATTCTTTGTCTTAAGATGAAAAAATTATAGCAGTATGCCAATAGTTTATGGTGGTTTTGACAGCAAGAAATAGGTGATAATGAAATCAAAGTTGATGAAAATATAGATAGCAATTCGGTAGTAAAATCAGTAGAGATTGGTTAGGTATGCAGTAAAAAACACTGATAAATTTTGGCAACAGAATTCTCGTCGAAAAGACAACAGTTTTGTGAAATTTTTTTTCAGAAATATGCCAATAATATATGGATGATTTCAACAGCAAGGAATCAGTGATAATGATAGCAAAACCGATGCAAATATTGAAAGGAATATATCAACAAAATCGACAATAGGATGGTAGCAAGGTAGTATGCGGCAGATGCAGAAAAATTACATCAACGTTAGAAGATCGTTATAGCAATTTTTACTATAAAGATAAGAATGATGCAATGAATTATAGTAAAGGTAGATGTATCATTTTTTTTGTGTTATTGATAAGTAATTGCAACAGCAGTAGGGTTTACGAGATGGAGCACTACTAGATCCTGACTGTAATTGTTATGACGACAGCAGATGAGATTTGCGACAGAGGGTGATGATGGTGGAGTTGGCACCAAGATCAGCAATTGTGAGAATTGCTATCGATGATGGTGGGGCAGCTGAAGGCAGCGACAAAAGTGGAAACGAAGCAAGACGCTAAGAACGTCACTCTGATACCATATGATAGAACCCCATAGAATTCTAACGTTGGTTTGATCTCTATAGGGGATCGACACTTCTTGGAACTCTATAGGGTTCCTCCCTCCTTGGTAGTCGGCCACAAAGGCTGACGAAAATATTTATTGCTTGAGAAAAGAGGTGTCGGCTACGTACTTTTTCTAGGGCCTCCAAACCCTAACCTTAGAGAGACTCCTACTTATAGTGACATACTACTAGGGAGACTCCTACTCCAAGTGAAACACTCCCATCCCAACCCTAGTCGACTTTTCCAATCAAGGTAGATGACGAATTAGGGTTGATTATAATCTTGACTAGGATTTTTACTCTTCTCCAACTCCTATTCCTAATTAAACCCAAATTCAGTCGAATCCTAATCCTATTAGGATTTGAGCTAATTTATTCAAATTGACTCCACTCATCTCCTAGCCAATTCAATGTCAGGTTTAGGCCGACCAACAAGACCCAATCTACGAACTCGTCTCAATCGATTAGGATCTAACCTAGCTAGAGTTATATCAATTATGTCAAATATTTTTTTTATTATATCTAATTTACTTAACGTCAGATGATATGACTTGAGGTAATCAAGGATAAAATAGTCTTCTCATCAGCTCTAACTTTATGAATCGTATAATTGTCACAATCCTTCTTCTTTACATAATCGACGCTATGACATAGCTTAACCTCATTCAAGGATATCACTTTCTCATCAATATGCTCAATATAATGTTAGCTTTGGCACCATTATTACTTTCTAGTTTAACGAGACAATTGATGAATCTAAACTGACGGCATAAAAAGATTCACTTAAATCTAAATTTATAATAACTCTCTATTTAACTTTTATAGATTAACTCAAGTCACCTATCACCTTGAATGAGAGAATAAACCGGTTGGACAACGGTGGGCGGAGGAGCTTCGACGGCGTTAAGAATATAAATTAATATATCATGTCGAATCTGTTGATTTAAATTTCAAAATACGATAGCATTGATAAATACAATTAAAATAATACCAGAGAGTCAATCCTGTTGTGTTAAAAAAACATATATATATCACACTTATGGAAACGAGTCCGCCGTCTTTAAAAAAAAAAAAGAAAAAAGAAAAAGAAGATGTCGATAGAATTGATGACAACATGTTGCCTTGGATGGATGGCCGTGGTGCTCCATTAATTATCTTGGTTTAGAACACTAGTTTTAGAGAGCCCTGCCCATCTTATTGAGATGATTCAGAGGCTGATACAGCAAGAACTCATTCCTTTTCCTTTGATGGAGACAATGATACAATATTATTAAGAGCGATCGATCAGTTCACCAACACATATCAAACTGCGGTGCTGCTGGTGACAAAATGTGTTGTCAACCAAACAAAACGAGTAGACAATGCTTTCTCTTTTAACACAGTATGTGCACACACAAGTTTGATGGGTTTTTCACAGAGAAACGGAGGAAGGAACTCTTCCGATCTTTCATTTGGGTCATGCACCGGTAGCTGCCCCACCGCTCTGATCAAGAGAAGGTACTGAGATGATGAAGAAGCAAAAAGGCATGCATGTAGAGGTTTTCGTAGAAGTGCTTTGTCTTCCACTTGTGCCTCACCCAACTACGCTACGCCTGCGCTGCTGCTGCATAAGAGCTGATAAAAGCTAATAATAGATACTGTTTCATAAATAAGTATAAGATCTATCATTATAAATCTTACAGGTTTTAAGATGGATGAATTAATCATTTAAAAATTATTTTATATTATCTTTATATATACAGTGTGAATTTTTTTTTTTTTTTTATAAATTTTCTCTTGCAAGTCTACTTGAAGAGATCAATGAAATAAATTTCTGTGTTTTCCCCTCATCTTATCTTCTTCCAGATTAATAATATTTTATCAGAATCAAAGGGCTAAAAATCACTAAAATGCTACAGATTAATAACACGGAGCCAGAAGATTAAAGATTACTAAAAGACCATAGATCTAGAGAAGTCAGAAAGTCAAAGATGCCCAAAGGGTACACTGCTAGAGATCTAAATCCAACAAAAAAAAGTCAGAGATCCTAAAAAGCCAAGCCCGAGATCTAAAGATTCACGGATCACCAAAAGGTCAAAGATCTAACAAAAGTGAGGTAGAAAGTAGATTAAAGCCATAGCTTTTCTTTCTAGTTAACTTTTTGTATTGCTGCAACATATATCGATGATGGCTTCTGACAACTTTATGTAACCCGCTACCCTTCGATTCGACGATCATTGCGATCATTAGAGGATGTTGCTGATGGAGAACTTCATAAGGTCAAAGGAATACTAACAGCTCGTAAAATATGCACATCAGGGGTGATGTTAAGGATTTAAATATATCTTTTCCAAGTGACTAAAAAACCGCTCAATCTTGAAACAATTCTTTGCAAGAATGGCACTTCCGAGCATATCTAAGATTTTTTGGAAGCAATTCTTTCTAATAACACTTGTAAGTAGATACAAGATTCTATGAAGAAGTATCAAAAAGATTCGCCAGGCAAAGTGAGTGCAGTTCCAAACACTTCGTGACGATATTGGAATGTTGCTATCGTGGAGAGAATCCTTCCTTCGGTCAGTGACACCAAGATTTCATTTTTGTTGTCTGTCGTATTAAAGAATCTTGAGATACTAATAGACTTACTTTTGATGAATTATAAAGTTCTTTACTTGTTCATGAGAAGAAAAGCATCCAACAACCAACCAATCAAAAGGGGCGAATTGTGGAAAAAAGAAAACAAAAAAGAAATGGCAAAACAAACACCACAAATCAGAAGATAACAATGCTATTTATTCTCAAGAAAAAGAAAGAAATAATAACCAACATTCGGTCAATTAAAAATTAAAAGTTTAAGAGATAAATCTCATATTAAATGTTACAAATATCCCAAGTATGGTCATTATCATTCTGAATGTCATATAAATTTAAAATACTATAAAAATCTAATTTTTCAGAGAAGGAGGAAAAAATCTCTCTTAATGGTATGCCATCAGAAAGAAGAGACTCATAAAAAGCTATGGTGGTTAGATATCAGTTGCAGCAATCACATACGTGGAGATAATATATATACTTTCTCAACTGGATTAATCCTTTCTAAGAAATGTGAATGGATAAAAGAAATGTGAAGATTCAAACTAAGAAAGATTCAAAATCCAAACTAATCCTGATGTTTTATTTATTCCAGATTTAAAAACTAATTTGCTCAGTTTAGGATAGCTTCAACAGAAAGGCTGTGAGATCATTATCAAGGGAGGAGTTTGCCGAAATCAAGATTCAAAGAGAAAATTAATTGCTCAAGTCAATATGACGCCAAATTGTATTGTTTTCTTTATATCTCTAATATTTCTCACTCTTGTTTATCTGTAAAATTAAAGAAAAATGGTATGGTTATGACTCTTTTTGTTTGGACATTCAAATCTAGTGGATTAACAACATTACAATAGAAAAATAAGATAATTGATCTTTCATATTTTTGATTGTCCATCACAAGTTTGTGAAGAATGTGTTGTTAGCAAACAAAATTGTGAATAATTTTCTAAGGCAAAAAAAAATCCTATAAACCTGACATCTAATAAAGGTTAAAAAGATATTTTCTTATTTGATTAATGATTATAATAAAAAACATGAATATATTTTATGTCCGAGAAGTTTGAGGCATTTGTAGCATAACACTTGTTGAAAAAGACATGGGAGGTTTATAAAGAGTATAACTCACGATAATTTATAAATTTTTATGAGATGCATGAAATCAAGAGGCAACTTACATCGACTTATACAACTCAACAAATTGTGTTTCTGAGTGAAAGAATCACACGATCTCAAACATGGTGTGGATTGTGCTATTAAAAAAAAAAAAAAAATCCAATTCCTAGGAATTTTTGGCTTGAGATAGTTAATTAGAGTATTGAACAAGTGTCTCATTAGATTGTATAATCTTATTACCAAGAAAATTATTATTAGTCGAGATGTTATTTTTGATTAAAAGAAATTTGGATATGGGGTGAAAATGTTACCAAGTAATCAGTACCAACAAATTTTGATAAAAATAAAGAAATGCACTCTCTTATGTAAGAAGACTAGAAGCTTATAAAGTTAGTTCCACCAGGGGCAACGCAACGGTAGTCGTAGGAGCCAAAGAAACTTTAGATGCAACATCCAATTCATGAACCAAAATGATATCGACATAGATGGAGTATTATAAGGTATAGAGACTTGATGAACCACTAACACGTTTTATTTTATTTTCATATTATGATCCTATAACCTTAGAAGAAGATGTTGCAAAACAATCGGAATGAACAAAGATGATGGATGATAAAATTATAGTAACCTAAGAAAACAACACTTGAGAGTCAATTAGTATCAAGTGGTATATACAAGAAGCTTTTTGTTGAAATCAAAATCACAGATCTTGTAGATAATAATTAAAATTTTAATTAAAATCATAAGAAATAATATCGTAGTTCTCAATAAACTAATTTGGAACACTATCAACAAGTAAACAAAATAACAAGTAAACAAAATAAGCAAATTGAATACTTACAATTTATAGTGGTTCGGCACCAATCGGCCTATGTCAACTCCCGAGTCCTCCTTCTTGAGGTACACCGATGTCCACTACCGATCTTCTTTGGGTGAAGATCAAACCCTTACACTTAAGCTTACAAGGGAGACTAAAAATTTATAACTAAGACTCACTCCCTTCCCTTTTTCTTTTTCTTACAAATCATATAAGTTTTTAATAGAGATTTAATCCTCAAAATTATTATATGGAATGCAAGAATACTTGGGATATTTATAAGCCCTAATTGGCTCCATATTTTTGGAGCCAAAAATAAAACTCACCCGAAAAAATCGGGTACAGGCGGTTTACCCACTGACTTGGGTGGTTTACCCACCATCAGCTGCCCGAAAACCAGGTATGGGCGGTTCAGCCACTGTCCTACGCAATTTACCCACCGTCAATCGCCCAGAAACTAGGTACGGGTTGTTTACCCGCCAGACCTAGGCGGTTCAGCCGCTGGCAACCGTCCTAATTTCAGGGTACGAGCGGTGTAACCATCGCTCACCGGCGGTTTATCCACTGGAATCTCCGGAAAAATGGTTCCCTCCACTTTTCGAGTTCCGGCTTGAACCTGATGTTAACCAACTCTTTGGTTAACCAATTGAGCTCAACCTAAGCTCAATCAAATCCTTTTAGTGGACCCAGTTGCCTTATTAAGTTGATTTGGATTCATTCCAAATCCAACTCAATTAGGACTCAAACCCTAACTACGACTCAATTATTACAACTCTTGCAACGACATTCTTGCAATGAGTTCTATGATTTTCTTCCGGTGATCTCCTAGCGTGTTGTTCCCAGTGAGCTTCCTGATCCCTTCGGTAAATCTCCTAGCAACTCCCGACGAGGTCCCACTGCATCGTCCGAACCCGGCCCGATGCCCAAGCTTAATCTTGGCCCATCATCTAGTTGTAATTCCATTGCTCCTGTCATAGTTAGACTGACAATTCTTCCTATAGCACACATGTTAGATTTAAACACTCATCAATTAATCTCATCATCAAAATTCAAGATTCAATAATCTCTCCCTTTTTCTATGATGACAATCAATTGATGACAGGAGTTAATCCTAGCTCCCCCTAAATTTATACCATAGTAAAAAAGATTTAAGTTTAAGAGAATCATACATTCTTGAATTCAAAGTAAATCAAGGCAATAAATTTTAAGCAAATTATATTTCGAGGATACTAATATATCAATAAAAAATTACTTTTTAATTTATCAAGTCATCAACTCATCAAGGATTTTCATGAACTTCAAAATATTTAAAAATTTTCTCTTTAAGTCATGAACTTCAAAACATTTGAAAATTTTCCCTTAAATCATAAACTTCAAAACATTTGAAAAATTTTCTCTTAAGTCATGAACTTCAAAACATTTGAAAATTTTCCCTTAAGTCATAAACTTTAAAATATTTAAAAAAATTTCCTTAAGTTATTATATAAGTCATCAACATCCATTTAATTACATAAGTCATCAACATCCATTTAATTACATAAGTATCAATATATATTTCTCCCCCTTTGTCATCAACAAAAAAGTGAAACGTGGGGCTAAATATTTTAAGCCATATGAGTTTTTTGCTCCCTCTTTCTAAAATACGATACAAGTAAAAAAAAAAAATTCTTCATCTTGAGAAAAAAAGAAGAAAAGAAAATAAGGGATAAGCTATAAAACATCATTAAACATAGCTCTCAATTTTGTAAAGGTAAATTTTGAATATAAACTCAAAACTCTAAGACATTCAAAGAGATTCAAAAGTTTAAGAGCTACTAATGCATTTAAAATCATCTTAAGTAATTTCTAGCAAATAGGTTCATAAAACATCATGTAAATTTTCTCCTTTTCTGTGAATAATAAGATAAACATCTCATGGGAACATTAAGATAATTTCAAAAATATTATCACAAGAAAAAATAACTCAATTTCTTGAAATCAAACAATTCATATATTTTCATGATTTAGTATTCCAAGTTCTCTTCTAAGAAAATCAAATTATTCTTCATTTAATTGTTTTATGAAAATCTTCGCTAATTGATGCTTAGTGTTAATAAATTTCAAAGAGATATCTTGATAATTTACATGATCCCATATAAAATGATGTCTAATATCATTATGTTTGGTTCTTGACTGTTGAATAAGATTTTTGGTTAAACATATAACACTTATATTATCATACTTTATAAGAATATTTTTTAATTTTATTTTATAATCTTCTAGTATGTTTTTTTATCCAAATCACTTAGGCACAACATACACTAGTTGCAATGTATTCTGCTTCCACAGTAGATAAAGCTACTGAATTTTGTTTCTTGGAAGTCCAAAAAACAAGTGCATGCCCTAAAAATTGACATGTTCCGATAGTATTTTTTCTATCTATTCTATATCCACCAAAATCGACATCATAATAGGCAATCAAGTCAAAGTTCTTTGATTTTGGATATCATAATCCTAGTTTAGATGTTCCTTTCAAGTATCTAAAGATTCATTTATTTGCTTTCAAATTAGAGAGTTTTGGGTTAGCTTGATACCTTGCACACAATCCAACACTAAATATGATATTCGGTCTAGTAGTAGTTAAGTATAATAAACTACCTATCGTTCCTCTATAAGTTTTTTTATCAAAATTTTCTCCTTTATTTTCTAAGTCCAACTTTGTAGATGTGCTCATGGGAGTGTTTAATGCTTTAGCATTTTTCATCCCAAATTATTTTATCAAGTTCAAGGTATATTTAGTTTGACTAATAAAAATATCATTATCTAATTATTTTATTTGTAATCCTAATAAGAATGTTAACTCACCCATTAGGCTCATTTCAAATTCTTAGCTCATTTCTTTAACAAAAGGCTTACATAAAGATTCATTTATAGATCCAAAAATGATATCATTAACATAGATTCGAATAACAAGTAAATCATTTTTAAAATACTTAAAAAATAATGTGGTATCAACCTTGCCTTTTGAAAATTTATTGGAAATAAAAAAAGAACTAAGTCTTTCATACCAAGCCGGAGAGACATGTTTTAATCCATAAAGAGCTTTTGTAAATTTGAAAATATGATTCAGAAGAACTTTATTTTCAAAACCAGGGGGTTGTTCAACATACACTTTTTTGAAAATAAAACTATTTAGAAAAATACTTTTAACATCCATTTGAAATAACTTAAAATTTTTAAAGGATGCAAAGGCAAAGAGCATCTTTATGGCTTCAAGTCTAGCCACAGGAGCGAAGGTCTCATCATAATCGATTCCTGCTTCTTGCTTGAAACCTTTAGCCACTAATCTAGCCTTGTTTCTAACTATAATACCATTTCCATCTTGCTTGTTTCTAAAGACCCATTTAGTACCAATCACTAAATATTCATTAGGTTTACGAACAAACTCCCATACCTTATTTTTCTCAAATTGATTAAGCTCTTTATGCATTATATTAACCCAAGAATCATATCTTAGGACCTCATTAATGTACTTTGGCTTGATTTGAGAAATAAACACGACATTCACACAAAAATTTCGAAAAGAAAATAGAGTTTGAACTCTTTTTGATGTTTCTCCTATTACATACTTTCAATCCTTAGGTAAAGATTTGGAAGAAGATTCATCCAAGTTACTTTTAGGAGTATTATCATTTAAATTCAAGTTACCAAGATTAAATTCATCATCAAAATTAATTTTTTTAAATTTAAAAAAATCATTAAAAACAACAAGAAGAGATTCTTCTATTGCTAATGTTCTTTTATTAAAAACATGATAAGCTTTTAAAATAGAAGAATAACCTAGAAAAATACCTTCTTCAGATTTTACATCAAATTTACCTAAAACATCCTTTTTATTTAAAATAAAATATTTGCAACCAAATATTTTAAAATAAAAAATATTAGTTTTTTTACCATTCCATAATTTATAAGGAGTTTTTGTGAGTAATTATCTTATAAGAACCCTATTTAAAATATAGCATGTTGTATTAATGGCTTCGGCCTAAAAATATTTAGATAGACGATGTTCATTCAACATTGTTCTAGTCATTTCTTGTAAGCTCCTATTTTTTCTTTCTACTACCTCATTTTGTTATGGATTTCGAGGAGTTGAAAAGTTATGGATATACCCATTTGATTCATAAAAATTTTAAAAATAATTGTTTTAAAATTTTTCACCATGATCACTATGAATTGAACAAATCATACATCCTTTTTCATTTTACATAATTTTATGAAATTTTATAAAATATTTGAATGTATCACTTTTATGTGCCAAGAATAGGTCCAAGTATATCTACTAAAGCCATCCACTAAAATAAATGCATATTTACTATCACCTAAATTTGTAATGTCAATTGGTCCAAATAAATTCATATTGATCAATTAAGTGGTATTTGATTTTTAAACTTAAAGCTACTATTTATTTATTTTCCTAATTAACAAGTGTCACATACTTTGTCTTTGATAAACTTAAGATTAGGTAAGTCTCTTACTAGTTCCTTAATAAAAATTTGGTTTAAGAGTTTTATACTAGCATGACCTAGTCTTTTATGCCAAATCTAAGCATCATCATTCAAAGCCGAAAAACAAGTTCCATCACAAATTTTTTTAATATTTATGGTATATACATTGTTGTTTCTTAAGGTAATTAATGATTTATTTTTATGTGATAATTCAATTATGTAAGCATTAGGTTAAAATTTAACTATATATCCTTTATCCTATAATTGGCTAATACTAAGCAAATTGTGTTTCAAGCCATCAACTAACAATACATCTTCGATTAAGAGGTTTGATGTGTTACCTATTATTTCTTTTCCAATGATTTTACCCTTGTTGCTATCTTCGAAAATAACAACTCCTTCACTTAAGCTAGTGAGCTTAGAAAAATAAGATGGATCTCCTATCATGTGACTTGAGCATCCACTATCAAGATACCATTTGATGCTCCTAGCTTTAGTTTAAAGATAAATCTACAAGAAAGATATTTTTGATTTAGGTACCCATTTTATATTGGGTTATTCATAAAGAACTTTATCTTTCTTTTCTAATTGTTTGTTGTTGTATAAAGTTCCCTTGGGAACCCATACAAGTTGATGCCGACTATATTTTTTAAATAGGTATTTGTTTGCCTTATGTCCTAATTCTAATTTACCATAAAAATTACACTTGATTTTTGGTGGCACATTTAAGGTTGGTTCTTTAACAAACATGGTTGGCTTTTGTTGAACGTTACCAATAAAGCCTATATCATTTCTTCTATTAATATGACTCTTATTGGCAAGTTTAGGAATTTGTTCCCAATTTTAAAATTTTCTAGTGTTATTTTAAGCATGATGTTTTCTTCTTTAACACTATCTAGTATCTCATATTTGGAACATGTGTTATATGATACTAATGAATCATGCATTTCATCAAGTCTATTAACTAACAATTCATGATTATTCTTAAGCAACTTAAAAGATTTGCTAAGTTTTCTAAACTCATTAAACAAAGAATGAAACATGCTTAATAATTCCTGAAAAGAAACACTTAAAGACTCACTAACCTTATCTTTGATCGCCATTAAAGCATAGTTAGAAACTTCATCTTTGGAGTGGTTTTCTTCGTCCGAAGAGCATGAATCATCCTAAGTGGCCGAAAGTGCTTTCTTCTTATAGGTTGGCTTCTTCTTCAAATGAGGACATTAATTTTTAAAATATCTCAATTTTTAACATTAATAGTATATGACATTGTCCTTCTTTGATTCCTTTCTATTTTTATAGTTTTTATTCTTTTTTATAAATTTTTTAAATTTTCTTGATAACGATACAATATCATAGTCCTCATCACTCGAGGTTTCACTCAAGGAGTCATTTGTTGTCATAAGTGCTACATCATTCCTGTTCTTTGGAAGGGGTTCATCAAGATCATCATGAGCTTTACAATTTAATTCATATATCATAAGAGAGCCAATTAGTTCTTCAAGAGGTAAGTTATTTAAGTCTTTGGCTTCTTGAATAGCGGTTACTTTAGGATCCCAATTTTTAGGTAAAGATCTCAAAATTTACTAACTAATTCAAAACTCGTAAAATATTTTCTAAGTGCTTTTAGGCAATTGACGACATCCGTGTAACGGATGTACATGTCTCCAATGGACTCACTTGGTTTCATTCGAAACAACTCATAGTTATGAACTAAAATATTTATCTTAGATACTTTTACTCTACTAGTCTCCTCGTGTGTGATTTATAGTGTGTGCCAAATATCAAAAATCGATTCGCAAACGGAAACATGATTAAACTCATTCTTATCAAGAGTACAAAATAAGGCATTTATAGCCTTTGCATTCAAAGAAATATTATTCCTTTCCAAATCATTTAGCTCATTCATTGGCTTAGAAGATTTTTCATATCCATTCTCAATAATATTTCATAAATCAAGGTCCAAAGAGATAACAAAAGATACACATCTTTGTCTTCCAATATGTATAATCCATCCTATTGAATATGGGAAGACGTGACATTCATGCCAAAACAAGTCATTTACTCAAGTGGGTGTTAATCCAATGAGTAACCACCTTGCTCTGATAATAATTGTTAGGATCACTTGGTACTAAAAGGAGGGGGAGTGAATTAGTGCAAGTATAAAATTCTCATTTTATATAAGAAACTTTTTGTTTAAAATAAAATCATAAATCACAAGCGTCACTTGATAATTTATAGATAATAATTAAGATCTTGATTACAATCATAAGGAAGAAGATCATATTTCTCAATGAACTAATTTGGAACACTATCAAAAAGTAAACAAAACAAGCAAATTGAACACTTACAATTTATAGTGGTTCTGCACCAACCGACCTACATCTACTCCCGAGTACTCCTTCTTGAGGCATACCGACGTCCACTACCGATCTTCTCTGGGTGAAGACCAACCCTTACACTTGAGCTTACAAGGGAGACTAGAACTTTACAACCAAAGCTCATTCTCTTTCCTTTTTATTTTTCTGACAAATCATAGAAGTTTTTCACATAGATTTAATCCTCACAATTATTGTATGGAATGTAAGAATACTTGGGGTATTTATAGGCCCTAAGTGACTTCAGATTTTTTGAGCCAAAAATCAAACTCATCTTTAAAAATCAGGAACGGGCTGTTTACCTGTCGACCTAGGCGTTTTCCTATCGTCTATAACTGACCTGGGCGTTTTCCCGCCGTCTATCGCCGACCTAGGCGGTTTACCCACCGTCAACCTCTTGGAAACTAGGTACGGATGATTTACCTACCAGACCTAGGCTGTTCAGCGCTGATAGCCACTGGCAACCGCCCTACCCTGATTTCAAGGTATGGGCGGTCTAACCACCGGTCACCGACGGTTTACCCTTCGGAATCTCCGGAAAAGTGGTTCCCTCCATTTTTCGAATTCCAGCTTGAACCTAATATTAACCAACTCTTTGGTCAACCAATTGAGCTCTGAACTCAATCAAATCCTTTTAGTGGACCCGATTGCCTTATTGAGTTGATTTGGATTTCTTCCAAATCCAACTCAATTATGGCTTAAATCTTAACTATGACTCAATGATTATCTCTTAATGACCAATAAGCTTAAACAAGACCTAACTTCCGCTTAATCTGACAGCCTCTGGCATTCTTGCAATAAGTCATATGGTCTTCTTCTGATGATCTCCCAGCGTGTTTCCAGTGAGCTTCCCGATCCCTTCAGTGAATCTCCTAACGAACTCCTGACGATGTCCCATTGCATTGTCCGAACCCAGCCCGATGCCCAAACTTGATTTTGATCCATCATCTGGTTTAACTCCATTGCTCCTATCAGAGTTAGATCTATAATTCTTTCTCTAACACATGTATTAGATTTAAACACTCATCAAGATTCAACAGCTTATATATAGATTCAACAGCTTATATATAGATGATCTAATTTATAAGAAAAAGATACCGCTATGTTTCATAGATTTAAGCAATCTATGATAGTCGAATTTGATATATCTGATCTGAGAATGATGCATTATTATCTTTGTACAATCTTCTAGTGGCGTCTTTATTTTTTAAAATAAATATGCTTATGAAATTTTGGATAGATTTGAGATGAAGAATTGTAATTCTGTTTCTACTCTAACTAATTTGAAATTGAAGCTGACAAAAGATCCCGATGTGAAGGAGATTGACAACACACTTTATAAGCAAATAATTGAAAGTTTGATGTATTTGGCTACTACTAGACTTGATATGATGCATGCAGTAAATCTTATTAGAAAATACATGAAAGTAAAGAGAATTTTCCGATATTTGTAGGGTACTGTCAAATTTGAGTTATTCTTCAGAAAGGGAGATAAAGTTATATTTAATTGGCTTTATAGATAGTGACTATGCAGGAGATAATGATTATAGAAAAAGTGCATCATGATATATTTTATGCTTGTTTCTGGAGCTATTTCATGATCTTCAAAAAGGTAATCGATTGTTACTATATCAGCTACTGAGGTAGGGTTTATGATTGCAACATCAGGTACTTATCAAGCCATATGGTTAAGAAAAATTCTTAATTTTGTGTTTTATAATTGTTTAGCAATCAAACTTTCCAAAAATCTTGTTTTGCATAAGAAAAGCAAAGTTATTGATATCAAGTGTCATTTCTTATGAGATCCGAGGGAGGAAGGAATAACAAAGTCTCTTAAGTTTGTAATATGTTGAGGAAGCTATTGAAGTTTCCACTATGGAGAATCCAATTTGAAGAATTATTTTAAACTGAGTATCTAAAAGTTTTCAGTTTATGGGAGGAAATATTGGGATAAGCTAATAGATATTGTTTTATAAATACTGATAAGTTTTATCAGTATTGATTCTTTTTAAATAGATATTGTTTTATAACTATTTTATCTTATTTTTCAGATCTATATTGATTCTTTTTAAATTTATTATTATAAATCTATTTAAAGAGATCAATTAAACAAAGTTTTATGTACTTTTTCTCTCATCAGCTCTTCTTAACCGATCTTCTGATTCAAACTCACGCCACTGACGACAACTGAACAATCAAACTCCAATTTGTGCTGCAGAGTTGCTCAGTGGAATTTAGTGATGAAAAAGAATTTGATAGCACATTGAAATCAGTGTTCGAATAGAATTGATTTGTTGAGCTTTTATCTCATGAAAAAGACTGATCTCAGCAAGTGGATGAACTCATCCAAAAGCAAAGAAACAAACGTTTAAACATTAGTTATTGTTCTCTCAGCTAATAAAAATCCGTGATGAGATTAATCATTGTGTGTGTTCTAATAAGTAGGTTTTCCTGACCTGTATTACTACACGAAAAGAAAAGGTGCACTTAAGAAGAAGGCAAACACACTGACATTTGATTGCGGGTTTGTCCTACTTATCTCACTTATACGGCAAAATAGGGAACAGCACCTCAGTGCAAAAGTAGATCTGGTTTCTTTTGTCCTATAATTGGTATTCTATGGAAAAATATATGCTAATTGAACTTCTCTTCTTTTCGAAAAAAAAAAAGGTCCATTGTGTACATTAAGACAAATAATTTCTTCTTATTAAGTGATATAAACCTGTTTGCTAATTGAATATTTCTCCTTTTCTAATAAAGTTTTTTGTAACAAATCATCACAAAGAGGGAGGATCATATATAATACACTTTAAAGAAATAAACTGCAGCAATCAGAAAGGTTGGTTAACTGTTGTTTCAAGGATGAGGATGGATGAAGGAATTCTTCACACAGCCTTCACCTTCCCTCTTAATCCATATCTCCAATTTTATTACAGGATGGAAGTGGTTGCATTGACCTTTTGGGATTGAAGTCCAAACTCCAAATATGACGGGATCATAAGGAGTTGTGATTGGTAATAGTTGTCTACCTTTTGGGCCTAGTGTAATTGATCGAGTCACTCGAGGTTGCACTAAGATGTCGATTGGATCCCGATCCCCACTAGAAGTCTGTTGGAGACTTTCGTCTCATGTGTCAAGGGTGTCGCGTGATTCGCTAGGAAAATAGTTAGTGTACATTAAGATAGAAGTCCATATCTTTATTAGTTTTTTCATAAAATCTGCATGTTATTTATGTGTTATATATTGTTTGTCAGAAACATGTCACTCGTAAAACCCCAACATTGTATACTTAATGCCAATCGCCTCACTAGTCCTAACTACACAGATCGACTCTGCAATTTGAGAATTATTCACACGATGGAGAAATTCGCATACGTCTTTAATATAATTATGTCAACACCATAAGAAGGGGCAAGCGAGGATGAGATTGCTCGCTATGTGAAGTATATAGATAATTTCATATTGGCAAAATATTACATGTTGGCCTCCATGACTCCTGAATTATAGAGACAACATGAGAGCATAGATGCAGATTCTATCGTTCTTCATCTCTGCCAGCTATTTAAGAAATAGGAAAGAACTCAAAGATATGAGATATCCAAGAGACTTTTACAAGCCAGGATGACATAAGGGACATCGATTGAGAATCATATCCTAAAGATGATAGAGAGGATCGAGAAACTTACAGGCTTAAAAATAGTCTTATAGGATAACATATACGTTGATCTTATAGTTCAGTCCTTGCCAGAATCATTTTCTCACTTCATCATGAATTTTAACATGGCAAGTTTGATGTGACTCTCCCGGAGCTCCTTAATATATTGAGGGAAGCTGAGAGTGCCATCAAGAAAGAGAAGCCAGTTCTCTATATTGGTAAAACCAAGAAGAAAAATGAAGACTAATAAGACCCTTAAGAAGGGCAAGGGCAAAGAAAGATCGGGTAAGACAAATGTTATCAAGAAAGACCCGACAAAGGATAAAGGACATTTCTTTCACTACGGTAAAGATGGGCACTGGAAGAGGAACTATAAGGACTACCCTATAGACAAGGCGAAATAGAAGCTTAGAAATTCTTCAGGTATATTCATGATCAGTCTCCACTTGTTAGATTTTCATAATAACATATAGGTAATGGATATCGGGAGTGCTTATCATATATGTAATTCGTTACAGATTTTGGCAAGACCTAGGAGATTGGCCAGAAGTGAGATGTACCTCAAGATGAGCAATGAAGCAAGAGTTGTTGTAATTGTCATCGGCGAGGTCACCTTACATCTGCCTAGTAGAGCTATCATTGATTTGGATGCATGCTATTTTGTTCCCTCTATTATCAAAAATATTATTTCAATCTCTTGTTTTAAAATTAGTGGATATAAATTAGTTTTTGGGAATAATATTTGTTCAATAATTATGGATGATGAGATTATCACTCGAGAGACCCTGAAAAATGGCTTATATGTATTAGACACTTCTCCACATATCATATATATTTTCACCTCTATGATCCAGTCCAACATTGATGGTAGCAAGTCAAACTCAGGGTGTATTTTCACCTTGAATGATGGAGCAGTAAGCTAAAAGAGTCTTAAGTAAGATACTACTACTGACTCAATCACCGAGGCAGAGTACATTACTACAGCAGAAGCAACAAAGGAAGGGGTATGGATGAAGAAGTTCATTAAGATTTGGGAGTCGTACCGAGTAACATGGAGTTGATTCTCATAACTGCAATAGTGACAAGGCGATAACTCTAATAAGGAAACTCAAGTCTCATCAAAATTATTTTGAGGAGGTTCCATTTGATAGAAAGATCATAGCCCATAAATATATATCAATGGAAAAAGTTTCATTCGAGGATAACATTGTGGATCTGTTAACACTCAGATTTTTTTTTAGCGTGACAGCGGTCTGATGGGGATCAGGTACATAGGTGATTGGCTTTAGGTCAAGTGGAAAGATTGCTGATTTTAGGTGCCCTACAAGCCAATCACATGAGTGATGACACGTGTGACATGTTGCACGATCTTTTTGCTTATGATTATTATTGGCATATTCTCACATTATATTATATGTTATAATATATATATATATATATATATATATATATATATATATATATATATATATATATATATATATATATATATATATAGTGATGTCCTTGGTTCTATGCAATAGGAGTCGGATCGTGATAAGATCAAGATAATGAGATCGATTTGTCTTTAAATACAGATCCTAAATAATCCTGGTCATATGTTATTCGAGAGAGATATCGAGATAATTGGACAGACTGGTGTACTGTATACCCGTCCATATGATGGAAGCGGCTGATTTCATTGTCAATTGTGTGGAGATACTAAGGATATAGTACAAGTGCTCATTGGAGAATGAGATCACTGATTGATTCACTTATGGAATATTGTAAGGTTAATGATACCTAATGTCAGACAATGATTTCATAATCCTAGTTGTGTATCTGATCCTTAGACTTGAGATACCAAAGATGTCTTATTTGAGTACTCCTCTTTTTGACACCAGACTTACAGGTTTGGAAAGTTTCAAATTTTGTAGAGTCGATCATCGGGATTGATAGTCAACCTTATGAAGGTAATTGAGTATCAATAAAGGATCATCCATTCTCGGTATCATGAGAGGAATATCCCTTGTGTGCTTGCTCAGACATATCACTAGCCATGGTCATTCAGATTAAGAGAGAATGAGTTCTCCGAGAGAATCCAATTAGAGCAAGGCTCGGATGGATTTCGTATGTGGCATGACAATACCATATCTAATATATGGTATTTGGAATATTAGATGGATGAGGGATTATAGATACATGGTAACTGTGGATAGACAGGTCTGATGGATTTGATTCCCCTGTACTGTTTAGGGACTATGGCGCAATAGTCTAGTACGTCTATAATCAATAAGTCGAGTGAATTATTATGGGAATAATAGATCACTACATCAGAAGGAGTTCTGATGAGAGTGACTCACGGCCAACTCGGTATCGGGTCTGGAGGGTCACACACATATGGTGGATGCTTCAACAAATAGAGGATTGGATAGAGATCCAATTAGCCCCTATTATCATTAGATAAGATCTTACACTGATGGCCTCCTTGCATGAGGCCCAATTAGAGGCCATAGAATATTATTGGATGAAGATCTAATAATCCACAGTTAGTAGCTAATTGGATGAAGATCCAATATCCACCAAGGCAAGATGCACTAGGGTTTTGGTGGCTCTCTATAAATAGGAGGCTGGAGCGATACATAGATGATAGGCTGCACTTTTGGCTGCCCCCTCCTATTCTTCTTCTCTCCCTCATCTTCTCAACTGACTAACCCCTCTCAGGCATAAGAGGGCAGCGAAGAAGATAGAGGATCTTCTTCCAAGTTCGTTGTGAGATGTTGCACAAGAGTTGCGAGATTTGGGACTACGATCGAAGGAGTATCGCTATGGCAATCCATCATGTGGATACCTCTAGAGACGAGAACACTTGACCTCCTTTATCTATGCCATCCAGATCTGAAAAAATAAGGATATACGATCTCCCTAGGTAAACAATCTCACACATGATGCAATTTTTCGGTTTATGATTTTTTCTCATGATCTAATCTTTTACACGATGATTTGATCTACATGGGAAACCTATTTTGTTTTGATCTTCCACTTTGCATGTGATGCTCTCGCTTAGTTTCCTAATAATTTCTTCATTCGAATTTGTTAAAAATCCTATGGATCAATGTATATATATAAGGTTAGTGGGAGTGAAATATGTTTTCTTATTTTATACGTAGATGATATTTTACTTGCAACCAACAATAAAGGTTTACTGCATTAGCTGAAACAATTTCTTTCTAAAAACTTTGACATGAAGGATATGGGTGAAGTATCTTATGTCATTAGCATTAAGATCCATAGAGATAGACCTCGAGACATTTTAGATCTATCACAAGAAACATATATCAATAAGCTTTTAGAAAGATTTCGAATGAAAGATTGTTCACCAAGTGTTGCTCCTATTATGAAAGGTGATAGGTTTAATTTGAACTAATGCCCGAAAAATGACCTTGAGAGGGAATCAACGAAAAACATCTCATATGCATATGTCATAGAAAGCCTTATGTATACTCATATCTGTACTATATCTGATATAGCATTTGTTGTGGAGATGTTTGGGCAATCTCAAAGTAATCCAAGTATGGGCCACTAGAGAGCTGTAAAGAAGGTGATGAGGTATCTTCAAAGAACCAAAAATTACCTTATATATAGGCATACAGACAATCTGGATGTAATTGGCTACTCAGATTTAGACTTTGTCGACTATATTGATTCTTGTAAATCAACATCAGGATATATTTTCACAATGGTTGGTGGACCTATTTCTTGTAGAAGTGTCAAGCAGACTTTGACTGCTACTTCTACCATCGAAGTTGAGTTTATCTTCTATTTTGAGGCTAATTCACATAGAGTATGGCTTAAGAGTTTTATTTTTGGGCTTAGAATTATAGATTCTATTTCTAGGCCATTAAGAATTTTCTGCAATAATTCAACTACTGTCTTTATGGCTAAGAACAATAAAAATATAAGTCATGTTGAATCTCAAATTTTGATGATAAAATCAATTGATGGGTTATTGATCTAACATGGATTGTTAGAAATTGATTGATGTAGGATTAATTACGACAGAAAGATTATTACAATCATGATTGGCCAAGGTCAAGTCCATGCATCGAGTTGATATGGTTGGGAACTCACTAGGAGTGTGTCGGGAGCTCGCCAAGGGTATCGGGAGTTTGCCAGGATGGCATAAGGGAGTTCGCCAGAAAAAGACCGAGACTCGCCGAAAGATTATCGGGGGTAGTCGAAAAACTTGTCGAGAGTTGGGATGATCTTGTAATGGATGTTTGACAATTAAGATTGTATTTAATTAAGTTATAATTAGCATCATGCAAGACTAACTATGATAGAAGCAATGAAGTTACAACCAGACAATGGGCCAAGATCAAGCTTAGGCATCGGGCCGAGTTTAGACGATGCAGTGGGACCTCGCCGGGAGTTCACTAGGAGATTCGCTGAAGGGATCGGGAAGCTCATTGGGGGCACGCTTGGAGATCGCCGGAAGAAGACCAAATGACTTGCCGCAAGAATGTCGGATGTTACAGGATTAGCAAAAGTTAGGTCTTAGTTTAAGCTTATGGTCTTTAAGCGTTGTAATCATTGAGTCGTAGTTAAAAGTGAGTCCTAATTGAGTTGGATTTGGATGAAAGCTAAATCAACTCAATAAGGCAATCAGGTCCACTATTGGGGTTTGATTGACTCAGGTTGAGCTCAATTGGTTGACCAGAGATGTTTGTCAATATCAGGTTCAAGTCGAAATTCGAAAAGTGGAGGGAACCACTTTTAAGAAAATTCTGATGGGTAAGCCATCAATGAGTGACAGGTGTACCACCATCGCCCAAGCTTTCGGGCAGTTGACGATGACTGACCCACCGAGGGTGGGCGGTTGAACCGCCTGTACCCAGGAATATCGATACTTTCGGCGGTTGACTTGCCCAGGGTTGGCGAGTAAACTGTCCATACCCTGAAGTTTGGGCGACTGTGCCACCCAGGTCGACGTGTAAACCGCCTGTACCCAATTTTTCTGAGTATATTTGATTTTTGGCTCTAATTTCTGAAGTCATTTGGGGTCGATAAATACCCCAAGTTTCTTGCATTTAGAAAAAAAAATTAGATAATACTTTTGGGAAAAATTATGTAAAAAACTTGTGTGAAGTGTAAGAAAAAGAAAATTAGAAAGAGAGAGAGAGCTTAGAGTAGAAATTCTCAAGTCTCCCTTGTAAGCTTAAGTGTAAGGGTTTGATATTCACCTAAAGAAGATCGGTAGTGGACGCTGGTGTGCCTTAAGAATGAGGACTCAGGAGTGGACATAGGCCCACTGAACCACTATAAAAATTATGAGTGTTTTGTTGCTTTCATTGCTTACATACTTTTGTATTGACGCTTCCGATTTAACTCAACTCTTTGAAAGCAAAGTTTTCATAATAAGTTCTTTTCTTCAAATGTTGCTTATCTTTTCGGTTTTCTTAGCAACTTTCTTTCAATCACTCACTTGTTTGACTAAGAACGAAAATCTTTGAATTTCCTATCTTGATTTAATTGAAAAGTCATCATCTAAACTGAAAATTTACACTTGCACTAATTTACCCAAACCCACTTAGAGCAAGGTAGTTACTTATTGGAATAATACCCACTTAAGTAAATGACTTATTTTGGCATGAATAAGGGACATTTCATCTTATGTCCTCCCATATTCAATGGGACGGATTACACATATTGGAAGACTTGATTGTGAATTTTTCTTATCTCTTTAGACCTTAATTTATGGACTATTGTCAAAAATAGATTTGAAATGTCTTCTCTTCCAATGAACGATTGGAATAATTTGGAGAAGAAGACTTTCTCTTTAAACGCAAAGGCTATGAATGCATTGCTTTGTTCTCTTGATAAAAATAAATTTAATCAGGTTTCTTGTTTTGATTCGGCTTTTGATATATGGCATACATTAAAAATAACATATAAAAGCACATTTAATATAAATGAACCATTAAATGAAAATAATTTTAAAAATAAACAAGAAGAACACCTTCCTAAGAACCGGAAGGAATGTGAACCGAGAAGAACACATAACTCCTCAAGTAAAATCTTGAGTGATGAGGACCTTGAACATTTGACAAATGAACCAAAAAAATTAATCAACATAAACCATAAAAATGATTTAAAGATAGACAAAACCTCTTGCTATGAACGCAAGAAGCCGATGAGCTCCAAAGATGAAATGCACAACCAAGAAGTTAAGAACCTCGCTCTTATGGCCATCGACGATGAGGTTAGTGATTCATTAAGCAATTCTTTTTCAGAATTATTAAATATGTTTCATGTTTTGTTTGATAAATTTAGAAAACTTAGTAAATCTTTTATGTTGCTTAAGAATGATCATAATTTGTTAGTTAGTAGACTTGATAAAATGCATGAGTTATTAGCATCACACAATGCTTGTTCTAAATGTGCTATGCTAGATAACGTTAAAGAAGAAAACATCATGCTCAAGCCAACATTAGAAAATTTTGAAATATAAAATAAATCCCTTAATATGATTCTTACCAATAAGGGTCATATTAATAGAAGAAATGGAATAGACTTTGTGGGCAATACCCAACAAAAGCCAACTATATTTGTTAAAGAACTAATCTTAAATGTGCCACCAAGAATCAAGTATAATTTTTATGGAAGATTAAGACATATAGTTTACAAATGTCCATTTAAAAATTATAGTCCTCACAAGTTAGTTTGGGTTCCTAAAGGAACCATAAACAATCTTATGCCATTAGAGAAAATGGGAATAACATATCATGAAGGCCCCAATGTTAAATGGGTACCTAAATCAAAACTTCCCATAATGTAAAGTTGTTTCCTAACAAGGCTACGAGCAATAAAAATATTTAGAAAGTAGATGCTAAAGTCATATTAGTTGAGATCTAATACTCCTTAAAGCTTACTAGCCTAAGTAGCAATAAGAAATTATTAGAATTAAAATTATTGATAATGAATCTTTTAATAGTTCATCATTATACAATTAATATTGATGATACATAGCTAGAGTATACAAGTATGAAAATGAATTAGAACCAAAGAACCTTAGCTATTGAGAAACATATTTATATTGAAACTTACAAAAATAAGATTTTGAGTGAATGCTAAAATAATTGGCTTGTTTAAATATAAAGACTATTGTTAAATGATTCAAATATTGACAAAGTCTATGGAATGATTGATTTAAATATTACATTGATTGAAATGCTATGATTGAATGATTATGTTGAATGATAGAATTTTAGCATACAATAATATAGAAAAGGGAGAGAAAAATCATGCTTCATTGTCTAGTATTTTTGCAAATTAAAAAAATATTTAATGAGAATGAAATGAGCATGGTAACTCATTACACTAAGTCCAAAAATCATTGGAATCGAAATAAATCAAAGTTTTTATTTGAAAATATTTTATTACATTGATATTGATGAAATTTCTTTTTTGACTTTAATGACATTGCATTCTTGAAATAAATTTCAAAAGAAGGACAATTATTCTTGAAAGAAGTTTTATTCTATAATCATTCAACAAGATACAAAATAATACTATTATTGTTGAATCTCTAAAACTACAAAAATGGATTAGAGAATTTTAGCTATTGAAAAATAATCTATGATGCTTTTCTTGAATTTTTCAAAAAGCGAATTTTGATGATGATTTTGGATAAGTTTTCAAATGATTTTATTTTAAAAAGAGATTAATAAATTAATTATGTTATTTTATTTTAAAAACCACTTTTCTTGAACTATGAAAGTGGTTTTAACGATTTGATGATTTGAACTTGAATAAATTATTATCATGATTTTGGCAAGTTTAGAAAATAAAACTTGAAAATCTTCTTATGAACCATATTCTTGAAAACTTGAAGTTTTATATATATAAATCAAGATCTTCTACTTTGTTTCTTCCTTAAAATTAACTCATGATCTTGATATCTATAATATGATATCTTTATGAAAGACTTCTTTGTTCTCTTATGGTTCTATTTTATTATCTAAGAAGAGATTTATGAAATTAAATCATGTCTTTAAGATTCATGAATGTCTTTTGATATCAATATTTATCTTGACATAATTTATCTTAAAACTCATGAATGACATAACTTATCACCAAAATTAGTATTTCTTAAATTTGTGATAAGTTAAAAATTGAAAGAGATTTGTATTATCATGAATATTTTCTTAATTTCTTGACTTGACTTATATGTTATGAGAATCATATTATTGATCTCTATAATTTTCTCTTTTAAATAAAAAGATGATTTATGATCTTAACAATAATAATTAAGATTTTTATCAAGATCATTTTTTTCTATTAAAAAGATTTATCTTGGATGAATTAAGATTATCTCCTAAGACTCATTTTTATTATTCACAAAAAATGAGGAAAGAAACTTATTAAACAAAATCATATCTTTTGATATTCAAAATTTTGATTTTATATTTAATGACATGATCTTCTTGTACTTTTTGATATATTTTGAATATGGATGTAAAGAAATTATGCCATCATACTTCATGACAATGACTAAAAATGGAAAATAAAATTACCAATATGATTAGAAGAAATTTGGACTGATAACATCGAATGAGGAACAATTGCTAAGAAGAAAACTATGACTTTCCAAATGCAAGCAAAATAATTGATTTATAATTTATGCTTAATCTACTATCATGTCTTCTTATGAAATTATTGATGCTTTTTATCAAAATTTACAATAGATGATTTTTTTATATGAGATAGTTTTAAATGTATGAGTAGCTCTTAAACTTTTGAATCTCTTTGAAAGTTTTGAGCTTAATTTTGAAATTCACATCTATAAATTTACATCTTTAAAATTGAGTATTCATGTGATATAATATTTTTTATTTTTCTATCTTGATTCTACCTTCTTGCTCACACAAAGTGAAGAAAGAAAATCATTAGCATTTCAAGAGACTAATAAGTACATTTTGAATCTCTTGAAAGTGATTTTGATAATTTTGAAATTGAATGAGTGATTTATCTATATCGTGGTTTTGATTTCTTCGAATTATAACTTGGGGGAGCAAAACTTGTTAGCTTATAAAATTGCTAGCTTGAATAATGCAAAGGAATCAAATATTTGCTAGCATGCACTTCTGAAAAAAGAAGAATGAATTCACTAGCTTGCATGTTCTAAAGTAATGAAAAATTTGTTAAATTGCTAAGCTTTCATATATCAAAAATTGCTAATTCCACTTCTCCTTTTGTTGATGACAAAGAGCGAGAAAGTATAATGATGTGAAATCATGTATGATGATCATGCATGTAATGATGATTTTAAAAATCTATAAAAAGATAATGATTTGTTATTGTTCGGATTTATTTGCTATATTTTCTTTAAATTTACATTAGAAACATTTGTTGAACTTATATTCGAAATTTTATATATACAAGATTGAGGTTGAGACCTAGAAATGCTAAATCATGAAAATATATAAATTGCTAATATAGATTTCATGAAATGAAGCCTTTTATGATAATATATTTTTTTGAAAACTTTCTCCATGATTTTATCTTATTATTTTCAAAAAAAAAATTGCATTAAATGTGCCACATTTAAAATTTACAAGAGATAATTTTTGATATCAAGAGATGACTTTTGTTACATTTGAAATACATAAGTAATCTTTAAATCTCTTGAACTTTTGAGCTCATCTTAGTATTGCTTTTAAAATTTATTAAGATCTCTTCTCTATGATGAAATGATTCAACAACATCTCCCTTATTTCTCTCCTTATTAAAGGGGAAGAAAATTTTATAATGCATATACTAAGGGGGAGTAATATCATCCTGTGCTTTGAAATTATTAGCTATATTTTACCTTTTTATTGATGACAAAAGGGGAGAAATATGTATTGATGACACACGATGAATACATTGATGACACATGATCTTGTTGAAATACATGGATATCTTGGATAAGGATATGAATTGGACATCTTGGATATAGATGCTTAATTTCTTTTACTCATGAATTGATAACTTTGATGCAAATTTATGTTGAAACTTGCATAGAATGTTGATTGCTTGAAGTTAAGAGTGTGTGGTTCTCTTAAATTTAAGTGGCATTGATTTGGGGGGTTAGGATTAACTTATGTCATCAATTGGTTATTATCATCAAAAAGGGGAAGTTTGTTGAATCTCATATTTTGATGATGAAATTAATTGATAGGTTATTGATCTAACATGGATTGTTAGAAATTGATTGATACAGGATTAATTACGATAGAAAGATTATTACAATCATGATTTGCCTAGGTCAAGTCCATGCATCGAGTTGATGTGATTGGGAACTTGCCAGGAGTGCATTGGGAGTTCGCCAAGGGTATCGGGAGTTTGCCAGGATGGCGCAAGGGAGTTCGCCAAAAGAAGACCGAGACTCACCGGAAGATTATCGCGGGTAGCCAAAAAGCTTTTCGAGAGTTGGGATGGTCTTATAATGGATGTATGGCAATTATGATTATATTTAATTAAGTCATAATTAGCATCATGCAGGACTAACTATGACAGGAGCAATAAAATTATAATCAGATAAAAGGCCAAGATCAAGCTTAGGCATTGGGCCGAGTTTGGACGATGCAGTGGGACCTCGCCGGGAGTTCACTAGGAGATTTACTGAAGGGATCGGAAAGCTCACTGGGAGCATGCCGGGAGATCACCGGAAGAAGACCGGATGACTTGCCGCAAGAATGTCGGAGGTTACCCGATTGGCGGAAGTTGGGTCTTAATTTAAGCTTGTGGTCTTTAAGCATTGTAATCGTTGAGTCGTAGTTAGAAGTGAGTCCTAATTGAGTTGAATTTGGATAAAATCCAAATAAACTCAATAAGGCAACCGGGTCCACTACTAGGGTTTGATTGAGCTCAGGTTGAGCTCAATTGGTTGACCAAAGGGTCGGTCAACATCAGATTCAAGCCGAAATTCGAAAAGTGGAGGGAACCGCTTTTCCAAAAATTTTGACGAGTAAACTGCCGGTGAGTGGTGGGTGTACCACCACCGCCCAAGCTTTACCGTGGTTGACGGCTGCTGACCTGCCCAAGCTGGGCGGTTAAACTATCCGTACCCAGGAATCTAGGTACTTTCGACGGTTGACCCGCCCAGGGTCAGCAGGTAAACCGCCCGTACCTTGACGTTCGGGCAACTGAGCCACCTAGGTCGGCGTTTAAACTGCCCGTATCCGATTTTCCCAAGTATGTTTGATTTTTTGCTCTAATTTATGAAGTTATTTGGGGTCTATAAATATCTCAAGTTTTCTTGCATCTAGAAACAAGTTTTAGATAAAACTTTTGAGAAAAATTTTGTAAAGAACTTACGTGAAGCGTAAGAAAAAGAAAAGGGAAAAGAGAGAGAGCTTAGAGTAGAAAATTCTTAAGTCTCCCTTGTAATCTTAAGTGTAAGGGTTTGGTCTTCACCCAAAGAAGATCAGTAGTGGATGCCAGCATGCCTCAAGAAAGAGGACTCGGGAGTGGGTGTAAGTCGTTGGCGCCGAACCACTATAAAAATTGTGAGTGTTTCTTTTCTTACATACTTTTGTATTGACACTTCTGATTTAACTCAACTCTTTGAAAGCAAAGTTTTCATGATAAGTTCTTGTCTTCAAACGTTGCTTATCTTTCTAGTTTCCTTAGCAACTTTCTTTCAATCACTCACTTGTTTCACTAAGAACGAAAAGCTTCAGATGTTCTATCTTGGTTTAATCGAAAAGTTTTCATCTAAACTAAAAATTTACACTTGGACAATGTAGTGAGACCTCACCGGGAGTTCGCTAGGAGATTCGCCGAAGGGATCGGAAAGCTCACTAGGAGCATGTCGGGAGATCACCGGAAAAAGACCGGATGACTTACCGCAGGAATGCCGGAGGTTACCGGATTGGCGAAAGTTGGGTCTTAGTTTAAGCTTGTGGTCTTTAAGCATTGTAATCGTTGAGTCGTAGTTAGAAGTGAGTCCTAATTGAGTTGGATTTGGATTAAATCTAAATCAACTCAATAAGGCAACCGGGTCCACTACTAGGGTTTGATTGAGCTCAGTTTGAGCTCAATTGGTTGACTAAATGGTTGGTCAACATCAGGTTCAAGCCGAAATTCGAAAAGTGGAGGGAACCACTTTTGTGAAAATTCTAACGGGTAAACCACCGGTGAGTGGTGGGTGTACCACCGCCGCCCAAGCTTTACTGTGGTTGATGACTGTTGACCCGCCCAAGCTTTACTGTGGTTGAACGGCCTGTACCCAAGAATCTGGGTACTTTCGGCAATTGACCCGCCAAGGGTTGGCAAGCAAACCGCCCATACCCTGATGTTTGAGCGATTGAGCTACCCAGGTTGGCGGGTAAATCGCCCGTACCCGATTTCCTATGGGATTTTTTGCTCTAATTTTTGAAGCTATTTAGGATCTATAAATACCCCAAGTTTTCTTGCATTTAGAAACAAGTTTTAGATAATACTTTTGGGAAAAAAATTTAAAAAAAGTTGTGTGAAATGTAAGAAAAAGAAAAGGGAAAAGGGAGAGAGAGATTAGAGTAGAAAATTCTCAAGTCTCCCTCGTAAGCTCAAGTATAAGGGTTTGGTCTTCCCCCAAAGAAGATAGGTAGTGGACGCCGGTGTACCTCAAGAAGAAGGACTCGGGAGTGGGCGTAGGTCATTAGTATCGAACCACTATAAAAACTGTGAGTGTTTCTTTGCTTTCATTGCTTACATACTTTTGTATTGACACTTCAGATTTAACTCAACTCTTTTGAAATCAAAGTTTTCATGATAAGCTCTTTTATTCAAACGTTGCTTATCTTTTCAATTTTCTTAGCCACTTTCTTTCAATCACTCACTTGTTTCACTAAGAACAAAAAGCTTCAAATTTTCTATCTTGGTTTAATCGAAAAGTTTTCATCTAAACTAAAAATTTAAACTTGGACGATGCAGTGGGACCTCACCGAGAGTTCGCTAGGAGATTAGCCTAAGGAATCAGAAAGCTCACTGGGAGCACGCCGGGAGATCACCGGAAGAAGACCGGATGACTTGCCACAAGAATGTCAGAGGTTACCGGATTGGCGGAAGTTGGGTCTTAGTTTAAGCTTGTGGTCTTTAAGCATTGTAATTGTTGAGTCGTAGTTAGAAGTGAGTCATAATTGAGTTAGATTTGGATGAAATCCAAATCAACTCAACAAGGCAACCGGGTCCACTTCTGGGGTTTGATTGAGCTCAGATTGAGCTCAATTATCTGAGCTCAATTGGTTGACCAAAGGTTGGTCAACATCAAGTTCAAGTCAGAATTTGAAAAGTGGAGGGAACCACTATTGTAGAAATTCTGATGGGTAAATCACCGGTGAGTGGTGGGTGTACCATCACCGCCCAAGCTTTATCGTGGTTGACGACTGCTGACCCGCCCAAGCTAGGCGGTTGAACCACTCGTACCCAGGAATCTGGGTACTTTCGGTGGTTGACCCACCTAGGGTCGGTAGGTAAATCGCCCGTACCCTGATATTCGGGCGGCTGAGCTGCCCAGATCGACGGGTAAACCACTCGTACCTAATTTTTCAAAGTATGTTTGATTTTTGTCTCCAATTTCTTAAGCTATTTAGGGTCTATAAATACCTCAAGTTTTCTTGCATTTAGAAATAAGTTTTAGATAATACTTTTGGGAAAATTTTGTAAAAAAATTTGTAAAAAACTTATGTGAAGTGTAAGAAAAAGAAAAAGGGAAAGGGAGAGAGAGCTTAGAGTAGAAAATTCTCAAGTCTCCCTTGTAAGTTCAAGTGTAAGAGTTTGGTCTTCACCTAAAGAAGATCGGTAGTGGACGTCGATGTACCTCAAGAAGGAGGACTCGGGAGTGAGCATAGGTCATTGGCCTAGAACCACTATAAAAATTATAAGTGTTTCTTTGCTTTCATTGCTTATATACTTTTGTATTAACACTTCTGATTTAACTTAACTCTTTAAAATCAAAGTTTCCATGATAAGTTCTTTTCTTCACATGTTGCTTATCTTTCTGGTTTCTTTAGCAACTTTCTTTCAATCACTCACTTGTTTCACTAAGAACGAAAAACTTTAGATTTCCTATCTTAATTTAATCAAAAAGTTTTCATCTAAACTAAAATTTACACTTGCACTAATTCACCCTCAATCAAAAAGTTTTCATCTAAACTAAAATTTTCTACATCATCTAAAGTGAGAATTCTGAGCCGATAAGTGCTAAAATACTGAGAGAAATTGTTGCTAAAATTTTCGACAACAATGGATAGAGATATGCAATTTAAGCTTTTGTAATAGTTTTATTGTGTTTCTATTACGGTGTTTTAGAAACACATTTTGGTTTCAAATTTTTACTTTACTTACACCTTAATCCTTATATCATATGATTTACCATCTCTATGTCATGGTTATGTTAGGTATGTCATGGTTATGTTAGGCACTTATTGAGTTTTACAGTGTACCCTATTGCTATATAAAAATTTTAAGTTAGCTTGTTACTCAAGGTCCTGGAATGCTAAAAATTTTGATAATTTTTTTGATGATTTAACAAGATGTTATTGTAAATAACACTTCACTTTTATTGTTGTTCATAAATTTGAGTTGATGTGTGTGTGGTAAATTTAATAGTCCACTCATGCTTTGAAACTTAAATTGTCAAATAAAGAAATATATTTACGTGAATTTATGATAAATTGTTGATTTTATGATTGAAGTAATTCATCTTTAGAGTTTATAGGTGATTGTTAATGATTTTTGAGTTAGCATTGAGTTTTATATAATCATTAAGTAATGTGTTGAATGATTATAAATTACATATATTTTATATTATATGTGAATGAAAACTAAATGCTTTGGATATCCTCACGTTTTATGTTTTGTATTCTGGGTTTGGATTTTGGATAGTTAAAAAAAAAATTATTTTATGATAGGTTCACACCTCTATGATATTATTTTGGAGGTGTGATAGAGAGGTAGTATCAGTGCATGAGTTAGAGAATTTTCTTAGAACTTATGTCATGTATTGGAAAGGTGATTGAGATAGAGATTTCTCTCATTCAAATACAGTACACGTATATATTGGGAAGAGGCAGTAGACAGAAAGTTGTTAGTATCAAACAAGGTATAGAAGATAATTGAGAATATTTAAATTATAAGAAAGAGATTAAAGATAGTTCAGAGTCACCAAAATAGTTATGTTGATAATGGAAGAAAAGATATTTTGTTTCATATCTAAGGATTTATATTCTTGAAGGTCTCCTCTTCTAAGAGTATAGAAAGATTTTTTAAAAAAAAAATTAAGTCTTAGATTTATTGAACTATTTAAGGTCATTGAAAGAGTTAAATTAAGGCAATAAAATGATAAAAGATTTTGATAAATCTTACTAGGCTTAACATTATATTATCGTAAAGAACACTTGTATTATTGTCCAAAAATTAAATGTTAAAATACTTCTCATGTTTTAAAATTTTAGAATATTAAATATAAAGTTTTATGTTAATGCGTACGTATTATCACAGACAAAAATATAAAGAATGTGCTCGATGTAATACTCATGTATGTTCTTGTTTTTCAATTTTTGTACATGCTTTGTACAGCAAATAACGAGCTTGTAGTAGACTTGGCAATCCTAGTTTGATTAGCTTTCGTGGTCGGTTTCGGCTTGTAAATAAGAGTTATATCATGTGGACACTTGTGAGGACTTCAGTCTATAATAGACCTTGATCCTTTGTGTGCGACCGTTTAGAGTTTATAAAGTCCATAGTTATAATTTGCATTGGCTATATAAAGTAGTTGCTTGAAAATCTCATGGGAAATACTTTCTTTTAATATATTTTATCTTTTATAGGTCCTAAGGGACCTTAGGTTTCGGAGAGGCTGACTTTTGTGAATGGACATGCAATGGTACTGCACGACTTAGGCAAAACCAGCTAAGTTCAACATTTGATATCAGAGCTTGACAAGCACACGTAGAAACACTTGTCATGTAAACGTAGGAGACCTAGCTGGGCTGCATGGAGAGCAGCTAGCACGCGTGACCGTTTGGGAGAAACAAACATTAAGATGTAGGGAAAGGAGTCACTTAGATGAGCGGACATCCATGATTGGCATTCAGATGAATAACCAACCCTTTGCATGAGAGGCACCATGAGGATAAGTAAGCTAGGAAGAATGTGTAGCACTCAAAGGTTAGGATAACTGATATCGAGCTATTGCTCGATATTGGCAACCAAACATGACAGTGCTCAAGGCAAGTGGGACACTTGGTAAAAGATGAGATCGTGCAAAGTGGGATGTGTTGTGCAACGATCGAAAGAGTTGTGCAAAGCTCATAGAGATGAGGGGAATTACTAACCCGAAGAATTTGGTACTCATGCAAGGGCTTGTATACTGACAATGAAGTGTTCGTGGCCATCCCAAGGCGATTGAAACTTAGCGTCATAAGCATTGAAACTTTTTTATCTGCATGGAAATGATATGTCCGTAGAAGGTTGAAGTGTGCAACAAGTTCAGTAGTTGCTAGGCCTTGAAAGGTGCAGCGAGGACTGTATTGGTGAAGAGTCACAATCTAGTAAGCACATTTGCGGGGCCAGAACAATGCACAGGTTGTTTAGTAAGATGGAGTAGTCCAAGGGGATGGTGGTCTCCGAAACTTTCAGAGGGAAGAATGCAAAGAGGAAAGTTGCTCCAACAGGACAGGCATCTAGCAAGGATAGGTCCTGGTTCTCTAGGGGGAGAATCATATGCAGCGGACCGCACATGTTGAGGAAGAGTACCTCAAGACAATATTTTCACAAAGTTCAATGGACTGAGCAAGCAGCTAGTAGTCATCATATGATCTCGAATGAGGTAATGCATTGGTGGATGCATTACGAGATAAAATGGGGGAGCAATCTATTGCAACATCATATGAAGGCATACTTAGAGTCGATGTGGAAATTGGACTCAATGGAGGGTCGACCCATGGAATGGTGGGCGTGAGGGCTACCATCAACTCAATACAAATCGAGGAGTGGAGCAACTTAGGTAGAACTTGGTGGGTGAAGTATCGAAGCCGCATGAAGGGGGTCGACAAAGAAGATGAAATATGGAGCAGAGGCACAGAGCTTTCCTTGGACAGAGGTCAAGGACATGAACTCTTGTAGAGGTAAGAAAGGGATCATGTCGTTCCATGGGTTCTTTATTCTGACGAGGTGGACTTATCTTGTATGGTGCCAAAGACGAAGGGAGTTTTGAGGCACATGCACCTTGTCTCAGAGATGCATTTGACAAAAGAATTAAGATGATTCAACTTGCAAAGGCGAAGTTGGGATCAGAAGGCTTTAGCACGAGGCAAGAGGACAGAGAGGCGGGTACTATTGAAGAATATGTCACAGTGTTGTCATTCGAGTTGTCATGAAGAAAGTGGTATGCAGCGAAGATTATGCTGGTGGGAGATAGAGGCCTAGGATCCAGACAATGGTGCAATAATTTTAGCGAAGTTTGGGGACTTGGAGAGCTACTAAGTGACGGACTGTCCTAGATCGATGCTTCATTTGGGTGTGACCTGAGAATGGGTGGGCGAAGGTAAATTGCCAAAGGAGTGAACACAATCGGATATGGTGGAGGCTCTATGATATGCTGGCAGAGGCCACATATGAAGAGATTGTAGTTCAAGTTCATCACACAAGAATCTAAATGCATTAGAGATGTCACTAGGAGACGACATGGTATAGCAGATCGTGGTGGAATAGTTCAAGGCAATACAACATACACGAGAGAAGTCCCGTGAGGGACATGATCATGTGGAGGTATGATCAGGAGCTACTTGGGAGATCCACTTCAGTGTACAACACAACGGCAAGAAAGACTATGGATTCAAGGAGTGGATGTCATGGTATTGCAGAGGCAGGTCTTCCATGTGTGCATTAGATCTTGTATTAGATGAAAGCCTTGGTTATCAGCATATAGGGGTTGTGTATGATAGAACCCCATAGGATTTTATCCTAGATGGAGATGGAAAAGGGGGATAAATGATCACTTCGAGGGGATCGGGCCTCCTTGATCACTTCGATGGGATCTACCTTCTTGATCTCTATAGGGGATCAGCCCTCATGGGGTTTTGCCTATTGACTAAAACTTAAACTTATTTATTGATTTATTCATGAAAGAGTTTATACAATTATTTATATAGTACTACAAAGAGCCCCCTAAGCTTGGACTCAAAGTCTCACTAACACTTGGACTCTTAACTAAGTGATAGACTTTTAACTGAAAATAATAACTGGCTCTATCATAACCGAAGATAAAACCAACTCATAACTGACTCGATTAGACTCACCCGACCCATACCTGACTTCGACTGAATATACTAATACGACTCAACTCAAATTAATTATGAATATATGAACCCGACTTAGCTAGGGTCCTACAAACCCACCAACTTCAAATCAGCCTTGTCCTTAAGGCTAAGTAGTATCAAATTTTTGGAGCACTTTAATATTTGACATGCATCACAACTCTTTTGATCGATTAAGTAGGGTCTCCACTTAGTGTAAGCAATGGTTTGGTCTTCTCGTGCAATTGTCATTATAGTCTTCTGAAGAACCTTTTTTCTCTGATGGCTAGTGGTAGTACAATGTCTTCTTTTGAGGATTACCACTACGAAGTCTTCCTATGGCATAAAAAAGAAATCGACATGTAGTTATTTTACCTTTAACCACCTGTTATCACAAATTAGGATTCGCCTATTAGTAATTTTGTCTTCGAATTTGGCACAGCCTTCATGATCAAACTTCACATTATCAATTTTTTATTTCTCCTTAGCTGGTTTAATCATCAGAAGTTTATCACAGCCTTCATGATTGGACTCCACACTATCAGTTTTTTATTTCTCTTTAGTTGGCTCGATCGTCAGAAGCTGCTCTTATTTGCGATTATTTATGTTGACTACTTTAAAGTCCTCCTTTTGTTAATTTTTCCTATCCCTAGAAGCTTCTATTTCGGTGAGTGTCCCTGTTGATTTTTCCTTCATGTACGCTAGCAAATGATATGACTGTTATCATGGTGCGAGAATGACGAGCTTTAACTTTACATCGAATCACGGGATTAAGTCCCTCAATCACCAATTGTATCTCGGACCAATCTCGGGTTTGGTTTGACAAGCACTCAAATTTGCTCTGGTACTCCTGTACTGTAGAAGTCTAACGGATTTTGATGAGCTGTCCATTAATGTTCTTGTACTCCGACACTCTGAAGCAAATCATGAGCTCTCTCTTGAACTATCCCCACGAAGGGACTTCGTGATAGGTCTCGTACAAATCATACCACTGGATCACATCACCTTTGAGTTGAGTGGAAGCTATCTCCACCATGGATTCCTCCAGAGTCCTATAAAAATGAAAAAAAAATTCAGCACATGAGATCTAGCCAATTGGGTCTCAATCTTTCCATATGGGAAACTCCACTCTCATGCATGGGTATCCTATGTCTTGCCCATGATCATAGTTTCTATATTGACTCCCTTTGAAACTTTCACCATTTTGAGTTGTATTGGGGCTCTCTAATCGACTTCTTCTAAATTCGCGGAAGAGTTCTTGCAATCTATTTTCTATACGGGCCTCGAAGACTTTAAACATTGCATCTAGTGCATCATTCATAGTCATCGTATAGGATTGTAGATCAGTGATGTTCAGTTCTTTTTTCTGTTGTTGACTTGGCTGCAACGAAATTGCCTACGTAGGCAATGGAGGGATAGTGATGGTTGGCATTGGCATCGGTGTTTGGGGCCGTCGAGGCCGCGACAGCGGGAAGCAGCGGTGGTAGGCGGCTGGTGCTAAAGCGAGCGGCAATAGCGGGCTATAGTGCAACAGGAAGAGAAGGGGGAAGAGTAGCAGTGACGATGGAATAGATAAATAACAATGTTGAGGTGGCAGCGGCAAGATGGCAGGGGAAGGAATAAGGTGAGGGCAACAGAGGAGCAATGTTGGAGACGACGGCGCCGAGCAGAAAGCAGCGACGGTGGATGGGCTGCAAGCGTTTAATGGGGAGGGGAGCAATAGGAAGTAGAGGAGAAGTAGAGGAATAGCGAGGGTAGCAGCGAAAGTAGTGGCAGGGGAGGAAGAGGGTCCGGTGAGGGGTGGCTGCGATTGCTAGCGACATATGGGTGCGGCTGCAGTAGAGGCAGTTGCGGCTGCTATTGAGGAGGAGGGTAAGAGCGGAAGCCAGCCATGTGGGGATTTCAGTGGCAAAGAGGAAGATTAGGTTAGGCTGCGGTTGCTGTTGAAGAAGGCACGGCTGGAAGGAGCAGGCGGCTGCTATGGTAGGGAAGGAAGAAGGGGCGGTAGAGATAGCAACGGCAACAGGCGGTGGGGAGGAGAAGGGAGATCAAGGTTGCAACAGGGGATAGCAACAACACAGTAGAGGAGAGGTTTAGAGAGATAGCATAAGAGGGCGACCGACGGGGTGGGCTGAGGAGATTGGAGAGGGGGCGATGGTTGTGGCTGACGAGGGCTGCCGCAGGGAAGCGAGCTGCTGGCGGCTGTTGGGGATGCCATCAACATAGCTGCGCAGCGGTTAGCAGTGGTGGCAGGGCGATGGCCGAGGGATGGAGAGGGAGGAGGCAGTGGCGTCAATGAGAGGAGCGCGCAGCAGTGGTTGCTACTAAGAGCAAGGGAAGCAGCAGCTGAGGCAGGGGTGCTGGCGGCGGTGCCCCTCGCTGTGATCGCTGAAAGGTGATGAATGGGTGGTTGGGGCTGCGAAAGCGAGAAGCAGCGATTGTGTTGGAAATAATCCAAGTAGTTGGAAATAATCCAAGTAGTTAGGATGATGATGAGATCAGTTTAGATAAGGATAAAATTTATTTAGATGTGATAGATTTTTTATTATTTTAAAATATTTATATTCTGTCTTTTAATGATTATAAATAGGTGCTCTTGGTTAATTCCAGAGCACTACAGACTGTTGATTGAAAGTACTCCTGGTGTCATCTACTATTCTCTTCTCCTTCTCCCTATTCTCCTTAAAGTTCTGCAGAAAAGCCAACAGTGGTATCAGAGCCTGGTTAAAAAAAAATCAAAAGGAGTACACCGGTCAAAAAGAAGGAAAGACTAGTAGATCCAGAAAAAGAAAAAGAAAAAAGAGAAGATGGTGGGCCTTACAGTAAGTATTCCTAATCAACTTCTTCCTATCCTCAAAGATGATAATTATCAGTTTTGGGCTATTAAAATGAAAACTCTCCTTGTTTCACAAGGATTGTGGAAGTTGGTAGAAAATGGTTTTGTTGAGTATGATCTGCAGGATCCTAAGACTACTAAGGATCAAATGCATCAGATGAATGAAAATATGCAAAGAGATGCAGAAGCCTTCTATATGCTACAACAAGCAATAGATGATTCCCTATTTCCCAGAATCATGATGGCATCAACATCAACAGAAGCTTGGGAGATATTAAAAAATATGTTTGGAGGCACAAAGAAGGTAAAAATTTCAAAGCTTCAAATTCTTCGTCGTGAATTTGAAACACTTATAATGAAAGATTCGGAATCTGTTGCTGATTTCTTCTCAAAAGTTTCTTCTATTGTGAATCAAATGAGATCTTATGGTGAAAATCTAAAAGATCAAACTGTAGTAGAAAATTTTTTACGAAATTTATGTTCAAAATTTGATATGATCTCTACTGTTATAGAAGAAGCTAAAGATACAAGTACATTATCTATTGATGAATTAATGGGATCTCTTTTAGTCCATGAACAAAAAGTGAACAGATCTTCAGATGAAACTTTGGAACAAGTTCTTCAAATGAAGATAGATCAGAAGAAGGATCAAAAAGAGAATTCAGAAATCAGATCTCAAGGGAGAGATCAAAAGGACAGAGGACGAGACCGACCAAATGAAGGTAACAAAGAAACTCGAAAATACTTTTGTTGTAAAAAAATAGGACATATTGAAAAAGATTGTTGGTACAAAAATAAAAACTCAAATGTTCCTCTATGTTCTTATTGTGGAAAATATGGACATTTTGAAAAAGATTGTTGGAACAAAAATCAAATAAACTATCATGAGGAACAAAATGATGACAAAAGAGAGAAGAAAATATTTGTTTTATAGCATCTGATGAAAAATATTCTAGACCTGTTTGGTTTTTGGATAGTGGATGTAGTGATCATATGACAGGGGATAAAAGTCTGTTTCAGAAACTTGATGATTCGGTCAGATCTACTGTGCAGATGAGAAATGGTAAAAAGGCTCAAGTAAGAGGAAAAGGAACAGTTGCTATAAACACAAAGTCTGGTAAAAAAATTATTGATGATGTGTTATTTATTCCTGATTTAAAACAAAATCTCATTAGTATAGGACAACTAATGAGAAAAGGATATTATGTTATTTTTTATGAAGAAAAATATCTGATTTATGATAAGAAAATTGGTAAATTGATAGTAACAGCAAGGATGACAAAAAAAAAAATGTTTGTCTTATCATTTTCGGACTTCGCTACTCCTACGGAAGAATCAACATTATGGAAAAATAGTTATTTAAAATTTTGTGGATCTATGCAAACTGTCTCAAATGATGCAGGTCGTAATGTTGATGACACACGTATACAGAAAAGGGGTGAAGCTCTAAACTCCAAGGACAACAATGAAAGTACAGATACAGAGTTGGTAGAAGTTTCTGATGATGTGAAGAAGCCAAAAGAAAGAAAAGAAAAATGAAGCTTCCGCATACAAAGGGATTCAATCCTACAAATACAGAGTTTCCATCATATCATCAAAGATGGCTACCAAAGAAAAAAATGTCAAGAGAAACAATAAAATATTTCAGGTCAGAAGTTCTCAAAAATGTGTGGATCGAGAAAAAATATAAGATAACCGCAGCAGCAACGAAGATCAGCTTATCGACATTTTCACAAAAATTTTGGAGAGAAAAAAAGATTACTTGAAAATAATTTTAAATTATAACTACTTGAATTAAGGGGGTGTGTTGGAAATAATCCAAGTAGTTGGAAATAATCCAAGTAGTTGGAAATAATCCAAGTAGTTGGAAATAATCCAAGTAGTTGGAAATAATCCAAGTAGTTGGAAATAATCCAAGTAGTTGGAAATAATCCAAGTAGTAGGAAATAATCCAAGTACTCCTGGTGTCATCTACTATTCTCTTCTTCTTCTCCCTGAAGTTCTGCAGAAAAGCCAACAATTAGTAATGGCAAGCGGTGGGATCAGCAACACAGTGAGATGGTGGCAAGAGGAGGGAAAAGGAAGGTGATTAGTAATGGCAAGAGGAGGGAAAATGCAGTAGGGATAGCAGGGGCGACTGGGCAGCGCCGGAGGAGAAAGGGAGATGGTGGCCGGCGGTAATAGCAGGGGAGGAGGAAGGGGAGAGATGCGGCTCTGTAGTGCCCTTCTTCTTCTCTCTCTTTTTTCTCTTTTTTTTTTTTTTTTGGTTAATGATAGTTACAACAAAGATGAATGTAGCAATGTGGCAGATGCAATGGTGATGACGATGATGGCACCGACGATGATGTAGATGGCAAAGGGAGTGGCTGCAGAATCACAGTAGGAACGCGGATGATCACTGTTCGGATACCAATTGATAGAACCCTAGGGTTCTATCGTAGAGGAAGAGGGGATATGGCAACGACTAAAAAGGAAGCAGCGTGGGGAGTGGCTACAGCAGCAAGATGGCAGTGACTGTTATAGAGGAGGATGGGAGATGGCAGCAACAGGTAGTAGTGGCAAAAGATGACGCAACGATGATGACAATGACGACGGCGATGACAAATGGAGCGACTGCGAAATCACAACAGGAACGCCGAGGATTGCTACTCTTATACCAATTACAAAACCCCACATGATTTTATCATAGATAGATGGAGATGGAAAAGGGGGATAAACGATCACTTCGAGGGGATCGGGCCTCCTTGATCACTTCGAGGGGATCTGCATCCATGATATCTATAGGGGATCGACCCTCTTGGAGTTTTGCCTATTGGCTAAAACTTATATTTTTTCATTGATTCATTCATGAAAGAGTTTACACTATTATTTATAGGGTGCTACCAAGAGCCCCTCTAAGTGATGTACTCTTAACTGAAAATAATAACTGACTCCATCCTAACCGAAGATAAAAACCAACTCCAACCAACTCATAACTGACTTGATTAGGCTCACCAGACCCATAACTAACTCCGACTGAACAAACTAATATTTCAACTCAAGTTAATTATGAATAGATGGACCCTATTTAGTTAAGGTCCTAAGACTATACCACAAAGGGAGAATTCTGAGTGCAAGTATCAATGAGTCCCATGAGGGGGGACTTGATCATACAGATGTATGATCGGAGCGGTTTGAGAGTGAGAATGCTCTAATGCTTATATTCACTTAAGGGAGCTCGGCAAATCAGAGGATAAGGTCGAGTAAGTGAATGTTGCTACCAAGGAAGCTAAGGAGAACATAATTGGTGCGAGCCCTGCAACAGGATGGTGAAGGCCATGCATGGGAGTTATAGTCTATCTTTCCATCGATCAAGGGAAACTGCTTAGAGAACACGGGGGTGTTGAAGTAGGTGATCGAGAGGGGCGAAGAAGTGATGATGAGTCTAGAGGGGCTCAGCTACCCAAAAGTAAAGCATCGGTTAGTAAGGAGGTAGACTCAGAGGAGTGCCACAATGTCATAGAGGTAGATCTATCGATCACGAAGAAAGGGATACAAATTTTTTAAGGTAAGAGATAGTATGGTCATAGGCTTGGCAGAGCCATAGTACCGCAAAGGCGAGACTTCCGTAGAGTCATTGATCCCTTACTCTCATGGAGGGAGAGCATTGGTCGTGAAAGGGGCCGAGGAGGTGGAGAATATAGAGGCAAACTCCAAGTACCAAGACAAGACTGAAGGGCAAAGGCTAGAAAATTTCATAAGATCGGTGTCAGTGGGCTTCTCATCAAGATAGCCGAAAGTGAGGGACTTAGGATCGATGCAGGAGTACTCGACCAAAGAATGAAGTAGGTAGTATATGGTATTATACATTTTCTACTCAAAGGAATAAGCGACAAAGATGATGAAGAAGACGGTACAATCTTAAAGGTGACCAAAACTATTAAAAACTTACTCCAAGTTAGGGTAAAATTTTACTCTTTTTAGGCAAAACTTTTTGCATTCCAGAAGTGAGAAGGTGAATCATAGTAGCTAACTCAATGTAAAGAGTGCAAATACTTCGAGTGCTTTAGAATTGAAGCATAGAGCGGGCGAAGACTAGCAATCAGCTCGATGCATGAAGTACAACCTTAAGGAGGCGAGCGAAGTCAAGTAACTTTGCCTTCTCAACTCCTAAGAGAATGGGTGAAACCGAGTACCCTAGTTCTCAGCTCTGTACAAGTTCAAAGATCCTTCAAAGAAACCTAACGAAAGACGATAGTTGTTAAGTCCTCACCATTGGTGATAAGTGCTATTGAGAGTAGATTATCCGTTTCATTTCCCAACAGAATATCAATCGAAAGCGGAAGTGATGCGAAACTACTTGGAAGCGACAACTTCGTTGAAGAAGAATCAATGGGCAAATTTTGTGATGAAGGATCTCAAAAACTTCAAAGTCTGCGAGACGATGCTCGTTAAAGCTCCAATAAACATTCACCCAGTTTAAGCGGCATGAGATGTTTTAGATATTGGCGTAAAATAAGGAAAGTCTTTTCCTTTATCAGGAGGATTCACAAAAATCAACAAGGATCATTATAACTCAGCCAACCCCATCCAAAGTCAGTCATTAGCGAGTTGAAGCAGGATGACAGATCAAAGTTCAACTACTCAACAACAATGGCGGAGAGATGCTAGGAGCCAAGAGGCATGTTGCAACTAGAGCAGAAGATTGAAGATTCAGCAAAAAGGTGAGGAGATGCAGCGGCTTCGATGAGTACGTTGAAGGAATAAGTGGGGAAGAATGTCATGGACAAAAATATAAAGAGGGTGCTTGATGTAATGCTCATGTATATCCATGTATTTCGATTATTGTACATGTCTAGTACAGCAAGTAGCGAGCTTGCAGTAGGCTTGACAACCCTAGTTTAGTTAATTGTCGTGGCCAATTTCGGCTTGTAAATGAGAGCTGTATTATGTGAATATTTGTGGGGACTTCGGTCTATAATGGACTTGGATCCTTTGTGTGTAATCGTTCAAAGTTTGTAAAGTCTATGGTTGTAATTTGCATTGGCTATATAAAGTGTTTGCTGAAGTGGTTACATGGAAATCCTATGGGAAATGATTTCTTTAACCGATTTCGTTTTCTTGTTTATAGGTTCTAAGGGACTCTATGAGATTTCGGGGAGGTTGACCTTTATGGATGGACATATGATGGTGCCACATGACTTAGGTAAAACTATCTAAGTTCATGACAGTATGGTAAATAGTTGATTTTATGATTGAACTTTTTTTTTTAATCTCATTCTACATACGAATATTTTTATAATATTTTAATTATATCATATTTGTCAATGTGAGACTATTCTTTTAATTTTTTAATATTTTAATAATTTTTTCCTACTCATGTATCGCTGTGATACCAATTCATTCCAAAAGCTTAAACTACTGATTGTACTCAAATATATATATCATCCGATTTTTATATATTTATTAATATAAAATTATTGATTTAGTTATCTTTTTTAATTTATTCTCATATATAAATATTTTTTAATGTTCGTAAGGTTGATAAGGTTAAAGGAAGAAAAGATGAAACCATTTAAAATAAGCCTTATATATAATTCCAAGTATGATTTAACCTGTGTTGGATCTTTCCAAAGGCTTATCGTTGGCACTGTCCAAGTATCTTGCATTATTTTTGGGAGATTACTGCTTCATGTTCTTATGAAAACCATCAGGCCTTCGTTCCATTATTTTTGGTATAATCCTTTAAAAGATTCAGATACAACGATCCATTTTTTTGGTGATAAAACGATTTTTAAACCTTAAAGGAGGAACTATTTATTTCCATCTTGATGTCCATTAATTATAGTCAAGAAGGTACTGCTACAACAGCCAAACGTTGTGCCCAAGGTAGGACGGCTTCTGTCCCCATGAGTGTTGAAACCATGATCTGTGATGTTTACTCGATGCATTGATGACACAGGCAATGAGTACAAGATCATTGATCATGTTCATGTGCGTAATGTACAAAGTGAAAGATCATGACCGCGATGGGTTTTATAACTCACCAGCTGATGTGATGAACAAGATAACCACGATCCATAATTTCCTTTACCACAGCCAAGCATCCAACATAACTTATACTAACAGCCAAAGCCTAGTCTGGTTTATGATGGATTTGTCTTCGGTTGATCGGAGGTTGGCTCCCACCTACAAGGTGAAAGGGATAACTCACTGTTGTCATGAGCTTACGGACTGACAGGGAAACACACCAAGTCGGTAACCCCAATGGGTACGTAGCAGGTTGGTTAATTTATTTAAGTAATAATCGTGTGCCAACGCTGTTTTGGATTATGCCTGGTACTTTGTCTGTCATTCTAATGGTTCGTGCAATCTCAGCTCCACACAGTGCTTTCATTGTACCTGGAGTGGACGCATTGGGTGTGATATGTAGATGCAGTGGGCAGTATCTGTACATGTGTCCTGTCTGTAGAAGACAACTTGATTGTTGTCACTTTCTTTGTCGCTTTCATGAGAATTAAGTGGCTTGTTAGTATATGATTCACAAGCCTTGTCTGCTATGAACTGTGGAGAAGTTGCTACGCAAAATTTAAATAACTCGAGTGCTGCTGCACGCAAAATTTAAAGTGCAACGGTTTGCATAATGACATGGGAGGGCAACAAAAATGTAGGGCTATTATGTGAGAGTGTAGGACTTGGTAGGGTGGAGGCCTTTGGCATCATGCAAGGAATGAGTGCCCTAAGGATTTCTAGATGCCGGCCATATGGTAAATCCATGTGTATCCACGGTTTCCTGCTCTATGGCTGCAGGAATATTACAAGTATAGATTTGCTTGATCCAATCAGGGATATATCCATCCATATCAATGAGTGGAGGAGTAAATTGGTCTACTGTATTCCTTTACTAGCTCAAAATCTTAATAGCCATTTAGACAAAGAGCTTAAACTGATGAAATCCTAAAAATCTTTATCTTGTTTGTTCAGTCATAAGCTGAACTGGTGGTGGTCAAAAATTGCTTTAGATATGGGATACCATCATACCCATTCGATATTATCAATCCTTTTTGAAGTGTCCTTATTTTCTTTTTAAATCTGACACATCTGTTTTCCTACTAAGCAATGAATGTTTTTGCATTGTAAACATATTATTCTATGTTTCTTTGGCATCATTGTTACTAAACCCAAGTAGATGGATCATGCATCAGGCATTTAATGTAATTTTCTGTTGGTGGGATCATCCAAGTCTCTTGCCTTTAATGTGATTCCCAAGATGGCCACTTCAGCTTTTGTAAATTTTAGCTCCCACCCTTGCTGTTGAAGCATGACCTGTGAAGTGTTTCGCATCATTCCTTTAAAAGAGTCACTCTTATTGACAATTTATGTGAGCAAATCTGGTGTTTGAACACATGCTTGAGAAGCTAAGTTTCCCTTGACGGCTTCTTGTGAGTTCTCAGACTCGAGAACAACACGCTGGTGTGTTGGTTCCGTGCATTTATTCCTTCCTATAATGCAAGAAACACTGAGTGGGAAAGGTGAATGCATGGTGACGGGGAAGGACGAAATGGACGTCCACCAACAGTTGCAGCTCAGCTAGAAGTGGAGGCAGGAGAGAGGGGAGAGGACACTTTCGTGGGGAGGCGTAATGACATTATCTTTTCCGTGATCTCCAATGACAGGGACTGCTGTGAATGGGAGGGGCCTCCATGAAACGGACATGCAAGAAGGAACAAGGAAGAGAGACAGGATTTGGATGACATCAGATTCCAACTCCCACCGCACATTGCCGATGCACACATCACCGCTGCCCTTTTTAAGGATCTCTTCTTCACAGCCTTACACTTCTTCTACCCCACCCAACTCTCCACCGTCCCATGTGCTGCTCCATGCGGCAAGACAACTCCCCATTCCTCTCGAACAGTGCAAGCGTTTTGTCCTGATATGTACTTGATCTGATACCGCGATTGACAACGCCACAGTTCCATCCATCATTGAGACTCTTGGATTTCCCAACAAAAAAACTCAGTAACTTTTACCTAGACTTCCACAAGTTACTGCAGATTCTAGTAACTCATATATATTGAAAGCAGTGCAACCGATATAAATGCAACTTAAGATATTGCAACCAGCCAGCTGATCTCCTTCGTGAACGAAAGGAACACACAACTAGCTATCTCTCTCTCATCCAAGTGTTGATGCCCATCGAACTCGAGGTAGCAAAACTTGCCACAACACACCACAGCTTCAAACCAAGGGTTTCTGCACCACCCAATAATTTAGTAGCTCATGAGATTCTCGCATGGCTAGCTATCACTCTCGATGATAGCTTCCTTCTGAAAACCACAAAGGTGCCTTGCAGAATACTTTTTTATCCCGAGAACTAGGAGTCATGATAAAATTTCGTGAAGCACTTGAGATGCAGGGATGCTATCCAACTGATGCACGCTGATGAGCTTTATGCACATGGCAGACGCCTTTCTGAAGGATCTGTGGATCAACCTTCGCCCGGCGAAGAGGGCAGTCAGCCACTGGGGCAGATTTCAGTTTCTATCATAGATCTTAACTGTATACAAACCTGCGGAAAAAAAAAAAAAAGAGTTATTCTAGTCGGTCTGCAAGTGTACATGACATGAACAGACACCGGTTGTTCTGCAGAACCCCATAATCATCTCTATCTACCACTATGTTTACTTGGGGTGTGGCAAGTACAAAAGAATTACATGGGGGCACCAAAAAGAGGTTCTGTACCGGGCGATGTCTTCCTCCACCAAGTGGGCCTTTTGTTGGTGCTGTACTGAGAGACCAACGCCAGTAGGCTTTGCGGGTCCGGCCTCCCGGCGAGAGAGGAGGAGGAGGAGGAGCATACTAGAGAGAGCGCCCCGCGTGGGTTCGAAGAGGGCGACGACAAGGAGGGAGAGAGGGGGGGAAACGGAGGGGAAGAGCAGACATGACCGAGGAGACCGTGAGCAGCTGCCCGTGGGGACGACGACGACGACACCACCCTGCACGGCGCTTCTTACCGACGCCGTCGTGTAGCAGCAGAAGTCGTACCCCGTGAACACAAGGAAGAATAATTAGCAGACATTGCGATGTGACGTACTTACTCCGGCTCTGAAGCACTAATTCTACGGGGAGCTCCTCACGGGTGATCAAGCGCCACAGCACGAATCTCAACGAATGACATAAAACTTTAGTTCATTAAAGGGTATGAACCCAATTATAATTTACTCAAAGTTGAAGGTAATTTGCCAAAAACGGAAAAGACTCGTTTACACTAAAAAAACTTCGCTTATTGTGGCTGCAAGTCCGCACTGAGTGGCAGTAGTAATATCGCGTTATTCTGGGGATAGAATAGTAAATTTAAATCAAGTAAAAGCATAAGATATTTGCCGCACTGCCTGATGTTGGCCACGCAGTAAGTATACCTCCGTCTCCTCCTCCTCATGCTCATATAATATTTTTGAGCCATGAGAACCTTAGCAGAGCCACTCTCTCTCTCTCTCTCTCTCTCTCTCTCTCGTATCTTCGGCGGCGATTAACGTCGTGGAACACCTTCGCCTTCTCCTCGAACCACAATAGAAGCTTCGAGAATCTTCTAGAAGACGGACCGCCGCCCTCTGGCGAGATGCAGGATTTCCCGCCTCTACACGGCCGCATCTTTGGTGGTGGCGGAGGGGCGCGGGCCGAGTTCAGCCGCCTCGTCGGCTACACAGCGGCGGTGGCATCGGTGCAGAAGCAGCAGCCGGTGAAGTGCCCCCGCTGCGACTCCATCAACACCAAGTTCTGCTACTACAACAACTACAATCTCTCCCAGCCCCGCCACTTCTGCAAGTCCTGCCGCCGCTATTGGACCAAGGGCGGCATCCTCCGAAACGTTCCCGTCGGTGGTGGCTGCCGCAAGTCCAAGCGCCCTTCCTCTTCCTCCTCCTCCTCCTCCAAACCCTACTATAAGCCATCCGCCGCCGCGGCCGATAAGGACTACCAAAGCCGCAGCCTCCGCTCCTCCACATCCCGGTGCAGCAGTGACAGCTCCAGCCCCAACGGCACCGCCAGCTCCTCCGCCCCATACCCCGATCCGAGCCTCCTCAACTCCCAGATCTCCATCTCCAATCCCAACCCTCCGTTCGAAACGCCGTTACCAGTCGATCCTCTTCTGCGCCCGGCACCGGATATCTATCTGGATCCGGTGGCCGAGAACCTCATGGCGGTGCCGGGGGCGATGCAAGGGTTTGGCTTCTCGGATCCGTCGCCGACCCAAGAGAAACCCTCGGAGGGGATCAGGCCGGGGTTCGAAGATCAGACGGTCTGCGTTGATCCGATGCCCGGCGGGACCGGTGGAGGTCTCGCCGCGCTGAACTGGTCCGGCTCGGTGGATCCGACGCTTCTCGATCTCGTCACCGCCGTCGATCCTGCAGCGTACTGGAACCAGAGCCACTGGGTGGACGCGGACCCCACCTTCTACCTCCCGTAATCCCCCTTCATCAACGCAAATCATCTGTGCTACTCCTCATCTTAATGCGCCCGCACACACACACACATATATATATATATATATATATTTCTTCTCTACTTGCGGCGTTGATATTTAGTGGATGTCTTTGTTGGTGCTTTACGATGGTAACCACCACGGCTTTGTGTTACCTGCTTTCTTTTTCCCTAAAGAAATACGAGATATTTGTGGAAGAAAATGAAAGGTTTATCACTTTTTATATACGAAAATTATGAATTTTAATTTATAATAGTTTATTAGTGATCAGGAGTTGAGGTGAGTGAGGGGCTCTGGTGCAAATTAGTGGTGAACAAAAAATTCATATAACACATAATAAAATGGTACGAATGAGTGACATGATGATTTATGAGGACTGCTGTTGACTTTTGGAATGATTGAGATGGAATATGTGATTTGGATATTTCATCCTCGAGCTGAGGTGTCGGTCCGACTTGTTCTTGTCCGAGTACGCAAGTTCGTCAACGTCAGTAGGAATTGGGACCTTTGATGTGGGTTGTAGTCTCCTCGGTGATCTGCGTTTTGGATGTTGGTCGGTTCGTCCCTCGGGTCGTCTCGGGGTTGACGATCCCGCACACAGGCCTCTTCAGGGATGGGAGGGGTAACCCGATAAGGCCCCTCCGATGCCCAAGTTAGAGGAGAATCAAGAATTGTCCTCCCGGGAGGGTGAAGTAAGAGTTCTAGAGAGAGAATTTTTTCTAGTCCCCCTTACATGTTGTCAAAACGGGTGTTTTATACCTGTGGGAGAGGAGCTTGTTCGTACGCCCGGCCTTACCCTTGTCGTCATTCGGGGCATAGCCGGGTCGTACGGTGGATGTGCGGGTGTAGCAGTATGGGGCGAGGGCGTGGCGCGCCATATAGCATTAATGGCGCATGGAGGAGCTAGGCAGTGTCGTACTCGGATGCTCGGTCTGTTGCCGACTTAGTCGCTCGGGCAGACATGGCTTCCTCCCAAGCGTTGTCGTGGCTGTTGATTTAGCGCGGGCTTGGATTGGTCGGGCCGGCCCATTGGGTATCTTATCATTCTCCCCCCCCCCCCCCCCCGGAGGGGTCCCGCCGAGGCCCTTCGTGAATCGAGGTGGACCCCGAATGCAAGTTGTCGTTGATCCTAGCCCATTAGTTTGCCTTGATTCGATCGGCTTTTCGTCTGACGAATTGACTGAGGGTCATAGTTAAGTACGAGCCGGGCGAGGTACGCTGCTTGGGCGAAAGACTGGCCGAGACATACGACTCGGGCAAAGGACTGATGGACTGGCCAAGACACACGACTCCGGCAAAGGACTGATGAACTGGTCGAGACACGCGACTCAGGCAAAGGACTGCTCGACTGGCCGAGACCTACGACTCGGGCAAAGGACTGATGAACAGGCCAAGACCCGCGACTCGGGCCAAGAACTAATTGACAGGCCGAGACCTACGACTCAGGCAAAGGACTGATGGACTGGCCGAGACATATGACTCGGGCAAATGACTGATGGACTGGCCGAGACACACGACTCGGGCAAAGGACTGATGGACTGATCGAGACACACGACTCGAGCCAAGGACTGATTGACTGGCCGAGACCTACGACTCGGGCAAAGGACTGATGGACTGGCCGAGACATATGACTCGGGCAAAGGACCGATGGATTGGCCGAGACACACGACTCAGGCAAAGGACTGATAGACTGGCCGAGACACATGACTTGGGTAAAGGACTGATGGACTGGCCAAGACACATGACTCGGACAAAGGACTGATAGACTGACCGAGACACACGACTCGGGCAAAGGACTAACGGATTGGCGTTTGGGTGCCGTCCGTTCATGATAAATGTTGCCTATGCACGTGACGGGAGATAACGAAGTGTGGTGCGGGAAAAGGGGATGGGCTGACGTGGCAGTGCTTACTCTTGTTTGCGTACTGTTGGAAGTGTGATTCGCATATTCCTTATGCGGTCCTTTCGCCTCCTCGGGAAGTTGAAACGACACGGTCCATATAAGGGTCCCCGCGATGGTGGCGAAGGGTCACTTTTTATTCTACGCCTTTCTTTTCTGAGCCCTCAGTCCTCGCGTCTCGGTCGTTCCGTTTCTTTCTGCTTCCCTGATTGATCAGGTCGGGATGGTATCATCTCCTTCCTTCTTGGTTTCCAGCTTTTCTTCTCCCCTTTCTTCTCTCGTTCCTCCTCCTCGAGAGGAAAGACATAGGTCTAGTGATTCCTTGGGGAATCAGTCAGGTCCCAAGAGCTCGTCCTCGAGCGTGATGATTGGGGCGGATGCCAATGTTCTTCAAGCATTGGAGGCTGTGAAGTCGCACGACTTCGATTCAACTGTCTGTCTAGAGTCTTTGGGGTCGGTTCGGAAGCATTTTAGTATTCCGAGTGAGTATGTCCTTCGTGCTTCGGGGTCGGGGCAACGGTCGTACCACCCTTGTCCCAGGGGATTCAGTATCTCTATCGACACCTTGGAGGCGGGACTGAGGTTCCCCCTCCATCCCGTCATCGGGGAGTGTCTCAATTGGTGAAGGGTATCGCCCGGTCAGATCGCGCCAAACTCTTGGCGCTATATCATAACCTTCCTCGGGGAATGCAAGGGTTTGGGAATCGTCCCGAGCCGGGACTTGTTCCTATCTTGCTTTCGTTTATGTAGGGGTTAGGGGGGTTACTACCTAACTGCTTGGGCAGGGTTCAGGGTCGGGGGTGCCCCTTCCAACAACAAAGGTTGGAAGGCGCGGTTCCTGTTTGTAAGTAGGCATCGGGTTGGGACTTTAGCGTCGAGTGGTCGGCCCACCCTATTAGCAACGTCCCCCCGAACATTTCAGATGAAGAGACGAACCTGGTCGAGCGATTGAAGGGCGTCCTGTCCGCGTCTCGAGCCATTAGGAGCTTGACCGAGGAGTGACTGGTTGAGGTGGGCCTCAGTCCAGCTTCTTGCGGTACGCCTTGTCTTTTTGCTTGATCTTCACTATCTGATTTCTCGACTCATGGTTGGTTCTGCAGAAATGGTGAGCATGAGCCTGATGCGCGGGAATCCCCGAACTTGGTGGGGGGGTGTCCCGGAACTACGTCCTCGGTCCCGGTTCCGGCATCACCGTCTCCATCGGCCCCGCACATCGAGTCTGGGTTGACCTCCTATGTGCAGGAGATCCCCGTCGAGGAAGCCAGGGGAGTGCCAGATGTTTCTTGGAAACGATGGGGAGGAGACTCTATCGGTCAGAAAAAGAAAGACCGATGCAAATCCCCTCATCAAGACGATAGAGCCACAACAAGGGGAAAGGGCCCGTCGACGTCTCAAACGAACCTCCTGCCCCAAGGCAGAGGCCCAAGTCAGTGAGGGAGCTATGCAGCGCCCGTGTTGGGGTCGACGGCCGAGATTATCACGCCATTCAGATGTGCAACCTTCCCGAGCGGGCTTCCGACGCTCCCCTCGATCCCGACCTTAGACCGCTGACCCATGGAATGCTAATTTGGCAGAGCGGGGAGGCCTCGGCCACGTATACCAAGGCATGATGATCCTGCGGCTGGCGACGGACCTGTACACCCTTCCGTCCGAGGTATTGATGGATGGGGCAGCAAAAGCTATGGTGTTGGTAAGTGCCTTCTCGGTCTCTTCTCATACACCATATGTATTTCCCTTTTTTTTTTTACTGACCGACAGAACCAACATTATCAGACGACCTTGTTTGACCGCGTACATGACGCGGGTCGGGTGATCACCTCCCTGGATGGCAAGGTGACCCTTCTGCACCAAGAACTCCATGACTTGAAGGAGGGTGGGAACCCGGACGCCGTAGCTGCGATCGAAGTCCGAGTGGCCGAGGCGTAGTCTCTAGCCGAGCATCTCCAGGTTGAGCTCGACGTCCCGATGGCTGACGAGCAGCCTTTCGACGATTCCCTGCCGCCACCCGAAGAATGAAAATAGTTCAATTGTTGCTTGTTTTTGGTTTGTCAGGGGTTCCCCTCTCTTCCTTTTTTTTGTGTGTCGGCCCCGACCGACAGTTGTACTCTCCTTTGATTAATGCAAAGCTCTCCTTTCATTGAAATTGCTCGGGTCTTACTAAATATAGAACTTCCGTAAATTTGAGATATGCCAAGTTCTCGGTAGCCGTTTCCCTTCCATAGTAGCCAGGGTGAAGGTGCCTTCCCAGGGTGAGGTCTCCACTCGATATCGTCCTTCCCAATTCGCCACCAACTTGCCTTGGGAATGGGTAGGATCGCTGACCTCGACCTTTCGTAGTACTAAGTCTCCAACCCTGATCTCCCGAGAGCGTACACTACGGTTGTAGAGTCTTGCTACCGCCTTCTTGTACTCGAGGGTTCGTAGGTGCGCAGCGGCTCTCCATTCTTCAAGAAGATCGAGATTCTCTCTTAGACGGTCGGTCGACGTGACATCTTCGTAGAGTTCGACCCGAAGGGTCAGGTAGACCACCTCGGGTGGTAGGATCGCCTCGGTCCCAAAGGCCAAGCTGAACGGTGACTCGCCGATGGTACATTTAGGAGTTGTTCGGGATGCCCACAGGATGCTCGGGAGCTCATCCACCCAAGTCCTGCGTGCGCCTTGTACCCTTTTCTTTAGTCCGTCAAGGATGGTCCGGTTCTTGACTTCGGTCGGTCCGTTCGTCTGAGGATAGGCGACGGAACTGAACCTCAGCTGGATCCGATAACTATCACAAAACGCCTTTAATTTTGGGTTATTGAACTACATTCCGTTGTCGGTGATGATTGCCCTCAGGATACCGAACCGGGTAATGATGTTTCTCTAAACGAACCCTTCGACTTGCTTCTCGGTGATAGATGTCAGTGGTTCGACCTCTACCCATTTGGAGAAGTAGTCGACACCGACTATGAGGAATCTTCACTATCCCGACGCTGCGCAGAAAGGACCGAGCAAGTCCATTCGCCATTGGGCGAATGACCAGGCACAGTCTAGGGCGGATATCGGGACTGTTGGTTGGTGTTGGATTTTGGCATGCTTTTGATACCTTTCACACTTCTGCACATAAGCCTGTGCATCTCGACACATGGTCGGCCAGTAGTACCCCTGCTTGAGTATCTTGTGGGCTAAGGTCCAGGCCCCAATATGTTCGTCACATACTCCTTCATGGATCTCGACGAGCGTGATTTGTGCCTCGGTCGGATGCAAGCATCGGAGTAGCGGTTGCACGAATCCTCAGCGGTAGAGATGTCCGTTGAGAACGCAATACCATGAACTCACCCTCTTCACGCGTCGGGCAGCACTATGATCTTGGGGAAGCGTGCCATCACCCTTGAACTTGAGCATCTCTTCGATCTAATCGTGGTCAACTTCGATTGTGGCCACCTCGACGGTCGTCGAAGGCTTCATGATCCTGGCCATCCACGTCGGGCACGTCGCCGGTCCACGTGTGGAGGCTAGTCTTGCTAGGGCGTCGGCCTGTATTTTTGTGATGACAAAGTGGTTGAATCGTCGGATGGAGTGCCGTACCTCCGCCAGGTAGTGGATCATCGACTGGTCTCGGGCTTCGAATTCTTCGTTGACCTGCCCAGCGACAAGCTGGGAGTCGGTGAAAACTTCGATGTCCTCGACGCGGAGCTCATTGGCGAGATTTAGGCCGAACAACAATGCCTCATATTCGGCCTCATTATTTGTGGCTTTGAATTCAAGTCAGAGTGCGTGCTCGAAGACTTGATCAGCAGGGCCTTTGAGGACGAGGCCGGCTCCTCCGCGCTCCGAGTTGGATGAACCGTCCACGTACAAGGTCCGCTTCGGGGTCAGTGGTGGATCCTCTCAGCTTGTTGACTCTGATATGAAGTCAGCTAGGGCCTAAGCTTTCATCGCGGTCCTTGGAATGTATTCGAGGTCGAATTCCCCGAGCTCGACTGGCCACCTGAGCATCCGACCTGCAACATCAAACTTTGAGAGTATTTGACGCAAGGGTTGGTCGGTGACTACTTTAATGGGGTGAGCTTGGAAGTAAGGCCTCAGCTTTCTTGAGGCTAAGATTAACACGAAGGCGAGCTTTTCAATTAATGGATACCGCTCCTCGGGGCCACTTAGGATGTGACTGTAGTAATATACTGGTTCCTGCTCGTCTTTTCTGAGCCGGACCAGGACCGAGCTGACCGTCGCTTCCGAGGTCACCAAATAGATTCTGAGGGGCTCTCCGGGGACAGTTGAGGTGAGGCACGGGAGGTGGGCTATATGCGTCTTTAATTGCTGGAAAGCCTCTTCGCATTGGGAGTCCCATTTGAAGTCCTTTGCTTGTCTCAAGGCCCTGAAGAAGGGGAAATTCTTATCCCCAGCTTGGGAAATGAACCAATTCAGTGCTGCCAGTCTTCTGGTGAGCCGTTGGACGTCCTTAATTGTCTGAGGAGAACGCATCTGGAGGACGACATCTACCTTTTTCCGGGTTCACATCGATCCCCCTTTGGTGAATGATGAACTCGATGAACTTTTCGGATCCAACCCCGAACAAGCACTTGGTTGGGTTTAGTCTCATCTTTCATTGCCTTAGCGTTCAAAACGTCTCGGCTAGGTCGTCTAGGTGCGTGATTGCTTCTCGACTTTTGACTATTATGTCATCGACGTACACTTCCATATTGCACACTATTTATTCCTCGAACATCCGATTGACCATTCTTTGGTAGGTTGCCCTTGCGTTCTTTAACCCGAAAGGCATGGGTTTGTAAGAGTAGGTGTCGTGGTGCGTAATGAAGGTCGTGCTTTCCCGATCTTCTGGTGTCATCTGGATCTGATTGTACCCCGAGAAGGCATCCATGAATGAAAGCAGCTCATAACCCGATGTCGCGTCAACCAAAAGGTCAATCCTCGGGAGGAGATAGCAATCTTTCGGGCAAGCCCGATTAAGACTAGTGTAGTCAATACACATCCTCCAGGTTCCATTACTTTTTTTGACTAATACAACATTGGACAACCAAGTCGGGTACTTTACTTCTGCGATGAGCCCTGCATCTAGTAATCGGGCAACCTCCCCTTTGATGGCCTTTTGTCAATCCCGGGCATGTCCTTCGGGGACCAAGCGAGATGTCGACACTTTTCCCAAGGAATTCTATTAGTTGGATCTGTTGTTCGTCCAGGAGCATCATGCCAACCTTGATGGTTTTGTCCGGGATCCCCGGGTTCAGGGGGACTTCGACCACTTTCTCCGTTGGTTTGGGCTTTGGGGACATTTTGCTTGAATCTCGATCGTCGTGGGTAGGAGCCAAGGCTTTGAGCTTTTTGAGAAGCGTTGTCGTCGTTAGATAACATTGTCTGGATTCCCAGGGGTCACTTCGGACTTCTCTGACTCCAGCCTTGGTCGGAAATTTCATGATTCGGTGGTACGTTGAGACCATCGCCCTAAGTTTGTTGAGCGTGGGCCTACCGATGATGGCGTTATATTCCAAGGGGAGCACCACCACAATGAACGACACCAACAGTGTTTTTGATTTCAGCTCTCCTCCGATGGTGACTGGAAGGACGGTTGTTCCAACAGGAGAGACCGAGTCTCCTGTGAATCCTGTCAACGTTGATACCACAAGAAGCAAATCTTTGTAAGTCAGATCGAGCTTTTGAAAAGCATCAAAATATAAGATATCAGCAGAACTTCCCGTGTCCACCATGATTCTTTTTACTCGGGCGTTGGCGATCTGGGCCGAGATTACCAGAGCGTCATCGTGGTTCGGGTAAGCTTCGTTCCCGCCTCCAAAGGTAATCTCAGGGTCCCGACTGCTCCTCGACCTCTTTTCGACCACGGACTGGGCGTAGGCTTTCTTAGCCAAGGAGCTATCTCCACCGGATGCCGGTCCGCCGATGATGATGTCTATTTATTTTTCAACTGGTCGATTCAGTCGGGAGGAGGAATCTCTTTCCCGACGGGGGCGTTCCTCGATAGCTCGTTGATCTCAGATGAACTGATGAAGATGCCCTTGGCAAATTAAATCCTCGATTTGGTTCTTGAGGTCATTGCATTCCTCGGTGTCGTGACCGTAGTCTCGATGAAAGCGATAGTACCTTCTTTTGTCACGACCTTCGATCTTTGCCCTGATCGGGTTCGGGGTTCTGAGGAGTCCCTTGTCGTGGATCTGGAGAAAAATGTCGGTTCGAGTTGAGTTGAGCGGGATCGGTAGGGGCCTAGGAGCTAGTAGTTTCGGCCTGTCTCTTCTTTTGGGTGTCCCGGAGGGTTGTCCCTGGGGCTTGTCACCTCGGGACTTCTTATGATCTTCCCGCTTCCCTGCCACCAAAGTCTCGATGACCACATAGTGGTTCGCCCATTGCAACATCTCTGGCACTGTGGAAAGGGGCCTCTCAATCAATGATCAGATGAATTGTGAGGGCCAAAGTCTCATCAGGAACGCTTGGATTGCCAGAGTAGGATGAGTGTCGGGCATCCTCCGGACCTCTACTGCGAACCTGCCGACGAATTGGGCAAGTGACTCATCGCTTCCTTGTGTGAGACCGAGCATTGAGGCGGTCGCCGGTCTCGGGCAGGAGCTTGCCATGAAGTTGAGTTCGAATTCCTTGGCAAAGTGGTCAAAGGATGAAATGAAAGATGACTTTAACCGGCTGTACCACATCCGAGCCGGTCCGCGAAGGGTTGTGGAAAAGGTACGACACATCAGTGCGTTGGAGGTGTCATAGAGAGCCATTTGAGCCCTGAATGCTACAACATGCTCCGACGAGTCAGTGCTTCCGTCGTAGGGCTCCAGGGTCGACAACCGGAAGCTGAAGGGGATAGGTTTGTCCAGAATCTCAGGAGCAAATGGGGATCAACCTTTTGTGGTCTCCCCGGCCTCCTCCTTGGATCTGACGAAGTCTCTTTGGACCTCGTCGAGCCTCTGATTGACTTGGCGAAGCTGTTCCCTCACCGAGTTGGTTGAATCTGAGGAAACAACATTCGGTTCTAGTGGGGTACGCATGACGTCCCAAGAAGGTTCGCTGATTGACTCACTGAGGCGTTCGGGTTCTCGATCGTAGCTTTGATCAAGGGGTGGTGCAGTGCTCCACTACTGGGATGTTCTCCTTGGGTTGGCCTTGACTGGGGTGCTTCCTGTTGCAGCGTGTACCGAGGACATCCGGATGCTGGTGCATCGGTGCTTGCGCCAGTTGAGGGATGTAGGGGATGATGGCTTGGATCATCCCAGTCAGTGTTCGGACTTGTTGGGTGAGATCGGCTGTCACAACGGGAGGCCCGAGGCTCGATAGGGGAGGAGTGAGTCCTGGATCCGGGGGAGTGAGTCCCGGGTCGTTGAACAACCTCCAGTAATGATTTGGTGTAGGTAGCACCGTGCTCGCTTCTTCCGCAGGAAAGCAGGGAGCTTGACCGGTCGGCTACAAGGTTGATGGAAGGACATGGGTGGACCCGCCGGGGTGCTCCGAGTTTGGATTACTCGTTAGACGTTCTTGCGACATCGACCCTCCTTCTAGCGCCAAAAATGTTATTGAACTTTCAAGAGTCGAGCTGAGGTGTCGGCCCGACCTGTTCTCGTCCGAGTACGCAAGTTCGCCAACGTCAGTAGGAATCGGGACCTTTGATGTGGGTTATAGTCTCCTCGGTGATCTGCGTTTTGAACATCGGTCGGTTCATCCCTCAGGTCATCTCGGGGATGATGATCCTGCACACAAGCCTCTTCGGGGATGAGAGGGGTAACCCGATGAGGCCCCTCTAACGCCCAAGTCAGGGGAGAATCAAGAATTTCCCTCTCGGGAGGGTGAAGTAAGAGTTCTAGAGAGAGAGTTTTTTCTAGCCCCCCCTTACATGTTGTCGAAATGGGTGTTTTATACCTGTGGGAGGGGAGCTTGTTCGTATGCTCGGCCTTACCCTTGTCGTCCCTTGGGGCACGATCGGATCGTATGGTGGACGTGCGGTGCAGCAGTATGGGGCGAGGGTGTGGCGTGCCAAACAACATTAATGGCATATGGAGGAGCGGGGCAGTGTTGTACTCAGATGCCTCCAACTCGGATGCTCGATCTGCTATCGATTTAGTTGCTCGAGCTGACATGACTTCCTCCCGGGCGTTATCGTAACTAATGATTTGATACGAACTTGGATGAGTCGGGTCAGCCCAGCCCATTGGGTCCCCTATCACATCCCACGGAGTGATTTATATATATGATGTAAAGAGGAGGAGCGATGCTAAGATTGGGGTAGATAGAATAAAAGGAGAGGGTGGGTGAATTGACAGTGCAGATGTGAGATTCTTCTGCATCACATCAGTGTACAAGTTGAACGGTTGTTGTCAACATCATCCATCCATAGGTAAATAGTACCCTACTACGTCTAACATCTGTCATATAATAAATGATCCATATGCAACTCTCCCAATGGGTGCAAATATATACGTGAAAGAGACATGGATTTTACTTTGACAGAAACAATATGGTATTACTATTGTTAAGAACAAATAAGTTAACGACTACATCTCTTCTTACATCCAACTCAACTCATCAAATTAATCAGTCACAGTCATTGACACTGATTACACAAGCGAGCGAGCGAGCGAGCGAGAGAGAGAGACTATCATATTTGTTTAAATATTATAACATCCTTGTCTCCTGCAAACTTCATTATATGTAAGTCTTTAATATCTAATCTCCTTTTCATACTATACTTAGGAAGGGTGTGATAGTCTCCTAGGGTAAGAGATATAAATCACGAGAGGATTTATCACTCTCCCAAAGAAATTTTTCTAGTAGACTTTATCACCTTATCAGGAATCATATTCAATATCCAAGAGAACACTCAAAGAGTAAATAGGAATAGGAGTTTCATGCTTCTACCCTTGTTAACTGCATCTAGTAAAAGAGTGATTAGAGGTTTAGAAATGTCAAAAAGAGACCATAAGAACCAACTAACAACTGAGAATTTATAGAGCCATTTACATAATTTATACCTCCCATATCTTCATGATTCAAATTTTATACCAAAATAATAAATAAAAAAAGTTTATATCGACAGAGAATTCATTGCATAAAAAATAGTTTTTATTCCCTACAACCATAAAAGTTGACTATAAACATGTTTAGAGTGTAAGGGTACGTTTAAAAAATATATATATTTATATTTTTAACGTGTATTTAGAGAAAAAGATTTGACTGAATATAATGTAAGTAATTATAAAATATTTTAAGTGTTTGTTAAATAATAAATAAAAATTATATTTTAAAGATATATTGACGTAATTATTCTTTGATCAAATTCCATAACTCAAAAGTTTATTAAATAGTATGTGATAAATTTATTCTTTTAAAATATTTTTAATATTTATTCGAAAATGAATATATTTTTAAAATAAATAAATGAATGAATGAATATATGTGCTCTTTTTTAAAAAAAAATGGGTATGAGCCAAATATGATAATATTGCGATTTTAGAGAATGTGCCACAAGGTACTTCAATTTTTTTATTAAAAAAATATTAGTATCTCATAAATATTAAATGTTAATGTTACTATAAGATAATATCAACATTTGAACATTTGTACTACAATATTCAAATATAATATGATTCTTAAAAATTATTAAATATCAATTCCTCCCCAAATGCATTTCAGTATATATACTTACTGTAACTTTATATTTCTCAGGAATTCATCTCAACCCAAAGAAGAACCGTCTTGTGAAATTACAAGAATAAATGGCTAGAAAAGTATAAAGAAGCAAACTTAAATATAATTTTCGTGTCAACTAAATTGCTGAAATATAGTCCGTCCAAACTGAAAATTCTACTGCATTAATTGGGATGTCCTTAACACGTTGTTCCACTATGAGGCAGGTAAGTTTAGCCAAATATATGGTGCAAAAATTTATTGGTTCACTACTTTGAAATCAAGAAACACTTGGAAGACAAAGGAATGAGCACCGTAGGTAATAAATACTATCAAAATTCCTTTTTATCCCAAGAAACGATGAAAAATTCTATTGCAATCAGAGTCACAAACTGCCACATCTGCTTGAGAACGAACCAAAATTTCAATTCACAAGAGAGGTTATCAAACCTAACTGGAAGAGCTAACAAATTATCCCAAAAAAAATATATTAAATTTATATTTTATTATCTTAAATTAGTCATTGCACTTAATTATACTCGAGTTACACTCATTTACAAAATATGTTAAAAAAAATATATTAAATTTTATATAAAATTATTTAAAATTTATCATAAAACTAATTATAAAATCTTATATATTTCTTTTTATTTTTCATGTGGACTTTGTTACCCTCGACTACAAATAAAACTAAGATAAACCTGACTATCTCTAAACCTAGTTTAAAAGTTAATAATTTTTTATTTTGAAATAACTTTAGGATAATTAATTATAAAAAATTAAATTCTATTAGAGGCGAAGGAGGTGGCGAAGTGGGAGGAGGCCGCGATGGAGATGGAGGTTGAGGTGTTGTAAGAGGAGGAAGAAAAAGAGGTGAAGGTGGAGTGGAAACGGAGTGAGATGAGGAGGAAGTTAAGAGGAAGAAGACAATGAATGGGGAGGGCAAGAAGGTGGCGGAGTGGGAGGATGAGGCAATGGACGTGGAGCAGACGGAGGGGGAGGAGGATGAGGCAATGGACGTGGAGCAGACGGAGGGGGAGGAGGAGGAAGAGTCAAGGGAGAGAGAGAGAGGAGGAGGAGGAGGAGAAAGCGGAGATGGTTCATGAGTTGATGGAAGGGATCTGACTTGACCTGATTCGAAGGAATTCGATCCAAATCGATCTGATCTGAATCGAGACACCTCGATTGGACCAAACCAGCCGATTCAAGAGCATCATCACAATTTTAAAATAAAATGAGCACCCTTGATTAAAATTAAGGATGAGGGTCTCATGTGATAAAAGCTCATTACTAGAGACTCTTTTTTTTTTTTGTTTTGATAAATTGCTCGTAAACCATCTTAGAAATGATGAAGAACTGATAGTTATTAGTTCATCCCATAGAAACAAGCATTCCATTTCTGCAAATAATGATATCTCTCAGATTCTTCCAGAGAAATCAACACTTGCGAACTTAATTCTGGGACAGAGTTATCACTTTTAGTCAGGTCCCACAGTGTGTGGTTGTCTTCCAGCTTCAGATAAAGCTGAATCGAATCCACACCAAGAGTGTTGGTCCTCAACAATCATATCATCAATATCAACAGCTGAATTGAACTCCAAATCTTGCATAACAGGTGGATCGCGGTCTGCCATTCTTACATCACCGATGCAGTATCGTCTTCTTCTTCTTCAAAATTTCTTTCCAATATTATCTGGCAGATTATGAATCAGAGCATTCAGATTCAGATTGATTACTATTAGTGGAAGCTTCATGGTCTATGGAAATCAGGCACTGATGGATCTATATCGTCTTCAAGCTCATGAAGCGTCCGTCTGTAAGATACGATCACTCTGTTCCTTCACTTGTAGCCTCATTTTCTGGTTTCAACAAACTCAAAAAATTCTTGCCATTTTGTCTCATGGGTTTGAAGATTCATGTGGTTGGGTGAAGCACCATCTACCGAGCAAGCATAGATTCATGATTCATTTTAGTAGAGTTTGAGATAGAAGTAAGCAGTGAAAAAAAAAAAAAAAAGGGAAAAAGAAATCACTTATAAGGATTTAATTCACTACACGATTAAAAGTTCTATGCAAGATAATAACTACTGGATGGTGTCGCCCATCAGTTAACACTGACCTAATATAAGGTAAATTTTCAACCAGCCATTTTTCATTATTACAACTCCTTGTGTCGAAGAACTTTATGCTTAGAAAACAATCTGCTGCTTCTTGCAATAAAATTAATGATAACGTTCTTTGCACGAGAGTGAGTGATCCGCGATGAAGCCAACCAACACAGACAAAATTGGAGTGTACAACTCAAATAAAGACAGCCATTTCCACGCGCCGTCTTTTTGCTACCTGCGTCGCCGGTCAACCACCCACCCCGTTTCGAGCGGGTTGCCTGTAAAACCGACTGCCACGTTACCGGCTCGACCGGTCACCTCGCCCTCTCCTCCTTCCTCTACCTTGTCACACCAACGGTCACAACCTCTTCCCGCCACCTATATAATGTGTGTTTCCCCCGCCACTACCTTTTCCCTGTTATCTCTTCCCCTTTCGATCGCTCCCTGTCTCCTCCGGTAAAGATGACACGCCACGCGGCTATCATCATCGCCCTCCTCCTTGCCGCGATCGGCTTAGCCGCGGCCCAGGAACCGTCGCTAGCACCGAAACTCTCGGACGGGACGCCCCTTGCGGCAACACCCGAATCCTCCGCCGCGACGCCACCAACGGGGCAATCCCCCGCCGAAGCCTCGTCTCCCAAGCTCTCGACGGCCGCCTCTGCCCCCGTTCCGGACTTGGCCGCCACCGCCTCCTCTCCGGCTACTTCACCACCCACCTCCTCCGCCGATGGTTCCTCTCCAGCGTCGTCTCCGAAGACTTCTGCGGCGACTTCTCCTTCCGCGTCGGGGCCAGCTCCGGATTCCGCTGTGGCGATTTCCCCTTCCTCGTCGGGGCCGGCTCCGGATTCCGCTGTGGCGATTTCTCCTTCCGCGTCGGGGCCGGCTCCGGATTCCTCGGCCGACGCTGACGCTCCCGTCGCCGATTCGCCGCCGGCTCCAGATGCACCAGGAGCCGCGCCGGATGCGGACGTGGGTGCCGCTCCGGAATTGGCTACGGGCGACACGCCGGCGGCGGCGCCAGGTCCCGACGGCGAAATGAGCGACGATACCGGTGCGGCATGCCCTCCGGCCGGGACCGCCTTTGGTGTGATCACGGTGGCTTTGATCGCGGTGGTTGTCGCCTTCTAAGTGTTGGAACGTACGCTATTTTAATGGGGAATTGCGACGAATTCTTCAGGCATAAGCATAGATTGGTAGGGTTTCATGGGACCAATATCTTCTCGTGAAATGGTTACTTTAACCTCTCATATCGTAGTAGATGATGAGAGGATACAGATTATTATCATCATCATCATATTGTTCGTTCAGCTGAGCCTTTGTAATTGTCTAATGAAAGCAACTACCTTTTCTTTGATTCATCATGTAGCATTCATTCATTATATACTCTTCATTTTTATAAGAAAAGACTGCATTTTCTTTTTTTTATATATATAACGAGGCAGACTGGAAAGCATGATTTCCTTTTCTTAATTAATATTTTTATATTACTTTATGAGAATATTTTCATGATTTTCTTTTCTTAAGTAATATTTTTTATATTACTTTATGAGAAATATTTTCATTATTTCTTTTAATAAAATATTTCTCATAAAGTAATATTTTTATCGCTCACTTATGGAGCTGTAGAGAAAGTGAATATTCCTCGTATCAGACAGCCAACCTTCTAATAGATAAATTATTTAAAACCCTAATAATTAATACTGCATGAAGCCTCAAGTACTTAAGGAAAATAAAATAGTCTTGCAAAAGCAAGATTCACAATATTGTAAAATCTTAGATTGTCAAAGATATTATATCTTAGAATAAGTTCATGAAGATTGTAAAATCTACATCTTGTACATTTTGCATGGGAGGTCCAACTTTTGGATCATGATCTTACATGTTTTGACATACATGATAAATATTTCTGAAGAGATATCAATTATACTTGTGGCACTCGTGGAGATTCCACCATAATGATGAAAAATTAAACAAGGATAAGAGCGGGAATCATAGGTATGAGACATGTAGGGCAGGCACTCTCTAATTCGCCCCCTCGTACCCGTATCTAATTAGCTCTTGGATCGAGATGTTGTATAGAAATCATAAGATACAAAAACTAAAATAAGCCATAATTATTCATAAAATATTTATCTGTAGTGTGCTCAAATGTTTTAGTGGAAAGTTTTATGCCCAAACCAATTAATTGACCCATAGAGAGAACAATTATAAACTAACCAAATCAACACTAAATTCCTCTAGTATATAGGATGTCATCCCAAGCTAGTGATAGACCAATCTTCACAAATGTAATTAGTTTTTTCCTATATAGCCCATGAAGTATCTTTTTTCCTCCAAATGTATGGTTTTGAATCGATTATTAAAATGTTCCTCAAAACTGATGATAGGTAAGAGAATCTTATGATGAAAGGTTATTCAAAAATAGAGGGATCAATTTTGGACTTAAAAAATTGGATCATATAGGATAATCCTAGTAGGTTTATAGGTTGAAAGCGCTAGCCAACCATAATAGATTTTTCGGATGAAAAATTATTTGTAGCAATCTGGTATAGTAACTTCAAAGGACTATTTGTTATTTACTATGTTATGCATGAGCCAATTGAGAAATCTCTCGAAGATTAGCCATGTGGTCACTTCCTTAGTTAGGTCATGGTATGAGATCATACTGTTCCATTTGCTAGATACTATGCCGAGACCCATCACATTCTTGGGATCTATAAACTTTAAAACATCTATGTTAATATCGAGGGATATATTTTTTATTTTCTTCGTCTCTTTATTGTTTGTAATTCTAGATCTATCAAAATTATTAGAACAAAAACTAAAATATATAAATTTTAATTTTAAAAAATATATAAAATATAAAATTTACATATACTCTTCAGTGGACTCTTCAATTAGTAGCTCTAGACTTTGCTATAGCCCCGAACCCGTGATGGATGACAAAGTTCTTTTAAAAATATAATAGCAAAATTATTTATGAATGAAATTAGAAAAATAATAAAAATAGAGATACTAACGCCACCAACAATCCTGAAATTAATTTCACTTGGAAACCTAATGTGGCCATGGCAATGTTCCTAAAAATATATTTTATTAAATTATAATTAAAAAAATAAGATTCTAGAATACAACTATTTTATGGACTCCTACAATGATAAGATTGAAATTAGCTTCAGCTCCGAAACTCCCATTGAAGCCACAACGAGTTTAGTAAAAAAAAAATGTTTGTACTCAAAAAAGAAGAAACAAAAAATCATATTATGATTGATAACAAATAATAAGGATATTACTTACACTCTTCCCTTCTAGTTCATGTTTCATTTCTTTACAAAAAATCATATATTTGTTTGGTTAAATCTCGATGCAGTTCTTAGTAGCTCATAATTTATTAACATAATATATTAAGTCGTAGTTATCAGTTAATTGATGGGTGGGAGTTGATCTTTTATCAACTACTCTAGATGACTATTTTTCTAGTTGTAGATATATGAAGCTTTTGAACTTAGTGTTTCTCCTTTTGTTTCCTCCTAAGATATGATAAATGGGGATAATCTAGATGGCTATATCTTCCATTCACAAGGCTTCATCTCTAAAAGCCTTTTTTCCCCCTTATTTTTCAATCTTTTCTTGTAGTTGTAGTGTGTTTCATTTTTATCATTCTTAAGGATGTCTCCCACCCTTTTTTTATTTATTTAAGGATGAATTAGAGGATGAGTATTTTTGGCTTAATCAATATTTTTTTCTTGTATTTGAATCTAATCTGTAACCGAAAATATTGAATTAGCGGATGAGTTGCCTCACATTGTTGCTTTAAACTATCAAGAGAAAATTTCCTGTTTTATATGCGCTGTCTATATTGCTTTGAAGTCCTTATCTTTTAATATTTTCTTGTACTTCAAGTGTGTTTCATCTTCCATCATTCTTTAGGATGACTTAGAAGAGGATGAGTATTTTTTTGCCTTGTAATTAAATCCAATCTGCAACTGGAAATATTGAAATTAGAGGATGAGTTGCCTCGTTTAATTGCTTTAAACTATCAAAGGGTACTTTGCTGTTGTATATATGCATTTCTGATCTGCTGTCTGTCTATATACAGTCACTAAAAGAAGCATTTCAGCCGTAGCTGAATTCTAAACTAAAAATAAAATATAAATAAATAAATAAATAAATAAAAACTCACTCTTCCTCGGGGGAAGCCCGCACTGATTCATGTGGGAATGAAGAGGCAGACAAAAGGAATGAAGGTTTCATTCTCAAAAATACAAAAACATCACCCACCCTAAATGTGCTTAGGGACTAGTGAGTGATTAGAATTTATTTTTAGTAATATTATATAAAATTTATAAATGAAGGAACTCCAAGCTATTGTAACAATAATGGTGAAGCCAAAAAAAAAAAAAATTATGATGAAGAAGTAGAGTAATATGCCTTCTATCAACTTCCTGGTAAAGTAGGGCTCCAGCTCATTTTATTTCCAAGCATTAGGAGTTAAGAATGCCATAAGTAGTATTCATTTCTTTCACAGGATATCAAATGCATATAGTACAGGCCGATGCAATTAGACTTAATATAAACTAGTGATTGATTTTGTAAGGTGGAATACAACCGGTAGAACTAAACATGTCTTAGAGAATAGTGTTAAAAAAGATTGGAAGAAAATAATGGTTCTTTATAAAACCTGAAAAAAAGATAGAGCTAATTGGGTGATGCATGTTGGCTCCGAACCATATAGAACTAAATGCATGATTATAGACTCTCTAGCAAGATCAAGTTTAGATTTTATTTGAAACATCTGATCAAAAATTATGATCAAAGTACCAAAGAGGACTAGGATTGTGGCTTTGTATCAAAGACTAAGATGATAGTACATCCCAAGTTAATGATAGTATTACTCGTGTCCTAAAATTTTAAAAAATTAAATATTTAAATATTTTTTTAACCTTTTACTTTACTCAGGTTTAATTGATAGAACATCATTCTTAAGTTTGTAAAGTATTATATATAGCACAAGAGTTTAGTTGTGATTTCAAGAGGTAAGAGGTTAGAGGTATCTTATAAATAAGCAAGTGTGAATGTTAACATTCTCCTAAGCTTGTAACAATATGAAAAGTTGTAAAAAGTTATATATCTTCACCCGTTGCAGGTAGGATTAGTAGTGAAAATGAGTGATCTCGATGAAAGAGGAATTGAGATTAGATATAAGTTAGGAAGATCGAATCATTATAAATCAATTTACATTCTTTCTCTTATATATAACATTTTTTGTGATTGCTTACTCATTATCATCAGCTTAACTCGCAACCCTTACTTGTCCTCAATATTTGATTAATTATATTTTTAATATATGTTATTCTTGATCAAAATTTTAAGTTTTTTATAGTACTAATCCATCCCTGCTTCATACCATTAAGATCCTAACAATTTAAACTAAAGTATTGTTTCTCTTAAATTAATATCCAAGAGTGATCTAATAGCTTTCTTAGATAATCAAGAGGAATAACTCAATCATATGTTCTTCTATATCATTCACTTGATCATGATTTATGGTTTATTGTTGAAAATAATTTTTGAAAACCTTATAAAGTCATAAATGGTTTTAAATTGATAAAACCTTTTAAAAGAATAAAAGAATAGATGAATTCTGAAGATAATTATTTCATTTGAATACTAACGTGATGAATGTTTTGTATTGTGGTTTAGGTTAAAATAAATTTAATCAGATTTTTTATATGTGAAATTATTTTTAATATTTGGTATACTTTAAAAATTACTCATGAAGGCATGAATTTACTTGAGCTTGATTTTTAAGGATTTTATGATGTTAAAAGAATCTATTGATATATTTATCTGAATCTCGGATATTATGAATGGAATAAAAGCTCTTGATAATTTTTTTCCTAAGCACGATCTATAAAGTAAGATCCTTAGATCACTTCAAAAAAATAAAAACTAAGATGCAATGATAATCATAATTGGGGAAGAAAAGGACTTAAGCGATCTTTTATTTTCATAAAGCTACTAACGACCTATGTGACCTATGTGATAATGTGTAAAGTATAGGAAATTTATCATTAAAGAAATTTTAAAATGAAAAAAGCTCTAATATGTCGCAAGCGAAAGAACAAACCACCAAAAAAAAAAAAAAGTGACAAATTATACTTTTATGATACTTCTTTGCCACATAAATAACTACTTAAAATATTTGATGACCTTATGATAAATTTAAAAAAAATTAATAAAAATATAATTTATTAAAAAGAGATCATGCATTAATTACTGATGAGTATGATACATTGAAAAATATGCATGATAAATATATGTCATCATCATGCACTCTTTATACTAAATATAAAAATTTAGAATTATTTCCTCTTAAACTTAAAAGGAGCTAATTCAAAAACCGCTAGAGTTGCATGCTATGAAAATTAAAATGGGTGAATAAAAAAATTAGAAATTTATTAAAAAATAATTGATAATGATAATATAATAAAATCTCTTAATAAAAAATATATTTTTATAATAAATATTTTTTAAAAATAAAATGAAAAGTAAGTCACTTAACAGAAACTTACTTACCTATAAGGCCTCCAATTTGGTAGGATCTTATATAACAGTGGCCTTTTTACGTGTCCCTACCTACCTACCTACCTACCCATAGATACATTACTATCATCAAGTGTTCAAAGTAATTAAACTAAAGGGGAAGTCGGTAGGATCATAACAGTGGCCTTTTTACATGTACCTACCTACCTACCTACCTACCTACCCATATATATACATTACTATCATCAAGTGTTGAAAGTAATTAAGCTAAAGGGGAAGTCGCTATAGGGTCTACCTACGTGCTCAGGTCGTTTGTAACCACTTACTTCCCCCACACACACTGTCGGCGGTTGTAGGAACCCACCATGTGGATTGTTGGCTGCGATCTCCACGAGACTTTGGGGAGGACGTTGGTAGACATTATGTGGATTTTGGTGCTCCCAACCGATGATCCTCCAGTATAATAATCTAATGTTGGATATTGACGGTTATCTATATTTTTTTAGAATATTATTATTATTATTATTATTATTATTATTATTACATGTTTTTTATTATTTCTATAATTACTTTGTTACTCTCATTACGAGTCTAGTTAGTAGTATATTGACTGCTCATGGTTTTTTTTTTCTAATTAAGAAATTTAAACTTCCTGTGGGAATGAAAAGTAACGTCGAGTGGCATCTATCCCAAACATATCATTTTCGGTTGAAGTCTTTATATTCTGACCAAACATACCATCGAATTGGTATAAAATTTTTTTTAAAAAAAATCAGATAATCCTGCTCAAAACCAAATAAAGTAATTTAATAGGTGCAAGAAGTGATCATGGTAATGATGCAACTGATTCTTCCAGTTGAACAAACAACTTCTGTGGCCCCCTGCTGATGATCATTGGGCCATTAATCAATTTGATGGGGAATTTTCGAAGGAAAATAGACAGGTATTCAAGTTTTTGTAGTGGAGTTCGTGACAGCAAAACTGAAAGGGCTTGCTCTAATTTAACACATGGGTGAAAAATGATACTGAAGTAAGATGAACAATTTCTCTCTCTTTGGATTATTCTCAAACTCTCGATCGGTAATTCCACCAATTATTCTTGATTATTACTGACCAATTCTATAAGCTAGTGAGTCGAACGTGAAAATGAGAATCCATCTGTGGCTAGAAACCCAAGTGGGTTGAAGTTTAACTTGGGCGGTGAACTTCCAATGCACTCTCTTGTTGAGACTCATGAAATGACATAAAAGGGAGAAAATAAAAAAAAGTAAAATAGGAGGACATCTAAAACTCTTTTATCCTCTTCTACTAAATTTAGAAATTTCAACAATATACGATCTTCTTAAGTAATAAATCTAACATGATTCATAGTTTTATGGTTTTACGATTATTTTGCACACCAATCGTTGCACGACGACATGATAAATATGAAAAATCTTTTATTTTGTTACACCAATCATTGTGATTTTTACATGCACTAAGAGCGCAAAAGTGCCACCAGCATAGGGGTGACAATAACCATCCACTTGTAGGCGGCAGAAGGATTAGGGTTTTTTTTGGCAAAAGGATGATTTTACCCTTCAAAATTTAAGAAATTTCAAATTATGTCATTCTATCCAAAATTTTCTAAATACTCTTAACAAATATAAAAATTCTCGATATGTCCTAAATTCCAAAATATAATTAATTAGTTTAATTAATTATTATTTATTTAGTAATCTTACATGATGTATGATATAGACAGATTATCATGGATCATGTGATGTAATGTATGCATATGTTATTATTATTATTATTGGAGCCTATGAGCCTTCATTTTTTTTGTTTATTATTGGGCCTTCATATATGTGATTATGTTGTAATTACATAAAGATGTATGACATGAGTGTAGAGGTGCCAATGAGACCCACGATATTGAGATGAGCAATCATGATGAATGGTGATGCATTGAGGAGCCTACCGAATCAATGATGACGAGATGGACGATTACAAGGCATGAAGATATGTCGTTACACACATAGATCCTATTGTGGGTGATTGGGCCCACTAGCTCGGGTCTAATCACATTAGGTGATAGTTCATGATCATTTGGTGTGACATGTATATGTGATTAATTATACACCTACTATATATATTAAATATGTATATGTGTGACATGATATAATAGAAAATAGAAACAAAACCCCCTCCTATAATAATATTTGTTGGTTGCACGTGCCCTACAAGCCAATCACATGAGTGATAACATATGTGACACACTATAAGATCTTTTTGTTTATTATTATTATTGGTATATTCTCATCTTATGTTGCTTGCTGCATATAATGTAATGTCTCTAGATCTGTGCAATGAAAATCAGATTGTAATGAGATCACGATAATAAGATTGATTCACCTTAAAACACAAACCCCAAATAATCTCGATCATATGTTGCCAGTTACAAGTGCACTGTAAGCCAATCACGTGAGTGATGACACGTGTGACATGTTATATGATCTTTTTGCATATGATTATTATTGACAAATCATATTATATTATCTGTTGCAATGAGATTAGATCGTGATAACATCACGATAATAAGATCAATTCACCTTTAAACATAAATCATAATAATCCTGGTCATGAGTTACTCGAGAGGGACATCGAGATAACTAGATAGATCGGTGTACTATATACTCGTCTATATGATGAAGGCGGCTGGTTTCATAGCCACTTGTATGGAGACACTAAGGATATAGTACAGGTGCTCATTGGAGAATGAGTTCACTGATTGATCCACTTATGAAATGCTATATGGTTAATGATACCTAACGTCAAATAATGATTCTATAGTCCTAGTTGTGTATATGATCCTTAGACTAGAGACACCAAGGATGCCTTGTATGAGTATTCCTGTCTTTGACGCCGGACTTACAGATTTGAAAAGTTTCAGATCTAGTACAACTGGTTATCAGAATTGGTAGCCAACTATACGAAAGCAATTGAGTGTCAATAAAGGATCATCCACTCTCGATATCACGAGAGAAATATCTCATATGTACTTGCTTAGATAAATGTCTAGCCATGGTCATTCAGATTGAGAGAAAGAGTTCTCCGAGAGAATCTGATTAGAGCGAGATAGACGGATTACATATGAGACTTAACAGTACCATGTCTAATATATGATCTCTGGATATTAGTTGGATAAGAGATTATAGATACACGGTAATTATGGGCAAACAAGTCCGATGGATTCGATCCTCATGTATCGTCTAAGGACTATGACGTAGTGGTATAGTACATCCATAGTCGATGAGTCGAGTGAATTATTATGAGATAATAATTCACTATATCAGAAGAAGTTCTGATGGGAGCGACTCACGGCCAACTCGGTATCAGGCTTAGAGGGTCACACACATATGGTGGATGCTTCAGTGAATAGAGGATTGGATGAAGATCCAATTAGCCCCTATTCTTATTAGATGAGACCCTATGCTGATGGGCTCCTTGTATAGGCCCCTATTCTCCTTGCAAACCCCCTACTGGGCATACTTGATGCCAACCGCCTCACTAGTCCAAAATACACAGATTGACTCTACAATTTGAGAATTAACCAGAATAAGGGGTAAGCAAGGATGAGATCACTCACTATGTGAAGTATATAAAGGATTCCACATTGACAAAATATTACATGTTGGCCTCCATGACTCCTGAGTTACAGAGGTAATATGAGAGCATGAATGCAGATTCTATCCTTCATCATTTCTGCTAGCTGTTTGAGAAACAGGGAAGAACTAAAAAATATGAGATATCTAAGAGACTCTTCCAAACCAAGATGAAAGAAGGGACATCGATTGAGAGCTATGTCCTAAAGATGATAGAGTGGATCGAGAAACTCACAGGTCTAGGAATAGTCCTAGAGGATAACCTGTGCGTTGATCTTATACTTTGTCCCTACCAGATTTCTTTTCTCACTTCATCATGAATTGTAACATGAGCAAGTTTGAGGTGACTCTCCCTGAGCTCCTCAATATGTTGAGGGAAGCTGAGAGTGCCATCAAAAAGAAGAAGCCAGTTCTTTATATTGGTGAGACTAATAAGAAAAGGAATGCTAGTAAAACCCTTAAGAAGGGCAAGGACAAATAACGATCGGGTAAGGAAAATGTTGCTAAGAAAGACCCGACAAAGGATAAAGGATAATGCTTCCACTGCGGCCAAGACGGGCACTGGAAGAGGAATTATAAGGACTACCTTGCAGATAAGGCCAAACAGAAGCTTATAGAAGCTTCAGGTAGATTTATGATCAGTCTCCACTTGTCAAATTTTCATGATAACATGAGTATTGGATATTGAGTGCTTATTATATCTACAATTCATTGCAGTTGCTGTCAAGACCTAGGAGATTGGCTAGAGATGAGATGAACCTCAAGATGGGCAATGGAGCAAGAGTTGCTGCAGTTGCTGTTGGGGAGGCCATCCTAAATCTACCTAGTGGAGCTATTATTGTATGCTATTTTGTCCCCTCTATTATCAAAAATATTATTTTCATCTCTTGTTTGATAATTAGTGGATATAAATTAATTTTTAAGAATAATAGCTGTTTAATAATTATGGATGATGAGATTATCACTAGAGGGACCCTGATAAATGGCTTATATGTGTTAAACACTTCTCCACACATCATGAATATAAATACGTCCAAGAGGAAAAGAGATGAGGTGAAAAATGCATACCTATGACATTGTAGGCTATGTCATATACATGAGGGAATGATTCAAAAGTTACTGAAAGATAGATACTTAGATCTATTTGACTGAGTTATATGCAACTTGCGAACCTTGCCTTCATGGGAAGATGACCAACTCTCCTTTTAGTGGAAATTGAGAGAGAGCCACTGAGTTATTGGAACTCATACATAGTGATGTATGTGGTCCTATGTCGACTCAGGTAATAGATGGTTACTCATACTTCATTATATTTACTGATGATTTCTCTAGGTATGAACATGTGTACTTGATGAAGTACAAGTCTGAGGCCTTTGAGAAATTCAGGGAATATAAGAATAAAGTTGAGAACTAGATTGGAAAGAGTATTAAAACTCTTCGATCAAATCGAGGAGGAGAGTACTTGAGTACGGAGTTCATCCATTTCCTCAAGGACAATGAGATTCTATCCTAATAGATACCTCCTTATACACCTCAGCTTAATGATATATCAGAAAGGATGAATTACACACTGTTAGACATGGTACGATCTATGATGAGTTTCGCTGACCTACTTGTCTTATTTTGGGGATACGCTCTGGAGACCGTAGCTTACCTTATGAACAGAGCTCTATCAAAGTCGGTAGTGTCTACACCATATGAGATATAGAAATGAAAGAAGCCCGATCTTAAAGTGGTTAAGATTTGGAGTTGTCCTGCTCACGTTAGAAGACATAACCCCGATAAGTTGGAATCAAGGATAAAATGGTGCATATTCATGGGATACCCTAAGGAGACTTTGGGGTATTATTTCTATCATCCAAGGACTGAAAGGTCTTTAATGCCAAGAGAGCTATGTTCCTCAAGAATGAACACATTCTTGGTAGAAATAGTGGGAGTGAGATAGAGTTGAGCGAGGTTGGAGAACCTAGCTCAAGCACCATTCCAAAGTCTAGAGTCTAAGTATGTTCAAGTACCTAACGCACAAGTTCCAACTTTGTGCAGGTCTAGCAAAGTATCTCATCCTCCTGAAAGATATGTAAGACATATCAGTAGAGAGGATTATCAGGATGTTAATCCTCATACCTACGAGGAGACTGTTATGAGTATAGACTCTGAGAAGTGGCAAGAAGTCATGAATTCTGATATGGATTCCATGTACTCTAACAATGTTTGAAACCTTGTGGATGCACCTTAGGTTATTGTACCCATCGGGTATAAGTGGATCTTCAAGAAGAATATCAGAGTAGATGGAAAGGTGGAGACCTATAAGGCAAGGCTGGTCGCTAAAGGATATCGTCAAAGACAAGGAGTTGACTATGACGAAACATTTTCACCTGTAGCTGTGCTTAAATCTATTAAAATTCTTTTGGCCATTGCAACACACTATGACTATGAGATCTAGCAGATAGATACCAAAACTGCATTCATAAATGACAACCTCGAGGATGAGGTGTATATGATATAGTCAGAGGGATTCGTATATAGAGAGAGTCCAGATAAAGTGTGTAGATTGCTCAGATCCATTTATGAATTAAAGCAAACTTCATGAAGTTGGGACATAAGATTTGATGAGGTGATCAGATCTTATAACTTTGTTAAGAACGAAGATGAGGCTTGTGTATAGGAAGGTAAGTGGGAGTGCTATCTATGGATGACATCCTAATCATTGGGATTGATGTAGGAATGCTCTCCATAGTAAAGACTTGGTTATCCAAAAACTTCTCCATAAAAAATTTAGGGGAATCATGCTATATTTTGGGGATCTGGATCTATAGAGATAGATCCAAAATGATGCTTGGCTTGTCCTAGTCTAGGTATATAGACTCCATTGTCAAAAGGTTTGACATGAAAAACTCCAAGAGATGTCTCATACCGATGAGACATGAAATATCACTTTCTAGGAGTATATCCCTAAAAACTCCTGAAGAAAGTACCAACATGGATAGGATATCATATGCCTCAGCGATAGGGTCTATCATATATACTATGTTATGTACCAGGCCTGATATAGCATATGCTCTGAGTGTCACAAGCAGGTATCAGACGAATCCAGGTTTAGAACACTAGAAGGTAGTAAAGTGTATACTTAAGTACTTGAGAAGGACTAAGAATCTCTTACTTGTATATGAAGGAGGTACCCTCCAGGTTGAGGGCTACATGGACTCAAGTTTTCAATCCAACATTGATGATAGCAAGTCAAACTCAGGGTATGTTTTCACCCTGAATGAAGGAGCAGTAAGCTAGAAGAGTTCCAAGCAAGATACTACTGCTGACTCGACCACAGAGACATAATACATTGCTGCAGTAGAAACAACAAAGGAAGGGGTATGGATAAAGAAGTTCATCAAAGATTTGAGAGTCGTACCAAGCAGCGTGGAGTTGATTCTCATATACTACGACAATGATATGGCGATAGCTCTAGCAAGGGAACCCATGTCTCATCAGAATTGTTCTGAGGAGGTTTCATCTGATTAGAGAGATCATAGCCCGTAAAGATATAGCAATGGAAAGAGTTCCATCCAAAGATAACATTGCAAATCCACTAACGAAGTTACTGGTTCAGATTGTATTTGAGTGTCACAAGGGTTTGATGGGGATCAGACATATATGTGATTGGCTTTAGGTCAAGTAGGAGATTGCTGGTTATAGGTGCCATGTAAGCCAATCATGTGAGTTATGGCACATGTGACACGTTGCGTAATCTTCTTGCATATGATTATTAGTGATATATTCTCACATTATATTATATATTACATATATATATATATATATTTGTGTATGTCCTTGGTTCTATGCAATGGAAGTCGGATCGTGATGAGACCACAATAATGAGATAGATTCACCTTTAAACATAAATCCTAAATAATCTTGGTCATATGTTACTTAAGAGGAACATTGAGATAACAAGATAAATCGGTGTACTATATACCCATCCATATGATGGAGGCAGCTGATCTCATAGCCACTTGTGTAGAGACACTAAGGATATAGTACAGGTACTCATTGGAGATTGAGTTCACTGATTTATCCACTTTTGGAATGTTGTATGGTTAATGATATCTAATGTCAAACATCGATTTCATAATCTCAGTTGTATATCTAGTACTTAGACTTGAGACACTAAGGATGCATTGTATGAGTACTCCTTTCTTTGACTCTAGACTTATAGGTTTGAAAAGTTTTAGATCTGGTACAGTTGGTTATCGGGATTAGTAGCCAACTATACGAAGGCAATTGAGTGTCAATAAAGGATCATCCACTCTTGGTATCACAAGAGGAATATCTCATATATGCTTGCTCAGACAAATCCCTGACTAGGGTCATTCAGATTGAGAGAGAAAGAGTTCTCCGGGAGAATATGATTAGAGCGAGATAGACGTATTCCGTATGTGACCTGACAGTACCATGTCCAACATATGGTCTCTAGGATATTATTTGAATGAGGGATTATAGATACACGGTAACTATTGACAGACAGGTTCGATAGATTTGATCCCCCTGTACTGTTTGGGAACTATGGCGTAATGGCCTAGTACGTTCATAGTCGATGAATCGAGTGAATTATTATTGGTATAATAATTCACTATATCAGAAGGAGTTCTGATGGGAGCGACTAAATGTCATTTCGATATCGGACCTAGAGGGTCACACGCATATATGGATGCTTCAGCGAATAGAGGATTGGATAAAGATCCAGTTAGCTCCTATTCTCATCAAATGAGACCCTATACTGATGAGTTCCTTGCATGAGGCTCAATTAGAGGCCTAAAGAGATTATTGAATAGAGATCCAATAATATAATGTTAGTGGGTAATTGGATAGAGATCTAATGCCCACTAAGGCAGGAACCCTAGGGTTTTTTGGTGGCTCTCTATAAATAGGAGGGAGGTTCATGGTTGATAGGCTACAACTTTGGCCTCCACCTCCTATTCTCCTCCCTCCCTCTACGTAAGAGTTGCGAGATCAAATTGGAGGAGTTTCGCTGTAGAGATTCATCATATGGATACCACTAGAGAGGAATACACTTGACTTCCTTCATTCTCTTCATCTGGATCTGGAAAACAAGGATATGCGATCTCCCTAGGTAATCAATCTATCATACGATGTGATTTTTTTTATTTTTATGACTTTCTCGCGACCCAATATTTTGCACAACGACTTGATCTGCATGGAAAACATATTTTATTTTGATTTTCACTACGCATGTGTTAATCCCGCTGAGGTTTCCCAACATATGTTACTCGAGAGGGACATGAAATAACCAAACAAACTTACTTATCTATATGAGGGAGGAGATTGGTCTCATAGCTACTCACGTGGGGACACTAAGGGTATAGTATAAGTGTTTATTGGAGAATAAGTTCATTGATTGATCCACTTACAGAATGCTGTATGGTTAATGATACCTAACTTCAGATAGTGATTTCAGTCTCAGTTGTGTTTATGATCCTTAGAATTGAGATACCAAGGAGGCCTTGTTTGAATACTCATTTCTTTGAACCAGACTTATAGAATTGAAGAGTTTCAGATTTGGTACACCTAGTTATTAGGATTAGTAGCAAACCTTACGAAAGCAATTGAGTGTCAATAGAGGATCATCCACTCTCAGTATCATTAGAGGATATGTCGTGTATTCTTGCTCGAATAAATCTCTGGCTAGGGTCATTCATATTGAGAGAAAAAAAGTTCTTTGGGTGAATCCAATTATAACGAGACTCAAATAGATTTTGTATATAACTTCATAATATCATACTCAATATATGGTCTCTAAGATATTAGATGGATGAAGAACTATAAATATATAGTAACTGAGGATAGATAAGTCTAATGGATTTGATCCCCTGTATCGTTTGGGGACTATAGCATAGTGGCTTTATATGTCCATAGTCGATGAGTTGAGTGAATTGTTATGGGATAATAATTCACTGAGTCAAAAGGAGTTCTGACAGGTGGAACTCACTATCAACTCGATATTAGGCCTAGACGATCACACACATATGGTGGATGATTGTAGGGAGTAGAAGATTGGATATGAATTATCCAATTATCCCATAATCTCATTGGATGAGACCCAACATTGATGGATCCCTTGCATGAGGCTCAATTAGAGGCCAATTGAGATTATTGGATAGAGATCCAATAATCCAAGAGGTATGGTAATTGGATGGAGATCTAATACCCACTAAGGTAGGATCCATTAGGGTTTTGGTGGCTCTCTATAAATAGGAGATAGGGGCGACACATTAGCATGATAGGTTGTATCTTTGGCCGCCCCCTCCTATCCTCCTTCCTCCCACATTTCTCAACTGACCAACCTCTCCTTGTTGCTAGAGGGCAACGAAGAACGTAGGAGATTTTGTTCCATGTTCGTTGCAAGAAAGTGCGCAAGAGTTGTCAGATTTTGGCTGCGATTAGAGGAGCATTGCTTCAACAATCCACCGTGTGGATACTATTAGAGAGGAGGACATCTGACCTCCTTAATCCTCTTCCATAGGATCTGGATGTTTCAAGAATATATGTTCTCCCTATGTAATAAATCTCACATGACTCACAATTTTCTATTTTTGAGATTTTTCATGCACCAATCTTTGCATGATGATATGATAAACGTATGAAACCGATATTATTTTATTTTTTTGCTGCGCATGTGATGCTCTCTGATCATTTTCCAACAATGGTATCAGAGCTAGGTTACTCATGCAATGATTGGCTTTTAAACTATGTGTGATGAGATTGAAACATGTAGAATTGTTCTACGCATTTTTGCTGCACCTGAAGATGCCTATGGAGAGGCGACATGTATGCTTGGCCGCTAAGGCAGTGCTCGCGAGCAAATTGCCCACTAGGTGAGGGGTGCCCACGTGCGGGCAGACCGCCTGCAAGCAATCCCCCTACAAGCGTGGCCACCTGCGGGCAGTGGCGATCGCCTGTGGTAAGGACAATCGCTAACGGTGGGTAGTGTTGTCGCCTGCGTAGGGGTGATGGCGTCGACCCGCTAGAAGGGGGCAAAGAGATTAGGGTTTTTTTTATAAAATTATGATTCTACCCTTTAGAATTTAAAATTCTAAAAATACCCTTAATATTTTTGGAAATTCTTAATATGTCTTAAATTTTAAAAAATATACTTATGTAAAATGTTTAATTAACTATTATTATTTATCTAGTAGTCCTATATTATGATATGTGTATATGTGATATATGATGTGGACAGATGATCATGGACCATGTATTTGTTAAGGTCAATTGGTACTGGGGGGGGGGGGGGGGGGGGGGGTGAATTAGTGCAAGTGTAAATTGACATTTTAACAAAAATTTTTTGTTTGAAGCAAAGTCATAAATCAGAAGCGTATCTTGAATTTGAAGGTGAGTATGTATATGTTTTAAAACATAATCGAAAGATGATGCTCTTGCTTTTCCAATTACAAACAATTGTAAGTAGTAAATGAAGCAAGTAAAAAACACTTACAATTTATAGTGGTTCAGCCTTAACCTTGGCCTATATCTACTTCCCGAGTCCTTCTCCTTGAGACACACCGACATCTACCAATGATCTCTTTTAGGTGAAGATCAAACCCTTACAATATGAGCTTACAAGAGAGACTCTTTACAATAATTGTTTTCAACTCTATGCTCACTCCCTTCCTTTTTTCTTTTTCTTACAATTTACACAAGTTTTTCATAGATATTTAATCCTCAAAATTATTGTATGGAATGTAAAAAAACTTAGGATATTTATAGGCCCCAAATGGCTTCAGAATTTAGATTGAGTATGGGTGGTTCACCCATCGGTGTTGGCGATGCAGCCATCGAAAGCACCCTAAAAATAGGGTATAGGCAGTTCAGCCGGTGTTAGTTCCCAGAAACCTGTGCGATGATGGTATAATCAACGCTTATCGACAGTTCAGCCGTCAGGATTCAAGGAAAAGTGATTCCCTTCACTTTTTCAATCCCGACTTGGACCTTATGTTTACCAATTCTCTAGTCAACTAATTGAGCTCAACCTGAGCTCGATCAAACCCCTTTAGTGGACCCGATTGCCTCATTGAGTTGATTTAGATTTCTTCTAAATCAAACTCAATTAGGACTCAATCCTTAACTACGACTCAATGATTACAACCATAATGACTATTAAACTAAATAATGACCTAATTCCCATCACTCCAGTAGCCTTTGACATTCTTGTGATGAGTCTTACGGTCTTCTTCTAGCGATCTCCCAACGTGTTCCGAGTGAGCTTCCTGATCCCTTTGACGAACTCCTAGCGAACTCCCATTGAGGTCCCACTTCATTGTCCGAACCTTGGCCTGATGTCCAAGCTTGATCCTGGCCCAACATCTGGTTGTAACTTAATTCCTCCATCGTAGTTAGACCTGCAATACTTTCTCTAACACATATATGTTAGATTAAACACTCATCAATTGATTTCATTATCAAAATTCGAGATTGAATAATCTCCTCCTTTTTTATGATGACAATAAATTGATGACGAGAGTTAAACCTTACTCACCTAAATCCATGTCATAATAAGAAAAACTTAAATTCAAGAGAACCACATACTCTTGAGTTCAAGTATAAGCAATTAATGTGTTAAGCAAATAATATTTCATGGATTGCAATGAGACACTCATACATCAACAAAAATTTATTTTTAAATTATCAAATCATTAACTCATCAAGGATTTTTATGAATTTCAAAAATTTAAAAATCTCCCCTTAAGTTATTAACTATTTTTCCTTTTTGTTTATCAACAAACAAAGAGAAATGCCCTTGTTAAATAAGTCATTACATAAGTCATCAACATCTATTTCTCCCCTTTTGTCATCAACAAAAATGTGAAATGTAGGGCTAAGGATTTTAAGACACATGAGTCTTTGCTCCCACTTTGTAAAATATGATATGAGCCATAAAGAATTTTCTTCCTCTTGTGAAAAAGAAGGAAAGAAAATAAGAGATGAGTTGTAAAACATCATTAAGAAGTGCTCTCAATTTTGTAGATACAAATTTCGAAAAAAAAATTTCGAATATAAGCTCAAAAATCCAAGAAGATTCAAAAATTTAGGAGCTACTCATGTATTTAAAATCATCTCATGTAATTTCAAGTATACGTAGCAAATAAATCTATAAAATAGGAAAACATCATATTTATGTAAATTTTCTCTCCTTTTTGTGACCAATAAGATGAAAAACATGGAGAGAGTTTTTAAGACATTATCACAAAAAAAAACTTAATCTCAAGCAAATCATATATTTTCATGATTTAGCATTCCAAATTCTCTTCTAAGAAAATCAAGTTGCTCTTTGTTTAAAGGTTTTATAAAAATATTTGCTAATTGATGCTCAGTGTCAATAAATTCCAATATGATATCTTGATAATTTACATGATCCCTTGTAAAATAATGTCTAATGTCAATATGTTTGGTTCTTGAATATTGAATGAGATTTTTAGTTAAACATATAGCACTTGTGTTATCATATTTTATAAGAATTTTTTTAATTTTATTCTTCAATCTTCTAGTGTGCTTTTAATCCAAATGACTTGGGCACAACATGAACTAGCTGCAATGTATTATGCTCTCGTAGAAGATAAAGCTATTCAATTTGGTTTCTTGGAAGTCCAAGAAATAAGTGCATGCCCTAAAAATTGATATATCCTGGTAGTACTCTTTCTATTTATTCTACTACATCCACCAAAATTGACATATGAATAAGCAATCAAGTCAAAGTTCTTTAATTTTGGATATCATAATCCTAGTTTTGAGGTTTCTTTTAAGTATCTAAAGATTCATTTAACTGCTTTCAGATAAGAGAGTTTAGGATTAGATTGAAACCTTATACACAATTCAACACTAAACATGATATCCGGTCTAGTATTAGTTAAATATAATAAACTTCCTATCATTCATTCTTCTATAAGTTTTTTTATCAAAATTTTATCCTTTATTGTCTAAGTCCAACTTTGTAGATGTGCTCATGGGAGTCTTTAATGCTTTAGCATTTTTCATTCCAAAATATTTTATAAAGTTCAATGTGTATTTAGCTTGATTAATAAAGATACCATCATCTAGTTATTTTATTTGTAATCCGAGGGGCTTGTTTTAATCCATAAAGAGCTTTTGTAAGTTTGAAAATATGATTAGGAAGAAGATTATTTTCAAAACTAAGGGGTCATTCAACATACAATTCTTTAGAAATGAAACCATTTAGAAAATTACTTTTAACATCCATTTGAAACAACTTAAAATTTTTATAAGATGCAAAGGCAAAGAGCATCCTTATAGCTTCAAGTCTAGGCATGGGAGTGAAGGTTTCATCATAATTGATTTCTTTTTTTTGGTTGAAACCTTTAGCTACTAATGTAGCCTTATTTATAACCATAATACAATTTTCATCTTACTTGTTTCTAAAGACTCATTTAGTACTAATCACTAAACGGTCATTAAGTCTAGGAACAAGCTCTCATACCTCATTTCTCTCAAATTGATTAATCTCTTCATATATTCTATTAACCCAAGAATCATATCTTAGGGCCTTAACGATGCACTTTGGCTCGATTTGAGAAAGAAACATGGTATTTGCACAAAAATTCTTAAAAGAAGATCAAGTTTGAACTCCTTTTGATGTTTCTCCTATTATAAACTCTTTAGGATGATTATTCACATACTATTATTCCTTAGATAAGAATTTGGAAGTATATTCATCCAAGTTACTTTTAGGAGTATTATCATTTAAATTCAAAATACCAATATCAATTTTATCATCAAAATCAATCTTAAATTTAGAAAACTTATTAAAAACAACATGAATGGATTCGTCTATTACTAATATTCTTTTATTAAAAATATGATAAGCTTTTGAAATAGAAGAATAACCTAGAAAAATACCTTCATTATATTTTACATCAAATTTTCCTAAAGCATCATTCTCATTTAAAATAAAATATTTACAACCAAATATTTTAAAATAAGAAATATTAGGTTTTTTATTATTCCATAATTCATAAGGAGTTTTAGTGAGTAATGGTCTTACAAGAACCCTATTTAAAACATAGCATGTCGTATTAACGGCTTTGGTCCAAAAATATTCGGGTAGACTATTTCAACATTGTTCTAGCCATTTCTTGTAAGCTCTGATTTTTTCTTTCTACTACTCCATTTTGTTGTGAATTTCATGGAGTAGAAAAATTAGGAATATATCCATTCGATTCATAAAAAATTAAAAAAATATTATTTTAGAATTTTCCACCATGATACGTATTGAAGAAATCATATATCCTTTTTCATTTTGAACAATTTTACAAAACATTTAAATGTATCACTTTTATGTGCCAAGAAATAGGTCCAAGTGTATCTACTAAAATCATCCACTAAAACAAATATATATTTGCTACCACCTAAACTTGTAATGTCAATTAGTCCAAATAGATCCATATGGATTAATTGAAGTGGTCTAGATGTGCTTATTTGATTTCTCAACATAAAACTACTCTTTATTTATTTTCCTAATTGACAAGTATCACATACTTTATCTTTGATAAACTTAAGATTATGTAAGCTTCTTACTAGATCCTTGGTAGAAATTTAGTTTAAAAGTTTTATGCTAGTATGACCTAGTCTCTTATGTCAAATCCAAGCATCATCATTCAAAGCCAAAAAATAAGCTTCATTTCAAAAATTTTCAATATCTATGGTTTACACATTGTTATTTCTTAAGGCAATCAAAGATTAATTTTTGTGTGGCAATTCAATTATGCAAGCATTAGGTTAAAATTTAACTACAAATCCTTTATCACATAATTGGCTAATACTAAGCAAATTATGTTTCAAGCTATCAAATAACAACATAAATTCAATCAAGAGGTTTGATGTAATACCTATAGTTCCTTTTCCAATAATTTTACCCTGGTTGTTTTCTCTGTTAGGATCAATTAGCACTAAGAGAGAGGGGGGGGGGGGGGGGGGGGGGAGCGGGAATTAGTGCAAGTGTGAATTCTCATTTTAAACAAAAACTTTTTGCTTTAAGCAAGATAGAAAGATCAAAATCTTTTCGTTCAAGTAAAGCAAGTGAGTGATTAAAAGAAGATTACTAAGTTATTTGCTTATAAATTACTTGAGAAAGAATAAGCAAACCCGAAAGATGAGCAACATCGTAAATGAAGTGCTTGACATGAAACCTTGCTTTCCAAAGAGTCAGTAAAAATTGAAAGCATCAACACAAATTTAGTAAGCATAGAAAGCAAGAGAAGAACTCACAAGTTTTATAGTGGTTCGACACTAATGGGTATACGTCCACTCTCGAGTCCTTCTTGAGGCACACCAACGTCTACTACCGATCTTCTTTGGGTGAAGACCAAACCCTTATAACATTTCAAGAGAGACAAGATTATACACTTGGATCACTCCTCTACCCCTTTTCTTTTTCTTACAATTCATACATAATATTTTCTCATAGTATAATCCCCAAAATTGTTATTTAGAATGTAAGAAAACTTGAGGTATTTATAGGCCCCAAATGACTTTAGAAATTAGAGCCAAAAATCAAACTCACCTGAAAAATTCAGGTATGAGCATTTCACCCACTAGCCTGGCCAGGTCAACCGCCGAAAGTGCCTAGATTCCTGGGTACGGGTGGTTCAACCGCTCAGACTAAGTAGTTCTGTCGTTGACAGTCGCTCGAAATCATGGGCGGCCCCAGTTGAACCATCGCTCACCGGTGGTTTACCTGTCGGAATCTCTAGAAAAGTGGTTCCCTCCACTTTTCAAATTCTGGCTTGAACTTGATGTTGACCAATTCTTTGGTCAACTAATTAAGCTCAATCAAACCCCGTAGTGGACCCCGTTGTCTTATTGAGTTGATTTGGATTCCTTCCAAATCCAACTCAATTATGACTCAATCCCTAACTATGAATCAATGATTACAACTCTTAATGACCAATCAAGCTTAAGCAAGACCTAACTCCCACCAATCCGGCAGCCCCCGATATTCTTATGGCGAGTCTTATGGTCTTCTTCCGGCGATCTCTTGGTTTGTTCCCAATGAGCTTCCAGATCGCTTTGACGAATCTCCTAACGAACTCCCGACGAGGTCCCACTGCATCGTCGAAACCTAGCCCGATGCCCAAGCTTGATCTTGGCCCATCATCTGTTTGTAACTCCATTGCTCCTGTCATAGTTAGACCTACACGATGCTAACTATAACTTAATTAATTATAATAAATCATAGCCACAAGTCCACTTCAAGACCTTCTCAATTCCCGGCAAGGCTTTCGGCTACTCTCGATAATCTTCCGGTGAGTCTCGGACTACTTCCGACGAACTCCCTTGCGCCACCCTGGCAAGCTCCCGACACCCTCGGTGAGCTCCCGACGCACTCTAGGCGAGTTCCCAACCGCATCGTCTAAACCCAGCCCGATGCTTGGACTTGATCCGTGGCTAAACCTCTGATTGTAATCTTCTCTCTGTCGTAGTTAATCCTGCATCAATCAATTCTAACAATCTTATTAGATCAATAACCCATCAATTGATTTCATCATCAAAATTTGAGATTTAACAATCTCCCCCTTTTTTATGATGACAACCAATTGATGACGGAAGTTAATCCTAACTCCCCCTAAATCTATGCCACTTAAATTTAAGAGAATCACACACTCTTAAATTCAAGCAATCAACATTCAACGTAAATTTAAACACAAATTTACATCAAATCATTAACTCATCAATTTCAAAAAGAATTATATATTTATATCCAAGATATCCAAGTATATCATCATGTGTCATTAATGTATATCATTAATATCATATGTCATCAATGTATATTTCTTCCTCTATGTCATCAACACAAAGGTAAAATATAGGGCTAAGGATTTTAAGGTACATGAGTTTTTGCTCCTCCTTTGTAAAATACGACATGAGTCATAAAGAATTTTTTTCATCTTGTAAACAAGAAGGAAAGAAAATAAGGGAGGAGTTAAAAAAACATCATTAAGTATAACTCTCAATTTTGTAGATGCGAATTTTGAAGATAAACTTAAAGATCCAAGATATTCAAGAAGATTCAAGAAATTAGCAGTCACTCATGTAAGTTTAAATATAACAAAAAATTATCTCTTGATACCAAAAATTATCTCTTGTAAATTTTAAATATAGTAATTCATCATCTTCATATAATTTTTTTCCCTTTTTGTAAGATAAAAATATGGAGAAAGTTTTCAAAAATATTATCATAAAAAGCTTAATCTCATGAAATCTAGATTAGCAATTCATATATTTTCATGATTTAGCATTCTTAATTCTCAACCTCAAACTTGTAGATATAAAATTTTCCAAATAAGCTCAACAAATCTTTCTCATATAAATTTCAAGAAAACATAGCAAATAAAGCCAGTAAGTTCTTTCTTCTTATTTGAGAAGTGCAAGCTAGTAAATTTTTACTTTCTTTGCAATGTTCAAGCTAGCAATTTTACATCATGGAAGCTAAAAGTTGCAAGTGTTACTTCTCTTAGCATGTTTTTCTCTTAGAATATGAGGTTAAGTAACATTTTTGCATCTCTTGAGATTTGCGAGATAGCACTTCTTGCTTCTCTTTTGAGATGTGCAAGCTAGTAACTTTTTGCTCCCCCTTTGTCATTATCAAAAAGAAGGAATGGTTACAATAGTGCAAAATTTTTCCCATCACATAATTTTTCAAATTATCACATGAAATATATCATGAAAGATTAATATGATGATGAGATGTACAATTTATGAAGATAAATTATGAATATCAAGAGACAAATTATAGGAGAAACAAATAAAATAAAATCTATTGATTCATGCATAAGAAATCTCAAGTTGTCAAGATAATAATTTATATAAAAATCTCTTTTTAAATAATATGAGAACACATAATAAGATATTTGATTCGTAAACTATTTCAAGTTATAATTCCAAAGAATCAAAATCATGATATAGGTAAAAGCTCATTCAATTTCTAATAATCAAAATCATTTTCAAGAGATTCAAAATGAAATTAATAGACTTATCGGTCTCTTGAAATGCTAGTGATTTCTTTTCTCCCCTTTTTGATTGTAAATAATGAAAATGATTCTTATGAGATTAAATAATCTTAATTCATTTAGGATAAGTCCTAAGACATACAATTCATTTAGACAAATTTCTTTTCTAATAAAATGGAAGAATGATCTTGATAAAAAGAGAAATTATGGAAGAACTTATAATTATCAAGATCATAGATCTCCTTTTTATTAAAATAAGAAAATCATAGAGATCAATAACGTGATTCCCGTAACGTACAAGTCAAGTCAAGAAATTATGGGAATATTCATGATAATACAAATCTCTTTCGATTTTCAGCTTATCACAAATTTAAGAAATACTAATTTTGGTGATAAGTTATGTCATTCATGAGTTTTAAAATAAATCATGATATCAAAAGACATTCATGAATACCAAAAGACATGATTTAATTTAATAAATCTCCTCTTAGATGATAAAATAGAATCTTAACAAATCAAAGAAGAGTCTTCATTCATAAAGATCTCATATTATAGATATCAAGATCATGAGTTAATTTTAAGGAAGAAAAAGTAGAAGATCTTGATTTATATATATGAACTTTAAGTTTTCAAGAATATGGTTCATAAGAAGATTTACAAGTTTCTTTTTCTAAACTTGCCAAAATTATGATAATAACTTATTCAAGTTCAAAACATCAAATCATCAATATCACTTTCATAGTTCAAGAGATTCATAAAAATAACATAATTGATTCATTAATCTCTTTTTGAAAAATTTATAAGATAGAGAAATTTTCAAGAAAAATATATTCCCTTTTTATTTCATACAAGCATGCCTTTGTCTTTTAAGCCAAATAAAAATATGAATTTTTATTTAAAAGCAAAAAAGAGCTTTCATTATGGCAAAGATCAATAAGCCATAAATCACAATGATCATCATGCATAATTTTGAAATATAAATTTATTAAACATGATCACTATACACCATTATATTATCAAACATGATTTCATTGAACATAAAGTATCTTCAATCAAAATAAAAAAAATTCAAAAATCATCAAGATATACATTATTGTTTATTAAAATCATTCATAGAATTTATCCTAAGCATTAGTTTTAAGTCTAACATTTTATTCTTTTATCATAAAATATGTAATTTTCATGATCAATATAATTTTTCAAAATCACTAAAAATATTAAGCATGATTTTTCCTCTTCCTTTTCTATATTGTTCTATCCTCAAATTCTTTCATTCAACAAAAATTTATCATACAACCCATACACTATCATAGCATTTAAATTATGTAACATTTAAATCAATCATTCAACAATAATATTTTATTTAGCCAAAAACACCATTATTTAAGTCATTTAATGGTAACCTTTGCATTTAAATCAATAAATATTCAAACTAATGATTTTGAACCTACCATTTAATTATAATCATCATCAAATCTTTCTTTCATAAATTTGAATCTAAATAAAATTTCTAGCATACCAAAGAGTGATCAAGATTAATGAGTTATCCAAAGATTCATTAATAATAATTTTATTTCAATAATTTTTGTATTATTACTTAGGCTAATGAGCTTTGCAAGAGTATTAGATCTCAAGTTATGTGCCTTAAGTATCCACTTTCAAAATATTACTTAGTACTCCTAACCTTATTAGAAGATAACTTTATATTATGGGAGGTTTTGATTTAGGTATCCATTTGAGTTTGGATCCTTCATGATATGATATGTTCTTCTCATCTTCTCTAATGGTTTAAGGTTGTTTATTATTCCTTTAGGAACCAAATTAATTTGTGAGGACTATAATTTTGAAATAAATATTTATAAGCCATATGTCATAATCTTCCACATTTAATTTTTGGTGACAAATTTTAGATATATCCTTTAACAAACATAGTTGGCTTTTATTGGATGTTACCAACAAAGTCTATTCCATTTCTTCTATTAATATGATCCTTATTGGCAAGAGTCATATTCAAGGATTTATTTTCAATCTCAAATTTTTCTAATGTTATTTTAAGCATGATATTCTATTCTTTAACATTATAAAGCATTTTACTTTTAGAACAATCATTGTATAATGGTAAAGTATCATGCAAGGTCTCATGTTTGGTGCATATATTATGTGATGGTGCTACTTCATGCATTTCATCAAGGTTACTAACTAACAATTCATGATCATCCTTAAGCAACTTAAAAGATTTTTTAAGTTTTCTAAACTTATCAAATAAATCATGGAATATATTTAATAACTTTAAAAATAAAATACTTAATGAATCACTAACCTCGTCGTCAATGGCCATAAGAGCATAGTTAGCAACCACTTCTTTGGATTGGTCTTCTTCATCCTTGGAGCTCCTTAGTTTCTTGCATTCATAGTTAGATATTTTGTCCATCTTTATATTATTTTTAAGGTTCAAGTTCATTAATTTCTCTGATTTATTTATCAAAAGTTCATGTCCAAGGTTCTCATCACTTGAGATTTCACTCGATGAGTCATATGTCATTCTTAGTTCATAATCCTTCCTTTTCTTTGGAAGGTGTCATTCAAGTTCATTTTTGTAACATATTTTATTTATTGATTTATTTGATTTAGTTATGCTTTCATATGTCATTTCTAATGCATGCCATATATCAAAGGCCGAATCAAAATAAGAAACCCGATCAAATTTATTTTTATCTAAGACATAAAACAAGCAATTCATAGCCTTGACATTTAAAGAGAAAGTCTTTTTCTCCAAATCATTCCAATCGTTCATCGGAAGCGAAGACTTTTCAAATCCGTTTTCAGCAATAGTCCATAAATCAAGTTCTAAAGAAATCAAGAAAACTCTCATCTGAGTTTTCTAATAAGTATAGTCCGTCCCATTGAATATGGGAGGATGAACAATAGAAAAATCCTCTTGAAAGTCAAAAAGAGTCATTTCTCTAGGGTGTTAAACCAAATGAGAAAAATGAGACTCTGATACTAATTGTTTGGATCAATTAGCACTAAGAGTAGGGGGGTTGAATTAGTATAAGTGTAAATTCTTATTTTAAATAAAAACTTTTTGCTTTAAGTAAGATAAGAAGATCCAAAGCTTTTCGTTCAAGTAAAGCAAGTGAGTGATTAAAAGAAGATTACTAAGTTACTTGCTTACAAATTACTTGAGAAAGAACAAGTAAACCCGAAAGATTAGCAACGTCGTAAATGAAGTGATTGATGTGAAACCTTACTTTCCAAAGAGTAAGTAAAAATCAGAAGCGTCAATACAAATTTAGTAAGCACAAAAAGTAAGAGAAGAACTCACAAGTTTTATAATGGTTCGACACTAACGGGCCTACGTCCACTCCCGAGTCCTTCTTGAGGCATACCGGTGTCCACTACTGATCTTCTTTGGGTGAAGATCAAACCCTTACAACATTTCGAGGGAGACAATATTACACACTTAGATCACTCCCTTACCCCTTTTCTTTTTCTTACAATTCACACATAATATTTCTCAGAATATAATCCCCAAATTTGTTATTTAAAATACAAGAAAACTTGGGGTATTTATAGGCCCCAAATGGCTTCAGAAATTATAACAAAAAATTAAACTCACTCGAAAAATCAGGGCACGGGCGGTTCACCTACCGGCCTAGCTGAGTAAACCGCTGAAAGTGCTAAGATTCCTAGGTACGGGCGGTTCAGCCGTCGGCCTGGTTGAGTCAATCGCTGAAAGTGCTGAGATTCCTAGGTACGGGCGGTTCAGCCGCTGACAGCTACCTGAAATCCTAGGCGACGTTAGTTGAACCGTCGCTCACCAACGATTTACCCATCAGAATCTCCGGAAAAGTGGTTCCCTCCACTTTTTGAATTCTGGCTTGAACCTGATGTTGACCAATTCTTTGGTCAAGTAATTAAGCTCAATCAAACCCCATAGTGGACCCAGTTACCTCATTAGTTGATTTGGATTCCTTCCAAATCCAACTCATTTAAGAATCATCTCTAATTATGACTCAATGATTACCGCTCTTAATAACCAATCAAGCTTAACCAAGACCTAACTCCCACCAATCCGGTAGCGCCCGACATTATTACGACGAGTCCTATGGTCTTTTTTCGGTGATCTCCTGACATGTTCCCAACGAGCTTCCTGATCCCTTCGACAAATCTCCTAGTGAACTCCCGGTGAGGTCCCACTGCATGTTCGAACCCGACCTGATGCCCAAGCTTGATCTTGGCCCATCATCTGGTTGTAACTCCATTGCTCCCATCATAGTTAGACATGCACGATGCTAACTATAACTTAATTAATTTCAATCAATCATAGCCACAAGTCCACTTTAAGACCTTCCCAATTCTCGGCAAGCCTTTCGGCTACCCCCAACAATCTTCCAACGAGTCTCGGTCTACTTTCGAGGAACTCCCTTGCGCCATCCTGGCAAGTTCCTGATACCCTCGGCGAGCTCCCGACGCACTCTAGGCGAGTTCCCAACCGCATCGTCCGAACCCCGGCCCGATGCTTGGACTTGATCTATAGTCAAACCTCTCATTATAATCTTCTCTTTGTCATAGTTAATCTTGCATTAATCAATTCTAATAATATTGTTAGATCAATAACTCATCAATTGATTTCATCATCAAAATATGATATTCAATTGTCTCCGAAAGTGATAACTCCTTTACTCAAACTAGTGAACTTAGAAAAATAAGTTGGATTTTGGATCATGTACCTTGAGCATCCACTATCAAGATACCACTTGGTGCTCCTAGCTTTAGTTTGGAGATAAACCTACAAGAAGGATATTTATGATTGAGGTACACATTTTACATTGGGTCTTTTATAAAGAACTTTATCTTTCTTTTCTAATCATTTTTTGTTGTATGAAGTTCCCTTGGGAACCCAAACTAATTGGTGTGGACTACATTTTCTATATAGACATTTGTTTGCCTTATGTCATAATTTTCACAAAAATTACATTTGATTTTTTGTGACACATTTAAGGTATGTCCTTTAACAAATATGGTTGGCTTTTGTTGAATATTACCAACAAAGCCTATACTATTTCTTCTATTAATATGACCCTTATTGGCAAGGATCATATTTAGAGATTTGTTCCTAATTTTAAAAATTTTTAATATTGTCTTAAGCATGATATTTTCTTCTTTAACACTATCTAGCATCTCACATTTAGAACATGGGTTATGTGATGCTAATGAATCATGTATTTTGTCAAGTCGACTAACTAATAAATCATGATCATTCTTAAGCAACTTAAAAGATTTACTAATTTTTCTAAACTCATCAAACAAATCATGAAACATATTTAATAACTTCAAAAAAAATACTTAACGGATCACTAACCTCATCTTGGATCTCCATTAGAGTATACTTAGCAACTTCTTCTTTGGAGTGGTTTTCTTCATCCGAAGAGCTTCAAGCATCCCAAATGGTCGAAAGTACTTTCTTCTTGTGTGTCGACTTATTCTTCAATTGAGGACATTCATTTTTGAAATATCCCAATTTTTTTCATTCATAGCATATGACATTGTCCTTCTTCGATTCTTTTTTATTTTTATAGTTTTTATTTTTTCATAGATTTTTTAAATTTTCTTAATAATAATACAATATTATGGTCCTCGTCACTCGAGAAGTCATTTATCGTTCGAAGTGCTACACCTTTCTGTTCTTTGGAAGAGGTTCATCAAGCTCATCAGGAGCTTTATAGTTTAGTTCATATGTCATGAGTGAGCCAATAAGTTCTTTAAGAGGTAAGTTATTTAAATCTTTGGCCTCTTATATAGCGGTTACTTTAGGATCCCAATTTTTAGGTAGAGATCTTAAAATTTTACTCACAAGTTAAAATTTTGAAAAATATTTTCCAAGTGCTTTAAGGCCATTGATGACATCCATGAAATGAGTGTACATGTCTCTAATGGACTCAATTGGTTTTATTCGAAACAACTCATAATTATGAACTAAAATGTTAATCTTAGATTATTTTACTCTACTAGTACTCTCGTATGTGATTTCTAATGTTTGCCAAATATCAAAAGTCGATTCATAAACGGAAATACGATTAAGCTACCTCCCCGTGTCAGGATGGGTAATTTGCGCGCCTGCTGTCTTCCTTGGATGTGGTAGCCGTTTCTCAGGCTCCCTCTCCGGAATTGAACCCTAATTCTCCGTCACGTGAGTGCTCTTAGATGCAGTGGATAAGATTGTCCCTTGGGTCTCTTGACTGTCAATAGCACAAAACAAGGAATTTATAGCCTTTACATTCAAAGAAAAATTCTTCCTTTCTAAATCATTCCACTCATTCATTGGATTGGAAGATTTTTCAAATTAATTCTCTACAATGTTCCATATATTAAGGTCCAAAGAAATGAGAAAAATATGTATCTTTATCTTCCAATACATATACTCCGTCCCATTAAACATGGGAGGATGTGAAATAGAATGTCCCTCATTCATGCCAAAATAAGCCATTTACTTAAGTGGGTATTAATCCAATGAGTAAGTAACTTAGCTCTGAGACCAATTGGCACCAAGAGGGGGGTGAATTAGTGCAAGTGTAAATTGACATTTTAATATAAACTTTTCGTTTGGAGCAAAACCGTAAATTAGAAGCATATCTTGAACTTGAATGTGAGTAAGCAGATGTTTTAAAAATACAATCGAAAGATGATATTTTTGTTTTTATAATTACGAATAATTGTAAGTAGTAAATGAAGTAAGGAACACTTGTAATTTATAGTGGTTCATCCTTAACCTTGGCCTACGTCCACTTCCCAACTCCTCCTCCTTTAGGTACACCAACGTCCACTATTGATCTCTTTTGGGTGAAGATCAAACCCTTACAACATGAGCTTACAAGGGAGACTTTTAAAACAATTTTTTTCAACTCTAAGCTCACTCCCTTCCCCTTTTCTTTTTCTGATAATTCACACAAGTTTTTCACAAAGATTTAATCCCTAAAATTGTTGTATGGAATGCAAGATAACTTAGGATATTTACGCCCCAAATGTCTTCAGAATTTAGAGCCAAAATTCAAATGTATCCAAAAAATCTAGGTACAGGCAGTTCACCCGCCGGCATCGACGGTGCAGCCGCTGAAAGCATGCTAAAAATAAGGTACAGGCTGTTTGATGGAACCCTAGAATGAGCTCTATAGATTTTATTCGTGAGGGGGATCAACCCTTTGGAACACTATAGGGGTTCCTCCCTCCTAGGCTCGGCACAATGGCTAAAAAAATATTAATTTTGCTTGATGAAAAGAGGAGGTGGCTATATGATTATATAGGGTTCCAAACCCTAGCCTAAGGGGGTGCTACCTAAGTAAAATGACCCCTTTGCCCCTCCTATAGTCGATCAGCCCAGTAAAGAGACCGACGACTACTAAGTCCTAAGGCCCAATCTAAACCTAGCCTACTTCTTTATATGATAGAAGTTACTAGGTGGGGCTTTATTACAATCTCACAGGGTATTTATTGAATAGTTCTAGGGTGATTAGGACTCGACTTTGCTGGAGTCCTATCATGTCATCCTCTTTGAATCAACCTTGTCCTCAAGGCTAAGGGTCCATAAACTCTGAGAACCGGGTCTTCAGCTCCTCATGTGACTCCCATATTGCATCTTCGGATGGTAAGTTATTCAATTATACAAGTACTTTAGTTGAAGGGCGTCGACGATGCATCAATCCTCCGATCTAGTATAGCTTCAAGTTGGGCTTGAATCTCGCCATCATCTGTAGTGCTCGGCAGCTGAGTCTAAGCCAGCTCATGTTCTCCCAACTTTGGCTTTAATAAGGACATGTGGAAGACAAGATGGATCTTAGCGTCATCTGGGAGCTTTAATCTATATACGACGGCCCCAATACGCTCCAAGATCTAATATGATCCATAGAATCATGGAGATAGCTTCATCAATGCTCTAGTGTTGATTGATAGCTTCTTATATAGTTGTAGAAGAAGGTAGACCCAATCTCTTATCAAAAATTCTCGCTCGCTCTGGTGAGTGTTTGCTTGTTGCTTCATGCGAGCTTGAGCGGTAGTTAGGTTGTCTTTCAGCAGCTACAGTAGTTTATCCCTGTTAATTAAGTTTTGGTCGACCTGATCCACTTTGGCCGAACCAAGTACATATCTGGGTATTACAGGGGGTGATCAGTCATACAATGCCTCATAAGGGGTACATTTAGTTGACGAATGATAAATTGTGCTATACCATCATTCGGTCCAAGGAAGCCACCTTGTCTACTCTTTAGGCTGGTCACTAGTGAAACACCATAAGTAAGTCTCGAGGCATCTGTTCACCACTTCTATTTGATCGTCCGTTTGTGGATGATAGGTTGTGCTCATCTTCAATTGAGTGCCTTGTATTTGGAAGATCTCGATCCAAAATTTACTTATAAACACCCTGTCACGGTCGCTCATGATCGATCTTAGCATCTCATATACTTTTATAATATTTTTCATAAAATGTTGAGCAATATGGACAGCGGTATAGGGATGTCTCACAGCACAGTAATAAGCATACTTAGTTAGACGATCTACCACCATAAAGATCGTGCTTTTACCTTGAGATAGTAGCAGCCCTTCGACAAAATCCATGGAGATATCGGTCTATGCTGGATCCGGTATAGGTAGCGACTGTAGTTTTTCCAGATTTGCCACCATTTCACTTTTTTGTTATTGGCATACATCACATTTAGATACATAATCATGAATCGATCTTTTCATGCCCTTCCAAAAGAAGTTTTGCTTCACCCTCTTGTATGTTCTTAGAAAACCAGAGTGCCCTGCTGAAGGTGAGGAGTGCAGCTCTTGCAAAATAATTTTGATGCAAGGGGAGGAAGGAACAATAATAATTCGGTCTTTGTAGCACAGGTCATTCGAATCCCAAGTGTAGTGGCCCATGGAACCCGGATTCTTCTCTAACTTTTCTATGATGTCTCGGGTCTCCAGTTCACTTTTCCATTCCTCCCTATGTCTTTGAGGAAGTCGGTGGAGAGAAGGGAGATGGCTGAAATTTTGGCTTATCCCGATAGTCGAGATAGAGAATCTGCAACAATATTATCTTTCCCCTTTCAATAAGTAATTTCATAGTCAAATCTATGAAGTTTAGTTACCCATCATTGCTGCTCTAGGGAAGATATTTTTTCTCCAAAAAATACTTGAGGCTTCGGTGGTCGATCTTAATCTGGAAGTGTCAGCCGATCAAGTAGAGTCTCCACTTTGTGATGGTGTATACGATGGCAAGCATTTCTTTATCATACACAAACATTTTGAGATGGGAGGGAGACAAAGCTTTGCTGGTGTAAGCAAGGGGTCGACCATCTTGCATTAGGATAGCCCTAATTCCAACTCCGGACATGTCGACCTCAATCACGAAGGTGCAACTGAAATTGGGCAGTGTTAGGACCGACGTCATTGTGCTAGCTGCCTTGAGTCGTTCAAAGGCTACGGAGGCTTTATCCGACCATAAGAATAAGTCTTTCTTTAGTAGGGACATGAGTGGGGTACTGATCTTATCATAATCCCTCATGAATTTTCAGTAGTAGCCCGTGAGTCCAAGGAAGCCCCACAGCGATTTTATATTCGTAGGTTTCGGCTATCCTTGCATTGCTTCGATCTTTGTCGGGTCTACCACCACTCCATCTTCTAATATAATGTGTCATAGATACTTCACTTTACGTTGTAAAAAGCTACACTTTGACTGCTTAACATAAAGGGTGTTCTCCAAAAGAATCGTTAGAACAGTTCGTAAGTGTTGAAAATGCATATCAAGTGTAAGACTATAAATGAGGATATCATCAAAAAATAACAACACGAACTAGCGTAGAAACCTCAGGAAGATGTCGTTAATCAAGCTTTGAAAAGTAGAAGGAGCATTAGTAAGTCTGAAGGGTATAACCAAAAACTCGTAGTGGCTGTAATGTGTGCGGAATGCAGTTTTCGGAACATCCTCAACGCATACCCAAATTTAATGATACCCGGAACGGAGGTCCAATTTATTGAAGGCTCGGCTCCCTTCAATTCATCCAAGAGCTCATCTACTATTGGTATGGGATATTTTTCCTGTTAGGATCAATTGGCACTGGGGGGGGGGGGGGGGGGGGGGGGGGGTGAATTAGTGCAAATGTTAATTTTAGGTTTAGATGAAAACTTTTCGATTAAACCAAGATAGGAAATCCAAAGCTTTTCATTCTTACGAGTGAGTGATTAAAAGAAAGTTGCTAAGTTAATGAGTAAATTGGAAAGATAAGCAACGTTTGAAGGAAAGAACTTCTCGTGAAAATTTTACTTTCAAGGAGTTGAGTTAATTGGAAGCATTAATACAAGAATATGTAAGCAATTGAAAGCAAAGAAGCATTCATAATTTTTATAGTGGTTCAGCATCAAAGGCCTACATCCACTCCCGAGTCCTTCTTCTTGAGGCACACCGGTGTCCACTACCGATCTTCTTTGGGTGAAGACCAAACCCTTACACTTTGGTTACAAGGGAGACTTTAAGAAAATTTCTAATTCTAAGCTCTCTCCCTTACCCCTTTTCTTTTTCTTATAATTCTCATACAATATTTTCTCAGAATATAATCCCCAAAATTATTCTTTAGAATGTAAGAAAACTTAGGGTATTTATAGGCCCCAAATTGGCTTCAAAATCGGAGCCAAAATCCAACTGTATCCAAAAAATTCGTGTAAGGGCAGTTCACCCGCCGACCTGGGCGGGTCAACTGTCGAAACTACATAAATTCCTAGGTACAGATGGTTCAACCGCCTAGCCTGGGCGGTGGTGGTACACCCACCGCTCACCGATAGTTTACCCGCCGTGGTTCCCTCCACTTTTCAAATTTTGACTTGAACCTGATGTTGACCAACCCTCTGGTCAACCAATTAAGCTCAACCTAAGCTCAATCAAACCCCAATAGTGGACCCGGTTGCCTTATTGAATTGATTTGAATTTCATCAAAATCTAACTCAATTAGGACTCACTTATAACTACGACTAGACGATTACAACGCTTAAAGACCACAAACTTAAACTATGACCCAACTTCCCCCAATTTGGTAACCTATGACATTATTGCGATAAGCTATTCGATCTTCTTCCGGTGATCTCCCAACACATTTCCTGATCCCTTTGGCGAATCTCCTAGCGAACTTTGGTGAGATCCCACTACATCGTCCGAACCCCGGCCCAATGCACAAGCTTGATTTTGGCCCATCATCTAGATGTAACTTCATTGCTCCTGTCATAGTTAGTCCTGCACGATGCTAATTACAATTGAATTAAATATAATCATAATTGTTAAGCATCCATTACAAGACCATCCTAACTCTCGATAAGCTTTTCGGCTACCCTTGACAATCTTCCGACAAGTCTCGATCTTCTTTTGGCAAACTCCCTTGCGCCATCCTGGCAAACTCCCGATAAACTTGACGAATTCCCGACGCACTCCTGGTGAGTTTCTAACCGTATCGACCCGATGTATGGACTTAACCTTGGCCAATCCTGATTGTAATAATTATTCTGTCGTAATTAATCATGCATCAATCAATTCTAACAATCCTGTTAGATCAATAACTTATCAATTGATTTCATCATCAAAATCCGAGATCCAACAATCTCCCCCTTGTTGATGATGACAATCAATTGATGACAAGAGTTAATCCTAACTCCCCCTAAATCCATGTCACTTAAATTTAAGAGAATCACACACTCTTAAATACAAGCAATCAAAATTTTATGCAAATTTTAACCTAAATTTGTATATCTAAGTTATCAAATCATGAGTAAAAAAGAATTAAGTATCTATATCCAAGATGTCCAATTCATATCCTTAGACAAGATATCCATGTATTTCAACAAGATCATATGTATCCAAGATATCCATGTATTTCAACAAGAACATGTGTCATTAATGTATTCATCAATTAATATCATGTGTCATCCATATATATTTCTCCCCCTTTGTCATCAATAAAAAGGTGAAATATAGCTAATAATTTCAAATCACAGGACATTACTCCCTCTTAGTATATGCATTATAAAATTTTCTTCCCCTTTAATAAGGAGAGAAATAAGGGAGGTGTTGTTGAATCATTTCATCATAAAGAATAGCTCTTAATAAATTTTAAAAGCAATACTAAGATGAGCTAAAAAGTTCAAGTGATTTAAAGACTACTTATATATTTTTAATGTAGAAAAAATCATTTGTTAATATCAAAAATTATCTCTTGTAAATTTTAAATATGGCACATCTACATATAATTTTTTCTTCCCTTTTTTAAAAATAATAAGATAAAATCATGGAGAAATTTTTAAAAATATTATCACAAAAAGGCTTCATTTCATGAAATCTATATTAGCAATTCATGATTTAGCATTTCTAGGTCTCAACCTCAATCTTGTATATATAAAATTTTGAATATGAGCTCAACAAATTTTTCTCATGTAAATTCTAAGAAAATGTAGCAAATAAATCTGAACATTATATGCATAATCATCATTACATGATTTCACATCATTATATATTCTCCCTCTTTGTCATCAACAAAAGGAGAAGTACAATTAGTAAATTTTTGATATATTAAAGCTTAAAAATTTTAACAAATTTTTTTTATTACTTTTAGAACATGCAAGCTAGTGAATTTATTCTCCTCTTTTGAGAAGTGCAAGCTAGCAAATATTTGCTTCCTTTGCATTATTCAAGCTAGTAATTTTATAAGCTAACAAGTTTTGCTCCCCTTTTGTCATTGTCAAAAAAGAAGGGATGGTTAGAATGATGCAAAACTTTTCCTATTACATCATTTTTTAAAAACTAAATCAAAAAATATATCAATCATCACATGAAATATATCAAGAAAAATTAATATGGTGATGAGATATTCAATTTATTAAAATAAATTATGAATATCAAGAGACAAGTCATAGGAGAAATAAATAAAATCTCTTGATTTATCTATAAGAAATCTTAAGTTGTCAAGTTCATGATTTGTATAAAAATCTCTTTTTAAATAATATGAAGACACATAATAAAATATTTTAATACATAAAAGATTTCAAGTTATAATTCGAAGAAATCAAAATCATGATATAGGTAAAAACTCATTCAATTTCCAATAATCAAAATTATCAAAATCATTTTCAAGAGATTCAAAATAAAATTAATAGACTTATTGGTCTTTTGAAATGCTAGTAATTTCTTTTCTTCACTTTTTGATTGTAAATATTGAAAATGATTCTTAGGAGATTAAATAATCTTAAATCATTTAGGATAAATCCTAAGACATATAATTCATTTAGATAGATTTTTTTTTAATAAAATGGAAGAACTATCTTGATAAAAAGTTTCAACTTATAATTGTCAAGATCATAAATATCATTTTTATAAAAAAGAGAAAATCATATAGATCAATAACATGATTCCCATAACGTATAAGTCAAGTCAAGAAATTAAGAAAATATTTATGATAATACAAATCTCTTTTAATTTTCAACTTATCACAAATTCAAGAAATACTAATTTTGGTGATAAGTTATGTCATTCATGAGTTTTAAAAGAAATCATGTCAAGATAAATATTGATATCAAAATACATTCATGAATATTAAAGACATGATTTCATTAAATATCCTCATAGATGATAAAATAGAACCATAAGAGAACAAAGAAGAGTCTTCATCTCAAATTATAAATATCAAGATCATGAGTTAATTTCAAGGAAGAAAATGTAGAAGATCTTGATTTTTATATATATGAAACTTCAAGTTTTCAAGAATATGGTACATAAGAAGATTTTCAAGTAATAGATCCGAAGAGACAAATTATGATTCATTTATATGACTTTCTTAGAACGAATTAATATAAGGATTTCAAACTGCAATTTTTTTAACTTGTCAAGATTATGATAAAATCATCAAAATATCAATAACGTTGGATAGATTTATCAATATCTTTTTAAAATAAAATCAGTTGAAAACTTATCCAAAATCATCATCAAAAATCGCTTTTTAAAAAATTCAATGAAGGCATCATAGATTATTTTTCAATAGCTAAAGTTTTCTAATTCATTTTTGTAGTTTAAGAGATTCAACAATAATAGTATTATTTTGTCTCTTGTTGAAGGATTAATAGGATAAAAATTATTTTAAGAATAATTATCCTGCTTTTGAAATTTATTTCAAGAATGCAAGGTCATTTAAAGTTAAAAATAAAATTTTATCAAGATCATTACAATAAAATATTTTTAAATAAAAACTTTGATTTATTTCATTCCAATAATTTTTGGACATAGTGTTGTGAGTTACTATGCTCATTTCATTCTCATTAAATATATTTTTAATTTACAAAAATACTAGACAATGAGACATGATTTTTCTCTCCATTTTCTATATTGTTCTATGCTAAAATTATATCATTCAACACAATCATTTCAATCAATATAATATTTAAATCAATCATTCCATAGACTTTGTCAATATTTGAACCATTTAGCAATCATCATTAAAATCATATTTTCATAAATTTGATTGGATATATTTTTCATTAGAAATTGCTAAACTTTCTTGGTTCTATTTCTAGTATGCTCTAGCTAACGCAAAGATTATGCATAATTGAGATCAATCAAGATTAATTATAACAATGAATCATCCTTAAGATTTATTACAAATAATTTTATTTTCAGTAATTTTTCTTATTTTTTTACTTAGGCTAGTGAGCTTGAAAGATTGTTAGATCTCAAGTCATATGCCTTGAGTATCTACTTTTAAAACATTACTTAGTGCTCCTAGCTTTGTTAGGAGGTAACTTTATATTATGGAAGATTTTGATTTAGGTACCCATTTGAGTTTGGGTCATTCATGATATGTTCTTCCCATGTCCTCTAATGGCTTAAGTTTGTTTAAGGTTCTTTTAAGAATCCAAATTAATTTTTATAGACTATAATTTTTAAATAATATTTATAAGCCATATATTCTAATCTTCCATAAAATTTACATTTAACTTTTGATGGTAGATTTAAAGTTGGTCCTTTAACAAAAGTAGTTGGTTTTTGTTGAACGTTACCAACAAAGCCTATATATACCCTTTCTTGTATTAACATGACCCTCGTTAGCAAGGATCATATTAAGGGATTTTTATTCTCTATTTCAAAATTTTCTAATATTATTTTAAGCATGATATTTTCTTCTTTAACGTCGTCTAGTATTTCATATTTAGAACAAGCATTGTGTAATAGTAAAGTATCATGCAAGTTTTTATGTTTGGTGCATGTATTGTGTGATGGTGCTACTTCATGCATTTCATCAAGTTTACTAACTAGTGATGTATGGTCTTCCTTAAGTAATTTATACGATTTGCTAATCTTTCTAAATTCATCATAAAGCTCATGGAAATAAAGTAATAACTCATTAAAAGTAAAAGAGCTTTCGGGTGGGTTACTTATCTCATCGTGGTTGGCCACGAGCGCGAAACCTTCCACTTCTTCTTAATTGTTCTTTTCATCTTCAGTGCACCACAGCTTCTCTTGTTCATAGCAAGAGGTTTTGTCCATCTTTTAATCAATTTTATGGTTCATGTTGATTAATTTATCCGGTTTATATGTTAAATGTTCAAAGTCCTCATCGCTCGAGATTTCACTCGATGAGTCATAAGTTCTTCTCAGTTCACAATCCTTCCTGTTCTTTGGAAGGCATTTTTCAAGTTTATTTTTATGGATTATTTTGTTTAATGATTCACTTGATTTAGTTATGCTTTCATATGTCATTTCTAATGTATGTCAAATATCGAAAGCCGAATCACAAGCGAAAACACGATTAAGCTCATTTTTGTCAAGAGCACAATATAAGGCATTCATAGCCTTTGCATTCAATGAAAATATTTATTTTTCATAATCATTCCAATCATTTGTTGGATTCGATGACTTCTGAAAACCTTTTTCAATAATGCACTACAAATTAAGATCTATCAAAATTAAAAAGATACGCATTCGTATTTTCCATGATGTATAGTCCATCTTATTGAACATAAGATGACTTATGATGCATTGACCCTCATTAATACCGGAAAGAGCCATTTCTCTTGGGTGTTAAACAAAATAAAAAAAATGTGGCTCTGATAACAATTGTTAGGATCAATTGACACTAAGAGTGGGGGGGGTGAATTAGTACAAATATAAATTTTAGGTTTAGATGAAAACTTTTCGATTAAACCAAGATAGAAAATCTGAAGCTTTTCGTTCTTAGTGAAACAAGTGAGTGATTAAAAGAAAGTTGCTAAGTTAATGAGCAAACCGGAAAGATAAGCAATGTTTGAAGGAAAAAACTTATCAAGAAAACTTTGCTTTCAAGGAGTTGAGTAAAATCGGAAGCATTAATACAAGAATATGTCAGCAATTGGAAGCAAAGAAGCACTCACAATTTTTATAGTGGTTTGGTATCAAAGGCTTATGTCCACTACCGAGTCCTTCTTCTTGAGGCATACCGGCGTCCACTACCGATCTTCTTTGAGAAAATTTCTAACTCTGAGCTATCTCCCTTACCCCTTTTTTTTCTTATAATTCTCACACAATATTTTCTCAGAATATAATCTCCAAAATTATTATTTAGAATGTAAGAAAACTTGGAATATTTATAAGCCCCAAATTGGCTTCAAAATCGGAGCCAAAATCTAATCGTATCCGAAAAATTCGGGTATGAACGATTCACCCGCCGGCTTGGGCGAGTCAACCGCTGAAAGTACCAGATTCCTGGGTACAAGCGGTTCAACCGCCCAGCCAAGGCAAGTCAGCTGCCCGAAAGCCTGGGCGGTGATGGTACACCCGCCACTCACCGGCAGTTTACCTGTCGAAATTTTTGTAAAGTAGTCCCCTCCACTTTTTGAATTCTAGCTTAAACCTGATGTTGACCAACCCTCTGGTCAACCAATTTAACCTGAGCTCAATCAAACCTCAAAAAATAGTGGACCTGATTGCCTTGAGTTGATTTGGATTTCATCTAAATCCAACTCAATTAAGACTCACTTCTAACTACGAATCAACGATTACAATGCTTAAAGACCACAAGCTTAAACTAAGACCCAACTTCCGCCAATCCGGTAATCTCCTTCATTCTTGTGGCAAGTCATCCGGTCTTCTTTCGGCGATCTCTAGGCGTGTTCCCAGTGAGCTTCATGATCCCTTCGACGAATCTCTTAGCGAACTTCGACGAGATCCCACTACATCATCCAAACCCCAGCCCGATGCACAAGCTAGATTTTGGCCCATCATCTGGTTGTAACTTCATTGCTCCTATCTAGTTAGCCATGCACGATGCTAATTATGACTTAATTAAATACAATCATAATTGGTAAACATCTATTTTAAGACCATCCTAACTCCCGACAAGCTTTTCGGCTACCCCCGACAATCTTCCGATGAGTCTAGATCTTCATTTGGCGAACTCCCTTGCGCCATCCTGGCAAGCTCCCGATACCCTCGACAAGTCCCGATGCACTCCTAGCGAGTTTCCAACCACATCGACCCGATGCATGGACTTAACCTTGGTCGATCCTGATTGTAATAATCATTCTATCATAATTAATCCTGCATCAATCAATTCTTACAATCCTATTAGATCAATAACTCATCAATTGATTTCATCATCAAAATCTGAGATTCAATATTTCCTTGACGGTGATGGCATTCAGAGCCTGGTAATCAACGCACATCTGTGATGTACCATCCTTCTTGCGCACTAGCAACATCGTTGAGGAGTAAGGACTGCAGTTGGGTCGTATCACTCCGGTGTCGAGCATCTCCTTAATGATGTTCTTAATCTCGTCCTTCTATAAGTGAGGATAGCAGTATAGTCTTAAATTTGCTGGAGGTTTGCCTGGTAGTATTGGTATGCGGTGATCATGCGGCCGATTAGGGGGTAGCCCATGTAGCTCCGTGAAAACATCCATGAATTCGTCCAGTAAAAGGGCAAGCTTAGGATCTGAAGTTTATATTTTCTCCTCCTTTGATGGCTGTTGGATATGCATTAAAAATCTATCATGTGCCTTGTGCAAAACCTTCTCCATCCGCTGCATCGAAACAGTGGAGATATTGCTCCCGCGTTTGCCTCACAATGTTACCTGTCTCCCTTTACAATAAAACTTCATGATTAATTTAGAAAAATTTCAGAAGATGTTACCTAATGTTGTGAGTCAGTCAATCCCAAGCATGGCTTCATAGTCATTGATGGGTAGGAGGAAGAAATCAACTACCACTTCTTGGTCTTGTAGGAGCAATTTTACCCGCGGCATCGTTAGTCGCAATTGAGGATTCGATCGTTGGCAACCTTTACATTAAACTTGTTGCAAGCTTCAATTTAGAGCGTCATACATGCAGCAACCTTGCTATTGAGGAAGTTTTTTATGCTGCCAGTATCGATGAGAATGATGATGGGTTGTTGTTTAAGAAGTCCTCCAACTTTTATCGTCTGCGGGTTGGAGTAGCCGGCCAACGCGTGCACTGCATAGTCGGCTGGTTGGGGCTCTTCCTCTATGGCTTCATCTTTGGGTTCGAGGCTTTCTTCAGATGGTTCACTATCCTCATCCTACATTGGTTTAATCATGAGGAGTCAGCCTTTTTTGTAGCGATGTTCTTGGCTCTATGGTTCATCACAATGCCAGCACAACCCCTTGGCCGATCATTCACGAAGCTCGTCTCTTGTCAATTTTTTTGGTGCGGGGGCTTGGATGGCAGTAGAGGGGCTATATGCCTCGGCATGGCTAGTCGGGGAGTGACCCTTGTCATTCACACTTCATGGTTCAATCATTCTTCTTGGATTCTTACAAAGGAAATCACCGCCATAAGAGTGTACGGTTACCACACCTTTACATCTCCTTGAATCTCTGGCTTTAGGCCCTCAATAAAAGTCCCTAAAAGTTATTTCTCAAACCAATCCATAGTTAGATAAACATTCAAACCTTATTTGATATTCTTGTATTGCAGAGGTTTGTCGAATCTTCGCTAATTTTCCATCGATGTTGTCAAAATCGGTTAGTCTGAAACAATTTAGTAGTCCTTCCTTGAATTGCTGCCAAGATAGACATCCATGGGTGTGCTCAAACTAATTGAACCACTGAATAGCATCTCCCTCAAGGTGTATGGCAGCAACCTCCACCCGTGTAGCATCGGTGGTTCGGTAGAACCGAAAATAGCACTCCGCGCGTGAGATCCACTAGATCAGGTCCCCTTCTTCCCATCATGGGAAGTCTACCTTCATGTGTAGATTATTCTAATCTAGGATGATGTGTGCATGCTCTTGAGGATCATCTCGCAGATCTTAAGTCTCTCCTTGAAGTGACTTCCTCGAGCTTCGGGGTCAACCTATGGTTAATTCGATGAAGAGGGATCAGATCTTTTCCTCCATACAACTTCCAAAGGCTTCAAACTTGGCATTGATGGCCTCCTCTGATGCCATGGTGTAGGCCTCTAGATTTGTAATATTGAGATCTTTTTTTATTATCAGGTTAGGGGCATGAGAATTTTTACGGAAGAGGTGGTCGGTTGGATCGGTGGATCGGTGTAGATGGGGGTAGGATGCGGTTTAGGGCTGAGTGGGATGGCTTCTTGGCTGTGGTTTCTTAGGGTGATTTTGGGGGGTGATAGTAGACATTGAAGATGAGAAGGAGAGTTACAAATCTAGAAAAGATGGTAGCAAAATCTGATAAAGTTTCGATGAAAGTTCACTGCGGTATACGTTGTAATGCCGAATAGAATTTTTGTTGAAGAAGCAACAGTTTCTCGACATTAATTCTAGCAAAAATCCAAGAAATTTATAGAGAATTTCAATATCAACATCTCATTTTAGATGGTAGCAGTAATAGCAATTTGGTACAAAAAAATTTTGGTAGCATAACAGTAAGAAAATTGTTGCAAGACAAGATGGCAGAATTCTCATCATAAAATTTCAGCAATGCGTAATGGAGAATTGCAGCACTATAAGTTTGGTTTCAGAAAGAGTTTTTTCCAGAGATTAATCTTAGACGAAAGCTAAGATGATCAATCAATTTATGTAAATGTTTCAGCCATAAAGGATGAGCAAAAGTTAAGTTTCAAGAAGCAATAATCGATTGAAAATTTTCTACAGTGTTTCCCCTTTGCAACGATGATAATGTTTGTAACGGTAGAATTTTGCAGCAAGGATTTTATGGAAAAACTTCTCCTAAGGTAAAGGAATGGCAATTGCAAGAGGCATGTTAGTGAAGTTTTTACAAGATCTATGATGTCAACGCAGAGGACAATGGCAGATTGATGATCTGCGGCTTGGGTGGATGTGGAGGCGTGAGATGCAGCAATTGTGGGAATTGCTTCTTGGAGATGGAGGCGGCAGCGGTGGCTATAGGGCAGCAAGAATGCTACTCTGGTACCAGATGATAGAACCCAGAATGAGCTCTATATATTTGATCTGTGATGGTGATCAACTTTTTGGAATGCAATAGGGGTTCCTCCCTCCTAGACTCGGCACAATGGCTGAAAAGAGATTAATCTTGCTTGATGAAAAGAGGAGGTGGCTACATGATTATATAGGGTTCTAAACCCTAGCCCAAGGGGATGATGCCTAAGTAAAATGACCCCTTTACCCCTCCTATAGTCGACCGGCCCAGTAAAGGGGGCGGCGACTACTAAGCTCTAAGGCCCAAATCAAAACTCTAGCCCACTTCTTTATAGGATAGAAGTGACTAGGTGAGGCTTTATTATAATCTCACAGAATCTTTATTGAATATTTCTAGGGTGATTAGGACTCGACCCTACTGGAGTCCTATCACGGTTCAGCCACTGACCTGGGCAGTTTAGTCACCTGGAAACCTAGGCGACGACGATACAATCGTCACTTACCGACGGTTCAGCTATCGGGAATCCTGAAAAAGTGATTCTCTTTACTTTTCCAATCCCGACTTGAACCTTATATTGACCAATTCTCTGGTCAACTAATTGAGCTTAACCTGAGCTCAATCAAACCTCTTTAGTAGACCTGGTTACTTCATTGAGTTAATTTAGATTTTTTCTAAATCATACTTATTTAGGACTCAATCCCTAACTATGACATAATGATTACAATCATAATGACCATCAAGCTAAACAATGACCTAACTCCTACCAATCTGGTAGCCTTCGACATTCTTACAATGAGTCTTACGGTCTTCTTCCAGCGATCTCCTGACATGTTCCTAGCAAGCTTCCTGATCCCTTCAGCGAACTCCTGACGAGGTCCCACTACATCCTCTGAACCTTGGCCCGATGCCCAAGCCTGATCATGGCCCAACATCTGACTGTAACTCAATTCCTCCATTGTATTTGACCTATAATACTTTCTCTAACACACACATGTTAGATTAAACACTCATCAATTGATTTCATTATCAAAATCTAAGATTAAATAGTATTGTGATGTGTGTATATGTGATTATTATTATTATTGGGGTATACGAGCCTCCAATTTTCTCATTTATTGTCGGGCATACATGCTTATGATTATGTTGTAATTACATGAAGAGATGTGGCGAGAGCGTGAAGGTGCCAACGAGATCCACGATACTGAGACGGGCGATCGCAAAGCATGGTGTTACACCGATAGAACCGATGATGATGAGATGGATGATCACAGGGTTCGGAGAAGCGACGATACACACATAGATCCTGTTGTGAGTAATTGAGCTTACTAGCTCAAGCCTGATCACATTAGGTGGCGATTCATGATCATTCGGTATGATATGTGATTGATTATACACATTATATATATATATATATATATATATATATATATATATATATATATATATATATATATATCGAGGATGTCACGTGATTCGTCAAAATATTAGTGAGTAGATTAAGATAGAAGTATGCATCTTATTACTTTTCTATAAAATCTACATGTTATTCGTTTATTCTACATCTTGATTGTCAGAAATACTTAATACTAACTACCTCAAAACTACACGGATTGGCTCTATAATTTGATAATTATTCTCACGATGGAGAAAATTATGTATATCCTTGACACGATTCTACTCATGTCAGATGTTTTAGGATCAATTGGCACTAAGAGGGTGTGGGGGGGTGAATTAATGCAAGAGTAAAACCAATATTTTAACAAAGACCTTTTCGCTTAAAGTAAGATAGGAAATCCAAAGCTTTTTATTCAAGTAAAATAAGTGAGTGATTAAAAGAAAATTACTAAGTTACTTGCTCATAAATGACTTAAGAACGAACAAGCAAACCCAAAGGATAAGCAACATCGAAGGGAAGTGTTTGACTTAAACTTTGCTTTCAAAGGGTAAGTAAAAATCGGAAGCATCAATACAAAATTAGTACGCAAGAAAAGCAAGAGAAGAACTCACAAGTTTTATAATGGTTCGGCACTAATCGGCCTATGTCCACTCCCGAGTCCTCTTCCTTGAGGCACACTGGCGTCCACTATCGATCTTCTTTGGGTGAAGACCAAACCCTTACAATCTTACAAGGTTGACAAGATAACAACTCTTTGGTCACTCCCTTACCCCCTTTTCTTTTCCTTACAATTCACACAAGTTTTTCACAGAATTTTCCCCCCAAAATTGTTGACAATTCTTGTTTTAAATACAAGAAAACTTGGGTTATTTATAGCCTTAAATGGCTTCAAAATTTTGGAGCCAAAATTTAAACCTACCCGTAAAATCCGGGTATGGGCGGTTCAGCCATCGGCTTGGGCGGCTCAGCCGCCTGAATACTTGGGTACATGAGGTTTACCCGCTGTTCCTGGGCGATTTAGCCGCCCGACAACCTAGGCGGGCCGGTTGAACCGTCGCTCACCGCGGTTTACCCACCGAAATATCCAAAAAAGTGGTTCCCTCCACTTTTCGAATTTTGACATGAACCACTAATTGACCACTCCCTTTGTGAACTAATTGAGCTCGACCTGAGCTCAATCACACCCCATAGTGGATATGGTTGTATCTTTGAGTTGATTTGAATTTCATCTAAATCACACTCATTTATGACTCAATCTTAACCTATGACTTAAAGATTACAATCAAACATGACCACCAAGCTTAATGACCTCACTCCCGCAAACCGACAACCTCTGGCTTCTTTAGCGATAAGTCTCACGATCTTCCTCCGGCGATCTCTCGGTGTGTTCCTAGCGATCTTCCTTATACCTTCGGCAAAGTCCTAGCTAATGCCCAACAAGCTCCCACTGCATCATCTAATCCTTAGCCTGATGCCTAAGCTTAATCCTAGGTCCATGTCTGATCTGTAACTCCTTCTCTCGTCATGGTTAAATCTGCATGATGCTAACTATGACTTAATTAAATATAATCATAATGGCCAACACATCCATTACAAGATCATCCCAACTCCTGGCAAGCTTTTCAGCTACCCCTAATAATCTTTCGATGAATCTCAGTTATCTTCCAGCAAACTCCTTTGCGCCATCCTGGCAAGCACTCGATACCCTTGATGATCTCTCAACGCACTCCGGGTAAGTTCCCAACCGCATCGTCCAAACCCCGGCCCGATATATGGACTTGACCTTGGTCAATCCTGATTATAATAATTTTTCTATCGTAATTAATCATGCATCAATCAATTCTAACAATATATATTAGATCAATAACTCATCAATTGATTTCATCATCAAAATCTGAAATTCAACAATCTCCCTTTTTTTTTATTATAATCAATTGATGACAGGAGTTAATCCTAACTCACCCTAAATCCATGCCACTTAAATTTAAGAGAAACACATACTCTTAAATTTAAGCAATCAACATTCAACGTATATTTCAATACAAATATACATCAAGTCATCAATGTATATCATCAATATTATGTGTCATCAATATATATTTCTCATTTTTTGTCATTAATAAAAAGGTGAAATGTGCAGCTAATAATTTCAACACATAATGACATTACTCCCCCTTAGTATATGCATTATAAAAAAAAATTCCCTTTGTAATTAAGAAGGAGAGAAATAAGGAAGGAGTTGTGAAGGCATCATTAAGAAGAGCTCTTAATAAATTTCAAAAAAATATTAAGATGAGCTCAAAAATCCAAGAGATTTAAAAACTACTTATGTATTTCAAATGTATCAAAATTTATCTCTTGATACCAAAAATCATCTCTTGTAAATTTCAAATGTAGCAATTCATCATCTTCATGCAATTTTTCTCCTTTTTTGTGAACAATAAGATAAAATCACGAAGAAAGTTTTTAAAAACATTATCACAAAAGGCTTAATCTCATTAAATCTAGATTAGCAATTTATATATTTTCATGATTTAGCATTCTTAACTCTCAACCTCAATCTTGTATATATAAAATTTTGAATATTAGCTCAACAAAACCTATCTTATATAAATTTCAAGAAAACATAGCAAATAAAGCTAGCAAATTCTTTCTTCTCTCTTGGGAAGTGCAAGCTAGCAAATTTTTGCTCCCTTTGCATTGTTCAAGCTAGGAATTTTACAAGCTAACAAGTTTTGCTCCCCTTTTGTTATTGTCAAAAAGAATGGATGGTTGCAATAGTGCAAAACTTTTCTCATATATCATTTTTCAAGAAAATATATCAAGAAATATACCAATCATCATATGAAATATATCAAGAAAAAATTAACATGGTGATGAGACATTCAATTTATGAAAACAAATTGTGAATATCAAGAGATAAATCATAGGAGAAATATATAAAATATCTTGATTCATGCATAAGAAATCTCAAGTTTTCAAGATAATGATTTATATAAAAATCTCCTTTTAAATAATACGAGAACACATAATAAGAGATTTTGATTCACAAAAGATTTCAAATTATAATTTCGAGGAATCAAAATCACGATATAGGTAAAGAACTATTCAATTTCAAAATCATCAAAATCAATTTCAAGAGATTCAAAATGAAATAAATAGACTTATCGATCTCTTGAAATGCTAATGATTTCCTTTCTTCACTTTGTGTGAATAAGAAGGTAGAATCAGGGTAGAGAAGAAAATATTCAATTTTATAGATGTAAATTTTATTCTAAAATTCAAGAAAAAATCAAGAGCTGCCCATGCAATTTAATTTATCTTATACAAATTTCAAGCAATGTAGCAAATCAAGTAAATCATACATTTTGCATATAAGTTTTGATAAAAAGTCTAATTTATAAAGTCTAAGAAATCCAAAGGAAAATAGTGAATCAAGCTCAAATTTTGAGTTATTCATTTCGTAAGTATTTAGAAAAAATCTAAATTTGATTCTAATCATATTGATAATTTTATCTCTCATCTTGGTCATTGTCATGAAAGAAGTATGATAGCATAATTTCTTTACATCAATGTTCAAATTATGCCCAAAAGTATAAGAGATATCATTAAAATTGAAAATTCAAATCTACAAGACATGATTTAATAAATTTACCTCAACTTTTGTTTGTGAATATAAGTAATCAAGATATCTTATGTATTTTCAAGTAAATTATCAAATATGCATATTTCATTTAATTTTTAACTTATCACATTCATGAGTTATAAAATAAATCATGTCAAGAAAGATATTAATATCAAAATACACTCATGAATACCAAAAGATATGATTTAATAAATCTCCTATTAGATAATAAAAATTTTAGGAGATCAATTTTGTAAGAAATATCTTAATTCATGAAAATTGTCAATTTACAAGTATGATTTTGTAAAATGAGATATGAAAATATAGGATCTCAAGTCATCAAGAACATTGTTTATATTCATGTTATAGTTCCATAAAGATAAACTTATGATTCATTTATAAACTTCTCTAAACGAACTTGATTTATATAAGGATTTCAAGTTATAATTTTTCAACTTATCAAGATCATGATAAAATCATCAAAAATATCAATAACGTCAGATAGATTTATCAATTCTCTTTTTTAAAAATAAAAACATTTGAAAACTTATCCAAAATAATCATAAAAAATCGCTTTTCGAAAAATTCAATGAAGGCATCGTAGATTATTTTTCAATAGCTAAAGTTTTCTAATCTATTTTAGTTGTTTATGAGATTCAATAATAATAGTATCATTTTATCTTGTTGAAGGATTCATAGGATAAAAATATTTTTAAGATTATTTATCCTCCTTTTGATTGTTTCAACTTATGAAAATTATTTCAAGAATGCAATGTCATTTAATGTCAAAAACTAATTTTCATCAAGATCATTGCAATAAAATAATTTCAAACAAGAGTTTCAATTTATTTTAATTCCAATGATTTTTACACTTAGTGAAATGAGTTACCATGCTCATTTGATTGTCATTAAATATGTTATTAATTTTTCAAAAATACTAGACAATGAAGCATGATTTTTCTCTTCCTTTTCTATATTGTTCTATGCTCAAATTCTATCATTCAACAATAATCATCATCAAAATCTTTCTTTCATAAATTTAAATTTAGATAAAGTCTCTAATTCATTTTTGTAATAGCATAACAAAGTTAGAGCAATCAAGATTAACTATAACAATGAGCTATCCAAAGATTCATTACCAATGATTTTATTTCAATATTTTTTTATTATTACTTAAGCTAGTGAGCTTTGAAAGAGTATTAGATCTCAAGTCATGTGTCTTGAGCATCTACTTTTAAAACATTACTTAGTTCTCCTAGCCTTGTCAAGAGATAAATTTATAGCATGAAGAGTTTTAGTTTAGGTACCCATTTTACATTAGGTCCTTCATGATATGTTCTTTCTATTTTCTCTAATGGCTTAAGGTTGTTTATGGTTAGTTCCCTTAGGAGCCCTAATTAATTTATGTGGGCTATAATTTTTAAATGAATATTTGTAAGCCATATATCTTAATCTTCCATAAAAATTATATTTAACTTTTGATGGTAGATTTAAGGTAGGTCCTTTAGCAAAAAAGTTGGTTTTTATTGACTGTTACTAATAAAACCTATACCATTTCTTTTATTAATATGACCCTTATTGGCAAGGATCATATTTAGGAATTTGTTTCTAATTTCATACTTTTCTAATGTTGTCTTAAGCATGATATTTTTTTTAACGTTATCTAGCATTTCACATTTAGAACAAACAATGTGTCATGGTAAAGTATCAGGTTTTGTCCATTTTAAGTTTTTTGTTCATATTCATTAAATTTTTTTATTCTTTGTCAAGAGTTCATGTCCAAGGTTCTCATCCCTCGAGATTTCACTTGAGGAGTCATATGTCATTCTCAGTTCACAATCCTTCCAGTTCTTTGGAAGGCATTCTTTAAGTTCATTTTTATAAGACATTTCATTTATTGATTCATTTAATTTGGTTGTGTTTTCATATGTCATTACTAATATATGTCATATATCGAAACGAGAAACTCGATTAAACTTGTTCTTCTCAAGAGCACAAAACAAGGCATTCATAGCCTCAACATTTAAAGAGAAAGTCTTCTTCTCTAAATCATTTCAATCATTTATTGGAAGAGAAGACCTTTCAAATCTGTTGTCAATAATATTTCATAAATCAATGTTCAAGGAAAGCAAGAAAACTCTCATCCAAGTTTTTCAATAAGTGTAGTCTGTCCCACTAAACATGGGAGGATGAACGATAGAAAAACCCTCTTGAAAGCCAAAAAGATCTATTCATTGGCTATGATACTAATTATGAGGATCAATTGGCACTAAGAGGTGTTGTGAATTAGTGCAAGAGTAAAACCAACATTTTAACAAAAACCTTTTCGCTTAAAGCAAGGTAGAAAATCTGAAGCTTTTCGTTCAAGTAAAACCTTTTTGCTTATAAATGACTTAAGAAAGAACAAGCAAACCTGAAGAATAAGCAACGTCGAAGCGAAATGCATGACTTGAAACTTTGCTTTCAAAGAGTAAGTAAAAATCGGAAGCATCAATATAAAATTAGTAAGCAAGGAAAGCAAGAGAATAATTATAATGGCCAACACATCCATTACAAGACCATCCCAACTCCCGACAAGCTTTTCGGCTACCCCTGATAATCTTCCAATGAGTCTCGATCTTCTTCCGGCGAACTCCCTTGCACCATCCTAGCAAGCTCCCGATACCCTCTACGAGCTCCCGATGCACTCCAGGCGAATTCCCAACCGCATCATCTGAACCCCAGCCCAATGCATGGACTTGACCTTGGCCAATCCTAATTGTAATAATTTTTCTATCGTAATTAATCATGCATCAATCAATTCTAACAACACATGTTAGATCAATAACCCATCAATTGATTTCATCATCAAAATCTGAGATTCAACAAGAGGAAGGGATAAGTGAGGATGAGATTGCTCGCTACGTGAAGTATATAGATAATTCCACTTTAGCAAAGTGCTACATGTTGGCCTCTACGACTCCTGAGTTGCAGAGGCAACATAAGAGCATGGATGTCAATTTCATCATTCTTCATTTTTTGTAGTTGTTTGAGGAATAGGAGAGAACTTAAAGATATAAGATATTCAAAAGTCGCTTCCGAGCTAGTATGACAGAAGTGGTATCACTTCATAATAATATCCTGAAGATGATAAAGTGGATCAAGAAACTCATAGGTCTATGAATGGTCCTAGAGCATAACCTATGTGTTAATCTTATACTTCAGTCTCTATTATATTCATTTTCATCAATTCATTATGAATTTTAATATGAACAAGTTTAATGTGACTCCCCCAAAGCTCATTAATATGTTGAGGGAAGCTAAGAACACCACCAAGAAAGAGAAGCCAGTTCTCTGTATTTGTGAGATTATGAAGAAAGGGAAGGCTAATAGGTCTTTTAAGAAAAGCAAGGGTAAGGGAAGACCGAGCACGGCAAAGGTTGCTAGAAAAGACCCGGTAAAGGACAAAGATCAGTGCTTCTACTATGGTAAAGACGGGCACTTGAAGAGGAACTACAAAGAGTACCACACAAAGAAGCCGAAACAGAAGCTTGAAGAAGCTTCAGGTACATTCATGATCAATCTTCAAATGTCATATTCTTTTGATAACACATGAGTATTAGTTACTAGGAGTACTTACCATATCTGTAATTTTACAAGTTCTAACAAGGCCTAGGAGATTGGCGAGAGATGAGATAGACCTCAAAATGGGCAACGAAGCAGAAGTTGCTACAATGGCCATAGGCGAAGTCACCCTACATCTACCTGGTGGAGCTACTATTGCATTAGATGAATGTTATTACGTTCCTTCTATCATTAAAAACATCATCTCTATTTCATGTTTGATAGTTAATGTGCATCCAAGAGGAAATGAGATAAGGTGAACAAGGAGAGTACTTGAGTACATAGTTCAACCATTTTATCAAATAATATGGGATTCTATCCAATGGACACCTCCTTATATACCTTAGCTCAATGGTGTATCAAAAAGGAGGAACCACATGCTGTTAGACATAATGTGATTCATGATAAGTTTCATCGACCTACTCATCTCATTCTAGGGATATGCCCTAGAGACCATAGCTTATCTTTTCAACAGAGTTTCATCTAGGTCGGTAGTGCCTACATCATATAAGATATGAAAAATAAAGAAGTTTGATCTTAAAGTTGTTAAGATTTGAGGTTGTCCTACCCATGTTAAAAGATACAACCCCGATAAGTTTGAATCAAGGATGGAGTGATGCAAATTTGTAGGATACCCTAAGGAAATATGTGGGTACTATTTCTATTATCCCGAGGATCAGAAGGTCTTTGTTACTAAGAGGATTGTGTTTCTTGAGAAGGAACATATTTTTTATGGAAACAGTGGGAGTGTGATAGAGTTGAGCGAGATTGAGAACCTAGCTCAAGCACCATTACAGAGACCGAGTCAGTTCAGGTATCGCGCATATAATTTTTTAACTTTACACAGGTCTGACAAAGTATCTCACTCTCTTGAAAGATATGTGGGACATATCAGTAGAGGGGATATTTAGGATATAGATTCTCAGACCTACGAGAAGGCTATTATGAGTATAGACTTGGTTAAGACACAAGAAGCCATAAAATCTTAGATAGATTTCGTGTACTCCGACAAGGTTTAGAATCTTATGGATGCATATGAGGATATCATACCCATCAACTGTAAATAGATCTTCAAGAAGAAGATCGAAGCAGATAAAAAGGTCGAGACCTATAAGACAAGGTTGGGGACCAAAGGATATCGTTAAATACAAGGAGTTAACTATGACCAAGTGTTCTCATCTATAGCTATGTTGAAATCTATCATAACTCTTTTGGCTATTACAGCACACTATAATTATGAGATCTGATAGATGGATGTGAAAATCATGTTTCTCAATGATAACCTCAAGGAGGAGATGTATATGATACAACTAGAGGGATTTGTATCTAAGGATAGTCCGGATAAGGTGTGCATATTGCTCATGTCCATCTATGAACTGAAGCAATCTTTTCGAAGTTAGAACATATGATTTGATGAGATGACCAATTCTTATAACTTCGTTAAGAACGAAGGTGAGCCATGTATGTACATGAAGGTAAGTAGGAGCGCTGTCACCTTCTTGGTGCTATATGTGGATGACATCATGATCATTGAAAATGATGTAGGAATGCTCGCCATAGCCAACGCTTGGTTATCCAAAAACTTCTCCATAAAGGACTTAGGGAAAGCATCATATATTTTAGGGATTCGAATTTATAGAGATAGATCCAAGATAATGCTTAGCTTGTCCCAATCTAGGTACATAGACTCCATTATTAAAGGTTTGGCATGAAAAATTTTAAGAGATGTCTCATATCGATGAGACATGGAATATCTAGAAGTATGTCTCCAAAGACTCCTAAGGAAAAGATAAACATTGATAGGATAGATACTCTATGCCTCTACAATATGGTCTATCATGTATGTTATGTTATGTACCAGACCTGATACAATGTATGCTCTAAGTGTCACGTGCAGGTATCAGGTGATCCATGTTTGGACCATTGGAAGGTAGTAAAGTGCATCCTTAAGTACTTGAATGATTAAGAGTCTTTTACTAGTATATGGAGGATATAGCAGCTAGGTTAAGGGCTACAAGGACTCGAGTTTCTAGTTCGACATAAATGATAGCAAGTCGAAGTCAGTGTTTGGGTTCACCCTGAATAGAGGAGCAGTAAGCTGGAAGAGTTTCAATCAAGATACTACCATTGACTCGACCATAGAAGTAAGTATATTGCTGCAGTGAAAGTAGCAAAGGAAGGAGTGTGGATGAAGAAGTTCATCAGGGATTATAGAGTCGTACCAAGTAGCGTGAAACTAATTCTCATATATTGTGATAATAATGGGGTGATAACTGTAGTAAGGGAACCTAGGTCTCATCAAAATTGTTCGAAGGAGGTTTCAGCTGATTATAGAGATCATGGCCCATAAAGATGTAGCAATGAGAAGAGTTCTATCTGATGATAACATTGCATATCCACTAACAACATTGTCTCATATTATCTTTGAGCTTCACAGGGGTCTAATAGGGATCAGACACATAGGTGATTGACTTTAGGTCAAGTGAGAGATTGTTAGTTACAGATGCCCTACAAGTCAATCATATGAGTGATGACACATGTGACACATTGCACTATCTTTTTACCTATTATTATTATTGGTATATTCTCACTTTATGTTGCCTATTGCATATAATATGATGTCTTTGGATTTGTGTAGTGGGAATCGAATCATGATAATGAGACTAATTCACTTTTAAACATAAACCCTAAATAATCAAATCGGATCGATTGGTCTCATAGCCACTTGTGTGGGGACACTAAGGGTATAATATAAGTACTCATTGGAGAATGAATTTACTAATTGATCCTTTTATGAAATGTCGTATGGTTAATTATACCTAACATCAGATAGTGATTTCATAGTCTCAATTATATGTATAGTCCTTAGACTTGAGATACCAAGGATGTCTTATTTGAGTACTCATTTCTTGACATTAGACTTATAGGTCTAGAGAGTTTTAGATCTAATACAACCGGTTATTGGGATTGATATCCAACTTCACAAAGGCAATTGAGTGTCAATAGATGATCATCCACTCTCGGTATCATGAGATAAATATCCTGTGTATTCTTACTTGGACAAATCTAGACAAGGTCATTCTGATTGATATGGATTGAGCGTGACTCGGATAGATTCTGTGTATGACTTGACAGTACTATACCCAATATATGATCTCTGAGATATTAGATGGATGAGGGACTATAGATAAGAATAACTAAAGATAGACATGTCCAATGAATTTGATCCCCTGTACCATTTGGGGATTATGACGCAGTGGCCTAGTACATCCACGGAAAGTCTAATTTCAAATGATGATATTGTATATTTCTATAGCTAATAAATGTAAGTTTTAGAACTTATGTTTAAGCGTAGAGAGAGTGCCCTAACTCGAGGTGTCAAAATATTTATATTAAAATTGATATTAATATACTCATTAAACTCTTATAAATTTTATTCATTTTAGATGTGAGACTAATTGAGGTATTATAATTTTTCTTACTCAATATCCTTGTGACTATGTGGACAGCTAATTCTTGCTTATTAGAGCCCCCTCACTATGTATAAATACTAAATCAGTTCTCATACCAAATATCATGATGAACTTTAGTTGGCTCAAATAATTACCCAAAATACTTAAGTTAAAATTGATAATAATACACTTATCGAACCCTTATGAGATAGTTTTAGTCTTATCAATGTTCAGTGTGGGACTAATCGGGGTATTATAATTTTCTACACTCAATGGCTTGATGTCCTCGTCAAGGCCTGACATAGCCCAGATCAAAACCTAACATAATGCATATCAGGCGTAATCCAATAATTGCTCTATATTGTGACAAATCCTAACTGCATCCATAATTAGTTTTTTCCTACCGAAACCTTTTCACTATGCCTAAATACTATATTGACTTTGATTATACCAAATGTCACGATTAGGGTCTTATAAACAACTGGCCTAGCAACTTTGCTTGATCCAAATCACTTATCAAAATACTTAAGTTAAACAATTAAGAGCTTAATATCCTCGTCAAATCTCAACATAGTCCTAATCAAATCCTCGTATATTTCACGTGACACCAAGTAGCTCTATTCACATAAATAGTAGTTTTTTTTTTTTAATAGATCGACTATGATACCAAATGTCACGATCAGATATTAATTGACGCATTAATTTATTTGACATAAGCTACTAGTTAAAATATTTAAACTTTATAAAATAATTTTAATTTTTTTCAGTTGATATAAGATTAATCGGAGAGTTATAAAGAGTAAGCGAGCGTCGGTGGGAGGGGGATGCTTCGCAGCTGCTTCTGAGAAAGCGATCCTCGTAAATGCTTGATGGCTTGTCATTTCGTACGACTTGATAGCTGTTAATTTTGGTTCGGTGGTCCCTCCTTCGGCGGCTTGCACGAGTCTTTGCGACCCTCATTGATGAGCATGCAACTTGGCTTCCCTGTGTCTCTATCTGACAGCTGGAAACATTACTTAGTGCATATAGTTTCCACAAAGAAAACAAACATAATACAAGAGTTTTAACTTTGTAGCAGCAGCAAGGTCACATTGGTATATATATATATATATATATTCTAGTATTCTCATCGCTACAGTGAACCAAAATATATATTAACTTGAAACTAATGTACACCACACCTTATGTGGCCTTTACACTAGAAAGGCTACTGCAAGAAGCCTATGCGATGATTTAAGTTGAAAACACAGCTAAAATAGGAGATGAAACACTTACTTCCACAGAATCCTATGACCTATAGCAAACCAATAGATATGACTTGGCGATGTTTCAATTAAGTATAATTTCTCTCGAAGATAAAACGATAGAAATCATTTAAAATGATTCCAAAGAAAATGATTAGAAGAAGACATGCATCGATTAAAATTACCAATGCAAGGAGGGAGGGACAGAAAGTACAGAAAATTTTGATTTATAAAAAGTAATAAAAATTGACTGATCGATTCAATTAACTACAAATATTATCAAACACAAAAGAGCAACAAGATTTAGTCGGACCATTCTTTTTCTATTTTTGAACTGAGAAAGTGACTAGATAATTATATTTTTCACTGAGGAGATAATATAAGACTACAAATTTAGGTTATTTTTATTTAAGTTTCATGGTTTTATGGGGAAGAGAATAAACTACGTGTCAACTCCCAATGATAAATAAACTACTACGATTTTTTTTTTTTTAAATCCCCTCCGATATCTTAATATTGAGGAAGGAGGTGTAATATTATCTTATAATATTCTAACAAAAAGGTACGATTGTTGCGGTACCACGTCAACTATTCAGGCAGAAGTTAAATAGCAAGAGCATCATGTTATTGAAACATCAAGTGGCACCAATTTCTAAGATGCTGGATAAAGACATGACACCCAACTTGTATTGACTTGACCATTATTAGATAAGCAAGGAAGGAACATGCATGATTGAATTATTTGTTCATTCTATCCATCTAATTCCAATGACTAAATCGACTAAATCAGGTTAACGCAGAAAATCCAGAAAGAGGTGGCCACAAAACAACCTTTCAGGAACAGTTGGCTGTGAGAATTTTTTTTTTTTTTTTTCTAAATATGACCGGACCATCTAATTGAAATGGCTAAATTTACTGTATTGCAGTGCATCAAGTTTCATCAACGTTTTGTTCATCCACTATGAAGATGTTCCGAATTAAATTAAATCTCTCAATGTGGTATGATGGGTCGATCGTACTGGCATAGCCATATCATGTCTTCTAAAACATTAATAGGATAGAAAAATTAGTCATCAAATCATTCAAGTAGTAATATTTGCTTGTTTTTGTTCCCTTTCAGTTCGAATGACAGATAAAAAGAAGAAAGGGAAACATAAACTACAACCAGCGTGCATCAGATGATCCAATAATATTACTTCCACAATTATTTGATTAACAAAACACCACCCCTCGGCCAACTGCTTTAAATCAGCTGGTACAACACACACTGTGTGCATACACATTTTTAGATCCATCGGATGGAAGCCTTTGCCATGGGGTTCGCGGAGGGCGTCACCACGTCCCTCCTACGGAAGCTAGGAAACATCCTAGCAGAAGAAGCAGGATTGCTCGCAGGCGTCGAAGATGAGATACAGTACATATTGGAAGAGCTCAAGAGCATGGACTCCTTCCTGGCCGTCCTGTCTTCCTCGCTGGATCATAACAAGCAAGTGAAAACATGGATGGAGCAAGTTAGGGATTTGGCTTACGATGCCGAGGATTGCGTTGACGTGTTCCGACATCATCTGCGGAGGCCTCGCCACCAGCATCCACTGGCAGGCGTGCTCCTCCATACTGTTCGCCTGTTGAGGGCGCTCAAAGCAAGCACGTCACTCTATTGCCACTGATCTCCGCAAGCTACGGCTCCGCGCTCACGATGTGAGCGAGAGGCGTGCACGCTACGCCCTCGGAACTGGTCATCCTCCGGGAGGCGCAACAAGTTTTAGCTCAAGTGCTGCCGCCGGCTCTTCTGACCTTCTTCGAGGGCTCTGCTTCTTTTGTAAAGGAAGTTGGGCCTATGGGCACGGATCACTACAAGCGTCAGATTGTTGGACGGCTAATGGAGGAGGAGGACCGCCAACTCAGGGTAATTTCTATCGTCGGCATTGGTGGATTGGGCAAGACGACTCTCGCAAAGATGGTATACCAAAGCTCGGCCGTCACCGGCGGCTACTTCCAAGCCCGCGCATGGATTGAGATACCACGATGTTTCAAGATCGAGCGGCTTCGCGGAAACATGATTCGACGTATGTGATCGTTCTTGATGACATGCGGACCGTCCATGAGTGGGATCATATCAAGTCTGCATTACCTTCCAACACTAAAGGTAGTTGGATCATCGTCACAACCCGTAATGAGGCGGTGCCAAACGCCTATGGTTCTTCTTCCCAATGTTTCGTCTATAACATCTCACCCCTCACGCCTAAGCTTGTCGAACAAGTTGTTCTGCAAAAGAGCATTTCCTGGCCCCGTCGCTACTTGTCCTCCAGGTATGGAAAATCTTAAAGGAATATATGGTGAAAAAATGTAGTGGAATTCCATTGTCCATTGTAACTTTAGCAGGTCTTATACCTGTTAAACCTGATATGACACGCCGGTGGACTGGAAAAACTTGCAAAACCATCTTCCTTTCCGTTTGAAGACCAATACCATTCCGGAGAAAATAAAAAACGTACACTGCTTCTCTATGTTACATGGATTTGCCTCATCATCTCAGGCCCTGCTTCTCGTACCTCCCCGAAGATTATGACGTTGAACGGAAGCGTCTGGTGAGAAGATGGGTGGCCGAAGGTCTCGTGAGTGGAAGCCGTGGCATCTTCGCCGAGGAGGCTGCTTTTTCGAGTTGATTAGCCGCAGGTTAATCCAGCCATCAAAGACCACCGGCGACGGGACCATGACATCATGCTTGAGATAATCGACTCCATAACTTCCGAGTAGAATTTGGTGACGGTGCTCCACGAGCATTAAAAAAAAAAAATGAAGACTAGTAGATCTATTGAAAATAATACAAGTAGTTAAGATGATGATGAGATTAATTTAACTAAGGATAAAATTTATTATTAATATAAATAGGTATTCTTGGTTCATTCCAAAGCTCTGCAGACTACTAATTTAAAGCACTCTTAGTGTCCTTTATTATTCTCTTCTTCTTCTTCCTGAAGTTCTCAAAAGGAATACATCGGTCAAAAAGAAGAGAAGACTAATAAATCCAGAAGAAAAAAAAAATAGAAGATAACAGACCTTACAGTAAGTGTTACTAATCAACTTCTTCCTATCTTCAAAGGTAATAATTATCAGTTTTATGCTATTAAAATGAAAACTCTCCTTATTCACAAGGATTGTGGAAGTTAGTAGAAAATGGTTTTGTTGAGTATGTTCTGCAGGATCCTACGATTACTATGGATAAAAAGCATCAGATGAATGAAAATATGCAAAGAGATGCAAAAGTCTTCTATATGCTACAACAAGCAATAGATAATTCATTATTTCCCCGAATCATGATGGCATCAACATCAACAGAAGCTTGGGAGATATTAAAAAATATATTTGGGAGCATAGAAAAGGTAAAAATTTCAAAGCTTCAAATTATTCGTCGTGAATTTGAAACTCTTATGATGAAAGATTCAGAATCTATTGCTAATTTCTTCTCAAAAGTTTCTTCTATTGTGAATCAAATAAGATTATATGATGAAAATTTAAAAGATCAAACTATAGTATAAAAAGTTTTACGAAGTTTATCTTCAAAATTTGATATGATCTCTACTGTTATAGAAGAAGCTAAAGATACAAATACATTATCTATTGATGAATTACTGGGATCTCTTTTAGTTCATGAACAAAAAGTAAACAGATTTTCAGATGAGGTTTCAGAACATATTCTTCAAATGAAGATAGATCAAAAAGAGAATTCAAAAATCAGATAATATCAATAGGAGAAAAGACGAGGCCAACCAAATGAAGTTAACAAAGAAACTTGAAAATATTTTTGTTGCAAAAAAATAGGACATATTGAAAAGGATTGTTGGTACAAAAATAAAAAATTCAAATGTTCCTCTATGTTCTTATTGTGAAAAATATGGACATCTTGAAAAAGATTATTGGAACAAAAATCAAACAAATTATCATGAGAAAAATAATGATGACAAAAGAGATGAAGAAAATATTTTATTTATAGCATCTGATGAAAAATATTCTAGATCTGTTTGATTTTTGGATAGTGTTGAAGTGATCATATGATAGGGGATAAAAGTCTATTTCAGAAGCTTGATGATTCGCCCAGATCTACTATACATATGAGAAATGTTAAAAAGGTTCAAGTAAAAAGAAAAGGAACAGTTGTTGTGAACATAAAGTCTGGTAAAAAAATAATTGATGATGTATTATTTATTCCTGATTTAAAACAAAATCTCATTAGTATAGGACAACTAATGAGAAAATGATATTATGTTATTTTTTATGATGAAAAATGTATTATTTATGATAAAAAAAAATTGGTAAATTGATAGCAACCGCAAGGATGACAAAAAAAATAAGATGTTTACCTTATTATTTTTGGATTTTGCTACTCCTACTGATGAATCAACATTATGACATAAAAATTATGATCATTTAAATTTGTGTGGATCTATGCAAATTATATCAGATGATATAGGTTATAATATTGATGACACACATGTACAGAAAAGGGGTGAAGCTCTAAACTCCAAGGATAATAATGAAAGTACACATACTGGGTTTATAGAAGTCTATGATGATATGAAGAAAGCTAAGAGAAAAAAAAAGAAAAACTTTCGCATACAAAGGGATTCAATCCTACAAATACAGAGTTTCCATCATATCATCAAAGATGGCTACCGAAGATAAAAATATCAAGAGAAAGGATAAAAGATTTCAGGTCAGAAGTTCTCAAAGATCTATGGACAAAGAAAAAACATAAGACAATCGCTGCAGCAACGAAGATCAACTTGCCGACATCTTCACAAAAATTTTGACAAAGAAAATATTTCTTTGAAAATAATTTTAAATTATAATTACTTGAATTAAGGGGGTGTATTGGAAATAATTCAAGTAGTTAAGATGATGATGAGATTAGTTTAGATGATGATAAGATTTATTTAGATGTGATAGATTTTTTAATATTTTAAAATATCAGTATTATATATTTTAATCAATATAAATAGGTGATCTTGGTTCATTTCAAAGCATTGTATACTACTAATCGAAAGTAATCCTAATATCTTTTAATATTCTCTTCTACTTATCCATGAAGTTATACAGAAAAACCAACAAGATTCACTCCATCACATAGCATAATCACATCAAGAGGTTCCCCGGTGCGGCTGTCAAAACTCAAGAAGTTGGCCTATCTTCTCGCGGGCACCAAATTCCATTTTGAAGCTAATAGAGTCGAGCTTTCCAGCAGTTGGTGCTACGAGAGTTTGAGGATGCCGACAGGAGTAGGGAAGAGGAAAGGACTGCCAAGGTTGGGACTAATATAACTGTTACCGACTCCAATGTGCTGCGGCAGATAGGTAAGCTGACCCAACTTCAGAAGCTAAGCATCGATCTTACCGTAAGATACGTACGAACTGCCGCACGTATCGGTCCTCAGTACACCCCGACGAAAGGAGCACTTCGTCGACTTGCTTTCGAAGCTCGACGGTTGCCTTCGTTCCTTAACCATTCTCGACAATGGCAATGGCAATGGCAATGGCAATGGCAATGGCAATGGCCTGGGTCAGATTCTAAACAACCTGAGTAGACCACCCTTGTTGCTCCTCCATGACATCCAAACTTTGCCGGATTGGGTCGCATCACTAAACCGGATTGTCAAGATAACAACAACACTAGGCTTCACCTTCCTAATGCGAGATGCTGTCGGAGTCTTGAAACGTCTCCCCGCACTTGCCCAGCTTGTCCTTCCTTGGATATAAGTCACTCGATGAGTGCGACGAACAACTGGGTCTTCGACTGTAATGGATTCAAAGGCTTGAAGCTATATTGCACATGGAATCCGTGGACGTGAGTTTCCAAGAAGGAGCGCTGCCAAATCTCGAGTGCCTGAAACTGATCGGCCACCGAAGCATCTCAGGTATGCAACATCTCCACGGTCTCATGGAGGTAGGTAGGTAGGTCTACCTTCTTGATATCTCCAGGAAACGCTTATAGAACAACGGCTACGGTGCATCTGAACCGCCCCAAATTTGTGATCGCGTAAAAAAATAAAAAAATCTCTCTTTATTTTTTGTATTCTTACCGGTGTTGTATATGTTCATATCATTAAATTTGTCTCTTGCCAATCTATCTTCCTCAAACCCCACCACCACCCTCTTCCACATTATTATGTAATGCTTGTTAGCATCTCCCAAGTGTCTCTATAGAAAAGCCGCTTTGCTTCAAGTTTGATTGGTAGGTAAATAATTGATTTCACATCGTATGTTGTTTCAGGATATTGGTGATTTCACAGTGCTTGTGAGGAATTGGTTATTCCCATCTTATGTAATATCGTATGTATGTATGTTTGATGAACTATATCCAAAACTTATTCGAGCAATCACAATCTTATTCCACAAAAAATTTCTCTTTCCTGCTAGAAATAATTTATATTTTTCTTTTTTGTAATTTACTGACTGCTCATTATGCACTGATAACATAGGTTAAGAAGACATTTTGAAAATAGCTCATTGTGAATGAACAGTGAGGCCCAACTTGGAATGTTTATTTTGGAAGATTAACAAGAAAGCCCATGACTAATGCACGTTACCAATAATAGATTATGCCTTATTTATACATTTAACCTCATAAATGTAATGACATTGATAATAATAATAATAATAAAATGGTATATGAAGTAAGTGATATGAATCAATTAGTTGATAATAAATTTATCAATAATTTTTTTATTATTCATGAAGGATCAATAACAAGAGCTAAAGTTAAAATAATAAAATAAGTCATAACTTGTTCATTGAAAATTATTTAGAAATAATAAGCTGATCGAGATTTGATGATCAAGGTTCTATAGATGGATATAAGAAAAATAAAAAAAAATCAACATGATTCAGATAGCTCCATACTATGAAGAAAAAGTTTAGGTTTGAAGAAATTATGAAATTTAATTATTTTTTTAAATAAAAGATATTGTGGATTTTTGAAATCAAAATTCATGAATGATCTATATTCATGAATTTGGAGTATGAATGTATATCATTGGTTCATTCTCTTTATACTTTGTCTTATTCAATATAAATAAAATTGACTCTCTTTATAAAAAATAATTTAAAAAATATAATAATCTTTTAACATATTATTTTGTTTTAAGTTCTTACATGAACTTTGAAACTTATCGAGATTTTCTACTTATGACGACGTTTAAAAACTTTAAATCTTTGTTTTCCCTTTTAATTTATCAAACTTTTTAGTTTGTAACATTTAGGGGAATCAAATTGTTGTTCTAATCTTTATCATTTTTTCTTTGATAAATTAATTAGAATAGTTTTTCTTAATTTAATCTTAAATGATTCATTTTATTACAATTTATTGGATGATGTCAATTTACATTTCATATGTATCGCAGCTCTTTAGCTATTGAAGTGTATGGTTGATGAGTTGATAATTTTCATTGGTAAGTATACAAAGGAATGTATAGGATGATAATAACTTTATTATTGCGAAATGCTTTTTTTTTTTTTTTTTTTTTTCTCCAAAGTCTCTGATGTGATAGTGCAACAACAACAACAACTAATTTATGATATGATACCTCAAACGAATGCTGGTAACAGTGTGCTCACTCTTCTTGTGCCCCTCGTTTCAGATAATGATGACCAGTTTACATGGCTTATTAATCAGAACCCCTCAGATGATTATAAATAATATTTCCTTAAAAGATGTTGATAAATGATAGAAAAAGGTTCAGATCTTCGTAAACGTCATGAAATAAATACACAAACATATTAAACTTGGCTTACCTATCTTGATTTATCATTAGGATGATGATGAGATTGTTCTCTGTATTTGGTATTTTAAAAAAGAGAAATAAAAAATAATTGCTCGAGAAATTATATATATATATATTTTTTATTATACCCTCTTTCATGATTTTCAAACCATCATTCTTATTTTTAAAATCCTAAATGTCCTCCAAAAATTATTATGTATTTTTTCCCCTCAATCCACAACTTGTTTCCTGTAAACTACTTACAATATTTTTATAAATTAATTTGTCTCAAAAAACATATAATATTAATATTTTTAAAATATACCATGATTTTGAACTAATTTTAATAATATTTTTTAGTTAAAAACCACAACCCACAAAACAAACTGAAAAAACAATTTTAGGTTTAATAAAAATATTGTTTTTCCAAAAAAATATCTTAAGAACATTGAAAACAAAGAATAACCGTTGGATGATCATGAAAGAAAAAACATCATCCAAAAAATATTCAATATATTGTTTCAGTTATATTTTTGGATAAAAATAAAAAATAAAAGCATTTTCGTTATATTTTTGAATAATTCTCTGATTAAAAGCTCAGTTGGTATTTGGTCGTGAAAATGAAATTTACATTAAACAGTGACTGTACGCACAGCACCATTTCAATATTTATAAGGAAGTTTATAAGGAAGAAAAATGAAGAAAAGAAAAGAACTCTCCGTTGTCACCACACCAATCATCATCATCATCATCATCATCATCATCATCATAGAACTCTCCGTTGTCACCACACCAATCATCATCATCCAAGCGTAGGTAGCGACACCCACGCCATCTGTAGCATTGACCGCGAATCCATACGCCCTAAAACCACGGCCAAGAGAAAGTGGAGACAAAGGAGGAGAGGGTGGGCTCCTCGCCCGGCAGGACGTGGGTCCTACATAGGGGACACGTGGCGTAATGGTAGTCGAGCCACGTCTCCAGGCAGGCCTTGTGAAAGAGGTGCCCGCAGGGGAGCCGATTCACCATCGACTCCGGCTCGAACCGGGCGAGGCAGACCCGGCAGTCCGCGGGGCGCTCGGCCGGCGCCCGCCTTCGCCCCAGGGCGGAGCCGAACCGCATGGACCTCGACCGGCTGCGGAAATGATCGGTGAGGGTGGGCTCAGGAGCCCCGCCCCCAGCCGGCTCCGCCTGCGGCGGTGGCGGTGGCGGCTGGGCGCGGAGGCGGAGGAGGTGGAGGGCGGAGCGGAGTAACTCCTTCAGGATGGCGACCGTGAAGGCGGTGTTGACGAGCACCAGGGTGAGCACGCTCTCCGATGGCGTCGGCAGACTCGAAAGCCCCATGGACGTCAGGTTGGGAGATGAGGCAGCCTAGATTCGTCCTCCGGAAAAGTTTTTGCCTCAAAAAAGACAGGCGTCGGATCCTCTAGCTTCGATCTGTGAGAACAGCAGGTACAAAAAAAGCACTAGATTCAGATTTACTTGATGAGAAGCATTTGATTTTGTATCAAAAGATGAGATTTTTAACAGAAATGAAGAAAAATGCACGGGCTTCAAAATCCCACACACTTCCTATGGAATCAGCCAACAACGATGGATGACAATGCATAGAAAATTTGGTGCTAACATGAAATGCTGAAAAAAGAGGATTTTTCGTTCAATTTACCATTACCTCAACCAAATTAAACTACTAAGGTGGAGATCGGCGTTGAAAGCTAACCATACAGATCAATAATGGCATCGAAGATGCCGGAATGTTGGATATAATTTTCATCTGCTAAATAAAAGAACACGAAAAAAAAAAAACTGCGATCTGATTCGATGACCAGAAACAGGAATCTAAGATAACCAAAGATTCTACTCGTGATGATAAATGCAGATAAAAAAAAAAAACTGCGATCTGATTCGATGACCAGAAACAGGAAGCTAAGCACCGGTGAGGAAAATCAAATTTTTAGCTTCAACTCCGTCGGATCATTTCAAAATTTCGCTCCTGCCGCAAAAATGTAAAAGAAAATTAATAAGAAGAAAAAAAAGGAAGCAAAGCTCGACCCTAATAGCTGATGGGGAAGGAAGATTTTGTTGCGAGAATGGAATCAAGAAAAAGTAGAGAGATAACGAAGACCAAAAACGATCGAAGCTATCAACCCAGAAAGAAACCAGATCAACGAACACCGTACACCCAAGGCAGGCCGAACTTTTGCACACAAGCAAGCTTCCCAAACAAAAAAATGATCCAATCTTTGAGCTCCAAAAAAAACCCGACGCAAGGATCAAGACACAAAAAGAGTAGAGATCCGAAGCACCCATTCTCGACAACTTACGCTTCTCTTTCTTCTCTCCTGGCCAGCACTCCTCTTGCTGGCTCATTGTGGAGAGCCACGGAAGGATTTAACAAAGCGTCTCAAAACGGTGGTGATGTTACCGCCATACTATTTATCCACCCTTTTTTTGGGCTGCTGCTTCAGGAACTCGACATGTGAGCCATGGGGTCGTGACTTAAACTTACCTGCGGTTCGTTTCACTCGGTCTTGTCATCTTCTTGGTTTCCCACTTGGACCAGCAGATAATATTAATAATACGATTCTTGAGACTTAATCAATTACTAAGAATTAGAGAAAGATGCAGTGTGGTCATGATATGAGGTTTTTAATTCCGCCGTCCAACATACGAATTAATTAATTAGATTAGCAGACATAAAAAAGAAGGCAGTGTAGCTTCCAGATTTAAGGAATTATTGACGCGCATGGAGATCGCGAGTCTACTCAATCGGCACCAACTTAATGAATCCTATAATTTTAATTCCTTTGACACATAGAAAACGACTATTATTTTTTTTTTCTAGGTTTGTTTTCTCAATTTACTGAAATTTTATTCTCATGACCAACAATATTTATTGTCCATCCAAATTACGGTGGTGGCATTCCATTGACGAACCCTTAAGCACCCCAATTAGAGTAGGGATCAAGATTATAAAAATATATATATATATATATATGAAATCTCACTAATATCCCAGAAATCCATCTTTTATTGGTATTGTTCACATGTAATCATGCAGATGCTACAACACATGGCAAGGCATCTTTGCATGTGAATTTTTCCGGCACGAATGCTAAATTTCCTGCGTCGTTTATTTATGAGCTCCTCATCATGCATTTGGCATCGAGTCACACAATAGCTTCTTCACTTTTTTTCTTGGAAGACACATGTCAACCGATCAACCTGTCTTTCGATATTGCATGTTCTCTACGTGGCCGGACGCAGAGGGGTTGCAACCCACTTGTCCTTCCCAGTTTAGCGACACATGTCTCTCCTTTCGTGACGTCAAATTCAATTCACCGTCTTTTACTTCCTCGTTGTTTCACCCACCCACCCAGCGAGAAGAAGATAAAGATTCACCACAAATCTCCTCCGAGGTTGATAAAGATCCTCAGCGGGAGAGAGATTTCCTTTTCGAGTGATGACAAAAGCAGAGACGTGACGACGTCCGATGAACTCGAAATAGTTCCTCCCAAACCTCGCTTGGTACGATGTTGACTTGCCGTTTTATATATAGATCATGGACACATCCGTCCTGTCAATCCTGATCAGCTTTTGCAATAAGATCGGATAAAATGTGATCATTTAGTTGAGCAGTGGTTAATCACAAATTGCATGGTTGGGTAATCATTTATCACATCGTTGACTTGCAGCCCCCGCTTCTTTCTCCTGATCTGTAAATGCCAACCCGCACAAGGAATAAAGTTGACATACAGCAAAGATCAAGTTGCAAGAAAAGAAGCAGCCATGTGGGCACTTCCACTTGCCGCACCCATCCTCCCACTCGATGTCTGTACAATATGTATGTGCACTTACAAGAAATCATTATTTGGGTTCTTTGCATTTTATTTCTGTGCGTTCTTCATTCAAGGAAGTCGTCAGGAAAAGGAATAAAATATATGGTGTGTGGGTGGCACGATTCCTACATATCCACCTGTGAAAGCCTCGCATTACATACATACACTACTACGAGGGGAGTGGGATGGGATGTTGGTGCATGAGAGATGCAATGTACCTGCAAAAGGGTCCCGCTGCCACGTGATCGTCACATGGATACGCCACCCCCACCCCCACCTTGCAGCAGGTAGGTGATTACGCGACCACAGCGTGTCACGTGCGGCCGCCTTCACCTCTTTTGTGCTAGACCGATGCTTTTCCTACGTCGTCTTGTGGCTGGCGTACTCACGTGGCAGTAGGGGCGCCACCGTGGCCATGTCAGTCGTTATCCATCTCCTGATGTATTTATTGTTTCGTCTATTCGATTCGGTTTTTATATATTTATCCTTTCAATGCTTTTGAATAGCGTAATAATTCATTCAACTTAAATTAAAAATATTACTAATCATGATTTTTGTTTTAGTTTCAAATTTTTTTTAAAACAATTAGATATATTCTTTAATATTTTAATAAGTTATTTAATCTTTCATAGTTTCTTATAATTTTTTGCAGAAATTTATATTAATTTAAAATTTAATATTGTTATTAAATTAATAAGCGACGGTGGATAGTTCTTACCACGCTTCCAAAACTTATGGTCTTAAATCAGACCTTATCATGGTTCCATATTATGTGAGAATTAAAATTAAAATCGGAACGACGGTTGCATATTATGTGAACCAGGAGCACCATACTCTCAGTAATAATGAGATAATAAAAAATAAAAATTCATTGGAATTCAAAGGATAACGTGCATACTACTTACTACACACAAAACTGATTTGTGTATATATATATATTTTGTCTAAGTTTATTCTAGTTTCGAACTAAAAATTAAAATCTGAATTCTGTTGTCTTAGATTATGATTCGATTCTATTCGAAACTAAGAGATTGTGATCAATTTTGATTTCGATTTCGATTGGATTAATTTTGATTTGGTTATTGATTCAAGCAGATTCATAATTAGGAGTTTATCACTTGGATATTAACTACACCAAGTAGCCTTATGGTAAAGATTTTATCTCCTACTATTAAAGTCCATTGAATCCCGCCTTCACCTTTTTATATATATATAGAGAGAGATGCTGGTGATGGGTAGGAAGCAGATTTAAAGTTTTATAGATGAATATAAACCAATTAGATCATAAATCTGTCAATGATATTTTTATTATTAATAAAGGATAACTAAAGCTAAAAAAATGAAAGAAACTATAACTTATTTATTGAAAGATATTTAGAAGTAACATGCTGGTCAACATTTGGTCAAAGTTTTAAGAATACAAGAAGAGTAAAAAAAGATCAACGTGAATAAGATACATCCATACCATGAAGATAAAGGCTAACCTTGAGAGAATTATGAAATTTAATTCTTTTTTATAGAATAAAAGTCATTCAAGCATGATAGATTATATTTGAAATTATGAACAATTCTATTTTAGATTTTTCAAGATAGAATTGATGAATGATCTACATTCATGAATTAAGAATATAAATGTTATTTAATATATTTAATTGGTTCATTTTATTTGTATTTTGTCTTGCTCTATATAAATTCTCTTTGTAAAGAACAACTCAGAGAAATACAATCCATCTTTCAACACCGATGAGTGTTTTATTTTAAGTTTTTATATAAACTTTAAAACTTATCAAGCTTTTCTGCTTATGATGTTCAAAAAATTTAAATCTTTGATTTTCATTTTAACTTATCAAACTTTTTAGTTCGTGGTGTTTTAGGATTGTTCTAATTTATTATTATTATCTTTTTTCTTTGATAAAGTGATTAGAATAATTACTCTTATTATTTTTTTCTTTGATAAATTGATTAGAGTAGTTCCTCTAATTTTAATCTTCAACGATACATCTTATTATAATTTATTGAAGGGTGTCAATTTATATTTAATATATATCGTAACTCTTATTATAATTTATTGAAGGGTGTCAATTTATATTTAATGTGTATCGTAGCTCTTTAACAATTAGAATGTAATGATTTCCACCAAACTCACATGTGATGACATTGTTCCTATATAATAAGTTTACATGCACTACTTGTTTAACATGATCGTCGATTCAGATATGTGGGTAGCATCTCAACTGATATCATCCATCATCTCATGATGTTTAATGGCACCATGGCACTGTAGGAAGAATCGCGTTCGCAAAGCGAGCCACCGGCGCTGCAGACTAGTGTTGGCTGAGGCAGCAAAGGCTGAGGCAACAAAGGTTCAAAAAAAGCCTCGTTGCCCTCCTTCACCCATGGGTGCTTTTTGAATGTTCTGATGCCATCGAGCACCATGGCCACCTCCTTCATGGTCGGCCTCCCTTCCCCACTCAGCAGCAGGCATCTCTTGGCAAGCTCAGCTACCGCCACCAGCTTCTCCATGCTTCCCTCCTGCACCACACGATTCTCCACAATCTCCATAAGCCTATTCTCATTCATGCACCCAACAAAGTAGCTCGCGAGATTGCCATTCCCCTGCCCCGACCTTGCCCCCGTGATGGCTCTCTCTCCCGTCAACAACTCTACAAGAACAACTCCGAAGCTGTAGACGTCGCTCTTGTCCGTGAACTGCCCGGTGTGGAAGTATTCCGGGTCCAAGTACCCAAACGTTCCCCTCACCAAGGAGTTGAGGCAGCTTCGATCGAACGGCACCAACCTGGAAGTGCCGAAATCTGATACTTTAGCGCTGTAATTCTCATCCAGGAGTATGTTGGAAGACTTGACGTCTCTGTGAATGATCGGCGTGATAGCCGACGAGTGAAGGTAGGCCAATGCTTCAGCCGATTCTGCGGCGATCCTTAGCCGGCTTTCCAGCGTCAACGATGCTGCGTGACCTTCGTCATGGAGGCACTCCGACAGGGTTCCGTTTGACATGAACTCGTAGACCAGCAACGGCACTTGGGTCTCGAAGCAGCAGCCCAAGAGCTTCACCACGTTCCTGTGGATTATGTTGGAAAGCACGACGACTTCGTTTATGAACTGCTGGATTTGACCTTCGTCGGAGATCCTGGATCGCTTGATGGCCACTACTCTGTGATCCAACAGGACTCCTTTATACACCGTGCCGAAACCCCCCTTGCCGATTATATGACTCTCGTCGTAGTTATCGGTTGCCCTTTGGAGCTCCTCTGATGTGAATATTCTTAATGCGTTCGCTGCGCCTCCCAATGGAGTGATTTGTTGTCGGAGAAGAAGGCCACCATTCTGTTCGAAGAACTTTTCCCTGAGCTTCATCAGCCTCCTTTTCCTTATAATCCAATATAGCCATGAAATGCTGGCAACTAGGAAGAGGATGCAGATGCCCAGACCTGAAACGTGGTGGGTTTAGCACCCAATTAATTAGTTAGTGAGGTGACAACAGTGCTTACGGTCATATGTATAGCCACCATGATTGAAGAGGCATGCATGGTTGGTGGCACTTTTTTGCGTGAGCAGCAAAAACTCTCAACATAAGCTCTTCTATCTTAGCAAAAAAAGACCTAATAGTAATAGTGGCACGCCAGTGAAAGCAACTTCAAGTTCTCGGAGCAAAAAAAAAAAAAAAACATTTATGATCGATTGAAACTTTATAGGAAGAGCTTGACCTACTACTGTAACAGGAATTTATAACCAGGCAACCAAGCTAATTTGCGCAGTTAGGAAGTACCTAAACCCATCTGCAGATAAGGCAGTTTACGGCTGCATCCGGTTCCATTTCTTCGACCATCCCCCTTCATTCCCTTTTGGCAGACACAGAAATAACTTCCTTCAGTATTTTGGCACTGATCAATGCACTGATTCTTAGCTTCATCCTCGCATTCATTAACGTCTGTCGATATCAAAAGAACAATGGCAGAACAAATAAAAAACTAGGATCAGAGCGCAGTCATTTATTTGTAAAGAACAACATGTGAGAGTAAGATTTGTTATCTTGATGACAGAAAAAGGTGCATAGCAAATCATTTGAACTTAATACTGCTTGAATCCAACGGTGGTCAGACTGACTTAGTACTACTGATTGAATTGGTCTCATTTCTATCTGTATAACTGTCATTGGATTTGGAGGATAGGCTTGCAGAAGTACTTGTTAGTAATTGGTAGAGTTTAGAATCAAATAAGTGGATTCTCGAGCGATCTGTATTTTCCATTTATCGGGACTCTCATACAAACAACTATTTGTAACCATAAAATCTATAATCAAATAACTACATATATAGATTATGATGTGTACCTTTCGTTATTGTTCATAAATTATTTTATCATATCATCGTTGGATCCAAGATCATTTGTAATGATATCGATCAAGGATAACTATGACGTATATTTTTCTTTTTTCCTATCCTTCATAAGACTACTATGATCCATGGATTCGAGGATACAATCATATTAAAAAAGACTCATTGACTAGTATACGTGACTAAAGGGAGTTGGAGAGAATATTTATAATCTCTCAACTATGTCACGTATTATATTGTGATGATTTGTGTTCTTAGAGATCCTATCTATTTATACGCGAGAGCAAAGAGTCTAAGATAAGTAATTATAATAATTTCTCCCATTAAAGGTGTCTCCTAAGTAATCCTATCTTAATTGGACTTCTTTTCTATTAACTAATAATCATAATCAAAATTCAATCGTATCCATAATATATCTTACCTAATTAAATAGAGTTATATAATCTAACATTATTTCACTTGGCTTATTAAATGATAATATACAAAAAAAATCCAAAATCAAAATAAATAAAATTTATTTAAAAATAATTTTACCCAATTAGATTCTAAAATTTTGAAAACTATTTAGTATTAAGTCTGATTAAGAATGTGAGTCATAACAATTATATGTCATCAATGTCAAACTTCCTACCACAATACTATTAGTCTTTCCTAATACAGTCCAAAATGACCTCTACAATTTATCTTATCAAGATAATTCTATCATCACATTCAACTATAATATACACATACATAATCATGAACAAGATAACTGAAACAAATATACATCACCATATCTTTTATAGGTTGCTCAAAACCTAATTATAAAAACACGTTATTCTAAAATACTTTAGGTTATAAGTCATAAGTGAATGGATCAACAATTAATATAGTTGAACTCAAGTTATTAATTGACATTAGATATTTTTGGACTCTTTTTCTCTAACAATCAAATATTTTATACCATAATATATAGAGATACAATAGTATTCACCATTCTTAGAGAAGAAAAGAATATTTTCTTTATCAGATTCTTTTTTAAGTCATTTTAAAACACTTATTTTAACTAAATTTTTATATGATTTGATGAACAAAGCTATCTATTAAATCTTTCAAAAACTTGGTCAATATATTTTTTCTGAGACAATCTTAACGATCATTGAAATCTATCCTTGAATACCTCAATGCCAATAACATAAAATGTCTCATTCATATCAATCATCTTAAAATTCTTGGTGATAAACTTTTTGGTTTAGTATAAAAAACTAATATCACTATTGGTTAGTAAAATATTATCCATATATAACACCAATGTAATAAATTTTCTTCCACTAATCTTCAAATATAAATATTGATCAATAATATTTTTCTTGAATCTGAATAAAGTAATGATATCAAAAACTTTATATATCATTACTAGAAGTTTGTTTAAGGTCATAAATGGATTTCTGAATTTATGTACTATTGATTTCAATAAATATTGAACTATTAATATCATCTATATTTCACCTTTGATGAAATATTGACATATTTAGTGTTCACATAAGATGATCCATATAGGATTGATGCCATCTTTGTGGAACAATGTTGTTTTCTTGGTGTACAACCCTAAGCTTCAAGGATATCCAAAATAGTATTATATTTTCATCATATAATTATTCAAAATAGATTCTCCTTTGGGATTATCTAAATCTCCTAATCATATATATTATTTTAAATATTATTTTTTATAATATTATTTAGGACTAATTTCTTAATATAATTTTATAAATTATTGGTTCAGATCACTTTGGTGGTTGTAGGACCGATACAAGAATATAAAATATAATTTTAAAATATCATATAAATGATAAGACCTTTATTATAATTCACATCTCATAATACTATTATCCCAAGCTCCTTTTGCAACTATTAGTCAAGTAAAACTAAGGGAGTTGAATTACAAATAATATTTATTAAATTTCTTTATTCTAATTTATGTTGAAACAAATTAATAATATAATAATAATCATAATAATTATTGAACAATAATCAATAAAAGAAAAAACTCATTGATAACTGTAAACTTGATAACACATAAATCATGCTTCAGATAAATATTATTTCATATTTTCAAACATATAAATGTGAATAACCAAATAAATATCTAAGAACAATAGTTAGATTTTTATTTATAGTATGCAATTAGTAAATCATATAAGAAAACTATAAAAGAAAATAATAATATTTTTAATTCATAGAACCATTATACCAATCAATCTTATTTAATTGAGCAAGGCTAGAATTGGGCTAAACAATAAGCCAATTAAGTCGATCAATAAAAATTAATCAAAATCGATCAAAATTTATATTTTTAATTTGATTAAAACTAAATCCAATCAATAGTCAAAATATAATCATCAAATTCTATTAAAATAAATCATATTAATCCGAGGATATCAATTACAAATTCTCAATTTGATAAACCTATCATTTTATTAACAGGATATAAACCAAAATGATGATATTTATAAAGGGTAAAACTATCAAAAGGATATGTGGGAAATTTTTTGATTTACAATGGGCATTAATGAAAAATAAATAAAAGGATAGAATCAAAATTCTTGTATTGTTAAGGGGTAAAAATGTCCTTTTAAAAGAAACCCTAAGGGGCGGCTGTCGCCAATGCAACCATCGCCTTTGCTTGCACGCGATCGTCGCTAGTGCAACCGTGGCCTTTGTGCGCTTGCATCACTAGTGTGGCATTTGCTTGTGCGATCGTCGCCTGTGCGATCGTTGCCTGGAGGCAGCCTGTGCTTGCGTGCGTGGCTATCACCTGCGAGATCATTGCCTGTGCACGGTTGCTGCCCACACACGGTTGCCTATGTGCGGTTATTGCACACAGGATCAACCCAACTTATGGCCCGTAACTATCGCTTGTGTGGCCACCGCGATGCGCGACCAACGCGGTGTGAGGCGTGCAGCTCGTCATCTACACGCAGTTGGTATGCAACGGTGATGTCATAGTTGCTGCAAGTAGCAGCGACGCTATTGTAGTCGTCGGACATAGCGATGCTATGCAATCGCAACCAACAATTAGATAGGCAACCAACAGAGGTCGTCGCCTTCAACAAAGCCGATAGATAGTAAACACTAAATCTATTGGTCAAACATAAGAAACTTTTTATTACTTACGCAAGTGATAGTATAGAAAAATAGATCGATAATACCCGACGAATCGTTCATGCACCATAAATAAAACATGATTAACATCTTTTCGCGAGTAAAAATATGCTAACAAAAAGATCCAAAAGATTTGATTTCAAAACTATGGCTCATACACCGATTGTAAGCATAAAATCCATAATATGTCATAAGTTATATGAAAAACTTTTATGCTAAAATATAAAATCAAATAACAATGGATCTAGATTACGATACGTACCTTTCATTATTGTTCATAAAAAACTTTATCTAATTTATAAGTATATTATCATCGGATCTGAGATCTGTAATGATATTGATTTATAAGGAGAATTAGACTTACCTCATCTTTTTCTATCTTTCATAGGACCACTATGATTGATGGATTCAAAGACACAAAAATATGAGAGAAGATATATAATCTATCATTGACTGGTATACTTAGTTAAAGAAAAATTGAGAGAAGATCCGTAAAGTCCCAACCATGTCATGTATTGCGTTGTGATAATTTATATATCTAGGAGTTCTTGTTTGTTTCTAGGTGAGAGAGGTCTAGGATAGGCAACTAAGAGAGTTACTCCAATCAATTGCGTCTCTTATGAAATTATATCTCAATTGAAATACTTTTTTATCGACTAATAATCAATCAAAACATATTAGTAATATATTTTATCTAATAAAATTATTATTTTTAAACCTTGGTAAAACTTGATGTACCTTTGCATCCACCTTCCAGGTAGGGATTCCCTTGGTAGCCTTGAGAGCAATTGCAGCGGTACCCCTGGCCGTTGGTGGAGTTGTAGCACTCGCTTTGCTCGGCGACACAAGCAAAATCCTTATCGTTTCGAGCTTCTTCGCATGCCTTGTTTCCGACGGCCCATTCCAGCGTCACCGGCCGTGTCTCGACTTTCTCATAGCTGGAGAACATGGTCGCATTGAACTCGAACGAGTGGTCTGCCAAAAAGGCGTAGCTGCAGGGACTGAACTCCCCACAATATCTATGGTTGTAGTAACTACGTAGCGATATGTTAAAGGCCCTCAGCCCCTTGGGCACGCTCGTCTCGCAGCAGCCGATGCCGGAGCAGGTCCCGTTGATCACGTAGCTCATGTTATCGCACAAGGAGGCACATCCAGTCCAGAATTTGTAATCACGATCGATAACGTAGGCTTGAGTGTCACACCCGATGCTGACGAACTTGTTCCTGGCATCCGAGAACTTGTATGGCCTCTGGCTAAGGTCAATCGATGGTTGATTACTCCGGGTGCTCACGCCGTTCTTGTCGTAACAGTCGTGAGCGATGAAATGGTTGACCGTCATGAGGCCGTCAAGGCTTATGTCCAGTGCCTCGATGTTGCCGCCGCCGGGAAATGGTTTGGGAGGCTTGAATGAGGAGTTGCAAGTGACATCGAATCCTTCTAGGAAGCAGCCGTCGCCCATGCCGAACGGGTAGGGCACTTCAACGTCTCCGCACCACTCTTGGCATCCTTCCCGCGCGATGGGAGCGGTAGATGCTGAAGCTTGCCATAGAAGTTGAAGCAGCAGCATCTGCCAGGCCGTCGTCATCCTCAACCTAGCTTCCACTTCCGTCTTCCTCTCAGCAAATGGCGCAGCCTCATAAAAGAGGTGCGAGGGAGCGAACGATCAAGGTTGGCAGTGGCGGAAGACTTGGGAACCGAGTCAGTCAACATCTGGCGGCGAGTGCGGAAGAAGACTCCCCAGCATCGAGTCAATCAACTCCGACAGCGACCGACCATCCGCATTGAGTCAGTCAACCTCTGACATGTTCTGTTGCGGAAGGAAGCGAGTCGTGCACGTAACATACGAGTCGTTTATGATTGATTAACCATTGAGAACTGCCATAATGCCACCACATTTTATAAGCAATAACAGGAACTAAATAAACTCAGTGTTTACATATATATATTTCAATAATGTTTCAGCCGTAGCATCCAATAATACATCAGCCGTAGAAAGAATAGCTTTAATTGGATATGTGCAAGTGGCAAAGCCGTCGTCCTATTCTACAAGAGTCAATGGAACAAAAACCGGGTTCACAGCTCTTCAAGCCTCACGTTACATACATAGTTGAACGTTCACATGCGGAAACCTACAAAGTGTTGCCTCATCTACCAACTAAATGGATGATCTACAAATTCAAGATGATAAAAAAAAATGAAAAGGAAATGTATATATGTATAAATATCTGAATTAAAAGCCTAACCTGGAAGCAGAGCACTGCAACAAGCCACAGAATGTGAGAATCCATCGTTAATTAGGTGGAGTTAGAAGAGTAACTAAGAGGGAGTGGGTTATCATATCAGGATATGCTCCAAACTTCCATCAGGCATATGCTCCAATTCACCGAGCAGGACAGTGAAGAAGAAGAAGAAGAAGAAATATGCATACATAGTATAACGAACCATCTGGTACTGCATAATAGTAAACTTCTATTGAGAAACTGCCTTCCAATCTTTAGCCCCCGAAGGAACGCTGATAATTCAAACTCCAATCAGGAGTTTCTCAACCATTAACCAATTGTCATCTTTGTTTTCCTTTTTCTCATTTTGTCGGTGGATGGATATGCATGCACTTTTTATGAAATGAAGTATTTATGAAATGAAGGCTGATCTCATACTAGAAGACGTGAACAATGCAATGCTCTCAACAGCTTCTTGTCTGGGACAGTGGATCATAATCGTAAGCTTCCCCAGCCTTAACAAACCGTCCCTTTTTACTCGCTTTCTCACATCTGCCCTAGACTTGCGAGACTGCATACCGGATTTTTTTTTTTTTTTTTCTCAAACCTGGAAAAGAAGAAAGGAGATTTCTTTTAAGAAGCTCGTCATATATCCATGAAGTATGATCATTTAGTAGTTAATATCACTTGTGCTCAATCTAATTGCAATATGCACATAAATGTACGTTCATTACTTCATAGCTCCAAGGTTCAGTAAAAGACTGCAGTAGTTAGCCGATAGAAACAATAATACACAAGGGACGGTAGGAGAATGTCCTTTTATGAAAATTCATGCAGTTGCTCGAGAACATTACTTCAGACCTGCAGCCGCCAAAAGATGCATTGGCTCATGCAAAATATGGCATGGGCATGCAAGCCTAAAAGGGACGAACCTGAATTGATAATATTTCTGTCAACAAAGAATACATTGCCTATAGGATTAGGAATTTCAGGTGCTTAAAATGGATTATGTGTATGGCATTTGTTAGTGGAAAATCTTCGTGTCTGTCCAATAGGCACGGTCTGTGCCTTCGTGTCTGTTGAGTGGGCATGACTAGTTCTGGCCCGTGTGCGTTAGCTCGCCCGCGGTCGTCTTAGTGGAGAGGAGGTGGAGCTCAGTTGGGTAGAAGGAGCCCTGGGGTTCAGCTCGGGAGGTCGGCGGCTAATGCCTGGGAGCTCGAGTTGATCACGGATTCCCGCAAGAAGGTCGAGTAGTGTGGGGTTCCCGATGTGACCCATCCGATGATTAAGTTAGTTGGATTGTAGATTTATGATCCTCTTGCTCCGCAGAGGTGCAGGAGCTTTTATAGTGGGTGCTACAAGTCGTTCGTACCTAAGATCTTTACTGCCTTTATTGCTTACCATGCTGTCGTACTTCTCCACACCGTTCGTCGTCCTTGCAGTGAGGTGCGCGTTTTGCCTGTTACGGCTGTGGCGTGTCGACCTTACCTATGTCAGGTCGGCCGTACAATCGTTGACTCCTCCATGCCTATGTCAGGTCGGCTCCGCTGCGTTGGGCCAGCCACGCTGGAGGTCTAGTCGTCCAAGGGCGCGGGGACGTGGCAACCAGGTCAATATTTACTATATCATCCCCCCCCGAGAAGACCTTCTCGAGGTGCCCGATTAGGGTGCTGAAGATGAGGTCTTGTGCTGAGCCGTGGGTTTACAGTGGAGTCGAATTAGTCCCGAAAGCTGATCCGACCGAGCAGGGGCTCGGGAAACGAACTGGTCGGGTTTAAGTACCCAGGAGCTGATCCGACCGAGCAAGGGCTCGGGAAATGAACAGGTCGGGTTTAAGTACCCGGAAATTGATCCGACCGAGCTAGGGCTCGGGAAATGAACTGGTCGGGTTTAAGTACCCGAAAGCTGATCCAATCAAGCTGGGGCTCGGGAAATGAACTGGTTGGGTTTAAGTACCTGGAAGCTTATTCGACCGAGCTGGGGCTCGGGAAATGAACTGGTCGAGTTTAAGTACACGGAAGCTTATCCGACCGAACTGGGGCTCGGGAAATGAACTGGTCGGGTTTAAGTACCCGGAAGCTGATCCGACCGAGCTGGGGCTCGGGAAATGAACTGGTCGGGTTTAAGTACCCGGAAGCTGATTAGACCGAGCTGGGGTTCGGGAAATAAACTCAGGCCCAAATCTTGGAGATTTGGCCGAGAGGATGAACTCGGGCACAAATCTTGGAGATTTGGCCGAGAGAGTGAACTCGGGCACAAATCTTGGAGATTTGGCCGAGAGGGCAGACTCGGGCACAAATCTTGGGGATTTGGCCGAGAGGGGGAACTCGGGCACAAATCTTGGAGATTTAGCCGAGAGGGCGAGCTCGTGCACAAATCTTGAAAATTTAACCGAGAGGGTGAGCTCGGGCACAAATCTTGAAGATTTGGCCGAGAGGGCGAACTCGGGCACACATCTTGGAGATCTGGCCGAGAGGGTGAACTCGGGCACAAATCTTGGAGATTTGGCCGAGAGGGCGAACTCGAGCACAAATCTTAGAGATTTGACCGAGAGGGTAAAATCGGGCACAAATCTCGGAGATTTGACCGAGAGGGTGAACTCGGGCACAAATCTTGGAGATTTGGCTGAGAAGGTGAGCTCGCAAAATTTTTCTTGTTTTATTATGTCATCACTACTTTTATTTTCTTTATTATTTATTATATATATATATTTATTTATTTATTTTAACGCGTTCAATGCAGTTGCGCATTCAATGCAGTTACGCATTTAATGCGACGGGTCGTTTCTGGGTGGTCCAATGCTTTGCCTCGGGAAGCTGAAATGGCGTCCTTGAACCCTATAAGTTCCCCACGGTCAGGCTGAGACCTCACTTCTTCGATTTGCCTTCTTTTGCTTCTTCCTCGAGTCCTCACTTAGTCCCTTTTGGTCGGTGTTTTCTGAATAGGTCGGAATGACCTCCTCGGATTCTTCAAGTAGCATTAGGATTGTTCCTTCCCCTTCGGTCAGTGTTTTTTGAACAGGTCGGAATGACCTCCTCGGATTCTTCAAGTAGCATTAGAATTGTTCCTTCCCCGGTGTCGGAGGGAACGGGTATAGGTGAGCCTGAGGCAAGTTCCTCGGGAGCGTCTTCGGGACCCCCGTCGTTTGTCGACGCGAGGGTTCTGATGGATTTGGAGGTCATGAAGGCGGGTCATGACCTCGACACGGCGATGACCGAGGGGTCACTTGATGCCATCAGGGAGCGATACAACATCACGATTGAGTATGGGTTGTATGTCCCGCAACCAGGGCAACGTCCTTACAGTTTGGGTACGCTCGGGGTGTGCATCTCCGTGGATGCTTTAGAAGTCGGTCTTCGATTTCCCCTTCATCCCACCATCGAGTGTATCAGATGGTGGAGGATTTCCCCGAGTCAGGTAGCACCCAACTCGTGGCGCTACCTTGTTGTGTTTTTGGGCGAATGCTGAGGGGCTAGGATTATCCTGACTCGGAACTTGTTCATGGCATGTTTTCACCTTTGTAAGAGTCGAGGCGGCTATTATCTCACCGCCCGAGTCGGTTTTAGGGTCAGCGGAGCTCCTTCCAACAACAAAGGTTGGAAGTGTCGCTATCTTTTTGTGAGTGGTCCAAACTAGGGGTTCAGACTCGACTAGTCGGCACATTCGATCGGTAACATACCCCTGTATCTATCCGAGGAGGAGTCCGTCCTGGTCGACAGACTAAAGGGAATTCTTTCCTCTTCCCGTGCGATTAAGGAAATGACCGAGCTTTGGCTGGTCGAGGCGGGTCTCAGCCCGGCCTCTAGGGGTATTACTTCATTTATACTATTTTGAGTCTTAGGGATGTTTTTCTAACCTGTGGATCGGGGTGCAGATCGGATGGATCTCGGCGATCTTCGTGGAATGCCAAAGGTGTCGGGGGAAAAAATTCCTGCAGCACACTCGGCCACACCAACTCAAGGGTTCGGCGGGGCTCCATCGATTGAAGCTCTGAGGTCTTCATCAAAGAGGTCGTCCAACGCGTCGGTCCCATCCGACGACCTTACCCGAAGACATAAAAAGGTGAAGATCTTATCAAGGAGGCACAAGTCATGCCACGTCAAATGGGGGTCTAGGTCACACTCGAAAGGCAAGGAGCCGGCGGCGTCTGTCGAAGAGCTTGAGGGGCAGGCGAAGTCTCCTGACGAAGCTGGGACACCGGTCTTCGTCCGTCCAAGATAGATGGACCTATGCGGAACGAAGGTCTGCGATGACGTGGGGTATTACGCCCTCTACATGTCCGATCTAGCTCAGCAAGACCCGGACAAGGAGATGCGGGCGAGGTGGGAGAACCTCAGAAACTCCTCTAAGGTCTGGAGAGATCATGCGACTGCGGAGGAGTTTGAGTGGGGACTCCTTCATCCGCAACTGGCGAGGGAGCTGTACACGCTCCTGTCCGAGGTGCTTCTCGCCCGAGCTGCTAAGGAGATGGTTCTGGTAATCCCCTAACTCGAGATGACATCTTTTTGATTATCCATTTATTACATTCTAACGGTCGTCACTATGCAGAATTAACATGTTCAGATGACGCTGTTCGACCGAGTCCATGATGTGGGTCGGCTGATCACTTTTATAGACTATCGGATCAATAACCTCCTTCAGGAGATTGACGTTTTGAAGGCGGGGGCGGTCCGAAGGCAGTGGTCGCCGCCGAGGAGCGGGTGGTCGAGCTGGAAAGGACGCAACAAGAGCGAACTGAAGCACTTCAGCGACTCGAGATGTCCGACAAGGAATTAAATGAAGTCTGAGGTGACTTATCTGAAGCTTGAAAGCAACTGAAGGAAGCGTGAGTCAGGGCTCAGAAGGCGGACGATGACCTGTTGAAGTTCGTGAAGGACCTGGAGAGCGCGCGAGCCGAGTTGCCAAAGTAGGCGATAGACGACTACAAGGGCTCGACCGTCTTCAAGGAAGGTTTGAAGAGGATGGGCTGCGTTGCCTACGAGTACGGCTATCGGGTCGCGTTGGCCCGCTTCCGCTCTTCGCACCCGGACTCGGAGGTCGAGGAGGATCCTTTCACCATCAGGCCCGAGGATGATTTGGTGCCCATGGAGAGAAAGCAGGTCTTCGATGACTCGGACTCGCCCGAACCATAACTTGTAGTTCTAATTTTTGTCGAGGTCGGATAACGTGTTGTTTTTCATCCGACCTCTTTTCGTATACAAAACATTTTGTAGTCGGGGTCGAGGAGAGCCTCATTTTATTCTCGACATCTTTTGAAAGCAAATTTGATAAATACAAATCACAACTTTCTTTTTCCACATTATGTGTAAAATTTTTGAAGGTTTGAGATGTGCCATGTTCTCGGCAACAACCGTCCCTCTGTTGTTGCCAGTGTACAAGTTCCTTCTCGGATGACATCCACAACTCGGTAGGGTCCTTCCTAGTTCGGCGCCAACTTTCCACCGGATCGGGTCGGGTCACTGACCTCGGTTTTCCGCAGCACCGGGTCTCCAACCCTGACGAACCGAGGACGTACTCTGCGATTGTAAAGTCTGGCGACGACCTTTTTGTAAGCTAGCATCTGTGGCGTCGGCTCGTTTCTCTTCCAGCAGGTCAGATTCTCGCGCAACTGTTGGCTGGATGCTCCCTCGTCGTGCATTTGGAATCGGAGTGTCAGGAAGACCATCCCGGGAGGGAGTACTGCCTCGGTCCCGAAGGCCAGGCTATAGGGGGATTCCCCTGTCGGAGTCTTCGGAGTCGTTCGAGATGCCCAAAGTATACTCGGGAGCTCTTCAACCTAAGTTTCCTGGGCCTCGGAAATCCTCTTCTTCAACCCTTCCAAGATGGCCCGATTCGTCACCTCGGCAAGCCCGTTGACTTGAGGGTAGGCGACCGAGCTGAATTTTAGTTGGATGTGGTAGCTTTGGCAAAAGGCTTCGAATTTCACATTGTTGAATTGCATCCCGTTGTCTATGATTATGACTTTAGAAAGGCCGAATCTGGTTATAATATTTTTCCACACAAATCCTTCAACTTGCCATTCGGTAATGGAGGCCAGTGGTTCAGCCTCGAGCCACTTTGTGAAATAATCGACTCCCACTATAAGGAACCTTCGTTGCCCTGAAGCTGGGGGGAAGGGACTGAGGAGGTCCATTCCCCATTGAGCGAAGGGCCAAGCGCAGTCTGGAGTTGCTAGCGGCACCATCAATTGATACTGAATTCAGGCATGCTTCTGGCATTGCTCACAACTCCGCACATAAGTTTGAGCATCTTTATACATGATGGGCTAATAATAACCTTGCATGAGAATCTTGTGTGACAAGGTTCGGGCGCCAATATGGTCTCCACATATGCCCTCGTGGATCTCAGCTATAGTGGTACGCACCTCGGTCGGGTGTAGGCACCGAAGAAGAGGTCGGCTAAAGCCTCACCGATAGAGCCGACCATTGATGATGCAGTACCACGATCCCGTCCTGCTAATCCGTCGGGCTGCCACTTTGTCCTCGGGGAGGGTCCCCGTTTTCTTAAAATGGATGATTTCGTTGATCCAACTCTCCCCTTCTTCGGCGATAGACATCGCGACCGGACTGATAGAAGGTCCGGAGATCCTTGCTATTCCCCATGGCCGTGCGCCGGTCCCATGGGAGGACGCGAGCCTGGCAAGGGCGTCCGCTTGCAAATTCTTTGATCGGGGTACTTTTGTGATAATGCATCTTCGAAACTGATCTGTCAGCCGGCGCACTTCAACCTCCTCTCTCAGAGTTGGTAGAGCCATCGATGTGTAGTCCACACAAGGTTCGAGTTCGTCAGGCCTTTCAAAGGTGCGAGTTCCGAGAGAAAATCTGCTATCACTTGACCCTTGATCACCGTTCTTGCCACGTACTCGATGTCGAATTCCCCGAGCTCTACCAACCATTTGAGTATCCGTCCTGCAACATCAAATTTTGAGAAAATCTGACGTAACAGTTGGTCGGTTATCACCTTGATGGGATGCATCTGGAAGTATGGCCTCAGCTTCCTTAATGCTAAAATCAATGCCAAGGCCAACCTTTCGATGTGGGGGGGGGGGGAGGGGTAATGAACTTCGAGACCCGCCAAGACGTGGCTGGTGTAGTAGACTGACTTTTGTCTAGCTTTGTTGAGCTTCACCAAAACCGAACTGACCGCCAGGTCGGAAGCCGTAAGATACAAGCCGAGAGGCTCTCCGTCTTTTACCGACGCCAACTGAGGTAGGTGTCCGATGTGGTCCTTCAGCTGGCGGAATGCTTCCTCACATTCTGGGGTCCACTTAAAGTCCTTGCTTCCTCACATTCTGGGGTCCACTTGAAGTCCTTTGCTGACTTTAGTGCTCGGAAGAAGGTCGAGTTCTTATCTCCGGCGCGGGAGATGAAGCGGCTCAACGCTGCTAACCTGTCGGTGAGTCGTTGGACCTTCTTTATTGTCCTTGGAGATTGCATCTCTTGTATCGCCTTTATCTTGTCGGGGTTTGCATCTATTCCTCGTTGATGAATGATGAAACCCAGGAACTTTTCGGACGTGATGTCGAAAGTACATTTGGTCAGGTTGAGCCGCATTCCGTGTCTCCTTAGCATGCAGAATGTCTCTGCTAGATCCGAAAGGTGGGCCTCGATTTTTTTACTTTTGACTATCATGTCGTCCATATAAATCTCCACGTTCCTCCCGACTTGATCTTTGAACATACGATTCACCAATCGTTGGTATGTCGCTTCGGCATTCTTCAGTCCGAACGGCATCACCTTGAAGCAGTAGGTGCCGTTGTGAGTGATGAAGGTCGTATTTTCTCTATCTTTCGGAGCCATTTGGATTTGATTATATCCAGAGAAGGCATCCATAAAGGAGAGTAACTTATGTCCCGACGTGGCATCTACCAGCTGATCGATGCAAGGAAGAGGATAACAGTCTTTCGGGCAAGCCCGATTGAGATCGGTATACTCAACACACATTCGTCAATTTTCATTAGCTTTTTTGACCAGTACAATGTTGGATAACCAGGTCGGATACTTTACTTCCTCAATGAACTCAGCATCTAGTAGGCGAGGGACCTCATCTTCTATAGTTTTTTGCCTTTCGGGAGCAAATCTCCGTGGGTGCTGCTTGACAGGTCGGGTGTCGGGTATGACGTTTAAATGATGTTGGGCAACCTTTGGGTCGATCCCTCAGCATGTCTCTTGGGGACCATACGAAGACATCCACATTCTTTCCTAGAAACTCAACCAATTGTACTCGCTGGTCTTCCGAGAGTCCCGAACCGATCTTCACCAACTTGTCTGGGCGACTTGGATCAAGAGGCACCTCCAAAACTTGCTCCACCGGGTCGGGATCCCGAGCATTGTCTTCAGGACTTCGGGGGGCCGTAGTGGCCGTTTGGACTTTTGGCCTTTTAGGCAGCATTGTTGCCATCAGATAGCATTGCCTGGATTCTCTCGGGTCACTCCTGACTTCACCCACCCCCGCCCAAGTCGGGAACTTCATGAGTCCGTGGTAAGTTGAAATGACTGCCTTAAGTCGGTTGAGGGTCGGTCGTCCGATGATGGCGTTGTATGCTAATGGAAGTCTCACCACTATGAACAACACCATCAGAGTTTTCGACCTTGGTTCTTCGCCAAACGTGACGGGAATTGTGGCTGCCCCTTTGGGGGGAGACGGAGTCTCCGGTGAACCCTATCAAAGCAGATGTCAAGGAAATGAGGTCCTTGTCAGTCAATCCCAGTTTTTGAAAGGCGTCAAAATATAGGATGTCGGTTGAACTTCCTGTGTCGATTATAACCCTTTTGACGCGGGCGTTCGCCATTCGAATTGAGATCACCAGAGCGTCGTCATGGTTGGGGTACTCTTCGTTCCCCGACCCGAAGGTGATGTCGAGGTCTTCTTCGTGCCTAGGCCTCTTTCCAACCTCAGTGCACGCATAAGCCTTGCGCGCTGAGGAGCTATTGCCTCCCGAGGCCGGCCCCCCAATGATGACATCAATTTGTTTCTCAACCGGCCCCTTTGGTCGGGGCGACGGGTCTCGAGGGGGTCGACTATTGGGGAGCGAATATTGGTCGCGAACATAGCGACGCAAGTGCCCGTGCCGGATGAGGTTTTCAATTTGAGTTTGCAAGTCACGACATTCCTCCGTGTCATGAACATGTTCCTTGTGGAAACAACAATACCTTCTTTTGTCGCGTCTTTCGGGGCGTGTCTTCATTTGATTGGGAGTCTTCAGAAGCCCCTTCTCCCGAATCTGAAGGAAGATCTCTGTTCGAGTCAAGTTGAGGGGTATTGGAGGAGGTCTGGATGGCAACATGTCCGACCTGTCTTCCCTCCTCTTTGGTGGTCCCGAGGGGTGTCCTCGGAGCTATTCTGCTTGGGGGCGCTTTGACTCGTCTCGCTTGCCAGCTACTAGTATCTCGGCGGCTGTATATTGGTACGCCCGCTGTAGCATTTCAGGTACTATTACGGGCGATCGCTCGATCAACGACCAGAAAAACCTTGATGGCTTAAGTCCCATCAAGAATGCTTGGATGGCTAGGGAAGGATGGACGTCGGGGACTCCTCGAACTTGTGAGGCGAATCGTCCAACGAACTGCGCAAGGGACTCGTCATTCCCTTGGGCCAACTCTAGAAGGGAGGCGGCGGTCGGTTTTGAGCGTGCACTTGTCAAAAAGTTTAGTTAGAACTCTTTTGCCAATAAATCAAATGAAGATATAGAGGCGGGCTTGAGACGACAATACCATGTTCTGGCCGGTCCCCTTAGGGTGGTCGGAAAGCTCGACACATCAATGCATCGGATGTGTCGTACAGAGTCATTTGAGTACAGAATGTTGCAATGTGTTCTGCTGGGTTGCAGTTGCCATCACAGAGTTCGAGGGCTAGGAGCCTGAAATTGGCCGACAAGGGTTTATCTTGTATCTCGGGAGTGAACGGGGAGCCACCCTTTGAGCTCTCCCCGACCTCGCCCTTTGATTTAGACTTCCTTCTGGACCTCGTCTAGTCGCTAATGGACTTAACGGACTTGTTCCCTCAATGAATCAGCGAAATCAGAGGAGAGGGTGTCGAGGTCGGGACTGGCTTGGACCGGATCGCGAGAGCGACTTCGTGACCGAGCAGGTACAACAACCGGGGAATCCGCGTGAACTTCTGCGGCCCGGCGTTGTAGTACATCGGTCTCGAGTTGAACTTCCCGATTTAGGGCCACAAGTGACTCCATCTAGGGGGGTGTCGCCTGAGGAGCCGATTGTGGGGTTACTGACTGTATAACCTGTGGTAGGTAAGGTATGATGGTTTGCACGATGCCAACCAGTGCTTGAACTTGGTTGGTGAGGCCGAGAAAGGCCTTGGCCGTGACGACGAATGGCACGGGGTTGGACACGGGTGGTGGGAACCCCGGGTCGGTCATCATCCTCCAGAAGCGGTTTGGAGTTGGCCCCGACTTGGTGACCTCTTCCGCTTAGGGAGGGTGGTTCGGCTCCGTGCGGTGCTTCGCATTCGAGTTACCAAACGGGCATTCTTGCGACATGGACCCTCCTTCTAGCGCCAAAATGTTAGTAGAAAATCTTCGTGCCTGCCCAATAGGCGCGGTCTGTGCCTCCGTGTCTGCTGAGTGGGCACGGCTGGTTCTGGCCCGTGTGCGCTAGCTCGCTCGCGATCGTCTTAGTAGAGAGGAGGTGGAGCTCAGTTGCGTAGAAGGAGCCCTGGGGTTCAGCTCGGGAGGTCGGCGGCTGATGCCTGGGAGCTTGGGTCGGGAATTCGCGCCTGCGGCTTGGGTCGGTCGCGGATTCCTACAAGAAGGTCGAGTTGGGTGGGGTTCCCGACGTGACCCCTCCGATGATAAAGTTAGTTAGGTTGTGGATTTGCGATCCCCCTGCTCCGTAGAGGTGCAGGAGCTTTTATAGTGGGTGCTACAGGTCGTTCGTACCTAAGATCTTTACTGCCTCTATTGCTTACCATGTTGTTGTACTTCTCCACACCGTTCATGGTCCTTGCAGTGAGGCGCGCGTTTTGCCTGTTGCGGCTGTGGCGTGTCAACCTTACCTATGTCAGGTCGGCCGTACAATCGCTGACTCCTTCATGCCCGTGTCAGGTCGATCACGCTGGAGGTCTAGTCGTCCAAGGGCGCGGGGACGTGACAGCCAGGTCAATATTTGCTATATCAACATTTAACTTTTAAATGGTAAAGAGATTAGAAACCGGACGCAAAGGACATGACAGTATGGAATAGATCAACGAGGAGTAGATAGAGTGAGTTGATAATTGTATTTAGCCTAGTTTAGTTTAGGTACATTAACCTCAAACAGCTACAGCACCCGATACGGGTGAAGTTAAGGGACAAGCCACCAACGGTAAATTGGAAAGCTCATCTTGAGTTCTATGCAACAAATAAAGCCCCTTCATCTCCTTCAGAGGCCTCATATTTTCCTGTGTCAAATAGCCACTGAACAACTGTCAAGCTTCATTTCTTTTCTCAATTTCTAGTATTTTTGTTATAGTTTCTGACTTTCTGTAATTTGTTATGTTGTACCCCTAAGGCAGGCTATGTTAAGAAATAAGAGTGAACAAAATGCTACCAATATGACTTATGGAAGCATCCTTCATTCTCTCACTATTGACTGAATCAAAAACCAAGAGAAGTCCATGGCTGCAGTTCCAAAACTCTAAATAAATAGCAAAGTGCAGCTGGAAATCGGTATTTGCATTTCTTAAGTCAAAGAAAATCTTAAGAAGTATGACAAGAAAATAGCCTAATCATGAGAAGAAATGAAATCCAGGACATACCATAGGTCCATTTTTATGGTTCTTGAGAAGCTTTTACAATAATAGAATTCCGGACAGAAACGAGTGCTTGGCCTTTGAGATCTATTCATGTATTAGAAAACTAAGCAAAAAAAATATATATATGCTAGAGTGGCTGAGGCCCCAAAAATAAGAGAAGTGACCATATACATGTCTACAGTGACAGTGTTGAAGGTATGAACTTACCTGTGCTTTTTTCTTCTTTTCCTCGTAATGTATGACTGCAGAATCCTGGCTAGCAGCTGTAGGCAACGAAGGCCTTTCAGGACCCACCATGCAGGGCTCACCCATAAGTAACATTGTTGACATTCCACAATCTTGATAGTCTCCAGCACTGCTTTCACCAGTCAAACCAGAAAAGGAAAGGGATAGACTGGATCGACTTCGACTTGGCAGAAACTGCATTGCTACATGTACTCTGCATGGCTTTGTCCTGTACCACAGTTGATACCCACAAATGATACATATATGGCAGTAACACTTTCAAACTAAAAATAAAAATACAACATACTACTTATATGCATTTAGTTCAAGTGGACACCCAAAGCTAGTGTGTAACAAAGCAACTTCGCTGAAAAAGGAATAGCTGGAAAGAACATAATCAATCATGAGGTAGGGGGAAATATGGATCTAATAAAAATGGCAATAAACAACCTGCATGATTGTTGTGTTATCAGTCATGTGATATAAATTAATTTATTTTTTTCTTCCTTTGAAAATATATATCTTGTTGGATCCATTTATATATATATATATATATATATATATATATATATATATATATATATATATATATTAGCAAGAGACAACTTCAAATTGTGGTGCCTAACTTATCACTATTTACGGTTTAAAATAATAAAAGTATTCCAGCGAACAGTGTCATCAAAATACGGCGTTCTCCGATTCGCTGCCGCCAGTTATACAATTCCCACCATGAATAGCTCAGAAAGCTGCTTGAGATGTTGATTGCTCAGCGGATGCCTTAAAGCAGCAACACCCAAGGCTCAAGAAAAGGGAAAAAACGAACAAATCGCGTGACTCTTAAGGCCGATTCAACTTCAACTCCAATATTTGAACGGATATTATTAGTCAACTTGTAATCATTAGAAGTACCTGTCCCCATAAAAAGATGAATCCACAAGAGAGCTTTCTTGAAGTTCCGGATAAAGTGAATAACATACATATATTCCACCGAAGTCCACAACTCAAGCTCCTTTAATCGATGTTTCTCGAGCCCAGGCAGTCGAGTGAGAAGTATAGATAACAAAGAGAATTGAACCGTCAAGGGATCCATGGAAACCAAAACAGTGATTTTTTTTTTCCCCCCGTTTTGAAACCGAAATCGACATCCAAGTACAAGAAGACGTGAAAAGATCAAAATTTCACATGCTTGACCAAGAAGACCATCAAAATGCTTCAGAAACGAGGGGACGATCGAGAAAATTAATTTTTCGACAGCTGCAGCAGCCGAAACCCAGAAGTAGAAAGAGAGGGGTTACCGACCCACGAAGATCTTGATGAAGGCTGCGCGGCGGAGTAGCGATGAGCGAATCCGAATCCCGATGGAGAGGAATTGTAGATGGACAGGTAGGAGAGAGTGGAGGAAGAGAGGAGAGGATAAGGAGGAGGCCGGGCGTGGGTGTGGGTGTGTGTGGGAGCGATGGGCATACGGGCCGACACGAGATCGCGCCGAGCGCCGAGCGCCGAGTGCGACGTAACTAACATTCGCCAGACCGATGACTTTTTCGTCGCCGGTTGAACTCGCAGTTACGCAATTACCCCCGGGCTGTTAAATATTAACGAACACACCCATTAGACGGGAAACGTGTTCCATGCCTCGGACTAAAGAGAGAACCCTTCCCACGTCATCATGCAGGGTTAAGATGGTGCAGATCAACGGTACACGTGTGCAGATTCGACGGGGAACACATGTAAGTTCCGCCAGCTGGCGCGTGCATCCCTACCGTCCGATCGGGAACACGGCGTGGTGGAGATCGAGTGACCAAAGACGACGGGAGTCCCTCCCTCCCATTGGCTGGTGGACCCCTCAGGCCCCGCTTGTGATTGGAATCAACAAATCCCAGCAGGAAAAAGCGGGAGCACGTGACTGTAATCGGATAGTAGAATGAATCAACGTCAAAGGACGCCGTCTGTTATCCGATTGACCATATGTACTTGGAGCCCACCTGCACATGTAAGAGATGAGAATTCTAATTCTTTTTCCTTTTTTTTTCCTTTCAGCATAGGAAATATGGCTTAAAAAATATATTATTGTAATTCAATTTATATTTAACATTCATTCCCCTATAGTGTTGATATTGCATGTCTTAGCATTCCACTTCAGGGGCCGGAACATCATTTGGAGAGCTACCAATGATGCATTAGGTCAATTTCAATACTATACTAATATATTTATTTGTCATCTACTTGGAATATTCTTTACGTTAACCTTAGCCCCCTATAAGAAGCATCACTCAAGAATCAATGAGCAGCATCGAATATTTCAAATAATATCTACGCTAAGTGTACGTATTGATCACCTGAGGTACTAGTAAGCATTAAATATCTATATACTTTGATATCGATAATCAATAAACCACCGCGTATACATACTCGAGATGACAAATATAAAAGTCACCCCTAAGAATATTATAGGAGGTGAGATCTTTCACACTCATACACACGACATCCGTCTCAACTCTAACTCTTACTAACTTAACCATTAGATGGGTCAAGTTGAAAAATCTCCATCACTCGACTTCGACCTTCATATAAGTTTCTGATAATCAAGAGGAATGAATGGCTTCAAGGCATATATTAGGAAGTCGGTTAAATAATATCTCGATCATATCTTCTGTTGATTCTTCTCAATTCGAGTGTGACGTTCACAGTCTTGTGTACTCGGATCAGACCCAACCGTGCTGACACCTTGGTCACGACACAAGGAATGATAACAGATATGATGTCATCAATAAAATATCTAAAATTATATTTGAGCGTTGGATTATATATTCAAATCTATTCCAATCATACTTAAAAAAATATGCAACTTTAATTAATTTGAAGTTATCATTTACATAGCAGCAAAATGTTAAAAATATAAATTAGATTGTCTTATCTTTAAACTTAACCAACGGTGATCGACCATATCACTAATGGTTTAAGTTGGCTCTACAATTACAACCTCACCAATAGTTTATGATAATGATATTATTGAGGAGGGAGGAAAAAATTATAAAAATAAAATAAAAATAAGAAAATGTACTAGAAAATTAACGTAAAACTAATAAATTTCTTCAATCAAGCATAATCTTTTTATAAGAAATTTAACGTAAAAAAAAATCACTTCCTACCTACATCTATGGAGCAAATCAAATAAATTTCTCTTGAGCAATTCAATTATAAGAATATTGAGTTATCTTCAATCAAGCATAATCTATTTATATATTCTCTAACATAAACTCTTAAAAAAATTCCATCTAGTTTTTCATCCTCTTTCACCTACATTAATTTAGAGAAACTAATAAATATTCAAAATATTTTCAATATCTTTCTCTCCATAACCAAAATTAGAATATTTATATAAAAACCAAACTCTAATAGTTAGAATTTTCTTTTTTCATAACACTACAACTAGTAAAACTTTACCCTACAGTATATTAGCCATAGCTTTTCTGATCATGGCTAAAAATATACTATTACTGTAGTTTTCATGTGTTATAATAATTTTAATTTTTTTATGATTTCTTAAAACTATACTTATAAATATCTTATAAATCACGATTATTAAGGAACTATAACTAAAGATAGATGCAGAATATTTTCTAGCCCGTGCTTCTCTTTCTTTCCTAATTATGGTTCTCTTTTAAGTTGTTGGTTTCTTCTAACTTCTCTCCCTTTATCGTTATGACATATCTTTATAAGATCAGTATTGATCTGGAATCACTAAGTGATGATGGAAAAAAAAAATAGGAATAAACTTTGTATACGAATAAATACTAATGGAATCAAACAGAAATCACAATCAGATGAACACTAAGATTTACGTGAAAAACCCCTTCAACTCGAAGGATAAAAATCACGAGACAAGCCAGAGAAAATTCATTATCAAAATAATGAATATACAGATCTCAATGCTTCTTGCCTAAGCCCAAAGCAACAACCACAAGAGAATCACACGGATACAAGGACTATAATACTAAGCACAATATCCAAAACCTTCTCAAGAGATCATAGTAAGAATTCACTACAAACTGATCTAACCTGAGATATGAATGATTGAGAACATACTTTCTGTGCTGTGAGCTTCACTAAAGCCCATTATCGACTGAATCTAGGCCATCTGCCCAACAATAACAAACCATATTCCTCCTGACTTTTTATTTTTTTTTCTCATTTTGAGGTTTTTTGTCAGGTTTTAATGGTTATTGGTGTGATTATTTAACTGATCACAAGTAGAATCCACTGTAAATCTTCTGAGCTGTGAGTTTCACTAAAGCCCATTATGGATTGAATCTATACCATCTACCCAACAAGAACATACCACTTACTCTTGACTTTTTATTTTCTTTCTGGTTTTGAGGTTTTTTGTTAGGTTTTAATGGTTAGAAATTGTATAGTTTTAGGAACTACGATTTCTCTTCTCATTGTCATCAGTAGATTTCAACCCCGCTACCCCGCGCTCCCTCTCCTTCCATCGAAGAAGATTAGGAATCGGTCCTTTTCTCAACATCTTTTATCATATGACTTTTGAACAGTCTGAGAACGAGAAAGATGAAGAAATTTGATAACTAAAAGAAAAGCTTGAAAAAAACAAATACTCTTCTAAGATATGGAAGATATTATAAAGATGAAAGATCTTTCTGAATAGATAATATATGTAAAATTTTAAAACTTCCTTTATCATATGATTTCGTATATATATATATATCAAATTATTATTATTTACTCTATGCAGGCGCTTGACTTGAAGAGAAGCACTAGAAAGGATATTTGTTTGTGATTTTTTTTTTTGACATCGTGCTACTCAAAACTTTTAAAAGAGAAGTACTTTTGTTTGCATTTATTTGTACTTGGATATCGGTGCTGTTATATAAATTGATATAGTCAATGAAAGAATATTTATCTTTCTTTTTTGAATTGTGAGCTACCATTGTGGTTAGTATATTATAGTAATTTGAATGCTGTTGTTATGATTGTCTTTCATTGGATAAAAATATCAATTAATGTCATTGAGTAATAGCATAAATGTATTAACATTATTACTATGATAATTCTTTTCAGGATTAAAAATATCTATTACTATAGTTACATATTCACAGCAATAACTAAACTATAACTCTAGTTGTATTGGCAAGGTAAAAGTAAGTAATAAATACTGTGTAGTTGTAGAAACAAAGTGATTTATGAATTATTGATATAATTTTAGCTGTCGGCCTCCCCCAAACAGAGATATGGTACATCAAGTTTGAGATCATCTCGACGTGGAACAGTTGTAATTTTCAACGAAAAGTTTTGAGTAGAATAAATATAATAAATAGTTTGAGAAGTTAATAATTTTCATTGATATCTGATGAGGGTTCGTTGCTGGAAGTAAGACAGCTTGCACCTTTTGTTTCTGAAAAAAGTAAGAACTCATGCAGTCTCTGCAAAACATATTTTTTGTTCTTTTAGTAGTTTCTTAAAATTACTTTCATTATTTCTACAATGATCAATCTGCAATCCGAACCAAAACTATCTGACAGCCATGATCACTTGAGGAGAAAGACATCAATCAAGCTTTCCTCTCTGCCTCTTTATGGTTAACCACATTTGAGTGTTTCCATCAAAACCAGATCATGTTTTTGTTGCTGCAAAAAGACATCATAATAAGGACAATACAGTGTATTTTTGAGGTTCCTTCAGCAGCTGAAACAAGGCAACTTATCCACCAACGATTTAGACAAACAACCGGTTAACTTGCATTAATTAGATAGATAATCTATGAATGAGCAACTACTCTGTTTTTTAAGCATCTACATAAAAAAAAGGACTTTTATTCAGATATATAGGATCATCCAAAATTAGTAGTATCTGATTCAAAGTTGACTTGTGTCTGTCTCCATGAGATGTCCATTACCAATCATTGTGTGTACAAGCACACAGGCACAATGATTAAAGCTGACAAATCCTGTATCTTCCTTCAGCATCAACTAATCTAATCTAACATCTTAATATTGTCCTTATTCAATGGCCGGCAACATCATCAAAATTTGAGATCTTATAAATTGATCTAGTAGGCTCAGTAGCCCAGCCATTAAAGATGCTTATGGAGGAGCCACCAAGCATTTCTATGCAGGTAATGGCCGAAGATTAGTTAGCTCATAATAAGTTGGTGGATCCTCCAAATTGCTTGATTACTACTACTCTACAGGATTTTTTACAAGTCTTTTGTACCCCACTCTTCCATCCACTCTCCATATCCAATCTCTGCTGACATAAAAAGAGAGAGAGACTGGTGAGGTGGGTGTTAAAGACAACAAAATCCTGAAATCGGGGGAAGATGATGCAACTCCACTTTGCATGGTGCGTAGGAGACAACGAATCGACGACGTCCATGGAGTTATTAGCCCCGGCAACCTCATATTATTCTGGTACTGCATCACTAGAGCGCTGAATTAAAGATTAAACCAAAAGAGAAGGAAGGAAGATAGATAGACTAGATCCAAAGTGCTGAACAATTCAGCTAGCATATTTAGCAAAGTTGATAGGAAAAAGGAACAGAGAGTAGCATAGCGCTCAGAGAAAAAGGCCAAAAAAGCTGCAACTCTATAGCTGATAAGATGACGACTGATGCTTCAAACTCCGTTCTTGCCCAGACTATTCAATTTATAGTTTTGAGGATCAAAATGTAGTATATGATGTTTGTGAATTCACTAAAAGCGACGACATAAACGACACAGGAATCGAAGTAAAAGAATTTGTGTTGCATCATCGTATATGACTTTCCAGACATCTCCCAAGTCTTCTTCTGCGTTTTAAAAGAACAGAAATCTGAAGTACACATATATAACTGAGAAATACTGTAAGGAAGTCAGGATCAGATCCATATAAACACAAGTCGATGCGAAATGCAGGTGGTTTTATTTAATTCAGGGTGCCAAAAAGGGCCATATTTATATTTAATTGCAGGGGAAGCTCGGCCTTCATAATCATGCATGCATCACAACAATCGAAATATACAAAATAATGTGATCCAAAGGCTTTGTTATTAATTCTTTTTTAGGAACGGATGAAATTTGGAAGAAGAAGAAAAATAGTTTTAAGATGACAATAGTATATGAGCTTTTGATAAAAAGGATAGTGGAACTAAAATTATTTAGATAGAAGGATCCATCATGTGGTGGTTCCTACTTTTTGTCAAAGATGCAGCAGCTCTTTGATGAGTGTGTGGCATGTGAAGAACAGCTACCTAACGCTTGATCTACTACATCGCTAAGCATTCTTCCTCCCTCCCTCCCTCCCTCCCTCCCTACTACATGTCCTCTTCCTCCTAAATTAATTGTTGCAACACCAACACTTCACTCTCTCTCCTTTTTCCTTCTTTCATTTTCTAACTCTACCATTGACACTCCATCCAAGCAACCTTGCCAACCGGTATGATTAAGAAAACATAAAGCAGTTTCAATCGTAACATATTTGCAAAGTCTGAGGGATTTTGCAAAGAAAGCTTGAAAAAAAAATATAGGCATCCGAGTTTACATAAAAAAAAAAAAAAAGTTCCTTCTTTTTTAAGCTATCACAGACAAGTAGTTGTAGCATGCAGTGATTTATTATTCTCGATAGCGAAGAAGGAAAGTTTTCCTCTTTTCTTGGGCTTGTGATGGGTCTGAATGCTTTCGAAGAAAGAAAATTTATTTCAATAAATCGAGCTCTCTTTATCGTTTTAGAAACAACAGTAGGAGTGAAAAATGAGGGGAAAAAGATCTAAATTATCATGGAGCTCACACTACAAGATAAAGCTGAATGCTTTCGAAGAAAGAAAATTTATTTCAACAAATCGAACTCTCTTTATCGTTTTAGAAACAACAGTAGGAGTGAAAAATGAGGGGAAAAAGATCTAAATCGCCGTGGAGCTCACAGTACAAGATAAAGCTGAATGCTTTCGAAGAAATAAAATTTATTTCAACAAATCGAGCTCTCTTTATCATTTTTAGAAACAACAACAGTAGGAGTGAAAAATGAGGGGATAAAGATCTAAATCGCCGTGGAGCTCACAGTACAAGATAAAGCACCTTTTGGGCCTCCTCCTGTTCATCTCAGTGACTGGTAATTCTCTTACGGCTGGCTTGCTACTGTAAAAAGAAGTGAGGATTGCAGGGAATTCCCGAGGAGGAGGAGGAGGAGGAGGAGGAGGTTCTAAAGTGCCTCAGTCAGAAAGTTAAAAGAATAATAATAATAAAAAAAATCTAGGAGAATAAATACTGAAGGACATGCATTACAACTTGGCAAAGGTACAATCTCTGAGTTCCTCATCTCTCCCCATCATATGATCGATCTACTTTTGTCTTCAGTCATTCTCCTCCCCATCATGCTTGCATCTTTGATTACACAGACAGCACACCCCATGCGTGCCACCTAATCTAATCTTTCCTCATCATGTGAAAAAAAAAAAAAAAAGGCATTTGAAGTCTCACCTTCACCAATGCAATCAATGGTTCAGTGACACAGTTGAAGACTCGTTTGATTTGCATGCAATTTAAAGTCACTCGGTTGACATAAAATCTACTTATCGCTTGCAGATTGCGTACGATAGCAGTTGTCAATTCAATGTTCACGTCGGAGTGGTAGATCCGTCCGACATTGTCTTCTAACCCCCATTTGAACTTTGTTCTTCCTCTCCTCTATACTGTAACATTGTAGCGAGTGCTCTGTCAGTGTTTGTTCAAAACCCAAAATTGGATATCGATCACGATTATGATCATCTTTACCACCAAGTCTAGCATTTATACAACTAATACGAGTATAAGCTCAGATCTAATGAAGCCAAAGTCTCACTCACAATGTCATGTGGATTTGACAGTGGGCAAAGATTAAAAATAGAAGAGGAGGCGGACGCCGTGTGTGCTTACCCTTCCAACTCAAAGACATGTTCATGTGTTTGTCTCCCTTTTATTACTTTCCACCGCTTGCTGCCTGACACAATGAACAGAGCTGCTGGTTTTTTTTTTTTCTTTTTTTTTAAGGATTAACACAGCCTCCTCCCTCCCCCTTCCCCTTCCTTCACTGGCAGGCATGTGCACTCGTAGGTTCTTCGTTTGCTGCTCTTGTCACACACTCCTTATCAAAATAGGAGCCAACGCAATAAATGTCTTTTGTGTCATAATCCACGCAAGAACACAACCAACCGGTATAACATGGGTTTTCAATTAGAAATTTACTTGTGATATTGTTTTCTTTTCATCTTTTCTTACTCAAAATAACCTCATAATTAGAAGATTGTCCCATTTTCAGAACAAGTTCTAAACGGTGAAGTTTTATTTTTTTATTTTTTTCTTTTGAACTAAATCTTGATTTGAGTAAAACGTCCGCTTTTACTCAAACATAGAAGAAGTTTTCTATTTTATTTTATTTTTTGTGTGAACTAAACATTGAAAATTTAAGAAGAAAACTAAAAGTTTCTTTTCTCGACAAAAAAGAGAACAAAAAAAAATGTCCTCTTTTACTCAAATCAAGAAGTTCTATTTTATTTTATTTTTATGAATTAAATCTTCAAATTTTTGAGAAGAAAACTTAAAGTATTTCACTCGAGAAAAAGAGAACAAAAATATCTGCTTTTTACTCAAATCAAGAAGTTCTATTTTTTTATGAATTAAATCTTGAAAATTTGAGAAGAAAACTAAAAGTTTTTTCCTCGAGGAGAAAAAGAGAATAAAAATGTCCCCTTTTTACTCAAACTCAAGAAATTTTGGGGTCATCAGGCAGACAGAGGTAGTTGTTCTCTTTGCCAATAAATTAATTGTTCAATGTAAAAAAGAACAGTAACCCACCCCTCAATCATCTTGTAAATAGGAGGAAATTTTACCAGTGTTCCATTTGAAGCTAAAAAGTAAAATTGAAGGCTGTGAACGAATGAGATAAGAAATCTGGTTGAAACAGTAACATCAAGTGGATAGACGACAGCAACCTCAACCATGCAATGTTATCCTGACTTCCTCTTCAGCTTCTTCCCTTCACCATTATTATTATTACTCTCTTTCGCTGCACATCGTCCTCAGCGTAGCTCCAAAACCTCATCCCATAAACAAAGCCATGCCCCATCTGCATCCATCCCACAAAGCACCAACAACAGCAGTGATTAAATTTTTTTTGAAAAGCTAACTTGTTCTTTGGATCCAGATCTCATGCTTTCCTACTATAAACAAAACAATGGGGGGGGGGGGGGGGGGGGGGGGTTCGTTCTTCCCCCCTCTCCGATCCCAACACTCTCCTCCCTCCCCTCTCCAATCCCAACATGGAGTTGCCTTGGCACACACGTACCATCTACACTAGTCTCAGCAGCACCTTCACCTCTCTAATTCTCTTCCTCACCACAAGCCCTTCCTTCTTCCTCTGCTGCCTATCCATCGATGAGCAGGGCCTGGCTCTCCTGTCATGGAAGCAAACTCTAAACAGCTCCACCGATGCACTCGAGTCTTGGAGGTCCTCGGACCCCAATCCATGCAGATGGTTTGGAGTCACCTGCAACTCCAAACTGCAAGTCATCAGCCTGAGCATCAAGTCATCCAATCTGCAAGGCCCGCTGCCTTCCAATCTTCAACCTCTCAAGTCACTGAAGACGCTTGTTCTCTCTGCTACCAACATCACTGGCCCAATTCCCAGAGAATTCGGCGACTACCACGACCTCGCCTTCGTCGACCTCAGCAGAAACCAAATCTCCGGCGATATCCCAGCCGAAGTCTGCAAGCTAAGCAAACTCGAGTCGCTTGCATTGAATTCCAACTCGCTCCGAGGTGCCATTCCTGCCAACATCGGAAACCTCTCCAGCCTCACGTACTTAACCCTTTATGACAACTCACTGAGCGGTGAGATCCCGGCCAGCGTCGGACAATTGCAGAAGCTCGAGGTTTTCCGGGCCGGCGGGAATCAAAATCTCAAAGGCTCGTTACCTGCAGAGATTGGAAACTGCAGCAGCCTGGCCATGTTAGGCCTCGCAGAAACCGGCATATCAGGGAAGCTTCCGTCTACGATCGGATTGCTCAAAGGGCTTCAAACCATTGCAATCTATACTGCTCTGCTGTCCGGCACGATCCCAGATGAGCTTGGCAATTGCACTGACCTGACCAAACTGTATCTGTATCAGAATTCTCTGTCAGGCCCAATTCCTCCCCAGATTGGCGATCTCCAAAACCTTCAGAGTCTGATATTATGGCAGAACAACTTGGTGGGCTCGATCCCGCCAGAGCTCGGCCGATGCAAGCAGCTAGTCCTCGTCGACTTGTCGATGAATCTTCTCACCGGTAGTATCCCGCGGAGCATTGGCAACCTAGCAAATCTCGAACAGCTTCAACTGAGTACTAATCAGCTGACGGGCGTGATACCGCAGGAGATCTCCAACTGCGCGGCGCTGACTGATCTCGAGATCGACAACAACGAGCTCTCCGGTGTGATCCAAATCGATTTCACGAAGCTGGAGAATCTCACTCTGTTCTATGCTTGGCAGAACAGGCTGACCGGGAGCATTCCTGCCAGTTTAGCCCAGTGCCGGAATCTGCAGTCGGTCGATCTCTCTTACAACAATCTGACCGGGTCGATTCCTAAGGAGCTATTCGGGTTGCAGAATCTCACCAAATTGCTTCTCCTGTCGAACGAACTGTCGGGATTCGTGCTACCTGATATCGGCAACTGCACGAATCTTTTCCGGCTCCGGCTGAACGGTAACCGGCTCGCAGGTGCCATTCCGGCGGAGATTGGCAGTCTGACGAACCTGAATTTTCTTGACATGAGCAACAACCTGTTTGCAGGCCCGATTCCGGCGGCAATATCGGGTTGTGACTCCCTTGAATTCGTCGACCTCCACTCCAATGCCCTGACTGGAGGGTTGCCGGAGTCATTACCGAAGAGCCTACAGTTCATCGACGTCTCTGACAATGGGCTTACTGGACCATTAAACCCCGGTATCGGATCACTTCCGGAGCTGACGAAGCTCGTCATGGGGAGGAATCAGCTCTCTGGTCAGATTCCAGCGCAGCTTGCATCATGCAGCAAGCTACAGCTGCTAGACCTCGGTGATAACTCGTTCTCCGGCGGGATACCGGGCGAACTAGGCCAACTTCCCGCCCTCGAGATCTCACTTAATCTCAGCTGCAATCATTTTTCCGGCGAGATCCCAACCCAGTTCTCTGCACTCGAGAAGCTCGGATGCCTTGACATTTCCCACAACGAGCTTTCCGGCAACCTCGACGTGCTCGCCGCTCTCCAGAACCTCGTCACGTTGAACGTGTCCTTCAACGCCTTCTCGGGCGAATTGCCCGACACTCCTTTCTTCAGGAAGCTCCCGCTCTCCGTTCTCGAAGGCAACCATGGGCTGTTCATCACCAACGGCCCAGCGACGCAAGAACCACAGAACAGAGCAACCATTTCCGCTCTGAAGCTCGTCATGTCGGTTCTGATCAGCGTCAGCGCAGTGTTGCTGCTGGCGGCCGCCTACTTGCTCCTACGCGCTCGTGCAGTCCCAAGCGGTGAGGCCGACGACACTTGGGAGATCACACTCTACCAAAAGCTCGACTTCTCGGTGGACGACGTAGTGCGGAGCCTGGCGTCGGCGAACGTCATCGGGACCGGAAGCTCCGGGGTGGTTTACAAGGTCGGAACTTCGAACGGTGGCACCCTGGCCGTCAAGAAGATGTGGTTGTCGTCTGAGTCGGGGGCGTTCCGCAACGAGATCACGGCCCTGAGCACGATAAGGCACCGGAACATCGTACGGTTGCTGGGATGGGGGGCCAACCGGAGCACCAAACTGTTGTTTTACAATTACCTGCCCAACGGGAGCTTGAGCGGATTCCTTCACCGAGGCGGGAAGGCGCCGGTGGAGTGGGAGTCGAGGTACGAGATCGTGATCGGGCTGGCTCACGCCGTCGCATATCTGCACCATGACTGTGTGCCCGCCATCTTGCACGGAGATGTGAAGGCCATGAACGTTCTACTGGGACCGAGATTTGAACCATATTTGGCGGACTTTGGCCTGGCCAGAGTACTAAGCGGAGGTGATACCGGTCACAAGTTGGAGTCTAGGACTTCTCCTCGTATCGCTGGTTCCTACGGATACATAGCTCCAGGTAAATAAATGACTGTTATCGTCCCTTCTTCAAAGATTCATCAGTTGGAACTTCGATAGATTTAATTTTAGATTGACGAAGGTGTGTTCGTTTCGGTGCAGAGTATGCTTCGATGCGACGGATAACGGAGAAGAGTGACGTCTACAGCTACGGCGTAGTCCTTCTTGAAGTTCTAACAGGAAGGCATCCACTGGACCCGTCGCTGCCCGGCGGAATGCATTTGGTCGAGTGGGTTCGAGACCACTTGCAGAGAAAGCGTGGAGCCGTCGAGCTTCTCGACGGGAGGCTGCGCGGCCTACCCGACCACCAAACACAAGAAATGCTGCAGGCGCTCGCGATCTCCGTCCTCTGCGTCAGTGCCCGAGCCGACGACCGGCCGATGATGAAGGATGTGGTGGCGATGTTGAAGGAGATCAGACGGCCGGAGAACGAGCAGCCCAAGGACTCCTCAGCAGGCTGCGCGGCCGCTGCTACTCCGGTCCGGAAGGTGGAGTTGCGAGGTTCTTCGAACTGCTCATTTGCGATGTCAGATTACTCTAGCTGAAACAAATCATTTACTGCTAACAATTTTGATTTATGACTTGATTCTTCTACAGCTAGCTTCCAATAACTACATGTAAATCAAACCCTAAAAATAATGTGTAATTGTTTTCCTGCTGCTCTACATGTTAGTGTGCCAATTCCACTGCACAGGATGAGAGTGCTGAAGTTGTTGATGCAAATGGTGGTCATATGACTTCAACAGTAAATCTGAGAAGAGACTGCACAATCTTTCCAGCGAGGTAATCACACGAGTAATGCAACCAACGCACTTTCCTGCCTGAGGAGTCACTGTTATATACGTCAACAAAGTCTTCTTTATGTCATGGCTTTTAATGGATCGTTAAGCTTTCTTTATGTCAGTTCCTTACACATCTTGGAAGCCCCACCTTTATCGTTATTGTATGTTTCTCTGCCTCTGATATGGACTGACATAACTATAATATATATTTTCTGCAAGAAAGTTCTAGATAACATGTGATAGTGATTAGGAAAATGTTGAATAAATTAATATGGTCCCTTGCAACAGGCGATATTAGTAGAAAAGCAAAGAAATAATATGCAACAAACAAATAAACTCAATTACAAGCTGAAAGAAACTAGGCAGGAAAATGGGAATAGTTGAGATAAGATGGAACAATTTTAGTGGATCATTTTTTTCTTTTTTCTTTTTGGAAAAGAAACTAAAAACTTTCATTGAACCAGAAGAAATTAGCAAGCATTTTGTCCTAGCAACCGAGATCATCCAAAGTATAAAAAGACAACAAAAGAAAAAAAAAAAAAGAACCCAGAGGTTCTACCGCAAAAGATAAACTTATGAGCATTGCTGTTGAGATTTCTTGAAATGAAATTAACAATAAGAGAGTTAAAAGTGATCAAAAGTTGCTTGATGTCAGCGATGATAGTTTGATGAACTCTATTGGTACAGTAAAAATATACCATTGGAGATTAGGGAAAACGAAAGTCAGATATAATAATAATAATAATAATAATAATAATAATAATAACTCCTCCGTTGGAGGGGGAGGCTGAGAGAATATATTTTTGATCCCCTCGATATATAATATCATGAGATTTATTGACTTGATTACTAAGGTAAAAGGGCTACTATGATAGTTATGAAATCTGACATTGATTATATAAAGTCAAATGAAAATAAAAATTGAGGATCAATCTAGTAATAGATTTCTAATGTCCTTCCCTTTCTCGGACGTAAGTGTTGACATAAAAAAAATTATACTTATGCAAACTATTATGTGGAAAAAAACTGTTATGGTAGGATTAAAATCAAATAATATTAGATCTATTTATGATGTATACCTTCAGATGTGATCTCATTGAGATCTGAATAAACTAGAATAGATCTAGACCCATTCTCTTCTCTTCCTATCCTTTCACATGACCACCTTAATTGATGGTTTTGAGAGATCAAAAGAATAACCGTAATCTATTGCTCTATTCACCCCTTGGTCGTTCTGTGTTGTGCCGTGCATTAGGTTTATAGTAGGTCCTGTCTATTTATAGGCGAGAGCAGAGGGTCTAGGATAAGTTATTAGGAGAATTCCTTCCATCAAGGGCATCCCATAAAATATCCCAATATAATACGAACTTTACTTAATATTGACTAATATCTTTTATCAGAATCCAAATAATCCATAATATATCTTATTCAATTAATAAAGGGCCACATTAATTGATAAGATATAAAAGATATTCAAAATCAAAATAAATAAAACAAAAATTTATTTGAAAATAATTTTATATAATTGGATTCTGAAAATTTTGAAAAGCATTTATACATGGCCATGATTTTGAAAATAAGCCAATAAGTCCAATAAGCATAATAATACTATATTCAGTCCAACTATCAATGTGAGTCATAGCGGTTGTATGTCATCAATGTCACACTTTCTTCTATGTACTACAACACTGTTAGTCTTTCCTTGTATAGTCTATAATGACCCCTGTAATTTATCTTATCAAAATAATCATGTTTATTACATTCAACCATAATATGCATAATCATAAATACATGCAGGATAGTAGAAACAAATAACTTTAATTATGCAAAAAAATATCAATAATAACATCCACTTAAACATGCATCACCATATCCTTTATGGCTTGCTCACAAGTCTTATTCTAAGAACATGTTCTTTAAATGTTTTATACTGTAAAGCTTTACTAAATAGATCAACAATCATCATAGTGGTGCTCAAAATTTTAATTGACACTTGTTATTTCTAGACTCTTTCACTAACTACCAAGTACTTTATCTCAATGTGCTTTGAACCACTACAGTACTTGCCATTATTAGTGAAGAAAATTGATGCAGTATTATCACAAAATATCTTCAGCGGCTTGGCAATTGAGTCGACCACACCAAGTCCTGAGATAAAATTTCGTAGCCATAAAGCTTGATTTGTGGCCTCAAAGCATGCTACAAATTCAGCTTTCATCATAGATGATGCAGTAAGTGATTGTTTTACACTTTTTCAAGAAATTACCCCACAAGCCAGCATGAACACAAATCCTGAAGTGGATTTCTTGCTATCGAGGTAATTTATAAAATCAGTATCTGAATATCCCGTTACTTCAAGCTGATTTGACTTCCTATATGTGAGCATATAATCTTTTGTCCCTTACAGATATCTCATTACCTTCGTTGCAGCTTTCCAATATTCTATTTCTGGGTTACTCTGGTATCTACCTAGCATTGCCACTGTAAAATTGATATCTGGCCTTATACAGGTTTGAGCATATAATAGACTTCCAATTGCACATCCATAAGGAATATTCTTCATTTGATCTCTTGCTAAGTCATTCTTCGGGCACTGGTTTTGGCTAAATTTTTCACCAATAGTAATAGGTGTATCATTGGCTTTACAAAGCTGTATATTAAACGTTTCCAAGATACGATTAATATAACCTTTCTGAGATAATCCTAACAAACCTTGAGATCTGTCCCTGAATATCTCAATGCCAATAACATAGGATGCCTCATTCATATCAATCATCTTAAAATTCTTGTTGAAAAATATCTTGGTTTCGTGCTATAAACCAAGATCACTACTAGCAAGCAATATATCATCCACATATAAGACCAATATAATAAACTTACTCCCACTAACCTTCAGATATATACACTGATCAATAATATTTTCCTTAAATCCGAAGGAAGTAATAGTATCATGAAACTTTATATACCATTGTCTGGAAGCTTGTTAAGGCCATAAATGGATTTCTTAAGTTTGCAAGCCCAACTTTCCTTTCCCTTTTCTATGAATCCTTCAGGTTATTCCATATAGATTTCCTCATCTAGATTCCCATTCAGAAATACCGTTTTCACATCCATTTGATATAACTCAAGATCATAATGAGCTACTAATGCCATGATGATTCTTAATGAGTCCTTTTGATAAACTGGAGAAAAGGTCTCATGGTAGTCAATGTATTTTTTCTGAGAAAAACCTTTGGCCACAAGTTTGGCTTTATATCGTTCGATATTGCCCACCGAGTCGTGTTTAGTCTTAAAGACCCATTTATAACCGACTCTTTTATAATTATTGGGTAATTCAACGAGTTCCTAGACACCATTCTAGTCCATTAATTTTAACTCATCTTTCATTGCATTATACCATTTTTCAGAATCATTACTTTCTATGGCTTGTGAAAATGATAAGAGGTCTTTTTTCATTCCTATATCAAAATCTGATTCTTGCAGATATACCACATAATAATCAGAAATGACATGTTTCTTTTTTCTTTGAGATCTTCTCAAATCTGCCAATTGTGATTGTTCTATAAGACTATTAGCGATGACATCATCATTATATGAGAATTCATCAATGTTATTTTGTTGTTCACCCTCATCAATTCTCTCATTGATTTGAGGAACAATAATTTCTCAAATAGGGGATAATATAGGAGAAGCCTGAATCTCCTCAATATCAAAATTAATCATTCGAGACTTTTGACTCTCACTGGTTTCACCATTTTCTAAGAATTTTGCATTACCAGATTCTACTATCATCATATTATGATTAGGATAATAAAATCTGTAATCCCTTAGATCTTTCTGGGTAACCAATAAAATATTCAAAAATTATTCTCGGATCCAATTTCTTTTCATGTGGATTGAATACTGTTATCTCTGCAGGATACCCCCAAATATGTAAATGTCTCAAACTGGATTTCCTACCAGTCCATAACTCAAATGGAGTTGATGAAACTGATTTACTAGGAACCCTGTTTAGGATATACATAGCTATCCTAAGAGCATCACCCCACATTGACTCAAGTACAGAGGAATAACTCATCATGCTCCTAACCATATCCATAAGAGTACGATTTAGTTTTTCAGCAACACCGTTCTGCTATGACACACCTGGTAATGCATACAGAGCATAAATACCCCACTGTTCTAGGAATCTAGCAAAATGATCAATATTCTAACCGAATTCATCATATCTGTCATAAAATTCACCACCCCTGTCTGATCTGACAATTTTAACTTTTCTATCTAATTATCTTTCGACCTCATTTATGTATACTTCAAGAATGTCAACGGTATGATACTTTTCATGTATTAGATAAATATAGCCATATCTGGACAGGTTATATATAAATGTGATGAAATACCTTTCTCCACTAAAACAAGGAATATAGAGTGGTCCGCAGATATCAGTATGAATAATTTTAAGAAGTTCTTTACTCGTAGCATTTTTCTTTATATGCTTAGTTTGATTTTCTTTAATGCAATCTATGCAAACATCAAAATCAGTGAAGTATAAATTTTCTAAAATATTATCCTTCAGTAATCTTTCAATTCTTTCATTGGAGATATGCCCCGAACGTCTATGCCATAATATAAAAGATATTTTATTATTGGAATTGTATTTCATTCCAATATTTAATTGCAGGGTTAATAATATATTTGAAAACTCAAGATTTAAATTAATTCTATATAACCATCACACAAAATTCTAAAACCAACTTTTATTGAATCATAAAATATGCTAAGTTTACCATTACCAAAAGAAACACAGTATCCTAACTCATCAATTCTAGACAGAGAAATTAAATTTTTAGAAATTGTAGGAACAAAACATGTGTCTTTCAGATCCATTAGATGACCCGTCTCTAGGTGTAAGCGATAAGTCCCTACTGACATGACTTTTGCTTTGAGACGATTTCTCATAATTATGAATCTTTCATGTTATTTTGGTTTTCAGATTGAAAGAAATCCCTTTTTTTTCGAACTAAGTCCTACGTTTAATGCAGTCTTTCTTTACATGTCCTTTCTTGCCACAAAAGAAGCATTTTACTGAAATAGCTTTCTTTTCAATAGTCTGTCTAACACTTTCAGATCCGACAAATTTCTTCGATGGATGATGCTTCAATTTTCTTTTCTTGTTACCAACTCCTTGAGTAGTTGTCAGTACATTATATGAACTTTCCTGCTTCAATCTTAATTCTTCCTGAACACATATACTAGTTAACTCATTCAAGTCCCACTTATCCTTATTTGTATTGTAGTGAATCTTGAATGGGCCAAACTGAGAAGGAAGAGAATTAAGAATGAACTGCACAAGGAAAGATTCATCAACATTCATTCCCAACACCTTAAGTTTTGCAGCTTTGTCAGCCATATTGAGGATGCGATCTTGAATTCCTCGAGTACCATCATACTGAGCTGTAGTCAGTTCTTTCATTAATGTATCAGCCAATAACTTATCAGTAGATTTAAATATGTCTTCAATAACCTTTAAATATTTACGTGTGCTAGATGTGACCGGTAATGAAGTCTTTATATTATTTATAATTGTCATCCTTATGAATATTAATCTGAGCCTATCAGATCTTTCCCAAGCCTTCATTTCATTGACTTGCTCCACATTACTTTTGTCAGTTAATTCTGTAGGCTTTTCAATAAGCAATGCCAAATCGAGATCTAATATGCCCAATATAAATTACATATGCTCTAACCATTCTGAATAATTTGATCCAGAGAGTACAGGGACATTAGAAGCATGAGAATATATGGACGGGAATACCACTACAGAATATGAAATAATATTAATGCTTTAAGTTTTACCAAAATATGATGAACTATTGATATCATCAATATTTAACCTTTGGATAAAAAAATATTGACATATCCAGTGTTCACACAAAATCATTTATGGAGGATTGATACCATCTTTATGGAATAGTTTTGCTACCTTTGGGTATACAATTCTAAACTGCAAGGATATCCAAAACAGTATCATCCTACCCCATCACATAATTATTTGAAATAGATTATCCTTTAGTATTATCTAAATCTACTAATTATGCATATAATTTTGAATATTATTTTCTTAATGTCATTGAGGGCTTGTTCCTTAATGTAATTTTATAAATCATTGATCTAGGCCACTTTTGTGACTATAATACCAATGCAGTAATATAAAATATAAATTAAATTATCCTATGAATGACAAGACTTTAATTATATTTCATATCCTATAAGCCTACCATCCGAGGCTACTTTGGCACCTACTGGTCAAGCATAACTTAAGGAGATGAACTACAAATAATATTCATCAAGTTCATTTGAACTAATTTATGCTGAGATAGTTCAATAATAGAATAACAACTATAATAATTATTGAACACTTAATCAGCAGGAAAACAACTCATATGATAACTGTAATCATGATAATACATAAATCATGTATTTATGTGAAAAATAAATATTATTTCATAATTCCTAATATTTGCATGTAAATAACTGAATATATATCCAAAAGCCAATAATTAGATTTAACACATGCAATTAATAATTCATATGAGAAAAATATAAAGAAATAATAGTTTATATATTTTTAAATTAAACTAATTAATTTTATTTAATTGGAGAAGCCCATAAGTCTAATTAAATAAATTGATCAAAATAAAATGTAATCAATGAATTGATCAAAATAAAATGTAATCATTTATGATATATCTTGTTTCTTTGAAACATTTTGCTTGTAAATCCCTTACGTGACATACTTGATGTTAATCGCCTCATTGGTCCAAACTATATTGATTAGCTCTGTTATCTAAGAATTATTCTCATGACGGAGAAAATCGTATATCTCACTCTACCATAGAAAGAGAAGCTAGTTCTCTATATTAGTGAGACCAGAAGGAATAAGAAGGTCGATAATCCCTTAAGTAGGGCAAGGGCAAACCGGGTAAGATAAATATTACTAAGAAAGATCCGATAAGAGACAAAGGCCAATGCTTCTACTACGACAAATATGAGCACTTGAAGAGGAACTACAATGATTACCTTGCAAAAAAAGGCAAAACAAAAGTTTGAAGAAGCTTTAGGAACATTTATGATCAGTCTCCATTTGTCAGGTTTTCATGATAACACATGAGTATTGGATACTATGAGTACTTATCATATATGCAATTCATTGCAAGCTCTAGCAAGACCGATGAGATTTGACAGAAGCAAGATAGACCTCAAGATGGACAATAGAGCAATAGTTGCTGTAGTTGCCATTGACAATATCATGCTACATTTGCCTAGTGGAGCTACTATTGCATTAGATGTATGTTCCCTCTATTATCAAAAATATCATTTCTATTTCTTATTTGATAATTAGTGTATATAAGTTAATTTTTAAAAATAATAGTTGTTTAATAATTTTGGATGATGAGTTCATCACAAGAGATACCTTGATTAATGACTTATATGTATTAAACACTTCTCCAACATATCATGAATTTAAGTATATCTAAGAGAAAACGAGATTAGGTGAACGAGACATACTTATGACACTGTAGGCTAGGTTATATCCATGAGGGAAGGACTCAAAATTTACTAAAAAGGTAGATACTTTGATCCATTCGACTATGAGAGATATGCAACTTGCGAACCTTGCCTTCATAGAAAGTTGATAAACTCTCCATTTAGTGAAATTGGAGAGAGAGCCACTGGGTTATTGGAACTCATGCATAGTGTTGTATATGGTCCTATATCGACTCAAGCAATTGGTGGTTACTCCTATTTGATTATATTCACTGATTTTCTCTAGGTTTGGACATATGTACTTGACGAAGTATAAGTTTGAGGCTTTTGAGAAATTTAGGAAATATAAGAATGAAATAGAACTAGATTGGAAGGAGTATTAAAACTCTTAGATCAGATCGAGGAGGAGAGTACTTGAGTACATAGTTCAACCATTTCCTTGGGAAACATGATATTCTGTCCCAATGAACACCTCCTTATACACTTAAGCTTAATGGTGCATCAGAAAGTAGGAATCACATGCTGTTAAACATGGTGTGGTCCATGATGAGTTTTACTGACCTATCCATCTCATTCTAGGGATACGCCATAGAGACCGTAGCTTACCTTCTGAATAGAGTTTCATCTAGGTCGGTAGTATCTACACCATATGAGATTTAGAAAGGAAAGAAGCCCGATCTTCAGGTTGTTAAGATTTGGAGCTGCCCTGCCTACATTAATAGACGCAACCCCAATAAGTTGGAGTCAAGAATAGAACGATGCAAGTTCATGGGATACCTTAAGGAAACTTGTGGGTATTATTTCTATCATCCCGAGGATTATAATGTCTTTATTGCTAAGAGAGTTATGTTCCTTGAGAAGAAACACGTTCTTAGTGGAAATAATGAGAATAAGATAGAGTTGAGCGAGGTTGGAGAATCTAGCTCAAGCACAATTACAGAGTCTGAGTCTATTCAGGTACCTAGCACACAAGTTCCAACTTTGCGTAGGTCTAGCAAAGTACCTCACCCTCATGAAAGATATGTACAACATATCAGTGGAGAGGACACTCATGATGTTGATCCTCAGATCTACGTAGAGGCTATTATGAGTATAGACTCGAGGAAGTGGTAAGAAGTCATGAATTCTGAAATTGATTCTATGTACTCTAATAAGGTTTAGAATCTTGTGGATGCACCTGAGAGTATTATACCCTTCGACTGTAAGTGGATCTTCACGAAGAAGATCGAAGTAGATGAAAAAGGTGGAGACCTATAAGGCGGCTAAAGGATATCGTTAAAGGAAAAGAGTTGACTATGATAAAACCTTATCACCTATAGCTATGCTAAAGTTTATCAGAATTCTTTTAGCTATTACAACACATTATAATTATAAGATTTAGCAGATAGATGTGAAAACTGTATTCTTCAATGATAACCTCGAGGAGGAGGTATATATGATATAATAAGAGAGATTCGTATCCAGGGAGAGTCCAGATAAAATGTGCAAGTTGCTCAGATACATATATGGTCTGAAGCAAGCTTCCTGAAGTTGGAACATAAGATTTGATGAGGTCATCAGATTTTTATGACTTTATTAAGAACGAAGATGAATCTTGTGTATATAGGAAAGTAAGTAAGAGCGCTATCATTTTCTTGGCGCTATATGTGGATAACATCCTAATCATTGGGAATGATGTAGAAACACTCTCCATAGTTAAGGCTTGGTTATCCAGAAACTTCTTCATGAAAGACTTAGGGGAAGCATCCTATATTTTTGGGATCCAAATCCATAGAGATAGATCTAAGAGGATGCTTGGCTTGTCCCAGTACAGGTACATAGACTCTATTTTCGAAAGGTTTGACATAAAAAATTTCAAGAGATGTCTTATATTGATGAGATAAGGAATATCACTTCTAAGAGTACGTCACCAAAGACCCTATGCCTTATTAATAAGGTCTATCATGTATGATATGCTATATACCAGGCTTGATGTAGCGCATGCTCTGAGTGTCATGAGCAGGTATCAGGTAGATCCAGGTTTGGAACACTAGAAGATAGTGAAGTATATCCTTAAGTACTTGAGAAAGACTAATGATCTTTTACTAGTATACAGAGAAGGTAGCCTATATGTTGAGGGTCATAGACTCGAGTTTTCAGTCTAATATTAATAATAGCAAGTCGAACGTAGGTATCTCTTTACCCTGAATGAAGGAGCAGTAAGTTGAAAGAGTTTCAAATAAGATACTGCTGTTAATTCGATCACAAAGATGGAGTATATTACTACAGCAGAAGTAGTAAAGAAAGGGGTATAGATGAAAAAGTTTATCGGGGATTTGAGAGTCATACTAAGCAGTGTGGTGTCAATTCCAATATATAATGATACCAATAGGGCGATAGCTCTAACAAGGGAACCCATAACTCATCAGAAGTGTTTTGAGGAGGTTCCAGTTGATTAGAGAGATCATGACCTGTAAAGATATAATAATGGAAAGAGTTTCATTCGAATATAAAATTATAAATCTACTAATATAGTCACTGGCTCATATTGTCTTTGAGTGTTACAAGAGTCTGATGAGGATCAAACACATAGGTGATTGGCTTTAGGTTAAGTGGGTGATTGCTCATTACAGGTGCCCTACAAACCAATCACGTGAGTGATGATATGTGTGATATGCTGCGTGATCTTTTTTACTTATGATTATTATTAGTATAGTCTCACATTATATTATTTGCTAAATATATATATTGTGATGTCTATGATTTTGTGCAATGAAAAATAGATCATGATGATATCACAATAATAAGATCGATTACTCGAGAGAGACATTGAGATAACCAGATAGATCGGTGTATTATATATCTATATGATGGAGGTGATTGATCTTATAACCATTTGTGTGAGGACATAAAGGTATAGTACATATGCTCATTGGAGAATGAGTTTACTGATTGATCCTCTTACGAAATGTTGTATGGTTAATAATATCTAATGTCAGACAGAGATTCCATAGTCCAAGTTATGTGTCTAGTCCTTAGACTTGAGATTCCAAGGATGCCTTATTTTAGTACTTATTTCTTTGACATCGGACTTACATGTTTGGAAGGTTTTAGATCTGGTACAATCAGTTATCAGGATTGGTAGCCAACTTTACGAAGACAATTAAGTATCAATAAAGGATCATCCACTCTCAGTATCACGAGAGGAATATCCCGTGTGGTCTTGCTCGGATAAATCCCTGACTAGGGTCATTCATATTAAGAGATAAGGAGTTTTCCGGAAGAATCTAATTAGAGCGAGACTCAGACGTATTTCATATATAGCCTGATAGTAGCATGCTTGATATATGATATCTAGGATATTAGATGAATGATGGACTATAAATATACGGTAACTGAGGACAAACAGATCCAATGGATAAGATCCTCTGTACCGTTCGGGGACTATGATAGAGTGGCCTAGTACGTCCATAGTCGATGAGTCAAGTGAATTGTTACGGAATAACAATTACTAAGCCAGAAGGAATTTTGACATGAAAGACTCATGACTAGCTCAGTATTGGGTTTAGATGGTCACACACATATGATGGATGTTTCAATGAGTAGAGGATATGTTATGAGTTATCCAATTAGCCCATGTTCTCACTATATGAGACCCAACATTGATGGATCTCTTGCATGAGGCCCAATTAAAGGCCAATTGAGATTATTGGATAGAGATCTAATAATCATAGTAGTGAGGGTAATTGGATAGAGATCTAATCCACTAGGGTAATTGGATAGTTGACTAGCCTTTCTCTACTACGAGAAGGCAACGAAAAAGATAAGTGATCTTCTTCCATGAGTGCTGCAGAATGTGGGTAAGAGTTGCTAGTTTTAGGATGTGATTGGAGGAGCATCGCTGCAACGATTCATCATGTGGATACTATTAGAGAGGAGGCAATTTGATACTAGGGAAAGGAGAAAGAGGAATGAAATTTGAAAAATAAGAGAAACCGATAGTCGAGTCGCAGAAAAGAAATAAATTTGAACCTAAACTTGTATAAAATAGATAAAAAGTTCTCTATCAAGTTTAATGTCATAAGAGGATACAAAAAATTTATCATATAAAGGAAATTAAATAAGGATAGAACTAAATCAAAAGACGCACCACTCAAGGAATCATCTAAAAAATATAGAGTTTTAGAGACTCCAAAGAGCTTTTACTAATGCAAATTAGGTGCTAAACTTTCTTTCTAATCCTAAAATACTAAAATAAGTACTAGTGCATAAAACATCCCTTAATACATAGAAAACTATAAAATTAAGTGATTTATATTAACTAATTAACCCCTTTAATGTATTACTTGGTCATTAAGTAAAACAGCTTGAAAGAGCTTTTACTTTGTCCAAGGAATATGATCATAAGTTATCATATTTGAGTGAGCTGGGTTAAAAGCTGTGAGGTAACATTATGGACTATAGGGAATCATTGGATCATAATTTTCATACGAGTTGATTTTAGCAACATAGGCACTCCCGTGTCAATCTCCTCTGGTTATGAAAGACTTATCATCAAGTCTTTATTTATTCCAAGCACATGATTGTTGGGAAACCTCAACGGGTGCATCACATGTGTAGCGAAAATCAAAACAAAAACTGATTTTCACGCAAATCAAATCATCGTGTAAAAGATTGGGGTCGTGAAAAAAATCATAAAAATAAAAAAAACTGCGATGTGTAATAGATTGATTTTACCTAGGGAGATCGTATATCCCTGTATTCCAATCCAGATGGAGAAGATGAAGGAGGTCAAGCGTCATCCTCTCTAGTGGTATCCACACGATGGATTTCTATAGCGAAACTCCTCCAATATGATCTTGCAACTCTTGCTCAGAGGGAGGGAGGAGAATAGGAGGTGGTGGCTAAAGCTGCAGCCTATCAACCATGAGTCTTCCCTCCTATTTATAGAGAGCCACCAAAACCCTAGGACTCCTTCCTTAGTGGGTATTGGATCACCATCCAATAACCCACTAACCTTGCATTATTGGATCTCTATCCAATAATCTCCTTAGGCCTCTAATTGAGCCTTAATCAAGGAGCTCATCAACATAGGGTCTCATCTAATAAGAATAGGGGCTAATTGGATCTTTATCCAATCTTCTATTCACTGAAGCATCCACCATATGTGTGTGACCCTGTAGGCCTGATACTGAGCTGGCCATGAGTCACTACAATCAGAACTCCTTCTGATATAGTAAATTATTATCCTCATAATAATTCACTCGACTCATCGACTATGGACGTTTAGGCTTAGAGGGTCATACACATATGGTGGATGTTTCAGCAAATAAAAAATTGAATATGAGTTATCCAATTAACCCTTGTTCTTACTAGATGAGACCCAACATTAATTGATTCCTTGTGTGAGGCCCAATTAGAGGTCAATTAAGATTATTGGATAGAGATCCAATAATCCTAGTAGTGAGAGTAATTAGATGGAGATCCAATACCCACTAAGGTAGGATCCACTAGGGTTTTTTGGTGGCTTTCTATAAATAGGAGGCAGGGGTGACACAATAGCGATAGGCTGCACCTTTGGTCGCCCCCTCCTATTCTCCTCCCTTCCTTATCTTCTCAGCCGGCCAACCTTTCCTTACTATGAGAAGACAATGAAGAAGATAGGTGATCTTCTTCTACAAGTGCCGTGAGAATGTGCGCAAGAGCTGCAAGCTTTGGGCTACGATTGGAAGAGCACCGCTGTAACGATCCATCGTATAGATACTGCTAGAGAGGAAAATGTTTGATCTTTTTCATCCTCTCCATCTAGATCTGGAATTTCAGGGATATACGATCTTCCTAGGTAATCAGTATCTCACGCATCGTACTTTTTAGTTTTATGAGTTTTTCACATACCAATCTTTGCACGACGACTTGATATATATTAGAAATCTATTTTTTTTTTTTTTCACTCCGCATGCGATGCTCCCGCTGTTTCCCAAACATAAAACACATGCTATAATATGAATACAGTAGGAGCAGCATCAAGATAACAACAATCCCTTGATAGTCCCTAACGAAGGCCATAAGATAGCACCAAATATAGCACAAAAATCTTCTATCATTTAAAAATGTTAATAAAGAAAGGATGAAGGGAGAATTATAGTCCAATCTTTATTGCATCAATGTGCAAAGATAATGACTTGGCACTAAGATTGATCACTTGGCCAAGCAATAACAAGCTTTAACCCGGCTAAAACATGGAAAGTGTTCCAAATTTATTCTAAGTCTTGGATGTGAATCGATTAGTCAAGGTTGAATGATTCTGTCAAGGATTGTAGGATTTCACGACTAGAGGGATTTGGTCCTAAACATACATCCTCTTGTTTAGTAGTAACCTCAACCTCTTGATAGGAGGAAGTTTGTCTATTGACATCAAAGGAGGTGATAGGACCATCGACTTGTTCTAGTTTAATATAAAAGTGGTGATAAAAGTTGAGCTATAAGTCATCTCAAACCTTTCTTAGAGAAGTTCTAAACTTAGACAAATTTATACTCTTTCATATTTAGGGTAAAAAGCCTAAAAGATTATTGAATATTGGATTTTGCTGATGAAACTAATTGATGAGTTTATTAGATTAATATACTTTTAAGTTAAGTAAAGTAGAAAATACTTTGATTATACATTTGGACCACTAAACGACCAATTATTGAGTAGGAGAGTCAAACATTCTATAAAAAAATTATTATGTTAAAAATTAGATGTCGAGTAAGAGGATTGGTCGACATACCAAAAATTGAACTTCGTGCTAAGGATTTAGGCATCATGTTGTGCCAAAAGATTATTTGTCACGGAAAAGTCTACATGCCATTGGAATTAACGATATACTGAAAGAAAGAGTGATGTATAAGAGTTTCGAAGGAAGTATTAGAATATTAAACTACATGTCAAAAGGGCATACAAAATGTCAAAAGCTTTATAAATGTGTCATATGTGTGGTTGATTTATCAAGGTATCAATTGAGATTATTTTGGGTCAATTTAAGTTGGTATTATGGTTAAAACAAAGATAACTTGTTAAGAAAATCGTTAGGTTTGAAACTAGACTGAATTGGGCCCGTTAAAAGGTCAAACCGATGGCCTAAATATAGGCCTAATTAGTAATATCTCTCGAGTTAATACTACTTAGGTCGGTGGTAGTACTATTTGTACCCTAAAATTTCGATGATTTAAATTTTTGGCTTCATTTTTTAAGCCTTTTGTGTCTATAAAGACCTCACTCAAGCTTAATTGATGGAGTATCAATTCTTGATCTAGTAAAATGTTGTATGTTCTCATTTTGGGTATAGTTTAAGTCTTATTTTTCTCTTGAGTTTAGTTCTAATTTTAAGTTATAGGAGGTGAGAGATCTTCATCCATTAGAAAGAATATTGTAGTGAAAATTATCTCATTATCCTAAAAAAGGAGAAAGTTATAATAAAGATAGTTAATATTCATCCGTTGGAAAGAATATAGATAGTGAAAGTTGATGGTCTCGAAGGAAGAGAAATCGAGAGTGAACGTAAATCGGAAAGATTGAACTATTGGTTTATCGATCAAGTTTTAAAATCGATTATAAATTCTATTACACTAATTCATCCCCCTACTATCATTAAGATCATAACAATTGGTATGAGAGAAAGGTTACCTCACTTGGATTAACACTTAAGAGTGTATAAATGACATTTTCAAGCAATAAGTAGGATACTCTATCATACATCCTTCCATATTCAATGAGACGAATCACATTTATTAGAAAATACGAATGAGGATTTTCTTACTTTCTATGGATTTTGATTTATGAAATATTATTGAGTTTGGTTTTTAAAAATCTTATAAACCAATGGATGAATTAAATAATTTTAAAAAGAGATATTTTTTAAAATAATAATGTTGTGAATGCTTTATTTTATGTCTTAAAGAAAAATAAGTTCAATCAAGATTTTACTTATGACATTACACATACTATATAACACACATATGAAGTCATTCACCAAGACAATTTTAGTAAAAGAATTTGAAACTAATCATTTGGTTCAGCGTTTTGGATTATTTAAATTGAAACCAAGCGAATCTATTAGTGATATGTATGCCTATTTTACAAATATTATCAATGAATTAAGAGCTCTTGGTAAATATTATACTAATCTTGAATTAGTGAGTAAAATTTAAGGTCTCTTCATAAAAATTAGGATCCAAACGTAATTACAATCCAAGAAAAAAATAAGTATACAGTCATAAGAAAAATAAGATAAATCTAGCAAAAAGAGAAGTTAAGAGTAAAAGTGAGTCCAAGAAGGATACAGTCATAAGCTATGAGTGTAAAAAGACAAGACACCTCAAACATAAGTATTCATAATTGCAAAAAAAGTCATTAACTCAAAAGAAGAAGAAAACACTTAAATGATATGGGATGAATCGAGTGAGTCAGAAATAGAAGAACAAATCAATGAAAAAGTGATAAAATATACCTGAATAGCTTTTAACAATGAGATATTTGACTCTTTTGAAACTTTTTTTTATCACATGATTAATTATTTGAAGCATTATATGATTTATATGATTAATTTAAAAATATTGGCAAAAAATATAGTTTGCTAAAAAGAGATTATTATGTCTCATACATAATGAATTTAATGTATTAAAATAAGTATGATAACTATATCTTATACTTTTTGCACCAAAAATAAAGATTTAGAATCAATAAATCTTGAACTTAAAAATGAGTTATTTCAAAAATCATTAGAATTGTATATTTAAAAAAAAGAATGACTTACTTGTTATGAATAAAAAACTATAATAAATATTAATAATAATGATGCAATAGAATCACTTAAAAATTAAAATAAAAAATAAATCACTTGATATGAGTCTTACTAAACAATGTTATAGATTAAGAAAAGAAGGCATTGGCTTGACGAGTATTAACACTCATCAAAAGTCAATCAAGTTTGTAAAATGACTTACATTCCATAATCATACATCAAAGTTAAATGCAAATTTTGTAGAATGTTTGATCACTATACTTACACATGCTATCGTATAAAATATAGTCATTTTAAATTAATTTGGGTTCTTAAATGAATCATAAGTTATTTAAAGACAAAAATCAAGAAAGATAGATCTAATTTTGAAGGACCCAAACTTAAATGAGAATTTAAAACAAACCCCTCTTTCTTTTAGGTATATTTTCAAACAAAACTAGAAGTAATATCTTAATAGTGGATGCTCAAGGCATATGACAAAGTTAAATGCAAATTTTGTAGAATGTTTGATCACTATACTTACACATGCTATCGTAGAAAATATAGTCATTTTAAATTAATTTGGGTTCTTAAATGAATCATAAGTTATTTAAAGACAAAAGTCAAGAAAGATAGATCTAATTTTGAAGGACCCAAACTTAAATGAGAATTTAAAGCAAACCCCTCTTTCTTTTAGGTATATTTTCAAACAAAACTAGAAGTAATATCTTAATAGTGGATGCTCAAGGCATATGACAAAAATCCAATAAACTTTTTAAAACTCACTAAACGAGATGAAGAATATATTACTTTGGAGATAATAATAAAATATAAATTATTATTATTAAAAATATTGGTAACAAATCAAATCTCTTGATTGACGAGGTTATTTTGATAAATAGCTTAAATCATAACTTAATAAGCATTACCCAACTTTGTGATAAGAGATATAATATTAAATTTGATTCTCATGCTTGCATCATACAAATACCAAGTAATAATAAATCTATGATAGCTTTAAAAAGTTATGATATTTATACTGTTGAAATTAATAATTTTTATAATATAACTTATTTTTTATTTTAAATGATGATATATTTTGGTATAGGAGACTAGGACATGCTAATATAAAATTAATTTCATATATTGACTTATGAAATTGTAAGAGAAATGCCTAAAATCAAATTTGCTAAAAATAAAATTTACGATAACTATCAATTAGAAAAATATATAAGAAACTGTTCAAGCCCAAAACTAAGTACCTCAATACTATTACAATTAATTCACATGAATTTATTTAAACCTATTGATATTATAAGTTTAGGAGGTAGTAAATATACTTTTATAATTGTTGATGACTATAGTAGATATACTCAAACATATTTTTTGGCACATAAAAAATAAAATTTTCAAATATGTCACTAAGTTTTGTAAACAAGTTTAAAATGAAAAATATTTTATAATTTTTTCTATTCATAGTGATTATGGTGACAAATTTAAAAATCATAATTTTTTTAAAAATTATGATTTGAATGGATATGATCATAATTTTTCACTCTAAAAAATTCACAATAAAATAGAGTTGTTGAGTAAAAAATAAAAACTTACAAGAGATGGAAGGATCATGCTTAATGAAAATAATTTACCTAAATACTTTTGGGCTGAAACTATTAACATGGAATGTTATGTCATAAATAGGGTTCTTATAAGACATCATCTATCTATAACTCCTTATGAATTATAGAATAATAAAAGACCTAATATCTTATATTTTAAAAAATCTATTACAAATATTTTATTTTAAATGATAAGGATATCTTAGGTAAATTTGATACAAAATTCCATAAAGATATTTGTCTTGGATAATTCCTTTATCTCTAAAAACTTATCGAGTTTTCAATAGAACTTTAGTTATTGAAAAATATATTCATATTATTTTTGATGAATTACTTGAAACTAAAAAATTAATTTTGATGATAATTTTAAATTTGATAAATTAAATTTAAATGAGGATTCTACTCCCCAATGTAACTCAGATATATCTACTTCTAGAAAAACCTTACACAAGGAATCAAAGTATTTAGATACATATCTTATAGAGCTAAATATTGAAGATACATCAAAAAGTTCTCAAAAGTATTCTTCATTAAAAAATATTTATGTAAATACTATTTTTATCTCAAATTAAGCTAAATGTATTGATGATACTCTCAAAGATGACTCATGAGTCATGATGATGCTTGAAGAGTTAAATTAATTTGAAAAAAAAAGTTCGATGCTTATTTTCTAGAGCAAGTAATCAACTTATAATTGATACTAAATGAATTTTTAGGAATAAGTAAGATAAATAAGGTGACATGGTTTGAAACAATGCTAGCCTTATAGCCAAATATTTCAACTAAGAAGAAGGTATAGACTGTGAAGAAACATTCACTCTTATGGTTAGACTTGAAGCCATAAGGATACTTTTTATCTATGCATATTTTAAAAATTATAAATTATTTTAAATAGACATCAAAATTTATTTTTTTATTGATTTTATTTTATAAGAAGTTTATGTTGAGCAACTATTTAAATTTGAAAATGATCTTTCTTAAAACTATGTTTATAAATTATCTGAGGCTCTTTATAGACTGAAATAAAATTATGTTTTTAAATTATCTAAGGCTCTTTATAGATTGAAACAAGCCTCCAAGGGTTGGTATGAGAAACTTAGTTATTTTTTTATTCAAAATATTTTTTCAAAAGGCAAGATCAATAGTACATTATTTATTAAACATTTAAAAAGTAATTCTTTAATCATTTAAATTTATGTTGATAATATTATTCTTAGTTTTACTAATGAATCTTTATGTGAATCATTTATCAAGAGTATGAGTCAAGAATTTGAAATGAGTTTAATGGGCGAATTAATATTTTTTTAAGATTACAAATTAAGCGACTAAATAATAAGAATTTCATTAGCTAAACTAAATATACTTTTGATCTATTAAAATATTTTTTAAATCGGTAATGCTAAGGCTATTACCACACTAATAAATATCTCTACTAAATTAGATAATGAAAGAGAATCTTTTGATAAAAAACTTAAAGAGTCATGATAGATAGTTTATTATACATTACTAAAAGTAGACCTGATATAATATTTAGTATGAATCTTTGTGTGAGATTTTAGTCTAATCGTAAACAATCTCACTATAAAGTAGTAAAAAAAGTTTTAGATACTTAAAAGGAATTTTTAATTTGAAATTATGGTATCCTAAATATAAATTTTTTGCTGGATTACTTATAATGATATTGAATTTGAAGGATATAAAATAAATAAAAAGTGCCCTTGGAATTTGTTAGTTTCTAGGTTATGACACTCATTATTTTTTGTCATCTAAGAAGCAAAATTCTATTGCATTATCTATAATTGAAACTGAATATGTTATGGCGGGTACATATTATGCATAAAGTAATTTAGATGAAAAACACTTTAGAAGATTATGAACTTTATTTAAAAAATATTTCTATAAAGTGGAACAATATTAATGCAATTTAATTGTCGAAGAATCACATTCAACGTTGTTAAACTAAGTATATTGACATTAGATATCATTTCATTAGGGATCAAATAAGTAATCATGAGATATTCTTAGATTTTATCGATACAAAATATCAGGTAGCATATATTTTTACTAAACCATTAAGTGAGAAATAATTTAATTTTATCAGAAGAGAATTATATATGTTGAATCTTTCAAATGCATAATTAAATACCTTTTGCTATTATTCTTTTATCATACTTTCATTTTGCTAATGACTATAAAGGTGATTTATCCAAATGAATCATGATATTTCAATATTCATTTTGTTTTGAGAGATTTATTTTGTATGATTCATTTTTTTCAGATTTTATTGATACAAAACATTAGCTAGCAAATATTTTTACTAAACCACCGAGCGAGAAATAATTTGATTTTATTATAAGAGAATTGGGCATGTTGAATCTTTCAAATGCATAATTAAATACCTTTCACTATTTATTCTTTTATTTTGCTAATGACTATGGAGGTGATTTATCCAAATGAATCATGATATTTCAATATTCACGACTTGAGATTTATTTTGTATGATTCATTTGTATTCATGATTTGTATACTTTATTTATTTATTTTTTTATGATCAAGGGGGAAGAGGTAGTGATTCATGCTAGCTTATTTGTTGAATGAGGAGAGTTATAATGCTTTTATAATTTTTTATTTATAAATCATGCCTAATTTTTGTTAATTATTCTTTAAAATTTGAAACTTTGATTGAATATTTGGGCTTACAATGATAATATCAATAAGATAGAATTTACTTCAACTTGAATTCAAGACTACTATTGAAAGAGTATTATTTTAAATTCAAGTTCATTGTATTTTTTTTAGATGGTATATAGATAGGGAGAGTCTTATTAAGACTCATCATCAATTGACTTATTAGTGGACATAACTTGATGATGACACAATATTGAGATTCTTCAAGTAAAGTAATTATTATTATCTTTACACAATCGGATCATTGATATACTTCTTTTATTTTGTCGATGACAAATGGAAAGAAGTAGTAACTCATGCATGCATGGATAGGGAGAATCATGATGTATTATAATTTTTTATTATTATACAAATCATGTTTGATTTATAAAAAAATGATTAACTTATACATATATTTTAATTGATATTAATAATGATTAAAATTTGAAACTTGAAATTAGTATAATTATAACTTAAAATTTGAAACTTGATTGAACATTAATTTTTGAACTTGAATGATTGAATCATAATATCAATAAGATCAAATTTTTTTAAAATTAAATTAAGTATAAATATCTAAAATAATATATAATCATTTGAATTCAAGTTTATTACGATAGACACCATTTATCAAGTAAAAGGAGGGTACTTGAATCGATAAAGGAACCATTTAAATGACTCTAAGATGTTCAAATTTAGTGCATGATTAAATGCATAGTAATATCTAAATAACTCGGATTATCACAAGTTTTCAAAATTTTAAGCATTGGGCGCAGCGTGTTTTTGTTTAATCAGTCTTCTAAGATCCTTATTCACCGCGTTGTGTAAACATTATGGCATTTACAGGTGGAGTCGTTAATTGGGTAATTAATTTTACCAACTCTTGCACGATGAGAGCAGTCAGTGGTTGAGTGTTTTTTTTGCAGGGAAAATGTTATCGACACTACATGGAGTTTACGTGTGGTTGGAGGCACGCATGGAGTTTACGTGGGGAGGAGTTCCCTCCTTAGCCGTAGAATAATAAATACTATGAATTTGTGAAGATTATTGATGGATTTCTCCGACAACGCCACCATAATGGACCAATCCACAAATCTAAACTTTCCAATTCACTTAATGAGAAGAAACACACCGATGGGGGAGTCGGGTTCTTTGGAGAAAAGGGGGAGGGAGGAGCGCATCATAGAAGACATGGGAGCGAATCACCTTGGTGTCTTGTCTTTTCTAATGTCAACGGGATTACACATTTGATGTTCCTAGTTTTATATATATATATAAAAAGGATTTCTAAATCGTCACAGGATGGGATTGATTGAATGAAAATTATTAATGGTCTGAGGTGGAAGGAAAATTCTCTCTTGACCGCTAGCTAGCTGACGACCCAATCGTCATCATTTCAAATCACAGTAAACACTTGGTTTTGCTGCAGTCCTGTTCGTCCGACGACGAGAATGAAATTTCTGCGGGAAGCACCAGAAAAGCTTTAATGGCTTATTTAGCCACCTCACTGTTTTAAAGCTGGTGATGCCATATAGGTCGGAGAGTGTCAGCTGAGGCTGAAACATTAGTTCCCGAGACTTGACTGCTTCTGAGGTTTGGGTGTTCAACAGCATTGTGACATCGGTTTCCTACAATTTCATCGTCCTTTTTCCTGTTCCGAACAAAATTACTTTAGTTCTTTTTATGTATTTTGAAATGTTTTGTAAGTTTGATATAATATTTGAGATATGTCATGCAAGTTTCACATTTTCTTACAAACGGGTATTTCGACAAGGAAAAATTGGGTGCGGCTATGAAGTTTCTGAAAAGAATCGGATTTAGCCATCTCAAAGGATGTTGTTACTAAGATCCATTTTTTATTATTATATTTATATATATATATTGGGTTAGCTAGCCTCTTATGATGGAAACAATATGAAAGACAAAAATGCGATATAATAGAAGAAGGAGAGTGTTGTAACAAAGAAATAGTCTTCTATGATGGATTGCCATTAGATTAGTCGGCTCTGTTTTTATCGACACCGAACATTTTGGAAGCTACTAAAAATGCAGCACAACTTTCCTGCCCAAATGGTTTTAAACGAATACGGCCGCCATCCATCATCTAATCCTACTACTTTTGCTTGGAAAAGTTATAGCTGAATGAATCCCTCGGTAGTAATTTTTCTTTTAATTTTTTTATTTAGCTTAATCATCAAACAAATTCTTGACAGAAGGAACTCTTCCTTCATTTTTTTATATTTTATTTTAACATGATCCCGTATTATTTTATTTCCATATCCAGAAAGCAAGAAATTTTATGCAATGGTAACATTATTCTTTTGCAGCTCAACACATCAAAGATTCGAAAAATACCCTCTATTCTATATTCGGAGGAAGAATAACAACACGAGATATCATAATCCAAACAAACATCGAAAATTTCTGGAACCTAATGATCCATCGTTTACAAGATCGAACAAACACCTGGTTCGGAGGCACAGGTTCCATGGTTTTCATACATCACCACCTTGTGACATGGAGGGTAGCACCACACCACCGCAGATTCTTTCGCTTCCTCCTTCACTTCCTCCACCTTGACGATGCATGCATGGCCTACCTTCTTCCTCAGGGTGGTTGTTATGTTTGCAGGATCCACGCCATCTCCCACCGGCACCAGTTGGTCCTTCTCCTCCCCTTCCACTGCAACTGAATCAGCGCCTTCCGAAACAGCATCATCACAAGTTTGGATGAGTTCTTCATGATCATGAGCTCAAGCTTGATCACCAAAGACAAGTCCGATCGATTTCAGAAGCGTACCTGCTGCAGCAGCAACCTGCATGCATGGCTTTGATGCAGCACCTGTCGCAGTTCATCTGCACCTTGATCACTATCTTCTTCTGCAAAGGCTAATGAAGATGATGCAAAGAAGTAATAAGGTACAAAACCTCTTATCTTTGCTGATAAAAAAAAAATAAAAAAAAAACACAGTAAAAACAAGTTAGAGATATACCTTCATGCTCCTCTTTCTTGATGGATGGAGAAGAACCTGATATGTCTATGTGTTTGAGCCAAACAAGAAGACTGTGGTGCTTTTAGAGAGGAAGGGGTTAAGACAACTATTTATAAAAACACAACGTCCTTAGTGTGTTTTTTTTTTTTTTACCTAGAGAAGAAGACCTAGAACATAGTGCAGAACGAGGTCAATGCAAATTACTTACAAGTTAACAACAACCTATAGGTAAAAGCTTGAATCGAAGTTTATAAGCACGTAGAATAATGATATGTTTTACCTTCTGAGGAAAGATATTGTGGTATACAAATACCCCACTACATGCAAATCTCATAAGTGGAAGCTGTTGTTTGGTGGACTGTGTGTCGAAGTTCCGCTTTTCTCATGGAAAGCATGCAAATTAAAAGGTCAAGCACCAGCCAATTAGTTTAACCGAGAGAAGTCAAGGTGACTTCTCACCATCTTCGGAGTGGTGCTCTATGGTTCTCTTTGCTCTACGAGGTTGTACTCCTTGGGGAAGAGAGCTAAGATCTAGTGAGCTGATCCAAAACATTGATTCTAGATTTCATCAGGTGCACCTACTGCATGCAATAACTACTTGGCCAAAGTGAAGTCTGGGTATGTCTGAACCCTAAGTCTGAATTCTCCTCTTGGGATCTGCTTTGGTTGCTTGACTATATAAAAGGAGGACTAAGTCTTGTATAAATTTAGTAGTTTACTGCATTCCGTGATGGTTTTATTTATGTTTATCTTATTATCTTCTCATCCAAGTCAAGTCTTTAGCATCTCCTCAAACACATTGATTTGTAGAGAAAGTTTGATGGTTCTAAACAATTGTCGTATTCACCCTGTATCCACATATGTTAATATTTTTCTCCTTTTTTAAAAGAAACATGTGGAAGAATGGGAAGACCTCAGTAATTTGAGGTAAATGCATTGACTCCTGCAGCATGCATTACTCTAGTCAACCGAAAAAAGTTAGTAATTTTTTACAAATATTTTCTTTCTCAGAATTTTATTTGAAATGATCTCCATCAGGTGGCGCCCCTCCAATTCATTTTTATGCTTATGTTGGGACCTCCCTTTCTAATTAATCACAAAAAAAAAAAAATTCATGAACCAAAACCTAATTAAAATTAAGACTTTTTGTCTCAGTTCTATAAACATAACTTAGATCAATTCCGAATATAACATGATCAATCTTTATTAAATCAATCCAAACTTCTATAAAATGAAACATGGTTTTAATAAAATATATTATTTTTTTAGATTTTATGATAATTAATTATTAAAATTTAAGATTTTTTAAATCATAATAAAGTATAACTTAGTTCAACTCTGAGTAGAGTTCATCGGGCTAAATGTCCAAGTCTCAAGGGTTTGACACACGTCTTTAAATTACTAAGTTGCATACAGACAACATGCAACATCATCATCGCAAACTCTACCTCTTCCACGTACTCTTCGTTTCTTTTCTTTGTATTGATTGATGTCCGGCACCGTCGCTGCACGCACTTCTATTCCCGCCACTTGCAACATCCGATGCCTCTCACCTCCAACACCTCCTCCATCCCCGCCACTGTCTCCGACGGCGACGAGTTCACACTCCCGCCCTTGACTCTCCGGGGGCACTCCCAGACCTCTCCACCTACCTCCCGAACCACATCGACCGTAACCCCTTCTACCGCCCCTCCGACGACTTCTAGATCGCGCCCTCCGACTTCATCCTCCGCCACAACCTCTTCGACCTCTGCTCCCCCTCCGCCCTCGGAGATCGCCTCGTTGCCTTCCTCCAGGCCGGTGTTGAGCAGATGGCCCAGATTCAACCCATAATGGGCTTTAGTAAAGCCCACAACCCAGAACCTCACTTATATTAACATAAACCCTAGATTAGGTGGCTAGGGTTGAGATCAAGAGGGCAGCGACGGTTGAAAACGTGGAAGAGAGAAAGAAGACTGCAGATTGACAATAGAGACCAGAAAACAAGAGATCTAGGAAAGGAAAGAAGACAAGGACAAGAAAAAACTATTCTCAATCATTCACATCTCATGTTAGATCAGTTTGCAGTGGATTCTTACTATGATCTCTTGAGAATGTCTTGGATATTGTGCTTAGTATTATAGTTCTTGTATCCATGTGATTCTCTTGTGACTATTATTTTGGGCTTGGGCAAGAAGCCTTGAGATCTGTATATTTATTATTTTGATAGTGGATTTTCTCTGGCTTGTCCCATTGTTTTTACCCTTCGAGTTGAGAGGATTTTCCACGTAAATCTTGGTGTTCATTTGATTGTGATTTCTGTTTGATTCCGCTATGTGTGACGGTCTGCTAGTATTTGTTCGTATACAAAGTTTATTCCTGTTTTATTTCCATCAACTGGTATTAGAGCAGGGTTTTGGTAGCATTTAACTTTTGTATTCGAACATGGAGGCCAGTAATGTTTCTCGCATGATTAGCTTGAACGGAAACAATTGGATGATGTAGAAACCAAGAATAGAAGATCTCTTGTATTGCAAAGATTTGTATGGACCTTGGCAAGGGGATAGTGCAAAACCAACAACTATGACAGATGATGAGTGGAAGAAATTAGATCGAAAAACAGTTGGCTTTATTCGACAATGGCTAGATGATAGTGTCTTTCACCATGTTTATACTAAATGTTCTGCTTACTCTCTTTGGAAAAAGTTAGAAGGTCTTTATGAAAGAAAAACGGATGACAACAAAGCTTTTCTGATCAGAAAACTTGTGAACTTGAAATATAAAGAGGGTACTTCTATTCATGAGCATTTGAATGAAATGCAGAGTATTACTAACTAGTTATCCTCTATGAAAATGTCTCTTGATGATGAGTTGCAGGCATTGTTACTTCTCAGTTCTTTACCAAAAAGTTGGGAGACACTGGTGGTTTCCCTCAGTAATTCTGCACCAGATGGTGTTGTTACCATGAGTCAAGTAACAAGCAGTCTGTTGAATGAGGAGTTGAGGAGAAAAAATTCAGCAACTTCTCAGATTGATTCACAGGCACTTGTCTCAGTGAACAGAGGAAGGTTAAAGTCAAAGGATAGAAGTGATTCACACAGAGGTAGAAGCAAGTCAAGATCAAGGAAAGATATTGTTTGCTACAATTGTGGTGAGAAAAGATATTACAAGAATCAGTGCAAGCAACCTAAGAAGAACAAAAAAAAGGGGAAAGAAGTGGAGCATACGGAGTCAAAAGAGAATATCACAGCTACGGTGCAAGGTAGTGATTATTTGATTTTGTCTACTTCTAATGATATTTTTTCTTATGTGTGCCAGGATCTCGAGTGGATAATTGACACAGGTGCTTTTTATCATGCTACACCACAGAGGGAGTTCTTTGCTACTTACAAGTCTGAAAATTTTGGTGTTGTCAAGATGGGCAGCTATGACATAGCAAACATCATTGGCATGAGAGATATCCATATAAAGACCAACCTTGGTTGCAAGTTGGTGCTTAAGGATGTGAAGCATGTGATTAACTTAAGACTGAATTTAATTTCAGTTGGAAGGCTGGACGATGAAGACTCTAATATTAGATTTCACAGAGGGCAGTGAAAGCTCAGTAAGGGTTCTCTTATTGTAGCTAATGGAAAGAATGGTCATATATTGTACAGATTGCATGCTAAAGCTTGTGGTGAGCAGTTGAATGCTACAGAGAAAGACTTCAACATAGAGTTGTGGTATAAGCGATTAGGACACATGAGCGAGAAGGGGCTGCAAGAACTTTCCAAGAGAGAGGTATTGCCAGACCTCAGAGGTACACATTTGAGCCCTTGTATTGATTGTTTGGCTGAAAAATAACATAGAGTTTCTTTTGTTAGTCCTGCCATATCTAGAAAAATACATGCCTTGGACCGTGTCTATACAGATGTGTGTGGTCCTTTGAGGACAAAAACTCCTGGTGGATCTGTTAATGTTCCTAATATCAGTGGTGCACTTTATTTTGTTACTTTTATAGATGACTTTTTCAAGAAAGTTTGGGCCTATGCTTTGAAGACTAAAGATCAGGTTATTAATGTCTTCAAGGAGTTTCATGCTAGAGTTGAAAGGGAGACAGAAAGACAATTGAAATACATAAGATCAGATAATAGTGGTGAGTATACAGGATTGTTTAATGATTATTACAGGTCACATGACATCCAGCATGAGTTGACAGTCCCTGGTACGCCTCAGCATAATGCAATTGCAGAGAGGATGAATCGCACCATCATGGAAAAGATCAGATGTATGCTTTCACAGGCCAAGCTACCCAAAAGGTTTAGGGATGAGGCTTTGAGGACTGCAGTTGATGTATCAACTTATCACCATGTACAGCTCTAGATGGTGATATTACAGAGAATGTATGGTCAGGGAAAGATGTCTCTTATAGGTATTTAAGAGTGTTTGGTTGTCGTGCATTTGCACATGTTCCAAATAATGAGATGTCCAAGCTGGATGGTAAGACAAAAGAGTGTATTTTTCTTGATTACTCACATGATCAGTTTGGTTACAGGCTTTGGGATCCAGAAAAACAGGTGTTCAGAAGCAGAGATGTTGTCTTCTTTGAGAATCAAACCATTGAGAATTAAACCCTTGAGGATTTGAAGGAGGCACTAGCTAAGACTTATACAGAGGGATTTGTAGACTGTGACCCAGTTATTCCTCCAGTATATCAGGTGATGGGGGAGATGTGCAGGAAGATGGTGCAGAGCCATATGTTGATCTACCTGCAGGACATGTTGAGCAGGAAGAAGAAAGAGAGCAAGTTCCCATAGAACCTCAGTTAAGAAGATCTTCTAGACCACGTCAACCTTCCAGAAGATATTCTACAGATGAGTATGTGATGCTTACTGATACCCGAAAGGGAGAAAGAGGAATAAAATTTGGAAAGAAACGAGAATACTCGAAAGTTGAGTTGTACGAAACCAACAAACTCAGAACACAACTTACATAAAATAGTTAAAGATAGTTCACCACCAAGTTTAAAATTGCAAGAGGATACAGAAAGTTCAACACCTCAAGGAAATTAAACAGGGATACAGAACTAAAATCAAAAGACTCACCACTCAAGGACGCATCCAAGAGATACAGAGTTTTAGAGACTCCAAAGAGCTTCTGCAAATACAATCAACTATCCAAAAAGTTATTTTCAACCCTAGAATATCAAAATAAATACTAGAGCATGAAACATCCCTTCATGCATAGATAACTATAACATTAAATGCTTCACATCTGCCAACTAACCCCTTTATGCATTCCTTGATCATGAAGAAAGACATCTTGAAATAGCTGTAACTTTGTCCAAGGAATATGCTCATAAGCTGTAAATTGAGTGGGCTGGGTTAAAAATTCTGAAAAATTAGACACTCCCGTGTCAATCTCCCCTGGTTGAAAAAGACTTGTTCTCAAGTCTTCATTTGTTTCATCACCATAATAAGGAATTAAATCAGCCACATTAAATGTTGATGATACCCCATATTCTTCAGGTAGATCAATCTCATAAGCATTCTCTCCAATTTTTTTAAGCACTTTAAATGGACCATCAGCCTTTGGTTTCAATTTCCCAAATTTTCCTGGTGGAAGCCTCTCCTTAGATGAATCCAAACCAGATCACTTGCATTAAACCTCATTTGCTTTCTATGTTTGTTAGCTGCTTGCACGTACCTTTCATTTTGATTCTCAATGGTTGTTTTAACATCGTAATGCAACTTCTTTATATGTTTAGCCCTCTCGTTAGCATCTCCACTAAATTGCTTATTTGTAGAATGAGGGACTAAGTCCAAAGGACCAGCAGGATTAGCACTATAAACAACCTCAAAAGGACTCTTACCAATGGTATGATTCATGGAACGATTGTAAGCAAACTCAATTTGTGGAAGAATGAGGTCTCACTGCTTAATGTTCTTGCCAACATAGCTTCTAAGCAAGTTTCCCAAGCTTCTATTTGTTATCTCTATCTGCCCATTGGTTTGTGGATGATGAGAGCTACTGAAATTCAAAGACATACCCAATTTCCTCCATAGAGTCCTTCAAAAATGGCTAAGAAATTTTGAATCTCGATCAGACACCATAGTTCTTGGAATGCCATGCAATCTAACAATCTTCTTGAAGTACAAATCAGCAATATGAAATGCATCATTTGATTTATTGAAGGGACCAAAATGAGACATCTTTGAGAATCTGTCAATAACAACCATGATAGAATCTTTGTTCCTTTGAGTTCTCGGTAGTCCTAAGACAAAATCAAGACTCACATCCTCCCATGGAGCATTAGGCACCGGCAATGGAGTGTACAAACCTGAATTTTGTCCTCTTGTTTTTGCCAAGTGACACACTCTACATTGCTTCACAAATCTCTCCACATCTCTGAACATCTTAGGCCAATAGAAATTTGATTGAATAAGAGCTAGAGTTTTGTCCCTATTAAAATGTCCTCCCAAAGCACCACCATGAACTTCAGCTAGAATTACATGTCTCAAAGAACAAGATGGAACACACAAGACATTAGCTCCAAAAAGAAATCCATCAAAGATAGTAAATTGTTGAAAAGAACCTGATTTGCAATTCTGTCATATTGAGTTGAAATCCACATCATTCTGATAGAGATTTTTTAATGTCTCAAATCCAACTACTTTGACTTCCATGGCTGATAATAAATAATATTTTCTGCTCAATGCATCAGCAACTACATTTTGAACACCAGATTTATACTTGATTGTGAAGTTATAAGATTGCAAGAACTCCACCCAAGTTGCATGCCTCTTGTTTAGCTTGTATTGGTGATTAATAAACTTCAATACCTCATGATCAGAATATAAAACAAATGGCTGGGCAAAAAGATATTGACTCCAATGAGATAAAGCTCGATAAATGGCATAGAACTCCTTGTCATAGGTAGAATATTTCCTCCTTGTATCATTCAGCTTCTCACTAAAAAAGACAATGGGCTTTGATTCTTGACTCAAAACAACACCAATTCCCACATTGGAGGCATCACATTCAACCTCAAACACTTTGTCAAAATTGGGTAATACCAAAATAGGAGCTTCGGTCACCTTTCTTTTTAATAGCTCAAAAGCTTTATCAGCCTCATTAGTCCATTTGAATTTATCACCTTTTAGGCATTCGGTGATTGGAGCAACAATCGAGCTGAAACCCTTGATGAATCTTCTGTAAAAGGAAGTTAAACCATGGAAACTCCTCAAATCATACAATGAAGTCGATGTTGGCCAGCTAAGAATAGCTTCTACCTTACTTTGATCCATCATGATTCCATCTTTTGAAACAACATATCCAAGAAACACCACACTATGAGTTAAAAAGTCACACTTCTTCAGATTAGCATAAAGTTTTTGCTGCCTCAAAATAAGAAAAATCTTCTTAAGATGATTCATATGTTCTTCCTCACTTTTGTTGTACACCAATATGTCATCAAAATAAACTACAACAAAAGTTCCAATGCATGCCTTAAGTATATGATTCATAAATCTCATGAAAGTACTAGGAGCATTAGATAACCCAAATGACATAACCAACCATTTATACAAGTCTTCTCTAGTTTTAAATGTTGTTTTCCATTCATCTCCAGGCCTCATTCTTATTTGGTGATAGCCACTCCTCAAGTCAATTTTAGAGAAAATAAAAGCACCATATAATTGATCAAATAAATCATCTAATCTTGGAATGAGAAAACGATAATTAATAGTAATTTTGTTGATGGCACGACTGTCCACACACATTATCTAAGAACCATCTTTCTTAGGCACCAACAAGGCTGGAACAGCACAAGGACTCATACGTTCCCGAATCAATCCCTTTTTCACTAATTCATCTACTTGCCTTTGAAGTTCTTCATGCTCCTTGGGACTCATTCTATAAGCTGCCTTGTTAGGTAGGATAGCCCCCGAAATAAGATCAATATGATGTTGGATGTCTCTTAATGGTGGAAGACCATATGGAATCTCTTCTAGTGTAATGTCTTGAAACTCCTCTAGGATTGGTTTCATGTTTGTCGGTGGCTCATTGTGATGTTCATTCTTTTCTACGACCACTAAAGCCAAAATATCACTACCCCTTTCCAATTCACCCTTACATTCACCATAGGACATAAAAGCACTAACTTCCTTCTTAGGTGCATTAATTTCAGAAGGTTGTAATGGAGCTAAGATAATCTTCTTTTCATTCACCTTAAAAGAATAAGTATGTTTATAGCCATCATACAATACCCTTCTATCATAATGCCAAGGTCTGCCCAATAATAAATGACAAGCATCCATAGGAGCAACATCACACCATACGTCATCTTTGTAGTACTTGCCAATAGAAAATGAAACTAAACATCTTTTAGTTACTTTGATGTCATTTTCCTTTTGCAGCCAACATAATTGGTAAGGATATGGATGAGGGATTGTCTCCAACTTCAGCTTCTGCACCATCTCGAAAGATACCACATTCTCAAAGCTGCCACTGTCAATGATCACCAAGCACACCTTGCCATTAGAGGTACATTTAGTATGAAACACATTCTTTCTCACCCAACTTTCATCCTCAGCCACATAAGATACTTGTAAGCTACGTTATAACATAATAGATAAACCACGATAAGCATAAGTAACCTCTTCCTCATCATCATCAGATTTTTGTTCGTCATTGGCTTCATTTCCTTCTTCGTCACTATGTTCTTCAACTAATGTAATAATCCTCCGATTAGGACAGTCTGAAGCAATATGTCCAAAACCATGACACTTGAAGCATTTTTGACCATTAGGTGTAGAAGACTTAGGTGGTAGTTTGCTGCTGATTGATCCTTCACTCTCTCTTGCCCTTTCGATACTACTTTGCTTTGGGGAGTAGGCTTAGAATTTTCTCCTCTCATATAGTTATCTTTCACTCCTTATCGAGAACCCTTTTCAAACTTTTGTTGTTTCTCCACTTTTAAAGCCAGCTTACTCACATCATTTAAAGTCCAATACGGTTGGAGTTGAACGACTTGGCAATCTCATATTTCAGACCTCCAAGGTATCTTGCAATGGTTTGTTCTTCTGGTTCCATAAGCTCTCCTTTTAACATAAGATTATCGAACTCTGTTGTGTACTCCTCCACACTAAGATTTTTTTGCTTAAAATCATGAATTTTCAAAAAGATTTCTTGCTTATAGTTGTCAGGTAAGTATTTTCTTTTCAGCTCCCTTTTCATTTTCTCTCATGATATGATTTTACTCTTTCCTCATGTTCTCTTTGCTTCTTCAGGTTTTCCCACCAGAAAGATGCATTTCTTCTAAGTTTTAGTGTCACGAGCTTTACCTTCTTTTGTTCTGGTGGTTCATGAAAATCGAAAATTCTTTCCACCGTATTAAGCCAATCAATAAAGTCGTCAATATTGATTTTCCCTTCAAACTCCGAAATATCCAACCTTGTATTGTATTTATTTTGCCATTCATCTCGGTCTTTACGTCTTGTCTGAAATCTTTGAAACTCCCTTAGGTAAGATGACGAATCATTATCAGAATCATATATTTGGCCAACATTTTCATGCTGATTATTTTTATTCCGAAGTTCTTCAATAATTTCATTTTTTTCTTGTAGACTATGTAACAAACTTTGTAGTTGCAACTTCAAGGATTCAACGTCATCTTCATGGCCACTACCGTCACCAACTGTATCTTTTCCATTTCGCCTTGCCATGATCTCTAGCCTTAAGCTTTGATACCAAACTGATACCGGGAAAGGAGAAAGAGGAATGAAATTCGGAAAGAAACGAGAATACCCGAAAGTTGAGTTATAGGAAACCAACAAACTCAGAACACAACTTGCACAAAATAGTTAAAGATAGTTCACCACCAAGTTTAAAATCGTAAGAGGATACAAAAAGTTCACCACCTCAAGGAAATTAAACAGAGATACATAACTAAAATCAAAAGACTCACCACTCAAGGACGCATCCAAGAGATACAGAGTTTTAGAGACTCCAAAGAGCTTCTGCAAATATAATCAACTATCCAAAAAGTTGTTTTCAACCCTAGAATATCAAAATAAGTACTAGAGCATGAAACATCGCTTCATGCATAGGAAACTATAATATTAAATACTTCACATCTGTCAACTAACTTTAAATGCTTCACATTTGCCAACTAACCCCTTTATGCATTCCTTGGTCATGAAGAAAGACATCTTAAAATAGCTGTAACTTTGTCCAAGGAATATGCTCATAAGCTGTAAATTGAGTAGGCTGGGTTAAAAATTCTGAAAAATTAGACACTCATGTGTCACTTACTGATGCAGGTGAACCAGAGAGTTACCAGGAAGCAATTGAAAGTGAGCAGAAAAAGAAGTGGTTTACTACTATGCAGGAAGAGATGTATTCTCTGCAGAAGAACCACACATATGATTTGGTGCAACTACTAGAGGGAAGTAAAGCCTTGAAGAACAAGTAGGTTTTTAGGTTGAAGACTCAAGAATATTGTTCTCAACCAAAGTATAAAGCTAGATTGGTTGTGAAAGACTTTGGTCAAAAGAAAGGTATTGACTTTGAAGATATTTTTTCTCCTGTTGTTAAAATGTCTTCTATCCGTGTTGCTCTTGGTATTGCTGCTAACCTAGACTTGGAGATTGAGTAGTTAGATGTGAAAACAACTTTCCTTCACGGTGATTTAGAGGAGGAAATTTATATGGAGCAACCAAAAGGCTTCAAAGTCAAAGGTAAAGAAAATCTTGTCTGCAAGTTGAAGAAGAGCTTGTATGGGCTGAAATAAGCTCCAAGACAATGGTATAAAAAGTTTAATTCATTTATGATTGAAAATGAATATAAAAGAACAACTTCAGATCATTGTGTGTACATCAAACGATTTGGTGAGAATTTTATTGTTCTCTTACTTTATGTTGATGACATACTTATCCTCGAAAAAGATATGTCTATGATTGACAGGTTGAAGAAGGACCTGAGTGAGTCTTTTGCAATGAAGGACATGGGGCCAGCAAAACAAATATTGGGCATGTAGATTTCTCGTGACAGAAGAAAGAGAAAGATTTGATTGTCACAAGAGAAATACATTGAGAAGGTATTGGATAGGTTTAGTATGAGTAATGCAAAGCCAGTTGGTTCTCCTCTTGCAGGTCACTTCAAGTTGTGCTCAGATCAGAGTCCGTCAAGTGATGAAGAGAACGAGAAAATGCAAAAGGTTCCTTATGTTTCAGTAGTTGGAAGTTTAGTGTATGCGATAGTATGTACCAAGGTTTTACGTACCGCCCGGTACGGGCGGTATGTACTGGTCCGATGGTTTACCGGTACACGGACCGCCCTATACCGGGCGGTACAAACTACAGACCATGTAACGGTCAAAATCGACCGTTACAGACCCTGTAACGATCAAAATCGACCGTTACAAACCCTGTAACGATCAAAATCGACCATTACAGACCCTGTAAAAGGTCAAAATCGACCGTTACAGACCCTGTAAAAGGTCGAAATCGACTGTTACAGACCTGTAATAGTCAAAATCGACCGTTACAGACCCTGCAAAAGGTCAAAATCGACCGTTACAGACCTTGTAACGATCGAAAAACTCTTTCTAACTCTATTTAAACTCACTCTTCTCCCATTTCATTTAATATACTCACTCTTTCTCAAACTCTTACTTCTCAAAACGGTTACTCAAAGCTCGAAAAAGATATGTAATATTATTTTTGCCTAATTTACATTGATTTTGTTGAATCTATACCAATTTCTATCTTATAAACCCTAACCCAACTTTTTTTTCTAATTTTTCTGGTATTAAAAAAATAATATTTTTTAATCATTAAAATATTATTTATTTTGCACCACTCGGTATGCCCAAGCATACCGAGCTGTACCGACATACCGTACCGTACCAACCAAATCTCAGTACGTCGGTACGGACCGGTACGACGAACCTTGGTATGTACGAGGCCGGACATCACATATGCAATGGGTGTTGCTAGCAGATTTCTTGCAAATCCAAGTAAAGAGCATTGGGTAGCAGTGAAGTGGATTTTTAGATATCTCAGAGGAAGTTCTAAAGTTTGTTTAAGCTTTGGAGGTGGACCACCTGTATTGACAGGTTACACAGATGCAGATATGACAAGAGATATTGACACAAGGAAGTCCACATCAAGTTTTATACTTACTTTTGCAGGGGGAGCTGTATCATGGCAGTCCAGATTGCAAAGGTGTATTGCTCATTCCACCACAGAGGCAGAATATAGTGTTACTACAGAGGTTTACAAAGAAATATTATGGATGAAAGGATTCTTACAAGAATTGGGACTGAAACAGAAAAACTATGTGGTGTATTGTGACAGCCAAAGTACCATCCATTTATGCAAGAATCCAACATTTCATTCCAAGTCAAAGCATATAGATGTCAGATATCACTGGATCATAAATGTGCTTGAAGAGAAGCAGTTACAGCTTCAGAAAATTCACACAGATGATAATGGGGCAGACATGTTGACAAAGGCTGTACCGAAAGAAAGACAAGAGATGTGCCGACAGTTGGTCGGCATGGCTTCACATTGAGGAGTCATGAGACAGCCTCCTTTATGGGCCGAAGGGGGAGGTTGTTGGGCAGATGGCCCAGATTCAGCCCATAATAGGCTTTAGTGAAGCCTACAGCCAGAACCTCACTTATATTAACCTAAACCCTAGATTAGGTGGCTAGGGTTGAGATCGAGAGGGCAGCGACGGTTGAAAACGTGAGAGAGAGAAAGAAGACCGCAGATTGACAGTAAAAGCCAAAAAACAAGAGATCCAGGAAAGGGAAGAAGACAAGGACAAGAAAAGACTATTCTCAATCATTCACATCTCAGGTTAGATCAGTTTGCAGTAGATTCTTACTGTGATCTCTTGGGAAGGTTTTGAATATTGTGCTTAGTATTATAGTCCTTGTATCCCTGTGATTCTCTTGTGACTATTATTTTGGGCTTGGGCAAGAAGCCTTGGGATCTGTATATTCATTATTTTGATAGTGGATTTTCTCTGGCTTATCCCATGATTTTTACCCTTCGAGTTGAGGGGGTTTTCACGTAAATCTTGGTGTTCATTTGATTGTGATTTCTGTTTGATTCCGCTGTGTGTGACAATCTGCTAGTATTTGTTCATATACAAAGTTTATTCCTATTTTATTCCCGTCAACTTGTATCAGAGCAGGGTTTTGGTGGCATTTAACTTTTGCATTCGAACATAAAGGCCGATAATGTTTCTCGTATGATTAACTTAAACGAAAACAATTGGATGATATGAAAACCATCCGCTTCGACCCGACGGAGGTGCGAGCGACCGTCATCACCTGCGACGAGCTCTGCTCGGAGATGAACACGGTGATTAGGGAGCTGGTGGTGGGACCGTGGGAGCTCTACGGCGTCCGACACATCTTCGATGTGTCCATGGACCCCAAGATCGTGCACGGTTGGCACAGGATGGGCGACGGCACGGCTCTCGCGATGTCCAGGGCCGGATCGTCAATGCCATCGAAGCGCGCCGTTTCCACCAGGTGATATTTGCTATGCGCAAGTTCTTGTACCATTTAAGAAGATGACATCTAATCTTTCAGGTCTACTGCATTGGAGGCGATGGAACCATGAAAGCTCAACGTATCAATAACCGGAATTTCTAGAACAGTAGAACGAGATCGGCATCATAGACGAGTCATTTAGATTCCAGACGGCGGTGGAGATAGGTGCAGCCCATGTGGAGGCCGAGAGCGCCGTGAACGGCGTCGGGCTTGTCAAGCTGATGGGCAGGAGCACCGAGCACATCGCACTACATGCCATGTTGAGCAACCGCGACATGGAATGCTACTTGATACCTGAGACTGACTTCTTGGAAGGGAAGGTAAGGGTGGGCTTTTTGAGTTCCTCGACCAGAGGTTGAAGTATAATGGCCATGCCGTCGTTGTGATAGCCGAGGGAGCAGGACAGGGTTTGATACCACGAAAGGAAGGGGAGGAGGTGGATGAGTCGGGCAATCCGGTGTTTCTGGATGTAGGAACATGGCTGAAATCTGAGCTGAACAAGTGGTGGAAGGAAGAACATGCCGGGCAACTGTTCACAGTGAAGTATATCGATCCCATGTATATGATACGGGCAGTGCCGGCTAATGCAATAGACAACCTATGCTGCACCATATTGGTTCTTCTGCAATCCATGGATTTGTGGCTGGCCCAATAGATGGTAACTATGGGTACATCCCGGCGGAGGCAGTTCCAAGGAATGTGGTGGACACAAGATTTTGTGAAGAGGCTAAGTGCTATGAACTTTGAGTTTGTCTAAAAGGATAAAGATTGCTGCTGTATGTTGTTGTATCTTCTGTCATCTTTGTAACTCTCTTCTTTCTTGAATGGCCACAAAGGTTGTGATGTTTCTTCTCTTCTGCAATCTAACTAGTTACACACAATAGAAGCCCTCTCTATAAGCATCTTAAAAAGCCTGACAAAGCAGTCAGGAAATCCCAAAATATCAGCAACGAATGTACAGACAAATACAGTACATCACTAAATCAAACACTCTACTCATTCCAGGTTTAAACGAAGATAAAACAATCATGTGTCTCCAAATAAGGATCCTATCCATTAATCTGAAAAAAAAAGTGTACCAATGCAATACTGGAAAGATGACATTCTAGACTCTCTGTAGGTTACAACAAATGGGAACGGCTAATTGTGTCTGAAGGATCCTCAGGATAAATTCCAGATGTCCAGAGCAGACAATTCAGATATCAGATCTGAACTTTCTGAAAGCACAAGCAAGACATGTGTGTGTCGAATCTCCATTCTCAAATTTTCAGCTAATAATAATCTAGTTAAATGAGGAGACTTGCACTGGAAACTACTCCAACTCATCCTTTGTAACCCAGGCAAGATCTTTACACTTGTTAGATGTGAAGTTTGCTGTTGCCATTTTCTTGTGATGTAAAAAAGAAAGAAAGAGAAAAACATGAGAAAAAAAGCAGCAAAGAAAACAATCTTGATAGATCTTGTGAACCTGGAAGAGGTACACATCCAACCATAGATTTCTGCATCAGTATTCGATTGATTAGTGTATTATTGCAGTTAGCATTAGGTCTCAGATTCGAACTCACATGTATGAATTGTGTGAGTACCATATTCGACATTTAATGTAATGAAAATCTCTTTCAATTTTAAAAAAAGTAAGAAATTACATCATTTAGTTTAGTTCAAATCCAACCAGTTCATAACTAAATAAACAATCTCATATCAAACAAATCACAACCACATTCCAATAGAGGGCCTTCTCTCAAAACTTTCATTTCGTGAATCTATACTTTTAGAGAACTGCTAGTCATGATATTCACAATCCTAAGGAGCTGCCATATGGATGGCTAACCTACCAATAAACCCACAAAAAGCGGCCACCATATGAGAAAAAAAGGTAGAAAGAAACCACAAGACTATTATCACATTGCATAGAAAGCATCTTTCTATTTTTCAGGATTTTCATAAGGAACATAGAGTTGAACAAACTAACTGCAGTCTAAGAATTTAGACACTAAATGTCTGCATTTTGAGAGAGAATGATCAAACGGAGGCAAAATATTAAACATGTCTTGCCATCCAGGCTGCGATTGAACAAGGATAAGACAAATATCTAAAATCAAAGACTACTAATGAAAAAGGCTGCAAATACGAATACTTGTTTCAAAGTTGGAATTCCTGGTTCCACCACAGCATGTGTAATTGGAGCACTTGTATTATCACATTTTATAGAAATATTTTTTGGGTACAATCTATAATCTTCAAAAGTACTCTACATCTAAATTACTTGTGCATAGCATGCACCTACCGCTACATATTTAGCCTCGACTGTAGATAATGCGATAAGGTTTTGCTTCTTGGAAGACCAAGAAACAAGTGCATGACCTAGGAATTGACATGTTCCAGAGGTACTTTTTATATCTATTCTATAATGGGATTGTTTAGGATTAGATTGAAATCTTAGTACAAAGCTCAACATTAAACATTATATCAGGTCTAGTTGCAGTAAAATATAATAAGCTACCTATCATACCTCTATAAGTCTTTTGATCAAAGCATTCACCTTCATTGATTTATAATTAAAATTGTTTTGACTTGAATTCAAAGAATTAAAGGTTATTATTTTTCTTTAAAAATTTTAATGGCATATAGACAAAGAAAATTTAGTTAAAACTCCATCATCAATTATTTGTCATCATTAAAAAGATGAAGATTGTTGAATTCCAGATTTTGATAATGAAATCAATTGATGAATTTATAGGCCAATATGCTTTCAAAATAAGTAACGTAGGAAAAACTTCGATCATGGACTCGAGCCATCGGAGAGCAGATTGTCAAAGTAGGAAAATCAAACGTTGGGCCGAAAAGCGTCATGTCAAAGATTGGATGTCGGGCCGGAGGATTGGTCAACGTGCCGTAGGATGAACTTCGTGCCATGAGTTCGAGCATCGGGTTAGAAGGAAAGGATGATGCATCGGAAGTTCAGACGAAGTGTCGGATGATCAGATGACATGTTGGAATGCTGGACAATTTGTTGAAAACTTCATGATTGTAATTATAGTGGTTAATTCTTGATTGTGATTGTGATTGTTTAGAGTCAAATTAAACTGGTATTAGGTCGAAACCATGCCAACGTATGATGGCATAAGTTTATAATGTGCAGTGTGGAAGTACACACATATATATATTATAACGTGTAGTGTAAATATGCACGTATATATCACGATGATGTACAATGCAAGTGCACGTATATGTTATGATATGGGGTGTAGAAATTAATGAATTTTCTATATTTCCTATATATGCATATAAGCACTTGAATTATTTCAACATAGAATCTTACCTCCTTATTGTGCATACAATGTTGTAGGATTATGCTTGCTAAAGAAGCCATAGGATGAGGTATCTACCGTTAAGCTTCATATGCCAATGATTCTGAAATGTTGCATATATGACATGAAGCATGTTTACCTGAATAAGGCTATAAAGGTTTATACTTACTGAGTGACTACTCACTATACTTCCTATTTTGCAGGTAAGGATACTAGTACCTCACCTAAGTGATTTGGTAGAGAAGTAAGCACGTGCAAGCCCATGCCAACACAGATATGGACGATGACCTATGGGCATTTTGTGTCTAAATTTTGAACATATTATATTTGTACTATCCTTTTTGTTAGAGACTATAATTATGTACAAGTGTCAAAAACACTATGTATAAGAGAAACCCTATCGATTTATTTAGTAAGTTAGTATGTTTTAATTGTAAGATTATTTCCTTTTCGCTGCACCCCTATTGATAGTAGCAAGGAAAATTGGAATATGATATCCTACTTTAGTCATACATGTAGGGTATAAGTGAAACTAGGAGTAGAGTTTTATAATATATATATATATATATATATATATATATATATATATATATATATATATTAAAAATCAAATGGAAAGCAGTATAATAAACACATTACGTTATATCACCATCTCTTTCTTTCCTTTTTTTTGCTTTCCTGATTTTTATATTTCTTACACATTTAATCCATAAAGCTACTTTATGTGATGGTGAGTTTATAGGTATTGCCATTGATTCCGATAGCAAAAAAGGTAATGTCACTCATTTTTCCTATGCAAATTAATAAAATAAACAATGAGACGATGACACTTGTGGATGGAGGTATATTATTTATCTTAACCTATTTGTCTTTGAGGCTTCAACAATTTAGAAAATTAACATGTCAAATAGTGGTTGCATAAGCTAAGGTGGACAGCATCACCATCAGCCATTTGTTCGTCACAAAATAATTAATTAAAGAGTAATTTTTTCCTCATACAGGAATATTGTTTAATCAAGAAATCAAATCCATAAAGTGCAGACAAATTTCTGTGGACTGAAAAAAAAAAACCCAACTCTACCTTGCCTTGGCCTTTCCCCAGGACCTCATCAGGGTACCTCCGATGATACCTGCTGCCTCCATAGAAACCTGCAATCTATATTCCACAATCATGCAGCAAAATCTATCTCTTCGCATCCGGATTACGTTAAAAGGGCAACAGAAAAATGCAACAATGCTATGACAAACAGAAACAATGACCATAGTCTCATGATCATTAGAGATCGAAAACTTAGAATAGAAACAGACCGAATCAACCCAGCCGACAGCAACGAAGGGGTCAGAGCTTACGACAATTCTTGGAAGGCGTAGACGACGGGATCGGTCTTGGGGATGAGAACTGGAAGCCGCTCGAAGACCAAGGCGACGGCAATCTTTTCCGAGCCGCTGCTACTGGCGTCTCCGCCGAAGCTTCCGTCAGCAAGGGAGGAGAACCGCCAGGGTCGGAGGAGGGCCATTGCGGAGAAGAGGAGCATCTCTCCGCCCTCGTGTTCTTGGTTCGACTCAGCGGCCAGGGTTTCCGAACCCCTCTTTAAAACTAGAGAAGAGGAGACCGAGGCATTGGCACCGAGCCCAAATTAACCGACCGGACCGGAACAGACTCGAACTTAATTATAGGTATTTGACCAGTGACATTGTGTCTATTCAATCGCTTGCTGACTCTCTTACTGGAAGGCATTAGGAGAAATAATAATCTCTCAATCACCTTTTTACGCACCGAATAGTACAAAAGGTTCGTTACTTTTCGGCCCCTCCTGTTCTCCAATCTCGAGCCGCCTCCTCCGCTGACATCTCTGTTAACGTACGCCGCTCCCCAACTCAGCACTCGATAGGCCAACCCCTTCCTCCAAACCCTAGTCTTTCCGTCGGCTTCTTCCGCCAAGGTTGATGGCGTCTCCCGCCGGGAGCCCCAACACGTCGGGAAATTACGAGGCGCAGGCGGTCTTCAAGCCCCCCAACGCCGGCCCTAGCCCCGGCTCCAACCCCCGGCCGCCTTTCCATCTTCCTTCCGCCTACCCCGCGCCTCCGTTATTGTACCCCACGCCGCCGCTCCCTGGGGCCTTCTCCTACCCACCGGCCACACCGCCGTTCCACCACCACCCCTTCCTCCACTATCCGCAGGAGCCCCTCCACCGTCCCCCGGCCATTTATTCCCCCGCCGCCGCCTCTCCCCAGCTCACCAATCCTAATCCCACACCTAACCCTAGTCCTAGCCCCAACTCCAATCCCGGCGCTCGCCTCATGGCCCTCCTGAATCCTCCCGCTCACCTGGAATCCGCCGTTTCAATGCCGCTCCCTTCCTCCTCGCCATCGGACTTCTTGTCCCCTTCCGGAACCGCGACCGCCATTCTCCATCCCGTCCCGTCGGCTCCGCCAGCGGCGCTGGTTCAGCCAACACCGGTGAGGATGCCAAGCAATAAGTTGCCAAGAGGGCGGCTTCTTGGTTCCGGAGAAAGGGTGGTCTACGATGTCGATTCGAGATTACCGGGAGAGTCGCAGCCGCCACAGCTCGAGGTAACGCCGATCACCAAATATATCTCGGACCCTGGGCTTGTTTTGGGCCGCCAGATCGCGGTCAACCGGAACTATATATGCTATGGCCTTAAGCTTGGTGCTATCCGGGTGCTCAATATAAACACAGCTCTGAGATCATTGCTCAAGGGGCATTCTCAGGTTCGATATTTAGAAACGGCAGTTAGATTTTTAAGCTTTTCTGTGTTTCATTGACGAATTTCTTTGCCCTAAGTGTCTGTTCTGTCTTGTTTATTACTCTATTTAGACAATATGACCGTTGTAGGATTTATGTTTGTGTGACTGGAGAGACTTCTTTGGATCTTTTGTTCTTTTCCGATGTAGCTTTCACGTTGTTGCCTATAGGGGGGCGAATTGTTATTTAGTATTTGTTTAGCCCAGGACTCTCAGCTGTAAATAACTTTGGGATGCTATGTAGCATCTGATGCCGATGATGTAAATAACTACTGGTTGCTTCTTAACAAGTTGATTGAGCTGGGTTTTTGGAGGTACAAAAAGCTGCTGATAGCTATGGAGCTTAATTTGTTAACCATTGCAGATTTCTAACATAAACTAGTTTTGGCTGCCAAGTGACAACTCGTTTGTGCATTGGATCCAAAGTAAATCTTACATTTTGTTTTTCGATCTTAAATATTTTTTACTACCCCCCAGTTAATGAAAATATGGTGTCAACGTTTTGACCTTCATCTACGTGGAAGATGGTTACCAAGATGGATGTTGCTGTTGGTTTTATTGTGCTTGATTTTAGATGCTATCTTAGTTAGTCGAGAAAGTACATACTTTTTCTGATTCAATTAACAAATGATAAAATCACAACTGGATCCCTCAAAGTTCTTCGATGTTAAGCATGTTACATAAACAAGCAGTTCATTTTGTCAACTTGGTGTTGTTCATGACATCAGTAGGTTTGCTCTTCATATGATAATGTTTTAGTATCGCTTCTGGAGTTGTCCTCTGGTTTGATATAATTAAACTTTGTTTGTTATTGGGGTCTATTGAAATGTAGGTTATGCCTCATTATTACTTATGGAACTTAACAAAGGCTGTTCAGGTTTTCAAATATTTGTTTGTTGTAGTTAGCTATAGGCAGATTCTATTTTATTAGTGGGAAATTGGAAGAAAGATTATGTTAGAATAATGGAAATGAAAACATTTAAATGATTAAGTGCATTATAGGTTTTGTTTTCTTGGAGATTTGTTTGTTTGGAGTTTCATGTTAAGAAAAATGTTAATTGGTAAATTCATGTAGATTGACATGTACCTGATTTTGCCAATAATGATTTTGCCATTCATGACTATAATAATCAAAACTTTGCTTATGTTCTAATTCTTGTATATTAGTCTTTTCGTTTGCATAATATTTTGAGTTTTTACATGTGCCCATTAATGTAACAACACAGTATGGTTTGCAAATATGAATCTTTTTTACTCTACTGATGTTTAAGTACAGATTCTTTGTTATCATTTATTATTCATAGTCAATTTTGACACTTCTCTATTAGGGAAAAACGACTATAGATTCTCTCTTTTATACTTAGTTGTAATTTTACAGTAAGCCAAGATGTTCCTTTCTTCCTGAGTTCTTGTGACACTTTGGAAGCACAATCTTAATCCCTCTTTGTCACAGTCTTTTCTTTCATATATTTGTTGACATTTTTGTATTAATTAAAGTTGCATTTCTCTAGAGGGTCACTGACATGGCTTTCTTTGCTGAAGATGTGCACTTCTTAGCCAGGTACCTTCGCAGCTTCGCTACTATTTGATTTTATTGTACACCTTTTGTTGTTCTTCGTGTTGCTTTGACAACCTACACATTTGTTCATTGCAGTGCAAGTATTGACGGGAGAGTATTCGTGTGGAAGATCAATGAAGCGCCTGATGAGGAAAATAAGCCTCAGATAACAGGAAAAATCATAATGGCTATTCAGATTGTAGGACATGGAGAATCATGTCATCCACGGATATGTTGGCATTCCCACAAACAAGTAAAGTTACCTTTTATGTATGCATGAACTCCTTTGGCCTAACTGTATTTGCAAAGTTCATTTCTGGTACCCTTAGATTTATTGATATAAGGATCCATGTTTTGGTACTTCTCATAGTCCTATTATGTTACTTGTTGGTGTTTTCTATGAAGCTCATAGTTCAATTATCCATTTTACTTTTTGCAGGAAATATTGTTTGTTGGAGTTGGAAATTGGGTCTTGAAAATTGACATAAATAAAGTTGGAAGAGGAAAGGAATTTTTATCGGAGGAACCTCTCAAATGCCATGTTGAAAAGCTGATTGATGGAGTGCAAATTACTGGTAAACATGATGGAGAAGTGACAGATCTGTCCATATCCCAGTGGATGATCACTCGTTTAGTATCAGCATCAAAAGATGGAACAGTTTGTACTCATGCTTATTTAACTGCTTGATTATTAAAAATTATTCCATTTTTTATGTGGTGAATAACTGAGTATAAAGATCAATAGTTAAATACTTTATATCAGAACTTGTTCTTAGTGTTAGTTGCCTGACTGCTTATAGTAAATGTCTATTTTTCCAAACATGTATTCATTGAGTAAATATTTCAGATGGTTGTCTAACCTGCAATGGCTTGTTTTGACACCAAAACGCAATGCATTATTTTATCTTATGAGGTATGCATATGCATGTTATAAGAAAAATCAGAAATCTTATGGTGTTTTTCTTGCAGGAGAGAATGGGCCAGCTAGTGTCAGGGGCGTCTTTGTATTCGATGTGCCAAATCTTTCAATTTTTTTTTTATCATTGACAGCATATGTTTAGTAGCACATCAGTGTTCTTGCAGCAGTGGTTGCTCTCTCTTGCTCTACTAAGATACTGATGTCCAGCTGTTTTTAGTTCTTTGATATCGATAATCCAGTGTACATGTTATGAAACATTTTCATCGGGAAATTGTTTGATATTTTCTCCATTTTAATGCTACATACTTGGTGAATTGAATAGAATTTCACTACATGTATAGAGAAAAGTATTTCTATGAAACCCAAGTGTAGGCTCAAACTTCACCCAGATGGATGCTGTCTTTTTCTGATGGGAAGATGTAAAAAGGACAACATATTGCCTTCCCATTCTGATGTATAAAAAACACAAGAAATTCTACTCTTATTTATTGATATTTTCCTTTAATTGCCTTGTTGTCAAATGTTATTATTGCATGATGACATGACACATTACTGGACTTAGAGCCAACTTGTAACTTTTGTTTCTTTTGGATTCTTCTGTGTAGAGAAATGTGAGGTGTTTATTTGTTTATGAAGCATTAATATTTATGTTAATATATCATTTAATACTTATGTTGTTCTGGAATCTTGTTTTTATTTATGGTATATTTGTTTGATGATTTGGTTATCTGATTCTGCTACAGGTTAAGATCTGGGATGATCGTAAAGTAGCGCCCCTTGCCGTGTTCAAGCCACATGATGGTCATCCTGTTAACTCAGTGGCATTCATGACATCACCTCATTGCCCTGATCACATCAATCTCATTACAGCAGTATGCATGCTTTAACCATTTTTTAAGTTGCATTTTGCAGCAGATTTGTCTTTTGCATGAATATTTTTATTTCTCAGATGTCATCCTTTATGCCAAATTCATATGATTTGCTTCTGAATGATGATCCTAATTTTGGTTTATTGGCTTATAATGCATTTCAATGTCACGAGTAATGTTTTATTCTTTATTCCTCCCTCCTTTCATAAATAACATCCTTTCTTTCTTTGATGCCTTCCTTTATTTATGACATTTTGAGCTGTATAATCTTATGTTGCAGGGGCCTTTGAGCCGAGAAGTGAAAATTTGGGCTTCTGCTGGCGAAGAAGGTTGGGTATTGCCTACCGATTCTGAATCATGGCGGTGCACTCAGACCTTGGACTTGAGAAGTTCCTTAGAATCTCATACTGAAGAGGCATTTTTCAATCAAATAGTAGTTTTGCCTCAAGCAAGCCTTATTGTTATTGCCAATGCAAAGAAGAATGCTATTTATGCAGTGCATGTTGACTATGGTCCATATCCTTCTTCTACACGCATGGATTATATAGCAGACTTTACTGTTGCAATGCCTATTTTGAGTCTTACTGGAACACATGATTGCCTTCCTGATGGAGAACAGCTGGTCCAAGTCTACTGTGTCCAGACACAGGCTATACAGCAGTATGCTCTGGATTTACTTCAATGTCTACCACCACCAACTACTAGTGCTGGGTTGGAAAGGGATCATTTATCTCGTGTTGTTGAGATACGTGGTATGGAAGGACTCGCTGTTCCAGAGCCATCCTGTGGACTTTCTGTCAATGATTTTTCTACAGAAAATATTTCACCAAAATCCCATCTTACAGATAGCAGTATTAACGGGGCACCTGCAGCTTCACATGCTGTAACAGAAGTTTCTACTGTAGGCACCAGTACCCTTGAGTTGTCTGAATCAAGTTTTGAAGTTCAGCCCAGTGCTCCTCCAGCTCCATGTGCAGATGTTGATGCATTGCATGTTACACCAGTTTCTGTTCCCTTTAATATGGATTTTGCAGGAACTTTACCTGACCTTAAGAGCCCTGAAAAATCTGAGGATGCACCATCAAATGGTGGTTGTGAAATAGATCAGTCAATTTCAGAGTGTTCAGTTGACAGAAGAGTGGATTCTTTCATTGACAGTGCACTTGATGTTCCTATGACAGAAGGAAGCACACTGAAAGATGAATCTAAAGCTGGACAGAATGGTCACTCCATGTTATCTAATCCTCGTTTGATGTTTAAGCTTGGTGGCAACTTAACTCACCTAGTAACCCCCTCAGAAATTTTGTCAGGTGCTATATCTTCTTCAGAAAGTAGCCATGCCAATAAAAGATCCATCAAGGAAGTGAAGGCTCAAGATATGACCACTTGTGATGACATAGAAAGCGCTGAAGTGGAAGTAAAAGTAGTGGCTGAGGATAAACCAGGTCTGCAGGAATTTGATTCTCAGAAAGTGCCTGAAGATTTTGGTGCTGAGGATAAGGAAATCTCCCTCCAGACTTCAATAGCCGACTTTAGTATGGAAAATGAGTGCTCTACCATAAAAGGAACTCCGGAAGAAACTCGCCCAGGCGAGGACAATGCTATTTCCCAGTCAAAGAAACATCTACCAAGCACTTTTGAGGCAAAAATTCGAGATGACGTGAAAAATACAACAGAAGAGGTGACAGGATCTGCTGTAATGGCAGCATCTCAGTCTCCTTTAGCTGCCAATGGGAAGAAACAAATAGAAAAGTCATCCCCAAGATTCAGCCCTTCATCACCTTCATCAAGCCCTTTTAATTATACTGAATCTTTTAATGAACCAGGGAGCAGTACAGGTGTTCCTCCAGCTGATGCTGCTTTTTCTGAAATTCCTGCTCTGCAGGAAACTGTGAACCAGGTGAAAGTTTTATTTTGTTATAAGATGTTTTTTCTCATTTAAATGTGTCTGATACTGTTTGTTTGGAGATTTTTCTCAATAGGGATTGAAGTGCTGGTCTGCGTTCGTATTTCCTGTGATGGCATTAGTTGATGATATTTATGTGTTATATCAAAATTCTTTAGATCAGTCCAGAAATGAAGCAGATTGGCAATGGCCAATTTGAGCATGCTTGCTTCTTCGGACAGATCAAGATCAAGGAATGGTCACACTGTACATGATTGGCTTACTTCAGATTGGTCAATTCCTAGTAGTATCTTTATCTGATTCTGGCTGTTGAGGATGTGCTTGAGTATGTGGTCTTCATGGCCTCAACAATGCCTCAGCTGAACTGTGTTTGACCAAATTCTCACCAACTGATTAACTGGAGCTGTTTGCTGTCGAGAAGTAGATTGGAGGAGTATACTATATTTGATTTAAATTCTAATTTTTTTAATTACTGTTCAGCGAAAATGCTTGTCCAGCAATTTGAGCTTGCTGATCCAATCCGGTCCTCTCCATTTTCCATTCTGAAATTGCGAAGCACTGAAGCAATCCCTGAAATTGACCTGATCATTTGAATATTTTCTTGTCCTTGCCAATATTTATTATCAGCTGAGTACTGAGTGCATGGTAGCCAGTGCCACCATGATACTTGCTGCCTGAATCTTGATATCTTCCCCTCCCTCCTTCTACATTGAGAACTTAGGTTCTTGTGTGCTTAAACTGTCATTTGTATGTAGAGCACAGACAGTATATTATTTTTTGCTTTCATTTTAAGGGTATTGACCGTTCCATATCAGTTTTTAACATCTGCTATCTCATAAGCTATTGGTCTATGCAGTCCATTTGTTGGATAATGTGTTTTGTGTTTGTGACACACAAGTCCATCGCCATTTAGCAGATTACTGTTTTAATTCATTGAGGAGTGCTTCCATAGAACACATGTTTAAGAATTTAATACCTTGTTTATAATGCTGTAAGAAGTTGCAATCTTCATACTTCGGTAAAAATATGCCTAAGGGTTTTATTTTTGGAATTTGTTGTTTTTCTTAGTTTAATGTTACTGGAAAATATGTAGGAGTTATATGTGATACTGCCAATAGAGTTCATATTTTTACTTAGTACAGAGGCATGAAATCCTGGAGAGGACATAGCACATGGATATCCTTGTTAACAGTACTTCAGTATATCTTCTTCTCTATTAAGTTTGGTTGATTGTTGAAGGTGACTGAGAGTTGGTCTCATAATATAATTTAGTGGCATGGTGCACTTGATGACTATGTTTCTAAGCGCCAATTCTAGAAGCAACTCTTTTTGTAGCCTATGTATCCATCTTCTAGGTGTAGGCTACTCTTAAAAACTGGACTGATACCCTATGCATATTCTTACTGTCGAACTTATAAACACCATTAAAGTTTCTCTTCCAACTGATATCTAACCATCAAATTTTTTATTGCTAAAACCCAAGAAAGTATGCCATTTTCTAATATTGGACAAACTTAGAGACTGTTTTTGCTGTTTGCATTTTTCATTTCACACCTTATGCATTTATCATGTAGTCATCAACTTAATTGATGGGTTCTTTGCAGATTATAAGTATGCAAAAGGAAATGCAAAAGCAGATGAGTATAATGGTGTCTGCGTCAGTAGCAAAAGAAGGCAAAAGGGTGGAGACCACATTAAGTCGGAGCATGGAGAAGATCATCAAGTCCAATTTAGAGGCTGTGTGGGCCCGCATCCAAGAAGAAAATGCCAAATATGAGAAGTTTGAGAAGGACCGTGTCCAGCAGATGACAAATCTAATAACCAACCATGTGAACAAGGACTTGCCAACCATTTTAGAGAAGGCAGCGAAGAAAGAACTTTCTGTAATAGGGTCAACTGTGGCGCGTGCAATTACACCTATTATTTCTTCAGCTATTGCAGAGTCATTTCAGGTTTTTTTTTTTTTACTTTTTGGTTATCATTTTGGCTAAAATCTGTTGCATTTATTTAACATGTCATGTTCTCGTCTCAGAAGGGAGTTGGTGATAAGTCAGTGAACCAGTTGGAGAAGTCCATCAGTTCTAAACTTGAAGCTACAGTTGCACGACAAATCCAAGTGCAGTTCCAAACTTCTGGGAAGCAAGTTCTTGAGGTATGAAAGATTGCCAACAAAGCTTTTCCTATGGTTGACCTCTTAATGCTGCATCAAATTAGTATTCTTTCTGATGAAAAACATTGTTTCATTCTTTTCATATAGATATACTCTATCTAACCTACCGGCAAGCTGTACGCACTCTCAGTGTTGCTATTTAATAAATATGTGACCTTCATATGTTGATGTAAGACAGCACAAAGAATAGATTACTGATAGGATACATGTTGTTTGTTATTTAATTTGGTACTGATCTTTTTTGCTCTTTCTGAATAATTGGTGCCAACCTTATCTGTTTGCAGAATCCTTTTTGTTCTAACCACTTGTTTCTCTTACCTGATTGCAGGATGCCTTGAGGTCTTGTTTGGAATCATCAGTGGTTCCTGCATTTGAGCACTCTTGTAAAACAATGTCTGAGCAAGTGGGAAATGTATTCAAGAAGGGAATGAGTGAACACACTGCTGCTGCTCTGCAGCAGCTTGAGGTGGCAAATAGTTCATTAGCACTTACTTTGAGGGTAAGTGCTTTACAATTTTTTTGGCTTCATTGTTATGATCTGATGCATCATTTGCTATGGTGTGATATTCATTATCTGCAATGTAAATCATTTTCTTTGCAGTAATTGTTCATTCCTATATGCAGGATGCAATCAATTCTGCTTCATCAATTACCCAAAATCTCACCACTGAATTAATTGATGGTCAGCGTCAGCTTTTGGCACTTTTTGCTGCACGAAACACTAAGGCATTAGATCCTCTTGCTGTGCAGCAAGCAAATGGCCCTTCGATTGGCCTTCCTGAGATGGTAAAACATCAATTCCAGGTTCCATATAGTAATTCTTACATTGAGTTGTGTTGTAAATCCTCCTCCTCTGTAGTTTTACTTAGATCACTGTGTTTCTTGGAAGTCTGCTTGACTCAAAGATACTTGAAATTGACCCACCTCAGGCCTTATCTATCCAGCAGGTGGAGGCACCACTAGATCCAACAAAGGAGTTGTCGAGATTGATATCCGAGCGGAAGTACGAGGAAGCATTCACCATGGCACTTCAAAGAAGTGATGTGTCAATCGTGTCTTGGCTATGCACACAGGTACTGGGCCTTATACGAAACTCATTATGGAGATGGTTCAATATGGACTTTTATTTTTATTTTTTATTCTGCCTCTCAGCATTTCCAATCGGTCGTAATTTCTCATTTCTCTAATGGTGTCATATTCTGTCTCAACTATCCCCGCTTCTTCTTATCCTTTTTTCTCTGCTAATGCTCGCATTATCTTGTAGGTTGATTTGCGGATGATTTGTTCCACGGGGCCGCCGCTTCCTTTGAGTCAAGGAGTCCTTTTAGCACTTGTGCAGCAACTAGCATGTGATATCGGCCATGAGACGGCGAGAAAAGTTGGGTGGATGACGGACGTTGTCGTTGCAATCAACCCGGCCGACCCGATGATCGCACTACATGTGAGGCCAATATTTGAGCAAGTCTACAACATGTTGGGCCACCAAATGGCCCTTCCAACAACCGGTGCCTCGGAAGCAGTCAGCGTGCGCCTGTTGATGCATGTTATAAATTCTGTACTCACGACCTGTAAGTGATATCTTTCTCTGACCCACCATCATCTGGTAGGGTCATGTACAGAAGATCAAAAAAGAAAAAAAGAGAGGGAGGGAGAGATGCTTGACGATGTTGTCCCATGGAAGGGCCATGTACTGTGTAGATTATAAATCGTCCAGCCATTCACTGTGTTTCGTCTGCTTCACTTTTTAGGATCCGAATGCACAATTATTAATCCCAGAAGATGTTTGAGCACGTTGTTGGAGTCGGTTCTTCTGGTGGCTTTGTTATGATGATGAAATCAGCCGTCATCAAAGAAAAATTGTAATGTTCATCCTAGCTTTTAATTGAAGAACAAGACGGTGTCCGACTCCTCGATGCAACCGCGGTTACCAATACTGGAAAAAACCGTCTCCCACCTCCTTGAGAGGCCGGACGCCCCCTGGCGCCACCTCCCGATCGATAAGTCGTACCGCGCCCTCGCCGTCGGGTCCGACAGCGCCTCGTACGCGCGGCGGATCTCCAAGAAGTCATCCCCTCCCCGGCCCGCCGTCACGTCGCCATGGACCGGTACGCCGCCTTGATCTCCCCCGCCGTCGCCGTCTCTCGCACCCTCAGCACCTCGTACAGGCTCCTCGTCCTCCTCTTCGCTGTCTCCGACGTCCCTTCCGCCGCCGCCAAATCCACTACCGACCTAGGCCGGACGGAGATACAGACAGGAGGGGGGAGTACAGCGAGGTTTAGGCCTCCAGACATTGCCCAGTATTTGCGGCTCTTCTTCCATAGCGACGCGGCGATGGGGGGTCGTAGTGTCGGAGTGGGGTCTCGGGGGCAAATTATAAGAGTGAGTTTATCCAGGTGTAAGAAAAGGGCATAAAACGATTAAAATAATCATGCACAGGAATCACTAGTCATTAAATCAGATTGATGTAAGATGTGCCATTTGGCCTTGGCAGGACGGCCGCCTCCTCGACGGAATTGTTCCATTCTATATCTGGTGACGTGACTCAGGTATTGACTCATAATAAAGAAATGGAGTAGATTTTTTTCCAGATAGGAAATTTTGTTTACCTTCTGCGAAGGATTAGACGAATCCATATGAGCCGGTCAAATGACCACGATCGAGTCCGAATCAGGTCAATTTGGTATCGACTGCAAGTCTGGTCGGGGTCAGGTTAATTTGGCCTCGCTGCCCCGTGCGTCGCTGTCCTCGGGGTTTTGAGGAGGGTTACGCAGCCCTCGATCAAATAAGTCGAACCAAGAACGAGACGGCGGCGATGCAGCGTTCCGCCGCTCCGCTCCTCATCCGCTTCCTCCTCCGATCCCGGCGGTTCTCCTCGTCGACTGACGGCAGCATCGGTGCCAGCGTCAGCGCCAGCGTCTCGGAAAAGAATGCCGCCGCAGCCGTGCTCTTCGACCATCTTCCAGTCGCTATCCCCGAGACCGATCCCGTCGTCTACCCCTTCCAAGAATTCTCGTAATTCCTGAACCCCTCGTTGCCTTCGCCTGATTCGACTCTGTCCGTCACTGTCAGAAAGATTTGATCTTTTGTGAGAATGCCCTTTTTAGCGAAGATGAAACGTGTTGGATGATTGGGGAATATATTTGCAGGTCTCGATGGAGGCATCAGTTTTGTCGGAGGCACCGTCACGAAATCTCGGGAAAGGCGGATTCAAGGTAGCTTCCTTTTTTCTGTATTGCAGAATTTAGTCAACACTTCGTCCTTTTGATTTCTTGATCGACAAGCTATAGTAATTTCCAATCTCCTCATACTTCTCTTGTTATGGATGAACAATCAAAGAGCTGACACTGATTGTTCTTAGCTTATGAAACTGTTATTCGACATGTTAATGTCTCTAATTGTCGCACAATCAATACTTAAGAGAGACTAGCAAACTTGTTGTACCGTTTTCCTCAGAGAAAAATGAGGGGGTAGAATACACATGGAGTATTATCTGATATTTGTCTTTTTGACTAGTATTATCTTTTGATTTTTATCCTTTTTTTTTTTTCGCTGATTGTTGATCATGTTCCATTTTTTTCATCTGGCATCACATAGCCTTGTGTGATGTATGGCTATGTTTTTTTTTTTCTTCTTTCATGCTTAATTGTCTAAAAAAATAATCTTTCTGTGTGTAAATTTGCAATAAAGAAACCCCAATGGGTTTTGTTGAATGATGTTGATCTTCAACATGTGAGCTCATAGAAAGCTTATATGCCACTGCTTAAAGAATATCCCACTCCTAGAAAAGAGGTGGATAAGTGCCTTTATATTATGATATCAAAGTAGAATGTCTTATATGGAAATACAGTTTCTAATAATCCTTTCTTGTTTTGTTGTCTGTTTTTTGTATCTTTGGCAGGAATTACCTGTTTGGAGATGTATATTTGCAAACATGGTCGAATAATGAATTTCGAATAATGTCCATGAGAAAATTGAACTCCACTTCCATCTCCCAGTTCATTTCAACTTGTGCGTGTCGGTTTATGTCAACAACAAAAGGAAGGAGTATGCAGAGCAAGGTGGAGAAGAGAATGCGGAGAGAAACAGGGAAAACTCTTAGGGAGATCAGACGTGCAAAAAAAATTAGAAAGAAATTAATGACAGAAGAGGAGCGGCTAATATACAACTTACGTAGAGTAAGCATTATGGAAACTGATTGTTTCTTTTTTTTTTTTTGCTTACCTTCGCCACTAACTATCGGTCTTTATTTTGGTTTATTTTTTCTAAAATATTATTGTGTTGTATATGGCTATGTCAGTCTCCTACTCGGTAAGTATTGATTATACATTTGATGGGTTTATTCTAAATTGGAATGTACTTTTCTTGTACTAAGCGATTTAAAAACATGTTACATTTGAATGCTCCACTTATTTTGTTGAGAGACCTATGTAGATATTATAACTGCCTCTTTTGTGGGTGCTGATTTCATTTACATGATCAGTGTCTTATGCTAAATGTTATGTTTGTGGTCAGTTGACTGACAATATCTGTAAGCTTTTGTCTAGGCCAAGAAAAAGGTGGCTTTGCTTCTACAGAAACTCAAGAAATATGAATTGCCAGAGCTACCAACTCCTCGCCATGATCCTGAGCTTCTTACACCAGAACAGCTCCAGGCTTATAAGAAGATTGGCTTTAGAAATAGGAACTATGTACCTGTTGGAGTTCGTGGTGTATTTGGAGGTGTGGTTCAAAACATGCATCTCCACTGGAAGTTCCATGAGACTGTACAAGTTTGCTGTGACAACTTTCCCAAGGAAAAAATTAAAGAAATGGCAACAATGCTTGCAAGATTAAGTGGTGGCATCGTGGTTAATATACACAATGTCAAAACTATTATCATGTTTCGTGGAAGGAATTATCGACAACCAAAGAATCTGATACCAATCAACACCCTGACCAAAAGGAAGGTTCGTTTTATTTCCAACACATTAGTTATATATTCTGCAATTGCTCCTATTTTGATAATACATCATTTTTCTCCTTTTTAGAGACCACTGGTCGATAGAAATGTGTGGATTTTGAAGCAGTTATATTTTAATTCAAAAATTGATATGGGGTTTGATCAGAATGGAGTTTTTCTTGCCTTTTTTCTTCACATTATCTGATATGTTCTAGTAACCAATTTAGGACTCATCTCCCATGCTTGAAGTGGAAAGGGTATAATGGAGATAACATGCAAGAACAGATTTAACAAAAAACCAGTGTCTTGGTTGTGTTTTCATCTGCAGATACATATGTTTTTTTTGTCATCCACCAGTCTCTTTATTGTATGATGCTCCACTGCCTCTCGTAACTTTATTTGCTTATAATAGTTTGTATTTATCGGAATCCTTCCTAAGTATCACAGTTGTGTTGGTCACTGGATGTAGTTGATCCATTTTTTATGCTTAAGGACTACTTCTCAATTGGATCTCTGTTTTGGTTCCTCTGCATGTATTTTGCTTACTCACTAGATCAGTCCCGATAACAAAGTCTCTTATTGAGTGTCTTAAAGGCTAACATTGATTAGGATAAATTGTGGATTGGCAATGCAACTTGATTTGCTTCAAATGATTTAATATGTACAATTTACAATGAACTTTACTGTTTTATCTACCTTTGACATCAACATTTGCCTATTCTTGTCCTGGTTATTTTATGTCAGGCCTTATTCAAAGCGAGATTTGGGCAAGCTCTCGAATCTCAAAAGTTGAACATAAAGAAAATTGAGCAGCAGCTTCGTCGGAAGGGTGTCAATCCGGAGGATCCAATCTCTATGGCCAGCATTCAAAGAGTTGCCACTACCTTTTTCAGGGCTATCGATGAGAAACAAGGAACTCCATATGTATTTCGTGGGGCCAGGCCATCCCCAACTGAGATTGATGATCCTCAAGATGAGCCTGCTGATTTACCTTCTGAAGACAGTGACCAGGAGGAGCTTGACCGCTTTATTCAAGAAATAGAGGATGCAGCAGATAAGGAGTGGGCAGAGGAGGAAGCAGCAGAGAAAGAGGAATCATCCAGAATAAGGTACTGGGATAAAGATGGCATGGGTATGCCAAGCAGGGCATCGGACTGGAGTAGCAGAAGTTCAGAAGAGAATAGGGGCCATGGAAGAGGTTCGAATGGTGCTTCTGGTGGACTAAGGACTACAGAATCACGAAAGTGGAGTAGTGATCCTGAGATATCTGGGGATTCAGAAGGCGACGAGTGGGAATATGATGATGAAGTGGATAATGCTGTAGCTGATATTCAAAGTGATGAGAATAGTGAAGATGAGACTCTTGAAAGACTACCAAACCGAAGACAGAGGAACAGCAGAGTTGGGCAGGAGGAAGCTTTCAGAACAAGAGGCAATAAACGAAACAAATGGGTAGAAAATGAAGATATCAGGCCACCAAACGATATGCATGAAGATTCGGAGGATGGGAGTTGGGAATCAGAAGATGAGGATAAACATGATTTGTTGGAAACAGAAGGCACTGCTTACGATTATCTCAGCAGCAGCAGCAGCAACGAAGACTTCGACAGCAATGGTGGAAATGGCAGGGGGATGGGTGAACTTAAGAAGAAAAAGATTGATGAAAGTTGGGACAGTGATTAATGAATATTGTTTGAACTGAACAGAATTAGACAAAAAGGAAGACAGAATTCAAAACCATGGCAGATAGACACTAAGCTGAGCTCGCTCATGATTCTTTTATCGGATAAATTGGTGAGGTCTTTTCCAGGATTTTGAGGTAACACAAATCCTAATTGAACTTAATGCCTCTTGGTCAGTTATGTTATAATATGTTAGCGGATGGGGTCGGAACTTTCCCTGGCATGTGGATCCACCAAACTCAATATTTGTCATTCCTGCTTTTGATGAGGTTATGTATGGAGTGAACTGAAATGTATTGCAATTTAAAGACGGGATCAACACTTGATTTAGTTTGGATCACTTTAAACTCATGCTGCAGTATAAAAAAAAATGGTAACTTATCCTGTATTATTTCCTTTTTTTTTCAATGGATGATGGATAAAATCCGGCTAGGGAGCCAGATGACATTTTTTTTCATTATGCTGAGGATAATTCAAAGGAGTCCCTTTTGAATTATTATTTTTAGGAGCCTGGCTCGTGGTTTTGGATTGGTTGATGGTGTGCCACTCCAGTGATATGGTATGTAGTCCAATATTCATTATTCTAAGGATAATTATAGATTATTTTTTATAGTTAATTATGATTAACATATCGATTCTTATATTTTAAAACATAGTGTTGGGATCTTTACATCTACATCTATGAAAGTAATATATATATATATATATATACTTGCCTCGTGCCTTCTCATATAAATATAAATATATATATATATTTATTCTGCTAACGCGGGGAGAAGAATTCACCCATGGGCAACGAATCATGCAAGCGAAGAATAACGCTAAACTTTATATTTTTCTTTTTTTCTCTTCTTCTTTCTCCCTCCCTTGATTGATATCGTCAAAAATCGATCGTCGATAGTCGAAATCAACCACCCAACCGTGGCTGGTAACGATCGATTTTGGATGATAACAGGGCGAAAATAACCTCAATCAGCAATATCATCGGTAGTGGGCAGTTCACGTATCGATCAACTAGCGGACAAATATATACTACTCGATACTAATGATATTGTATTCCTTGATATATAGATATAGATATATATATATATATATATATATATATATATATATATATATATATATATATATATATATATATATAAAGTTTTATGTGGAAGACTTGACTATTCAAGAAATCTACAATGCTCCAAAAAGTAACTGTGTTTTTATTTAAATGGAAATCTATGATATCTATAATTTTAAAACCTAAAAATATAAATAGAGTTACTGTTCACATCCACCCGAAAAAATCAAGATTAACTACTGTAAATCACAATGTGAAATTTTTCAACGGTATATTAAAATGTGAAATATCTACATCATTCTTAATTAGCTAAAATGTGAAATAACTTGAGGTTATTGATGCAAAATAAAGTTACAAGTAATATTTAACTTACTATGGCTAAGAGAGATAAAATGCAAGTATATATATATATATATATATAATGATTCGTATAATTAGAGTCGTGACATCCTCCATTAATATAATGATTCGTATAATTTAAGTATAGAAAAATAATCTATCTTGTCAAGAAAGATGAAATGATAGAGGGCGTAACGACGAATAAAGACAGAAAGACAAAGGTAGAAGAGGCCAAAGAGGAAGATGAGGGAGAGTTGGTGCTGATTACAAGTGTCCGACAAGCTAATCATATGAGTGATGACACGTGTGACACGCTACACAATCTTTTTGTATAGTTATTATTATTAGTATTTTCTCATATTATATATATTATCTATTGCATATATATTATGATTTTCTTAGATATGTGCAATGAAAATCAGATCATGATAATATCATGATAATGAGATCAATTTACCTTTAAACACATATATCAAATAATCTCAGTCATATCTTATTCGAGAGAGATATTGAGATAACCAGACAGATTGGTGCGCTGTATGCCTATTCATATGATGGAGACAGTTGGTCTCATAACTGCTCATATGGGGACACTAAGTGTACATTACATGTGCTCATTGGAGAATGAGTTTACTAATTGATCCGCTTACGGAATGCTGGATGGTTAATGATATCTAATGTCAGACAGCGATTTTATAGTCCCAGTTGTGTGTTTCATACTCCTTTTTTTTTTACGTCGAACTTATAGGTCTGAAAGTTTCAGATCTTGTATAATCGGTTATCGAGATTGGTAGCTAATCTTATGAAGGCAATTAAGTGTCAATAGAAGATCGTCCACTCTCGGTATCATGAGAGGAATATCTTGTGTCCTTACTCAGGCAAATTCCTGGCCAGGGTCATTCGGATTAAGAGAGTTCTCTAGAAGAATCTGATTAGAGCAAGACTCGATTGATTCTCTATGAGGCCTGATAATATCATGTCCGATATATGGTCTCTAAGATATTAGATGGATAAGGGACTATGGATACATGGTAACTGAGGATAGATAGGTCCAATAGATTAGATCTCTTATATCGTTTGGGGACTATGGCATAATGGCCTAGTACGTCCATAGTCGATAAATTGAGTGAATTATCATAAGATAACAAATCACTAAGTTAGTAGGAGTTCTGAGTCAAAAAGAGTTATGATAAGTGTAACTTACGACCAGCTTGATATTGGGTCTAAAGAGTTATACACATATAGTGGATGTTGTAACGAGTAAAAGATTATACATTAGTTATCCAATAAGCCCATGTTTTATTAGATAAGACTCAGCACTATTTCTTGCATAAGGCCCAATTAGAGACAAATTGAGATTATTGGATAGAGATCCAATAATCCAAGAGGTAAGGATAATTGGATAGAGATTCAATACCCATTAAGGCATGATCTATTAAGGGGAATAGGGGTGGCAAAGAAAGTGGATATGCTACATCTTTGACTGCCCCCTCCTATTTTCTTCCCTCTCTTCTCTTCTTAACCAACCACCCCTCTTCCTGGTGCATGAGGATAGCAAAAAAGATAGAGTTTTTCTTCCACATTTGCTACAATGTGATGTGCAAAAGCTGCGAAGAAGGTACCCAAAAACTGTGAGTTTCTGCAATGTAAAAGATGAGCATTGTCGCTTCTTCCACTATGTGGATACTGCTAGAGAGGATAACATATGACCTCCATTATCCTCTCTTTTTGGATCTAAGTTTTCTAGGATATATAATATCCTTAGGTAAAACATCTAACACAAAGATTTTTTGAATTTATAGTTTTTCGTGCATCAATCATCACACAATGATTTGACCAACGTGGGAGACCTTTTTGTTTTATTTTTTTTACTATGCATGTGATGCTCCTAATAAGGATTCTCAATAGTTGGACCACCATATTATAGGTGCTGGTTACAAGTGCCTTGTAAACCAATCACGTGAGCGATGACACGTGTGACACGCTATATAGTCTATTAATATTATTATTAGCATATTCTTACATTATATTATCTATTGAATATATATATTGTGATGTCGATGGTTCTATGAAATGGAAATCAGATCATGATGAGATCAGAATAATGAGACCGATTCACCTTTAAACATAGATCCTAAATAATCTCGATCGTAGGTTACTCGAGAGGGACATCGAGACAACCGGACAATCGATTTACTAGATACTTGTCTATTTGATGGAGGCATGTGGAGACACTAGGAATATAGTATAGGTGCTCATGGAGAATGAGTTCAGTGATTGATTCACCTATGGAATGCTATGGTTAATGATACTTGACGTCATACAACAATTTTGTAGTCCCAATTGTGTATCTGGTCCTTAGACTTAAGAACACTAAGGATGCCTTGTATAAGTACTCATTTATTTGATGTTGGACTTATAGGTTTGGAAAATTCTAGGTCTGGTACAACTGGTTATGTTGGGATTGGTAGCCAAACTTACGAATACAATTGAGTGTCAATAAAGGATCATACACTCTCGGTATCGTGAGAGTAATATCCAGTGTGTTCATGCTCAGATAAATCCTTAGCTAGGGTCATTCGGATTGAGAGAGAAAGAGTTCTCCAGGAGAATCCGATTAGAGCAAGACTCGGACGAATACTGTATATGGCCTGATAATACCATACCCAATTTATGGTCTTTGAGATATTAGATGGATGAGGGACTATAGATACATGGTAATTATCGATAGACTGGTATGAAGAATTTGATTCCCTTATATCGTTTAGGGATTATGGCGTAGTGACCTAGCACATCCATAGTTGATGAGTCGAGTGAATTATTATGAGGATAATAATTCACTATATCAAATGGAGTTCTGATGGGAGTGACTCACGGCCAGCTTGGTGTCGAGCCTAGAGGGTCACATACATGTGGTGAACGCTTTAGCGAATATAGGATTGAATATGAGTCATCCAATTAGCTCATATTCTCATCAGATGAGACCCTACATTGATTTGCTCCTTGCATGAGGCCCAATTAGAGATCAAAAGAGATTATTTGATAGAGATCTAATAATCCAATATTAATGGGTAATTGGATGGAGATCCAATACCCACTAAGGTTGGATGTAATATGGTTTTGGTGACTATATATAAATAAGAGGCAAGGGCGACTCGTATTTGATGAGGCTGCACCTTTGGCCACTACATCCTATTCTCCTCCCTCACTCATATTATACACAAGAGTTGCAAGATTTTGATTGTGATTGGAGGAGCATCACTGTCATGATCCATCGTATGGATACTGCTAGAGAGGAGAACGTTTGACCTCCTTTACCCTCTCTATATGAATTTGGATTTTTAGGGATATATGATCTCTTAGGTAATCAGTCTCTCATGTATCATAATTTTCAATTTTATGAATTTTTCGTGCACCAATATTTATATGATGATTTGATATACATAGGAAATCGATTTTGTTTTGATCTTCTACTGCGCATGTGATGCTCCTGCTTGGTTTCCCAACAATCGGTGCAGCGGGTGATGATGCAGGAGAGGGTGAAATGATATCGAGAAGGGAGAAACAGGAATGAAATTCAAAAAAAAGAAAGAGAAATCGAAAGTCAAGTTGTAGAAAAGAAACAAACTCAGAATAGAACTTAAGTAAAACGGATAAAAAGTTCACCACCAAGTTTAATGTCATAAGAGTATACAGAAAATTCACTACCTCAAGGAAATTAAACAGGGATACAGGACTAAATCAAAAGACTTACCACTCAAGGACGCATCCAAGAGATACAGAGTTTTAAAGAGACTACAAAGAGCTTCTGTAAATATAAATCATGTATCAAAACTATTTCTAGTCCTAGAATATCAAAATGAGTAATAGTGCATGAAACATAACTTCATGCATAGGGAATTATGACATTAGGTGCTTCACATTTGTCAACTAACCCCTTTAATACATTCCTTGGTCATGAAGAAATACATCTTGAAATAACTTTAACTTTGTCCAAAGAATATGCTAATGAGCTATCATTTTTTAGTGGGCTGGGTTAAAAACTTTGAAATATTATAGTGGACTGTGGGGAATAAATATCATATGATCAGCAAGATGCATAAGTATTTATTATAGCAAATTATATACTCATGTGTCAATCTCCCCTGGTTTAAAAAGACTTTGTCCTTAAGTCTTCATTTGTTTCATCACTATGATAAGGACTTAAATCAGTCACATTAAATGTTGATGATACCTTATAATCTTCATGTAGATCAATCTCAAAAGCATTCTCTTTAATTCTTATAAGCACTTTAAATGGACCATTAACCTTTGGTTTTAACTCCCCAAATCTATCTAGTGTGGAAACCTCTCATTCCTTATATGAATCCAGACAAAATCACCTGCATTAAATCTCTTATATTTTCTGTATTTGTTAGCCGCTCACACGTATCTTTCATTTTGTTTCTCAATGGTTGCTTTAACATCATCATGTAGCTTCTTTATCTATTTAGCTCTCTCGTCGGCATCTCCACTAAATTGCTTAGTTGTAGATGAGGGACTAAGTCCAAAGGACCAGTAAGATTACACCATAAATAACCTCAAAAGGACTATTACCAATGCTATGATGTAGGGAATGATTGTAAGCAAACTCACTTTATGGAAGAATGAGATTTCATTACTTAATGTTCTTGCCAACATAGCTTCTAAGCAAGTTCCCCAATTTTTTGTCCATTACCTCTGTTTCCCCAGTTTCCTCCATAAAGTGGCTAAGAAATTTTGAGTCACAATCAAACACCATAATTCTTAGAATGACATACAATATAACAATTTTCTTGAAGTATAAATCAACAATATGAGATGCATTATTTGATTTATTACAAGGAACAAAGTAAAACATTTTATAGAATCTGTCAATAACAACCATGATAGAATCTTTATTCTTTGAGTTCTCGACAGTCCCAAGACAAAATCAAGACTCATAACCTCCCATGGAGCATTCAGCACTAGCAATGGAGTGTACAAACCTGAATTTTGGCTTTTTGTTTTTGCCAAGTGGCACACTCTAGATTGCTTTACAAATCTATCAACATCTCTGAACATCTTAGGCCAATAGAAATTTGATTGAATAAGAGCCAGAGTTTTGTCCCTGCCAAAATATCCTCCCAAAGCACTACCATGAGCTTCAACTAGAATTACATGTCTCAAAAAATAAGATGGAACACATAAGGCATTAGCTCAAAAAAGAAATCCATTAAAGATATTAAATTGCTGAGAAGAACTTGATTTATAATTTTGTCATATTGAGCTGAAATCCACATCATTCTGATAGATATCTTTGAATGTCTCAAATCCAACTATTTTGACTTCCATGGCTGATAATAAATAATATTTCCTGCTCACTATATCATCAACTATATTTTAAATATCAGATTTATGCTTGATTGTGAAGTTATAAGATTACAATAACTTCACATAAGCTGCATGCCTCTTGTTTAGCTTATGTTGGTGATTAATAAACTTCAATGCATCATGATCAGAATATAAGATAAATGGCTGGGCAAGAAGATATTGTCTCCAATGAGATAAAGCTCGATAAATGACATAAAACTCCTTGTCATAGGCAGAATATTTTCTTCTTATATCATTCAGCTTTTCACTAAAAAAGGCAATGAGCTTTGGTTCTTGACTCAAAACAGCATCAATTCCCACATTAGAGGCATCACATTCAGCCTCAAATACTTTATCAAAATTGGGTAGTACCAAAATAGGAGCTTCGGTCACCTTTCTTTTTAATAGCTCAAAAGCTTCATCAACCTCATTAGTCCACTTGAATTCATCACCTTTGATAAATTCGATGATTGAAGCAACAATCGAGCTGAAACCCTTGATGAATCTTTTGTAAAAGGAAGTTAAACCATGGAAACTCCTCAAATCATGCAATGAAGTCGGTGTTGGCCAATTAAGAATAGCTTCTACCTTACTTTTATCCATCATGATTTTATTTTTTGAAACAACATATCCCAAAAACACCATACTAGGAGTAAAAAATCACACTTCTTCAAATTAGCATAAAGCTTTTGTTGCCTCAAGATAAGAAAAATCTTCTTAAGATGATTCATATGTTCTTCCTCACTTTTGCTATACACCAATATGTTATCAAATAAACCACAACAAAAGTCTCAATGCATGACTTAAGTATATGATTCATAAATCTCATGAAAGTACTAAGAGTATTAGATAATTCAAATGACATAACCAACCATTTATACAAGTCTTCTCTAGTTTTAAATGTTATTTTCCACTCATCTTCAAGCCTCATTATTATTTAGTGATAGCCACCCCTCAAATCAGTTTTAGAGAAAATAGAAGTACCATACAATTGATCAAGTAAATCATCTAACCTTAGAATGATAAAATGATGGTCAATAGTGATTTTATTGATGACACAACTGTCCACACATATTCTCCAAGAACCATCTTTCTTAGGCACTAACAAGGCTGGAACAACACAATGACTCATACTCTCTCAAATCAACCCCTTTTCACCAACTCATATACTTGCCTTTGAAGCTCTTCATGCTCCTTGGGACTCATTCTATAAGTTGCCTTGTTAGGTAGGATAGCCCTCGGAATAATATCAGTATGATGTTGGATATCTCTTCATGGTGGAAGATAATGTGGAATCACTTCTAGTATAATATCTTGAAACTCCTCAAGGATTGGTTTCATGTTTGTCGGTGGCTCATTGTGATATTCATTCTCTTCTACGACTACTAGAGCTAAAATATGACTACCCCTTTCTAGTTTACCCTTGGATTCACCATAGGACATAAAAGCACTAACTTCCTTCTCTCATGCATTAATTTCAAAAGGCTGTAATAGAGCTAAAATAATCTTTTTTTCATTCACCTTAAAAGGATAAGTATGTTTATAACCATCATACAATACCCTCTTATCATAATGCCAAGGTCTGCCCAACAGCAAATAATAAGCATTCATAGGAGCAACATCACACCATATTTCATCTTTATAATACTTGCCAATATAAAACGAAATTAAACATCTTTTAGTTACCTTGATGTCATTTTCTTTTTGTAGCCAACATAATTGGTAAGGATACAGATGAGGGATTGTGTCCAACTTTAGCTTTTGCACCATCTCGAAAGATACAACATTCTTAAAGGTGCCATTGTCAATAATCACTAAGCACACATTGCCATTATAAGTATATTTAGTATGAAAAGCATTCTTTCGCACCCAACGTTAATCCTCAGCCACATAAAATACTTATAAGCTACGTTGTAACACAATAGATAAACCATGATCAGCATAAGTAACCACTTCTTCATCATAAAATTTTTGTTCGTCATTGGCTTCATTTCCTTCTTCATTATTATGTTCTTCAACTAATGTAACAATCCTCCTATTTGGATAATCTGAAGTAATATGCCCAAAACCATGACACTTGAAGCATTTTCGACCATTAGGTGAGAAGAATTAGGCGGCAGTTTGTTGTTGACTGATCCTTCACTTTTGTCTTGCCCCTTCGATACCATTAGGTTTAGAATTTTCTCCTCTTGTATAGCTATTTTTCACCCATATCGAGAACCTTTTTCAAACTTCTATTGTTTATCTACTTTTAAAGCCAGCTTACTCACATCATTCAAAGATCAATATGGTTTGAGTTGAACCACTTTGACAATCTCATATTTTAGACCTCCTAAGTATCATGCAATGATTTGTTCTTCTGGTTCCATAAGCTCTCTTTTTAATATAAGATTGTCGAACTCTATTGTGTACGCCACACTACGATTTTTTTTCTTAAAATCATAGATTTTCATAATGATTTCTTGCTTATAGTTGTCAGGTAAGTATTTTCTTTTCAACTCCCTTTTTATTTTCTCCCATGTTACTATCTTACTCTTCTCCCTTTTTATTTTCTCCCATGTTACTATCTTACTCTTCCTTTAACGTTCTCTTTGCTTCTTCGGATTTTCCCACTAAATGATGCATTCCTTCGAGTGACACAAGCTTAACCTTTTTTTTGTTTTGGTGGTTCATGAAAATCGAATATTCTTTCTAGTATATTGAGTCAATCAATAAAATCATCAATATTGATCTTACCTTCAAATTCTAGAATATCCAACCTTGGGTTGTATTTGTTCTGCTATTCATCTTGGTTTCTACGCTTTGCCTGAAATCTTTGAAACTCCCTTGGGAAAGACGACATATCATCATCAGAACTATACATTTGGCCAACATTTTCATACTGATTATTTTTGTTCTGAAGTTCTTCACTAATTTTATTTTTTTCTTGTAGACTATGTAATAAATTTTGTAGCTGTAACTTCAAGCAATCAAAGTCATCTTCATAGCCACTACCTTCACCAATGGTATTTTTTTCGTTCTGCCTTGCCATGATCTCTAGCCTTCAGCTCTGATACCAAACTGATACTGGGAAGGGAGAAAGATGAATAAAATTCAAAAAAAGAAAGAGAAACTGAAAGTCGAGTTGTAGAAAAGAAACAAACTCAGAATAGAACTTGCGTAAAATGGATAAAAAGTTCACCACTAAGTTTAATGAAACAAGAGGATACAGAAAATTCACCACCTCAAGAAAATTAAACAATGATACAAAACTAAATCAAAAGACTCACCACTCAAGGATGTATCCAAAAGATACAGAATTTTAGAGAGACTCCAAAGAGCTTCTGCAAATACAAACCAGGTAAATTCTTTCTAGCCCTAGAATATCAAAATAATTAATAGTGCATGAAACATCCCTTCATGCATAGAAAACTATGATATTAAGTGTTTCACATATGCTAACTAACCTCTTTAATGCATTCCTTGATCATGAAGAAAGGTATGTTGAAATAGCTTTAACTTTATCCAAGGAATATGTTCATGAGTTATCATTTTTTAGTGGGTTGGGTTAAAAACTCTGAAATATTAAAGTGGACTATGGGGAATACCATAAGATCAACAAGATATATAAGTTTTGATTGTAGCAAATTAGACACTCCCGTGTCATGAAATAGGAGGTAGTGGAAACGAAGATGCCTAGGAGTGGAAGAGGGACCAGGAGACCACTATGTGCCTAGTATCAGATTAATTGATACACATCCACCTAAGATAAGACAGGGAATTCCTGAGCTCATCGTAAGTGTAGGAGAGGCTACGTGCGTAGGACACCCTACAAGATAGCTATGGCTTAGTGTTGCTATTAGTGGTCGCTTCCTCGATAACGTCTCCTTCTGCATTAATGATGATCTTAATTTTTTTAAACTTAATTATATATATTATTATATTAATTTATTATGAGTCAGCGTGTTATGTAAATAGACTCTAACGTTTGTTAACTCAGACTTGATTTAAGGGGCTTATGTACTATCTTTTTAAAAAATATAGAGCTTATCTTATAAATAATTAAATCATAAAGTCAATGATCCATAGCAAAGATCATATTGTTAAGATGGACCTTAACTTAATATTTAAATATGGCAACTTCAAATGTTAATGTAGTATGTAACGTTAAGGAAGATTTAACTAAAAGGACATATATAGGCAAAATTGGATATATATCCCTCAAAAATAGAAAAAAAACATCTATTCGGTCGTGATTGATCTTCATCAGATAACTATCATTTGCTTATTAATTAAAAATCTAAGTATTAGTATTATATATAATTACTGTTATAAAAGTTAAGAATATTATATATATATATATATATATATATATAATTAATTAATATGTATGTATGTATGTCTATAGGTATATATTGTTGACTATATAATTCTGCTTGATTTACGGAGTTTTTTGGATGAGTATTAATAATGGAGAGACACGTTAAGCATTGATATATGTATGCTTTATCAAAAACTTGTAATGGTAAATATGGTTTAGAAGAATAGAAATATAGATAGCTTGCTTACGTTTATATTTAAATTTTAAAGGATAAATACCAAAAAAACACTAACTTGGAGGAGGTTATATATGGAATTTTTTCAGAGTGGCCTCTCGGATTTGGTCGCTCCAAAGTATTATTGTCTTCCTTCAAGTTCGGAATACTCTCGTCCACGAGCAGTCTTACGTTGGATCGTGGCCAGCTCTGTATCCCCGCCTTCTTCGGCGGAGGAACGCCCTTTTCTTCCTCTCTCCCTCTCTCTCTCTCTCTCTTTCTTTTTTTCTCTCTCTCTTCCTTCCCTTCTCCCGTTGGTCGCCGTGGAGGAGGAGGGAAGGGATGGAGTCGAGTCGAAACGTTTGGTTGCTCGCTGCCGTTCTCATGTATTTGGCGGGATTAGCGGCCGGTTCTACCTTCCTCTCAGGTGGTGTCCCAATCAAAGTTGGTTAGTTTGATTTGAGTTCTTCTCCTTTTTCCTGAGCATATGAGTGATCTTTGTTGGTTCTCGATATGGATTTGGATAGATACGGTGTTGGAGTTGCATGGATCTGCGGGGCGGAGTTTGCTGCAGGCGAAAACGAGTAGGATTTCTTCCGCTATTCATTTGGATTGTGAAAAATGATTTTGGATTTCCTTTTTCTCTTTTTCATGACAATGCATTGTTATCTCATCTCTCCAACTTCATTTTTACGACGATGCATTAACATCCAACACATTTGAGCAACTGGTATCATCGACTAACTTAAGTCATTGTGAAATGTTAATTGTTTTATTTCTTTTGCATTAACATCCAACACATTGGGTGAATTTTTATCATCGACGAACGTTGCTTGACAGTAAGTAAGTGATGGTGGTGAAATGTTACGTCTTGTGTTTTGACTCCATGTTATAGGTTGTCCTATCGACTTCGAGGGAATGAACTACACAATCATCACCGGCAAGTGCAAGGGTCCTCAGTACCCTGCCAACCAACCTCTGCTGTGCAGCTTTCAAGGAATTGGCATGCCCCTATGCTGATCAGTTGGATGACGAGACCAATGACTGTGCTTCCACCATGTTCAGCTACATCAACCTCTATGGAAAGTACCCACCTGGGCTCTTTGCCAGTGAATGCCGTGAAGGCAAGGAAGGGTTGGCTTGTCCTGCCACTCCCCCGACGGAGTCGGAGGGTGGCAATCCAAGTGCAGGTTTCACGACTCAAACCCTCGCGCTCCTTTTCTCACGTTTCTGCATACTTGAAACCGGGAAGATGTCATGTTTCTTAGACGTTGCAGTTGTCCCACTTTTTCTTCTTGTTTCGGTGCTATTGTGGAATGGTTCTGACGTTTCTGCATACTTGAAACCGGGAAGATGTCATGTTTCTTAGACGTTGCAGTTGTCCCACTTTTTCTTCTTGTTTCGGTGCTCTGATGATCTATCTCCTCCTTCTGAGACAGCTCATCTCAAATCGATTCACTGACCCAAGAAAACAGTTTCTCCAAATCTTTTGACTTCTGTATGTACACAAAGCCAATAAAAAAAGAAAAAAAGGATCAAGCAGTAGCAAGTAACACTAGCGTCTATGTATTTGCTAGTATATACAGTATTAACATTATTAGACAAATGACACAACTCTAGAACTAGGATTTATATATACCAGTGGAAAGATTTTATAGACTGAAAGAGTCTGTGTTGAAATCTTAGTTTTATATATATATATATATATGATTTCTAGTATATATAAAACTAAGATTTATATGCCTGATAGTGGATATATTTGTTGAAATCTTGAATTTACATATGTTTTTAATCTAATACTAAAAACTCAAAAATATATCCTTGCCCTAGGCCTAGTTTAGCACACCCTTGTCAAATTATGGTTTAATGCCATCACAATTACTGAGCAACCTGAGGCATACATAGATAGCATTACTTATAAAACGATCAATTAAAATATGATCTCCTAGTGCTTCCAATCACTGATAGAGGAATCACAGATATGATTGAGAGAAGCAATTGATTGTTCAAGACGTACCAATCTCCTAGTGCTGTTTCCTGTGCTGCCTTGATAGAAGCAATTGATTGACTCAATAATGGTAGCAGCATCCGTCTCTTGATTGATTGTTCTCCCTGCTATTGACATTATCCTGCTCCGATCGACCGGAAGCAAAGTGTTCCATTGGATGGATGATTCATCAACTCTTCCATCCTCCTTGTTGTAACCTGATCGGACTTGTTCACTTGGTTGAGAGCATATTAGCACTGTGATCTCCATCGTTCTCGATAGACTTCTCATCCTTCTTCCCACTGGTCAACACCACTGCCCCACCACACAAAAACCAGAATCGGTGTGCTCTCTTTCTCGATCTTAACCTGATTTCCTCTAAACGTTGCTCTGACCCCCCCTTCCATTACTGTTCCTGCTAGTGAGATCTTCACTGTTCTCAAGAACGACGCCATTCGAGAAGCCAATACTTGTGATCGGACTTAAGGTTTGATGGGGAATATTCCCACGTAAACGGCAGGCCAACAACTGATAGCCATCATGAAGCCGACGTGGAACGATCCGACATGCGTCCACGATAAGGATATCCGAGCTGGCAGATGACGCGTGACCCACTTCCACATCACCCGGAATCGTACGGGCCAATATCGTATTTATAAAATTTTCATTTACTTTTTTCGTGAAAAATTAAATCGAAATATTATAAATTTTCACATGGTGCATATGAGGCCTGGTTCAACCGTGACACCACATCATCATGTCATCAAGTAACCTCTAGCAACATATTCATTCATAAGTCGTTCTTTTATACTTTATATTACGTCGGTTTTTTATACCAACTCATTAATTTTATCGAGTTTGAATCACTACCATAAGATGTGTAAAGTCAAATTAATAATAATATGCTATCAAACTCTTATATATCAATCAAATATCTCATCAATCCAAAGTAAAAAACTAATCTGGAGTATTACAAATTCAATGCACCTTCATGAAACTATAAGGCTGGTTGATAATATCAATATATGTCTGAAAACACAATAGCTTTATGACAACTTTAACTATCATTAGTGCCAATTTTTTTCATTTCAGTCATGTTTCTGTAAAGTATTGGCAAGACACAACTTCTTGCTTCGAAATAGGCTGAATGCTACTGTTTTAGCCTCTGGTCCAAGTTAGCCAACATGTCTTTCCATGATCAAGTTCGAGGTAGCTAGCTATATGGTGAAGTCAGGATATAATCCATTTGGGTCTTGTAATCCACCTCACGACAGCAATTCATGAACTTGACATGGTTGATCTTTTTACATCCTTTTTCTGAGTAGACTCGATTTGGCCCTTCTCTTGGCTATTTGGAAATAACAACGGGTAAATTGCAGATGATCTCCTTGTTTAGAGTAGAACTTTCAATCTTCTCTGAAATGAAATATATCAAATCTAAACATTTCTAGTAAGAAATTTATAGCTACACTTGATAGGGCATTTTATGGAGCTATCCCCATGACGATGTATAATAAGTCACGTCGACTTCTTGAGTTACATGTGTCACCCGGGATCACACAAAATGTGGACGACTTTGCGCACTCGTATCGAATCGAGCCGTGTTGACATCTTGGTCACGGCATAAGTTCCCCGAACATTTTGGCACTAGAATGAGGGCTCGATGTCCCAAGAGCGCATGTAGGTAAGCAACTCCAATGAAGGCTCCCCACCATCCTTTATAGTCGATCCCTCATCTACTGCTGCCGTTGTCGACTCCACCAACACCCGCTGTATCCAACCCTAGAGGTGTTGCTGCCATCTGCTCCAGCAATTGTATCTGGTAGTGCTTTACCCCCTGTTGCAATCCTTATTGCTGTTGCATCTATCTTTATCTTTGTCATAAAATTGCTGCATCTATCTTTATCACAAATTTATTGTAACTATCTTTTCATCTTCGTCACAAATTTGCTACATTTATCTTTCATCTTCGTCGTAATATCGCTGCATCTACTACATCTATTATTGCTTCCATATTTTCATCTCTATCTTATCTATCCTTGCTACCATCTTCGTCAATTTTGCTGTTATATTCATCGAAGTATTGCTGCCATATTTCTGTAGTCTTCATCGGAATACTATTGCCATCTTTGACGAAAAATTACTGCCATATTCTTCGTCGTCACCCACAAAGTCCAAGCCTTGGTAGGGATGATGTAGACCATCATTCCTCTCATTCCCCAATTGGCTCAGCAGACGGTAGTCCCCCAACAAACATCCCTGATGGGCCAACCGAACATCTTCACCACACCACCGGATCCGCCCCCGATTGCGCAACAGCTTGGGACTAGGGACCCCCACCAACAGACCGAGGAGCGCTCGGGAGCACCAGGGCCGATGGTGGAATGTCACGCCCTTGATTCCTGACTCGCTACCCCAAATTGTCCCGAACCAGATACCTTGTTATCAGACTTAGTCGACTCCCTAAGGGCACAATTACGCCTGGTTACTCGGCGCCTAGATAAGGTTCAAAGGGAGTTCGACAAATCAAAGGAGGAGCTCAAGGAAGGCACCTCAGTAGGATCCCCCTTTGTTCAAGGGATCCAGGACAAGCCCATTCCCCTCAACTTTAGTCTCCCAATGTTATAGGCCTATGATGGCAACTCGGACCCAGTTGAGCACGTCGCAGCAGTCCGAGGTAAAAGGATGAATCCGAGATCACCTTTCGACTAGGAGAGTGGAGTATCTTGACCATGATGATGCCTTGGTTATTTCGGTCAAAATCACCAACGCTGTGGTAAAGAGGATAATAGTGGATACCGGAAGCTCGGCTGATGTCTTATACTTCGATGCCTTCAGAAACTTGGCCTGGTGGAGAAGGACCTCACTCCTATGACTTCAACTCTTATCGAGTTCAATAGGGACTCCATCTCCCCTCTCAGCACCACCTCCCTACCAGTCACCATTGGAGAAGAACTGAGGTCTAAGACCATGATGGTCAGGCTCCTCTCAGCATACAATGTCATCCTCAGTTGCCCGACTCTCAATGAAGTTTCTAACATGGGTGGGGGTCGGGGAGTAAGAAGTGATATGTGGGAATCAAGAGAGTGCTACCTGACAACAACCACCTTGCCCAAGAAGTTGAAGCTCGAGTCATCCATAACGAATCCCCGGGAGACAACCAAAGCTTCACTCCGACTCGAAACAACCGAGCAGATACTAGTAGTTCCTCTCGACAAAGGTAGGCCAGACAAGGTTGTGAGGATTGGGTCTGCACTTTTGGAGAATGAAAATATCTAGCTCATCGACTTCCTAAGACAAAACGTTGATATTTTCACTTGGTTCCAAAGAGACATACCAGGGATTGATCCCGAGGTCACACAGCATCACCTGAATATCTCTCTTGAGGCACGTCCGGTAAAACATAAGCCTTAAAAATTCACACCCGACCGACAAACGATAGTCAACAACGATGTGGACCGACTGATGGAAGCAAGATTCATAGCCAAGGTCAGATATCCTCTATGGCTATCTAATGTAGTGCTTGTTAAAAAACCTAATGGAAGCTAGAGATTGTGTGTTGACTACATCAATCTAAATCGAGCTTGCCCGAAGGATTGCTACCCCCTCTCGAGGATTGATAAGTTGGTAGACACAATCTCGGGATATGAGCTACTTACATTTATGGATGCTTTCTTAGGCTACAACTAGATCCAAATGGCCCCCGAAAATTGAGAGCATATTGCCTTCATCACCAACCAAGGAATCTACTACTACAGGGTTATGCCCTTTGGTTTAAAAAATGCTGGAGCAACATGCCAGAGGATGATCAACCTGATGTTCAAGTACCAAATTAGGAGAAATATGAAAGTGTATGTTGACAACATGATCGTCAAAAGCAAGCTCGACAGCACTCATCTAGCAAACTTAACCGAGACATTCCAGACGGTCAAGAAGTTCAAAATGCATCTCGACCCCACAAAGTGCATCTTTAAAGTGGGCTCTGACAAATTCCTTAGTTTCATCATTCATCAAAGGGGAATCGACGTAAGTCCTGAAAGGTTCGAGTCATAACTGAGATGCAACCACCTCAGTCGGTAAAAAGAAATTCAATGCTTCACAGGAAGGCTTGCTGCCCTCAGTCGATTCGTGTCCCGGTTAGGAGATCAGTGTCTTCCTTTCTTCTGAGCCTTGAAGCACACCAAAGATCTCAAATGCACTCCATAATATGATGAAGCCTTTGAAAAGTTGAAGGCACACCTCACCCACCTATCTCAGCTCACCTCAGTCATCCCAGGAGAACCATTAGGTTTGTACCTTAGCGCCTCTTAGCATGCTGCTAGCTCTGTCTTGGTCAAAGAAGAAGAAGGAAGACTATGACCCATTTATTGCTCCAGCCACATTTTGAATGGACTCGAGGAGCGATACCCACCGATCGAGAAGCTGGCACTAGCTTTAGTACAAGCAGCAAAGAAGCTACGCCCTTATTTTCAATCTCATGTAATAAAGGTAGTGACCGATTAGTCGCTCCGTCAAATCCTCTCCAGATTTGATGTGTCTAGTCGGATGCTCAAGTGGTCAGTCAAGCTCAAGGAATTTAATATTTAATATCTCACGAACAACTATCAAGGTCTAAGCAATCGCCGACTTTATCTCCGAGCTGACCCCTTCTGAGGATAGCAATTGCCAACAAAGTAAACAAACATGGACCTTACACGTCGATGGGTCAGCTAACACCAAAAGGGAAGGAGTTGGTCTCATCTTGAAAAGACCCACTGACTAGCTATACAAACATGCACTCCTCCTTAAATTCAAAGCCACCAACAATAAGGCCGAGTACGAGGCATTGTTATTAGGGCTTTGCTTGGCCTCGGAATTACAGGTAGAAGAGATCGAGGTCTTCATTGACTCATAGCTGGTCGTAGGCCAGATCAACAAAGATATGAAGCCCAAGAAGCAACCATGACTAAATATTTGTTAGATGCACGTCGACTCATCGGCCACTTCCAACACTTCTTGATTACGAGGTTGCCCCGGGCAGATAATGCACAAGCAGATGTGTTGGTCAAGGTTGCCTCGACGCGTGGTTTAGGAGAATGCCCACCAGAAATTGAGAAGCTTCCCTACCTGACCATCGTGACCCTAGATGTGGTCAAAACAGAGGTCACACCGACATGGATGGAAGAGATCCTTCACTATAAGAAAGATGGGACATTGCCAATCAACCGAATCGCTTCTTGATGACTTAAGCGAACTTCGACTTGGTATTGTGAAATCATCGGGTGACTCTACCATAGGTCATTCAGTCAGCCCCTCCTTCGTTGCTTAATACCAACGGAAGCCGAGATGATTTTAGTCGAGGTCCATGAAGGCATACGTGGAGAGCACATCAGGGGCTGAACTCTAGCCTTCAAAATTCCTAGAAAAGGCTATTATTGACTGACCATGAGTCGAGATGCTATGACCTATGTATAGCAGTGCCAAAAATGCGACAAGCATGCTCAGCTACAGCATCAGCCCATAGTTCCCTTAACGTTGATAGATTGCACATGACCCTTTGCATAGCGGGAAATGGATCTCCTCAGTTCTGTTGCCCCTGCTTCGAGACAACGAAGATTCATGATAGTTGGGATAAAATATTTTCACTAAATGGGTCGAAGCTGAGCCCTCGGCATCCATCACTGAGAAACAAGTCGAAGGGTTCGTCTAAAGGAATATCATCACAAGATTCGACATCTTGAAGGCCATTGTCAGCTTAACAATTCAAAGTTTAACAATGTTCAGTAAAAGTTTAAATCATTCTATCAAAACTACATAGTTCAGTAAAAGTTCAACTTAGTGGCACACCCCTAAACCAATGACTTGGCCGAGGTAATAAACTGAGCAGTACTTAAAAGCCTTAATAAAAGGGTTGTTGGAACCCTCGGCGCATATGGGCTTTCCGAACTACGTCGAAGACCGCCATAGGAGAATCACCCTTAAGCCTAGCACTCGGGACCAACATAGTACTGCCACCATGGGTTGTCTTTCCAACACTTCGGGTCGAGAACTTCAAGGAATGTGCATTTGAAGAAGGGCACCGGGCTAACCTCTACTAGTTATAGGTACCCTGTAAGCCAATCACATGAGTGATGGCACGTGTGACATGTTGCACAATCTTTTTACATTGTTATTATTAACATATTTTCATATTATATTATCTATTAAATATATATATTATAATATCCTTGGTTCTATGTAATGGGAATCGGATCGTGATGAGATCACAATAATGAGACTGATTCACCTTTAAACATAGATCCTAAACATACGTTACTCGAGAGGGACATTGAGATAACTGGACAGACTAGTGTGTTGTATATCTATTCATATGATGGAGGCGGTTGGTCTCATTGCCACTTGTGTGGAGACACTAAGGATATAGTTAGGTGCTTATTAGAGAATGAGTTCATTGATTGATCCACTTACGAAATGTTGTATAGTTAATGATACCTAATGTCAGACAGCGATTTCATAGTCTCAGTTGTGTGTCTGGTCCTTAGACTTATGACACCAAGGATGCATTATTTGAGTACTACCTTTTTTAACATTGTACTTACATATCTGGAAAGTTTCAAATATAGTACAATCGGTTATCCGGATTGGTAGCCAATCTTACAAAGGTAATTGAGTGTTAATAAAGGATCATCCACTCTCGGTATCATGAGAGGAATATCTCGTATGCTCTCACTCAGGTAAATCCCTGATCAGGTTGTTCAGATTGAGAGATGAGTTCCCTGGGAGAATCCGATTAGAATGATACTCGGATGGATTCTATATGTGGTTTGATAATACCATGCCCAATATATAGTCTCTGAGATATTAGATGGATAAGAGACTATAGATACATGATAATTGAGGACAGACAGGTCCAATGAATTAGATCTCCTATATTGTTTAGGCACTATGACGCAATGGCCTAGTACGTCCATAGTCGAGCCAAGAGAATTGTTATAAGATAATAATTCACTAAGTCAAAAGGAGTTATGACATGGAGGACTCATGGCTAGCTCGGTGTTAGGCCTAGAGGGTCACACATATATGGTTGATATTTCAGCGAGTAGAGGATTAGATATGAGTTATCTAATTAGCCTTATTAGATGAGACTTCATATTGATGGATCTCTTGCATGAGACCCAATTAAAAACTAATTGAGATTATTGGATAGATATCTCATAATCCAAGGAGTCAGGATAATTATATAGAGATCCAATACCCATTATGATAGGATCCATTAGGGTTTATGGTGGCTCTTTATAAATAGGAGACAAGGGTAGCACATATAGAGATAGTCTACACCTTTAGTTGCCCCCTCCTATTCTCCTCCCTCCCTCATCATCTCAACTGATTAGCCCTTCCCTGCTGTAAGAGGGCAGGGAAGAAGATAGGTGATCTTCTTCCACGAGTGCTGCTAGAAGATGCGCAATAGTTATGAATTTTGGACTACGATTAGAGGAGCATTGTTGTAATGATCCATCGTGTGGATATCACTAGAGATGAGAACATTTGACCTTCTTCATCCTCTTCATCTAGATATAAAATTTTAGGGATATATGATATCCCTAGGTATCAATCTCTCACATACCATAGTTTTTATTTTTGTAGATTTTTCGTGCATCAATCTTTACACAACTCGATGTATGTGGGAAGCCTATTTTGTTTTCTTTCTTCCATTGTGCATGTGATGCTTTAATGGTTTCCCAACAACCTTGACCTTCTCGAAGAGTGGAGAGCCTAGGCACATCTTCAAACCTTGGCATACAAAAAAGCTATGATGAAACTTTATAATCGATGAGTCGGTCCTCGACAAATCAGGCTTGGTGACCTAGTTTTATGCAAAGCTGAGATTAGTGACTCAGCTCACACTCAGGGCAAATTGGCTTCGAACTGGGAAGGTCCTTACCAAGTAACCGGTATCATCCGAGATGGAACTTATTGACTCACCACATAGGAAGGAAAACAACTATCGAGGACCTGACATATATCAAATCTGAAGAAGTTCTATGCTTAAAAGCCACCCCGAGTCCATGAGGCAACCCTCGTCGGGTCGGGGAGAAATCATGTAAGCAAGATTGCTGGAAGGAATTGAAGGATTACTATCAAAATAAGTGATAGAGACATAAGTTGCTCGCAAAGTTCCAAAAAGTTCAATGACTAAGAGAAAACTACACCATATGATCGGTTGGAATTTTACAATACAAAAAAAAAACCCGACTGACCAAAGGAAAAGAAAACCAAAAATACTACTTGAGGCATTTAAACTTCTAAAAGTGTAGAACTATCATAAAAGGGAACCTTCTCTTTCATGGGGACATTGTTATCTTTTGGCAGACTAGTAAGAGGGTTCTCCTTGACTTCTAGGTCGAGGTAATTGGCTCGGAATAGGCCAAAGCAACTTGATATATCCATATTCATAAGATACATGCCCCTACCTCTATGGCCCAAGCTTAAAGCAGGAGGACTCTTTGTAACCGACGATTACCTCCTGGGCCTTCTCGGGAGCCTTTTAGTGTTCGACATGCAAGGCCTCCTCAACCTCTTTTTGAATCTTAGATTTTGATGATAAAATTAATTGATGAGTTATTGATCTAACAAAGTTGTTAGAGTTGATTGATACAGGATTAACTACGATAGAAAAAAATTACAATAAGAGGTTTGGCCAAAGTCAAGTCCAAGCATCACGCGGAGTGAGGATGATGCTGTTAGGAACTTACCTGGAGTGTGTCGGGAGCTCGCTGAGGATATTGGGAGTTTGCTAGGATGGTGCAAATGAGTTCTTCGAAAAAAGACCAAGACTCGTCGGAAGATTGTCGGGGAAAGTCGAAAAGCTTACCGGGAGTTGAGAAGGTCTTGAAGTGAATTTGTTAGCCATGTTTATTGTAATTAATTAAGTCATAGTTAGCATTGTTAATGTTTAACTACGATGGAGGAATTGAGTTACAATCATATAATCGGCCAGAATCAAGTTTGGGCATCGGGCTAAGGTTCGAATGATGTAGTGGGAGCGAGCCATGAGTTCGCTAGGAGTTCACCGAAGGAATCAGGAAGCTCACTAGGAACACGCCAGGAGATCACCGGAGGAAGACCATAAGACTCGTCGTAAAAATATCGGAGGCTGCTGGTTTAGCGGGAGTTAGGTGATTGTTTAACTTGATAGTCCTTATGGTTGTAATCAAGTGAGTCGTAGTTAGATTTGAGTCATAATTGGGTTTAATTTGGAAGGAATCCGAATCAACTCAATGTGAGGTAATCAGATCCATATTTGAGATGGATTGAGCTCAAGTTGAGCTCAATTGGTTGACATGGGAATTGATCAATAAGAGGTACAAGTCAGGATTGGAAAAGTGAAGGGAATCACTTTTCAAAAAATTTTGGCAATTGTACCATCGCCGCCCAGGAATTCGAGCAATAGGCAATGGTTGTACTACTCATACCCTATTTTTTGGGTGCTTTCGGTAGTGGCACCGTCGGCGCTGACGGTTGTACAGCTCGTTCCCAGTTTTTTCGGGTGTGTTTGAATTTTGGCTCCAAATCCTGAAGCCAATTGGGGCCTATAAATATCCCAAGTTTTCTTGCATTTAACACAACAATTTTGGGCTAGAAATTCTGTGATAAATTATGTGTGAAAATTGTAAGAAAAAGAAAAAGGACAAGGGAGAGAGGAAATGATTGTAAAACTTGTGGATCTCCCTTGTAAGGTTCCTATCCTAAGCCTATGAAAAGGAGAGTGGGAATCATAAGGGTTTGATCTTCACCCAAAGAAGATTAATAGTGGACACCGGTGGACCTCGGAGAAGAGGACTCAGGAGTGGACGTAGGCCAGGTTGAGGCTGAACCCCTATAAATCTGTCAATATCTCTTATCTTGAATCTTATTTGGATTTGCATGTTTATACTTAGCTTTCATCAAACAAGAATCTTAGCAGCGTTCTATAAGTTAAATTGCTCACTTACTCTCCTCAACAAAACGCTTCTTATATCCAGTTTTGATTCTCACGAAAAGTTTCTTTAAACCGAAAGATTTACACTTGCACTAATTCATCCCACCCTCCACCCTTTTAGTGTCAATTGATCCTAACAATTGGTATTAAAGCAATGTACTTACTCGTTGGATTAACACTCACTTAGTAAATGACATTCTATTTCACATCCTTCTATATTCAATGTGATGGATTACACTTATTGGAAAACTAGAATGTGTATTTTCTTGATTTATGGCACATTGTAAAGAATGACTTTAAAAAATCTTTCAAACCAATGAACGAAATGAATGATTTAGAAAGAACGAATTTTTCATTGAATGCAAAGGTTATGAATGCCTTATTTTATGATATTGACAAAACAAATTTAATCGTATTTCCGTTTGTGAATCCGCTTATGATATTTGGCATATACTAGAAATCACACACGAAGACACTATTAAAGTTAAAGAATCTAAGATTAATATTTTAGTTCATAGTTATGAATTATTTAAAATAACCAAGTGAGTCCATTGGTGACATGTACACCTATTTCACGGATGTCGTTAATGGCCTTAAAGCACTTGAAAAATATTTTTTGAATTTTGAACTTGTAAGCAAAATTTTAAGATCTCTACCTAAAAATTGGGATCCTAAAGTAACTGCTATACAATAAGCCAAAGATTTAAATAACTTACCTCTTGAAGAACTTATTGACTCACTCGTGATATATGAACTGAACTGTAAAGCTCATGATGAGCTTGATGAACCCTTTCCAAAAAAAAGGAAGGATGTAGCACTAAGAACTGCAAATGACACATCGAGTGAAACCTCGAGTGATGAGGACCATGATATTGCACTATTATCCAGAAAGTTTAAAAAGTTTATAAAAATAAAAACTATAAAGATAAAAATGAATCATAAAAGGATAATGTCATATGATTTGAATGTAAAAAACTGGGACATTTCAAAAATGAATGTCCTCAATTGAAGAAGAAGACATCCCATGAGAAGAAAGCTCTTTCGACAACTTAGGATGACTCAAGCTCTTCGGATGAAGAAGATCACTCTGAAGAAGAAGTTACTAACTATGCTCTAATGGCGATCTAAGACGAGATTAGTGATTCTTTAAGCATTTTCCTTACCAAGTTATTAAATATGTTTGATGAATTATTTGATAAATTTAGAAAAATTAGTAACTCTTTTAAGTTACTTATGAATGAACATGATTTGTTAGTTAATAGACTTGGATGAAATGCATGATTCATTAGTATCACACTATCCTTGTTCTAAATGTGCAATACTAGATAATGTTAAAGAAGAAAATATCATGCTAAAGCAAACCTCAGAAAAATTTGAAACAGAGAATAAATCTCTTAATATGATTATTGTTAATAAGGACCATATTAATAAAAAAAATTATATAGGCTTTGTGGGTAACACTTAACATAAGCTAACCTTTTTTGTTAAAGTACCTACCTTAAATTTGCCATCGAAAATCAAATATAATTTTTATGGTAGATTATGACATAAAGCTAACAAATATTTATTTAGAAAATATAGTCAACATCAATTAGTTTAGATTCCCAAGAGAACAATAAACAACCAAATATTATTAGAAAGGAAAAATAAAGTTTTGCATGAAGGACCCAATGTAAAATGGGTACATAAATTAAAAATATTTCTCTTGTAGGTTTATCCCCTAACAAGGCTAGAAGTAATTAATAATATTTTGAAAGTAGATGTTCAAGGCATATAACTTGAGATCTAACACTCTTTCAAGCTCACTAGCCTAAGTAATGATAAGAAAAATTATTGAAAATAAAATTATTAATGAATCTTCGGATGATTCGTTGTTATAATTAATCTTGATTGCTCTCAATGGTGCATGACTTTTTGAGTAGCTAGAGCATGCTAAAATTAGAATAAATAAAGTTTAGTGCAAAAGTATCTAAGTTGAAATATATGAAAGAGAGAATTTGATGATGATTGAATAATAGGTTCAAAATCATTAGCTTGGATGTTGGTTTAAATGCGAAGACTATTATTGAATGACTTAAATATTATGGTGTTTTTGGCTAAGTTAGCTTATAAATATTATTATTGAATGATTAATTTAAATGGTTGAATAGTTGTATATTAAGATTGAATGTGTGTTGATAGATTACTTTTGAATTTGAATATGAAAAAAATAAATTTTTGAAAATAAGTTTTTCAACTCTTTGCACTATGTGTAAAGAGTTAGACTCATTTAAAAGTTGAAATTGAGATAGGTTTAATTTTTGCTTTGATGATTCCTTAACTTTCAGTCTTAATAAAAAATTTATTGATTTAAAAATTATTCTTGAAACAAACAACTAAAAAGAGGATAATTTTTCTTGAAAAAATTTATCTTATAAATCATTCAACAAGATAAAATGATACCATTATTGTTGAATCTCCTAAACTATAAAAATAATTTAATGATTCAAATATTATATTATTATTGACTAAGTTTGTGGAATGATTTAAATGTTAGGATGATAGTTGTCTGTTAAAATGGGTTATGATTGGATGATGGTTATTGAATAGGAAACTTAAAAATAAAATTTTTATATTTCTCCTTTTAGTGCTTTTAAAAATATATATATTTAAAATACATATGACAAGTACATAACAACTCTTTTTCACTAAAGACTAAAGAGTTAGGCACATTTAACAAAGAAACATCATTGGATAAGATAAACCAAAGATCATGTTTGAAAATATCTTATTGCAATACTTGTGATGATTTCTTTTGAAAATTTCTCAATCTCTATCTTATTAAGATTTCAATAAGAGATTGATGAATCTATTTATGATATTTTTTAAATATCAATTTTGATGATTTGAACTTCAATAAGTTATTATCATGATATTGACATCTTGAAAAATTGTAACTTAAAATCCTTATACAAATCAAGTTTATTCAAAGAGAGTTATAAATCATAATTTGTCTCTTCGGAACTATGATTTGAAAATCTTCTTATGAACCATATTTTTGATAACTTGAAGTTTCATATATATAAATCAAGATCATCTATCTTTTCTTTTTTGTAATTTATTCATGATCTTGATATTTTTATGTATGAAGATTCTTATTTGATCTCCTAAGATTTCTAAAACTTTGAATCTCATCTAATAAGAGATTTATTTAAGGAAATCATGTCTTTTAATACTTATGAGTTGATTTTTTATATGATTCCTTTGTACTTATGGTTATATTTAAAACATGGATGCAAAAGAAAAATTAAATCATTATATTTCTTTTTGACAATAAAAAAGAGGAGGAGTCAAAATTATTAATTTAGCTAGAAGAAAATTTGGATATAAAAAATCTTCAAACATTGAATGAGGAACAATTGCTTAGAAGAAAGTTAGAACTTTCTAAATTCATGCAAAATACTTGATTTATAATTTGAGCTTGATTTACTATCATGTTTTATTTTGGATTTCTTGATGCTTATTATCAAAATTTACTAAGATGAAGATTTATTTTTGTGATGATATTTTTCACTCCCCTTCCTTATTTATACTTTCTTATTTACAAAAAGGGAAGAAAATTTACATGAAGATGATGATTTGCTATTTTACGGATTTATTTGCTACGTTTGTTTGAAATTTACATGAGATGATTTTAAATGCATAAGTAGTTCTTAAATTTTTGAATCTTCCTGGATTTCTTGAATCTTTGAGCTCATCTTTAAAATAATCATTTCAATATTTATATTATAAGATTGAGGTTGAGAGCTAGGAATGCTAAACTATGAGAATGCATGAATTACTTGATCTACTAATTTTGAAATTGCATGGATAGTTCCTAACTATCTTAAGATATAAAATTTACTAGTTTAAGATTTATTTTGTGATGATGTTTTTCAAATCCTCATTTTATTTCTACTTTGTTATTTACAAAAAAAAAAGGGAAAATTCTTCATGAGAAAAATAGGTTTTTATCCTATTTTATTAAGGGGGAGCAATACAAAAATTCTTTTTATGAAGATATGAAAATTTTGATACATGATGAGTTTATATATCATGAAATTATTTGCTCATTATTTCACCTTTTTTAGTTGATGACAAAGGGGGAGAAATAGTGAATTGATGACACAAAAAGGATACATACATGTCAAAAAGAAAAAAAATTCATGAGAAATTTATTGATTTGCTCTAACATTTCACTTTTTGTTGATGACAAAGGGAGAAAAATGACAAATTGATGACACATGTAGAAATATAAAAAATAGATATTTCTCTTATTTTCGCTGATAAACAAAGGGGGAGAAACAATTGATGACTTAAGGAAAAAAATTTCAACTTAATCTATGATTGATGCATAATTTTGAAATTCATGTTATATATTTCAAAATTTTGATGATTCATTATTGGTTGAAATTAATGTTATATCATGTATGATTTGATGATTTTGAAATTCATGATATATCATTTCAAAATTTGATAAGTGAATGATTTGTTACTTAAATTCAAGGGTATGTGGTTCTCTTGAATTTAAGTTTACCTTATTTGAGTTTATGACATGGAAGTAGGGGGAGTAAGGTTTAACTCTCATCATCAATTGATTGTCATCATCAAAAAGGGGAAGATTGTTGAATCTCAAATTTGATGATGAAATCAATTGATGGGTTATTGATATAACAAGATTGTTAGAGTTGATTAATGCAGGATTAACTACGACAGAGAAAAAATTACAAACAGAGGTTTGACAAAAGTTAAGTCCAAGCATCGCCCTGAGTGAGGATGATGCGGTCGGGAGCTTGCCAAGGGTATCAGGAGCTTGCCGAGGGTATCGGGAGCTTGCCAGGATGGTGCAAGGGAGTTCGTCGGAAGAAGACTGAGACTCGTTGGAAGATTGTCGGGGGAAGCCGGAAAGCTTGTCGGGAGTTGGGAAGGTCTTGAAGTGGATTTGTTGGCCATGTTGATTATAATTAATTAAGTCATAGTTAGCATCATAAAAGTTTAACTATGACAGAGGAATTGAGTTACAACCATATGATGGGCCATACATAATCAAGTTTGGGCATCGGGCCAAGGTTCGGACGATGTAGTGGAAGCTCGCCAGGAGTTCACTAAGAGTTCACCGAAGGAATCGGGAAGCTCACTGGGAACACACCGGGAGATCGTAGGAGGAAGACCGTAAGACTCGCCGCAAGAATACCGGAGGCTATCGGTTTGGCGGGAGTTAGGTCATTGTTTAGCTTGATGGTCCTTATGATTGTAATCAAGTGAGTCGTAGTTAGACTTGAGTCATAATTAGGTCTGATTTGGAAGGAATCCAAATTAACTCAATGTGAGGCAACCGGGTCCACATTTGAGATGGATTAAGTTCAAGTTGAGCTCAATTGGTTGACCTAGGAATTGACTAACAGGAGGTGCAAGTCGGGATTGGAAAAGTGAAGGGAATCACTTTTCCAAAAAATTTTATGGTCGTACCGTCGCTGCCTAGGAATCCGGGTAGTAGACGACGGTTGTACTGCCCGTACCCTATTTTCAGGGTGCTTTTGGTGGTGGCACCACCGGCGCCGACGGTTATACCATTTGTACTCGATTTTTTCGAGTGTGTTTAATTTTGGCTCCAAATCATGAAGACAGTTGGGCCTATAAATATCCTAAGTTTTCTTACATTTCACATAACAATTTTGGGCTAGAAATTCTGTGATAAATTGTGTGCAAAAATTATAAGAAAAAGAAAATGGGTAAGGGAGAGGGGAAAAGATTGTAAAACTTATAAATCTCTCTTGTGAGTTTGTAAGGTTCATCTCCTAAGCCTGTGAAAAGGAGAGTGGGAAGTGTAAAGGTTTGATCTTCACCCAAAGAAGATTGATAGTAGACACTCGTGGACCTCGGAGAAGAGAACTAAGGAGTGGACGTAGGCTAAGTTGAGGCTGAACCACTATAAATCTGTGAGTGTCTCTTATCTTGAATCTTATTTAGATTTGTATGTTTATACTTGAGCTTTCATTACGCAAGAATCTTAGTATTGTTCTATAAGTTAAATTGCTCACATACTCTACTCAACGAAATGCTTCTGATTTCCGATTTTGATTCTCACAAAAAGTTTTTTCTTAAACCGAAAGATTTACACTTGTACTAATTCAACCTTCGTACCCCTCCCCATCCCCCACCTCTTAGTGTCAATTGATCCTAACACCTCTTGTGTCTTCGAGCGAGCTACTTCCAGACCCTAGGACAGCTTTAGTAGCTCATCCTCCATAACTCGAACCTTTCCCTGAACCTCCTTTAACTGGTGTTGCGAGTCCCCGAGGTGCTGGTGGAGATCTGATAGGACTCCAGTAGGGTTGAGTCCTACAAAGGATGAAAAATCTTGACTCATAATCTCAAGTTATAACAATCAAGGAATTAATATCATGATTTGGATAAAAGCTTATTCAAATTTAAATCATCAAAATCACTTTCATGGTTCAAGAGATTCATAAAAATAACATAATTGCTTCATTAATCTCTTTCTAAAAAATTTATAAGATAGAGAAATTTTTAAGAAAAATGTATTCTCTTGTTATTTCATACAAGTATGTCTTTGTCTTTTAATCCAAATAAAAACATGCATCATCATTTAAAACCGAAAAAGAACTTTCGCTATGACAAAGACCAATAAGCCATAAATCATAAAGTTCATCATGCATAATTTCGAAATATAAACTCATTAAGCATGATCACTATGAATCATTAAATCATTAAGCATGGTTTCATTGAACATAAAACATCTTCAATCAAAATCAAAAAGCAATAGGAAGATTTCTTGTCCATGATTTTAAGATCATTTTTATGGTTTATGTTTATTAATTTATCTGGTTCATTTGTCAAGGTTCAAAGTCCTCATCACTCGAAATTTCACTCGATGAGTCATATGTCATGCTCGATTCACGTTCCTTCCTGTTCTCTAGAAGGTGTTCTTCAAGTTCTTTTTTGTAAGTCTTTTTATTTAATGATTCACTTGATTTAATTGTGCTTTCATGTGTCATTTCTAATGTATGTCATATATCGAAAGTCGAATTAAAATAAGAAATCCGATCAAATTCATTTTTATCAAGTGCACAATATAAGACATTCATAGCCTTTGCATTCAACGAAAACATTTGTTTTTCATAATCATTCCAATCATTTATTGAATTGGATGACTTTTGAAAATCTTTTTCAATAATACACCATAAATCAAGATCTATTAAAGTCAAAAAAATACGCATTCAAATTTTTCAATATGTGTAGTCTGTCCCATTGAACATAGGACTTATGATGCATTGACCCTTATTCATGCCAAAGAAAATCATTTACTCTAGTGATGTTTAGTCCAAAGAGTAAGACATTGCTCTGATACCAATTGTTAGGATCAATTGGCACTAAGATAGGAAAATTTTCGTTTTAACGAAAAACTTTTCGCTTGAAGCAAGATAGGAAAATTCGAAGTTTTTTGTTCAAGTAAAGCAATTCAATCTTATAGAGAAATTCTAAGCTTCTTGCTTAAAGATGACTCAAGAATGAACAAGCAACTCCGAATAACGAAATAGGTAAGTGAAGTGCTTCATCTCGAAATATTGCTTTCAAAACATAAATAAAATCGGAAGCGTCAATAGAAAAGTAGTGAGCAAGATAAGTAAAGAGAACTCACAGTTTTATAGTGGTTCGGACCAACCAGCCTACGTCCACTCCCAAGTCCTCCACTTTAGGCACACCGGCGTCCACTACCGATCTTGTTTGGGTGAAGACCAAACCCTTATAATCTTACAAGGGAGACAAGATTACAACTCCTTGATCACTCCCTTACCTCTTTTCTTTTTCTTACAATTCACATAAGATTTTCATAGAATTTATCCCCCAAAAATATTATATAAAATATAAGAAAACTTGGGATATTTATAGACCTAAAATGGCTTCAAAATTTGGAGCCAAAATTCAAACATACCTGAAAAATTTGGGTACGAACATTTCACCACCAGGGCCATCGATTACACCCTCGAAAGCACCCTGATTCCAGGGTATAGGTGGTTCAGCCACCGACCTAGGCGATTTACCCGCCGTCAGCCGCCCGGAAACCTAGGCAGCGATGATACAATCGTCGCTCACTAGCAGTTTACCCATCGGAATCTCCAGAAAAGTGGTTCCCTCCACTTTTCGAATTCTGACTTGAATCTGATGTTGACCAATTCTTTGGTCAACTAATTGAGCTCAATCAAACCCCTATAGTGGACCCGGTTGCCTAATTGAATTTATTTGGATTCCTTCCAAATCACACTCATTTTGGACTCAACCTTAACCTAAGACTTAAGGATTACAATCATATATGACCACAAGCTTAATGACCTTACTCCTGCAATTTTGCAACCTCCGACATTCCCTTGTCGCGAGTATCACGGCCTTCTTCAGGTGATCTCCCGGCGTGTTCCTAGCGATCTTCTCGATACCTTCGGCAAAGTCCTAGTGAACTCCCGATGAGCTCCCACTACATCATCCAAACCCTGGCCCAATGCCTAAGCTTGATCGTAGGTCCATGTCTGGTCTGTAACTCTTTTTCACTGTCGTGGTTAAACATGAATGATGCTAACTATGACTTAATTAATTACAATCATGACCGACAAATATACTTGAAAACCTTCCCAACTCTCAATAAGCCTTTCGGCTACCCCCGATAATCTTCCGACGAGTCTCGGTCTTCTTCCGACGAACTCCCTTAACCATCCTAGCAAACTCCTGATACCCTCGGCGAGCTCCCAACGCACTCCAAGCGTGTTCCCAACCGCATCATCCTCACTCCGGCCCGATGCCTGGACTTGACTTTGGCCAAACCTCTTATTGTAATATATCGTAGTTAATCCTGCATCAATCAACTCTAACAACTTTGTTAGATCAATAACCCATAAATTGATTTCATCATCAAAATCTAAGATTCAACATGTCCAAGTTGTACAATTTGACCAAGTCAAGTGCCCAAAGATGTGTAACTCAGTCAAGCTAAGTGCTTGAGATGTGTTGCTCGGCCAGTCAAGTGCCCGAGTTATGTTGCTCAGCCAGTCAGGGGCCTGAGATGTGTTGCTCAGTCAGTCAAGTGCTCAAGTCGTGTAACTCAGCTAATCGAGTGCCCAAGTTGTGCAACTTAGCCAAGTCAAGTGTTCGAGATGTGTAACTTAGCCAAGCCAAGTGCCCGAGATGTGTTACTCGGCCAATCGAGTGCCCAAGTTATGTTGCTCGGTCAATCAGGGGCCCAAGATGTGTTACTCGGCCAGTCAGGTGCCCAAGTCATGTAACTTGGCCAGTCAAGTGCTCGAGTTGTGCAGCTTGGCCAGTAAGAGGTCAGAGATGTGTTTCTCGGCTAGTTCGGTGCCCGAGTCATGTAACTCGGCCAGTCGAGTGCCCGAGTCATGTAACTCGGCCAGTCGAGTGCCCGAGTCATGTAACTCGGCCAGTCGAGTGCCCGAGTTGTACAACTCGACCAAATCAAGCACCCGAGATGTGTTGCTCGGCTAGTCAGGTGCCCAAATAGTGTTGCTTGGCCAGTCAAGTGCCCGAGTTATGTTATCGGCCAGTCAAGGACCTGAGATGTGTCACTCGGCTGGTCGAGTGCCCGAGTTGTGTAACTTGGCTAAGCCAAGTGCCCAAGATATGTTGCTCGGCTAGTCAGGTGCCCGAGTCATGTAACTCAGCTAATCAAGTGCCCAAATTGTGTAACTCGGCTAGTCAGATGCCCGAGTCATGTAAATCGGTTAATTGAGTGCTCGAGTTATGTAACTCGACTAAGCCAAGTGCCCGAGTTATGCTACTCAACCAGTTCGGTGCCAAAGTATGACACTCGGCTAGTCAGGTGTCCGAATTATATCGCTCAGTCGGCCATGCACCTTGATTATTTCTCACTCAGTTACAAACCCAAGCCACTTCGTTCGGACAACCAAGAGCCCCAATAGACGTACCTAGAGCCCCTCCCCGAGGAGCCCTAGGTACATCTCTTCGGGGGGGGGGGGGGTGCGGGGATGATAAGGCATTTTATAGAGCTACCCCTATGGCGATGGATAGTAAGCCGCGTCGACTTCCCGAGCCGTAAGGGTCGTTCGGAATCACGCAAAACAATGTCGATTTCCCGAGTCGTGTTGGCCGCCTAAGATCACAAAGGATGGCGTCGAACCACGCAGATCGCTTGGGATCATGCAAAACGATGTCAACTTCCTAAGCCGTATCGATTGCTTGAGATCATGTCGGTCAATGCCACACCGCATGTACCACTCGAAATTACGTAAAACGGCACCGCACCAATGAAAACACACAATACATAGTCAAATAAGATGCCCCATGCCTCGTTGAGCGTACGAGCAAGTCGACCAAGGCATTGGTGCCCATTAAGAGACTACGTACGATCGACCCTACATAAAAGATATAAAGGGCAACCTATGAGCCAAAGCTAGACGTCGGACTTCTGGCATCCAAAACCCCCTCAACTATTCCATATTCTAACTTAATCATTTGAGAGGTCACGCATGAACCCTGACTTCAGCCTTTGTGCAGGAGCAAGTCCGAAGAAGTAACAACGGAGCAACCAGACCAATGCTCACCACCCGATGTGGACGATCTTGCTCACTTAGATCGAATTGAGCCTGACACCTCGACCACGACATAGTTTTCCGAACAATACTAATAAAAATAGATACAATCCTAGTTTTGATTTAATTGTGATAGCAAATCTGCATTAAGATGGTTGTTTGTACAATGAATGGAAAGAAACATGGTGATGCTATATCTACTTTGTAATGCAAAGTTTTCACGTTGCAGGATAATGATACGAGTTCCGATGTACGTGCAGACCTTGCATCTGCAAACAGCAGAGACCCAATCGGTTATTAGCTTTGTTTTTGTTATAGTGCTTGCATTGGCATGGAAGTGCACGCAGTGTCCTCTCGGGAGGAAGACACTGGTCACAGGGCTGCTTGAGGTAGATATATCAGATGCTGCCAAATGGTTACAAAAGCTGCTCTACAAAAAGCAGCGTTCAATGATTTAAATGCTCTTGCAGACCTTTTGTACTCTTCTGCAGAATATCCTGGTCCTGAAATAGTTCACCACTTCCTTGTCCCCTTCAAAATATTTCTTCAGCAGTGGAACTTGACATCACAGGTTACGATGCTGTTTACGAGGACAGAACCGGAATGGCGTAGTCTTTTGTCATGCTCCATAGTGTTGTGTCATTTCAGCTGTTTTGAGTCTTCCAAGACCTTTTAGTTCCGATGGACATGGCTCACCTGCTGTTGGATTCTTATTCTACATCCTATTTGAAGGTCCTTCAGCAATTAGTAGGCATAGAAAACCAGTGTTGCAGGACGAAGACTCCGAAACATCTGGTACTTTTGGTGTTTGGTTGAAGTGTGGGTACGAACAAGGATATCACTTAAGGGACAGCTTCTCCCTAATACAAGACATCCACGTGTTGTTTTAGGAGGTCATCATGCTCACCACTGAGAGCCCCCTTCCTTTCGAACCCTCCTCTCATCAACAAGCCAATGGTGGTGGATCACATCTTACAGGAATACAAGACATCAACTGATTCAATGCTTCAACTTCGTCGAGGAATATAGGGACTAAACAACAATGTAGTTAGTTCCATAACTCCAATTTTGAGTCCATAAGATTTGGTTGGTGGCAAAGCTGGGTCCGAGCAAATGGGTTATACTAGTGATACCTCATAAACAACCTGAGTCATTGGACTATGATATGGTACTGGAAACTTTTATTAGGGGAATAGTTGGATAAATAACTCTTCCTCTACAGATAAATCATAGCTTTATGATATGGTACTGGAAACTTTTATTAGGGGAATAGTTGGATAAATAACTCTTCCTCTACAGATAAAAATCATAGCTTTGGCCAGAGGGCTGTTCAAAACTGGAAAGATGCATGTAATAAAGCATATAGTTAGGCTGATCACATGTGAAAGGATGATTAGACCTTTCATGGCTCGAAAGGGGCTTACTCGTTGGCCATTAATAAAGATGAAAGATTTCATTGTAAAGTTGACGGGGAGCATAATTTGCTGGATTTGGTGGGACATGGTCTTAGTTGACTCAAAGAAGAAGGAGCAGTCATCCCATCTAGCCTAACACCTGGTAAATTTGAGCTTCATACTGCTGCAACTATGTGTGGTCTGTACTCAACTTTCTATCCAAAGAATAATTTGATGAGATTGGTTGAGTGTGGAAATTTAGAGTGGCTAAAGCAGGTAGCTGTGTGTTACTCAATTCCAGGTTCCAAACATGTGATCAAAACTTCAATTCATGCATCAATAGTGCAACTAATTGCCAACAAAATTGATCTATGGTAACCTAGTTTACAGAATAATTAGGATATCTAAAGGTATAATCTACTACTAATTTGTTTCATTGGCTACTGATTTGCTGAAAACAAGTGAGGAAAGGCTTGGGTTAGAGAAAAGACCATACCCTACTGGAACATGAAGAGGGATGTGAAAGAAACTTCAGATGAATTCATAGAGAAATGGGTATCTTGGGAAACTAATAAAATTGAGATCTTTTTTTTTTCTGAAAAAAGAGTGACCATGTCACAAGAAACAATAATATTACTTGTCATAGTCCAGACAGGATGGCATCATCTCAATATTCAAATTCTTCAGTGCAGAGAAAATGAATGATCAGTTGATCATTATATTCATCCATGTTGGAGGATGAAATTTGGGATGACTGATGGAAAAGAAAGAAGAGAAAAGATTGTTGTCCTAATGAAATGATTTTATTGTCAATATTCAAATTTCATCAACGAATAACAGAAAAGATTATTGCTCAGTAAACAGCTAAAAAGGTGCAACTCACCACTGAAATGATTTTATGCTCCTTTTTCTTTATTTGTCCTAAAAAAAACTTCTCCAAAGCATTTCTTTTGATTCAAATATATCCTTGCAGTCCCATTTAATACATAGATCTTTTTAGCTGCCAACACCTTTTATAGTTATTATTTTAGTTGAGCCAGTGGTCTGAGACCTAATGCTTTTTCTGCCTGAGCAGAAGTGGGCTGGGTTATATATCAACACTCTCTTTCTTTCACCACCCTTCTTTCTTCTGTAGGTGCTAATACTATTTATTCAAATTAAAATGTCAGGGAATCCACCAGCTTGGCTTACTTGGCTTCATCATGGCATTGAAGAGCCAAATCACTTGGTCAACATGTGTGTGAGTCAGCATCCAAAACAGTTGGCCTTGGCCTGCTTTCAGACTGCAATGTCTGCAAAATGGTCAGAGTTAGAGAGAGAGAGAGAGAGAGAGAGAGAGAGAGAGAGAGAGAGAGAGAGAGAGAGAGAGAGAGCTTCTCCCCCACCCCACCACCTTGATGTTGCAGTTGGACTAGTCTTTGCTCCAAATACCAGAGCAAAAAAAAGCTCACTGCCATATGAGTACAATGCTCAGCATCCCCCTCAGCAATATTATAGCTTGTCTTCTTCTGACCCTCTGAATCCCCCATAACCTACAGACTCTGAGCTTTGGTTCCCCTCCCAATGCCCTTTCAACCCTTTCTTTATTTCTTGTGAGAGCCTTGTTCTTTGAGGAGAGTAAAATAAAGAATCTCCACCACATAAACCAAAGGCAAAGACTGTGTGTCATTACCATTCATTCAAAGCCCCCAATCAGTAGTCCCTGTAGCAATACTGCTTCAAAGTTATGTGATGTAAACACTGTAGCAATTGCAGATCAAACCCATGCATCAGATTCCCTCCCTCTGCCTTGGCGAGACTGACTCCTGTTTCTCTATTACTGCTGCTTTCCCCCTTAAAATGGCATTGGATTTTAGGGAAATGTATGCTTCTTTTTGAACCTTGGCATCGCGTCTCTCCGGGTCGCTCGTGATCTGGTTAACCTTGGAAGATGTGCTGTCTTCGAAGCTTCACCTTTTGATGCACTTCATTTATGTCCAGGACCTTGATTCGCCTTTCCTTTTAGTTGCAAATCCTCCTTATTACTTCTCAGTGGACATCGGACTGGGAACTAACTGTACACTTATCCTTTATGTTTGGCCTCCACCTTCATCATGCATTTCTGTTCAGACGACTGTTCAGATCTATGCATGCGTTATAATGAAAGGAGGTGCGGACAGAGGTAATCTAGTCACAGGTTTATGTCTCCTCCCTAGATATTGTTCTTCTAGGGTACTTGTTCTCGTCTTCACAGCAGGGGAATCAAAGTTCTGTACCTGCTGAGATCAACATCCCTCTGTAAGTTGTTCCTTGTGAGTTTCTTTCCCTTTTTCGGTTCATCATCAAATTCTCTAGACCATGAGAACCCATGTAAGATGATGTTCGAAATGGAGAAGAACTAGATGCAGCAGCATCTGCTGATTCCTATTTCTTTTTTCTTCAATCTGAGTTCTCCTTTTGCCGGATTTAAGACTCAATATCTAGTTCGGTGGCCACTGATGGATGAACAAGTTCCATCTGAAGCTCCTCAAGGCCTCCCAATCCCTGATGTTTTCCCAGATCCCACTGAACCAAATACAAAGATATTAACCATCAAAATAGCAGGGCCTTCATCTGAGAATGGCGAGACGTCTATCCCCATCTCTCCTTCCATATCAATCTCTCCACACCTAAATTCACCTTCTCCACCATCCTCTGCATTTGTTTCAGCATTACAGTCACCTTATATATCTCCAAGAGCCTTAGAACCGCCATGTGAGAACAACAGCACTACGCCATCAGCTACAATCCCATCACCGGTTTCATACTCTTGTTCACATTCTGACGACATCCCAAGCACTTCCTACACTCCTCCATCAGAAAGATACGACTCTCTAGCTGACCAGATCGACCAAAAGCCGAAGTTCTCCGATGCAGCAGCACCTCGCATCTCATTCTCCTTTCCAGCCCCTCGGATCTCATTCACAAAATGCTCGGACTCCCCTTCGGCCAATGCCAAGCTCCGAAGCTGTGATGTGTACATCGGATTCCATGGCCAAAACAACAATCTCATTCGCTTCTGTAAATGGTTGAAGTCTGAGCTTGAGCTTCAAGGAATAGCCTCATTTGTTGCTGATCGAGAGAAGTATTCGGATACTCAGAGACATGAGATCGCCGATCGAGTCATATGCTCTTCGACCTTTGGTGTCATTGTAGTGACACCATCTAGCTTTCTTAATCCTCTGAGTGTGGAGGAGGTCAGGTTCTTTGCTCAGAAGAGAAATCTCATTCCGCTTCTGTTTGATACCGAGCTCTCAGAGATCACAAGTCTTCTTGATGGGAGGTTGGAGGATAAGGAATGCAGGGAAGCATTTGAAGGATTGACCAGGTGCAATGAGTTCAAGCTCGAAACGAACTATAGCAACTGGAGAAGCTGCATATCGAAGGCGGTCGCGATCCTAAAATCGAAACTTGCAAGGAAGAATAGCACAGAGAAGGAAAACGATGGCTTTGAAGAATTACCCTTTCCTCGAAACAGACAGTTTGTCGGTAGAGAGAAGGAGATGACAGAGATCGAGGCTACTTTCTTCGGATGTTGTGAAGTTCATGAGACGGAGCATCCAAAGCAGCCGCTGGTGAATGGTGGCTCGAGTGATGGATTCGCCGATGAGGAGAGTGATACAGTTAGAACAAGCGGGAAGTACATTAGTCTGGAAATGAGGAAGTGCAAAGAGCCAACTTTGGAAGCTTGGATAGAACCAGTGATTGAGCTTACAAGCAAAGGAAGAAGCCTTCAGAGGCAACGGTCCAAGCACAAGAAATCACGTAGCGGAGCCAACAAAGGTTATGGCAATGCCAACGTGTTCTGTGTCAATGGGACTTCAGGCATCGGGAAGACGGAGCTCGCCTTGGAGTTTGCCTACAGATATGCTCAGAGATACAAGATGGTGGTGTGGATTGGTGGTGAAGCAAGGTACTTCAGGCAGAACATTCTGAATCTGTCAATGAACTTGGGAGTGGATGTCAGTTCAGAGGGAGAGAAGGAAAGAGGGAGGATAAGGAGCTTCGATGAACAGGAGTTTGATGCCTTCCAAAGGGTGAAGAGGGAGCTCTTCCGCGATATCCCTTATTTGCTGGTGATCGACAATCTTGAGACAGAGAAGGAATGGTGGGAAGGAAAAGATCTGCATGATCTGATTCCGAGGAACACCGGAGCTACCCATGTGATCATCACTACGAGGCTTACCAAGGTAATGAGCTTCGAGCCAATGCAACTTCCGCTGCTTTCCTTGGCAGATTCTCTCCTCCTCCTCAGAGGCAGAAGGAAGGACTACTCGGCGGAGGAGATTGAAGTACTAAAAAAATTCGACGAGAGGTTGGGAAGGTTGAGCTTTGGGTTGTCGGTAATCGGTTCCCTTCTTTCTGAGCTGGCAATTTCACCAGCCGAATTGCTTGAAGCAATCGACAGGATCTCTCTCAGCGATAGTACTGTTCCCTTGGTTGGTGGCGAGGATGGTTTCTGCAGGAACAATGCTTTCCTAATCAAAGTGTTGGTGTTCTGCTTTGCGGTACTGGATCGGGCTAAAGGAAGAAGCCTTGCATCAAGGATGGTGCTCACTGGTGCATGGTTCGCTTCAGCCCCCGTTTCTTCAGCATTACTAGCAGCTGCTTCTAACAATTTACCCACAAAGGGAAGCCTTCATCAATGGGGGAAAGGTCTCACTGCTGCTTTCCTCTGTGGCTCCAAATGCTATTTACCACCCCAAGCTCAAAAAATCGAAGTGGAATCTTCTTTCCTGCTGGTTAAACTTGGCCTGGCAAAAGGAACTGCAAGACAGCCGCCTGGCTGCTGGATCCAATTCCACCCGATAACCCAAACGTTTGCCAGGACGAGAGGCGGGCTGCCGCCGGCCATGGCCGCGGTGCATGGCATGATGAAGGTGGGTAACGCCACGGCGAACTTTGACCACCTATGGGCTTCGGCATTTCTTATCTTCGGATTTAAATCAGAACGCCCCCTGGTTCAGCTCAAGGCAGTTGACATGGTCTTCTTCATAAAAAAGACGGCACTTCCTCTAGCAATCCGGTCCTTCATGACCTTCTCAAGGTGCAGTTCAGCTCTGGAGCTGCTGAAGGTGTGCACCAACGTGCTCGAGGAGGTAGAGAAATCATTTGTATCTCAGATACAGGATTGGAACCAAGGATCTTTGTGCTGGAAAAAGAGGCTGCTGCTGCACTCCGATCAGAAGGTGGATGCATATGTTTGGCAGGATGTGACGCTCCTCAAGGCGACATTGCTGGAGACTCGGGCCAAGTTGCTGCTGAGGGGAGGGCATTTTGACAATGGCGAAGAGCTATGTAGAACTTGTATCAGTATCAGGACGGTGATGCTCGGCCATAACCACGCTCAGACTTTGGCTGCTCAGGAAGTTTTAGCCAAGTTGGTCAGATATAGAAGCAAGATGTGAAGGATGTAAAATACGTATGTATGTCCTTGCTTTGGCTTGCTTCACCTCTGCATCTCAGTTATGATGGTGTGAGATCTTCCAACCTCCTTCTCGGTTTTGTTCATGCGCTATTTCTAGCATCTCATATTGAGTGAAAATAATAGGTTTGATCTACGACTAATAACAAAAAACTTAAATCAGTTTCTACAGTGAGCAGCCACCATGTCTTGTCTTCTGATCGTATGAAGTAATGTAGTTGATATACGCTGCAAATCTCAAGATGTGTGCTAAATGCGGAAGAGATTCTTTGGCCCGATGAACAGATTGGAGAGAATAGATTCTTGGGCTTGGCTCACCTGGCAATTCCATTTTGTCTCGACGGCCGTGAATCTTTTGGAATTTTCTCCCCTGCATGAACAGCAGAAAGGCTGATCATCCAAATGCTTGTGAGATACTTTTGCTGGAAGATCTTTTTAGAGTTTCTTGGTTCGGCACAAAGGCTGATCATCCAAATGCTTTCTGATAACATTTCAGCTGCATCAGTGTGCTTTCTCTAACAACAATGACGAACAGTCATAAAAGAGGATTGAAGATATTATTTCTAACCAAAAAATATAATCTCAATCATCTATCTGTTCTTGATAAAAAAATATATCATTCTCTAACATGTATAAATAGGACTATGTCTTTATGTTAATAAAATATTTAATCTTTTTTCTTCTAAAATTTTAATCTATCATGGTATCAAAGCACCTCTGAGAGATTATCCCCTCCATCTATCTAACAATAGCAATCTCTCACTGACGGTCTTCTTCCTCCTACCTGCAACATGCGCCTCCCTACTTTCCAACTGTGGGCGTTGTTTAGTTGATTGCCTCCGTTGGCAGAGATGTTCTCACCAATGGCTCTGTCCTCCCTATCGTCATCGATTACTCCCTAGCCTTCTCCCACCCTTCCGATCAAGGATGGTCACACCCGTGCTGTGCTCTCTGACGTCCACGGCCACAACATCTTCAACATCGATGGCCACCTCTGGTCCCTGTAGCGCAAAGCCCACCGTGTCAGTCATCTTTCTTCTTCTTCCTCTCCGGCCGTCATTGTCCATCTACTATGTTGCCGGTGACCCTTGGCATCCACCTGCCCAGCACCGGCCCCATGTTGTCGCCTTTCCAGGAACCCCTCGGTGTTCCATCCTCAGTTATCTATCGAGAGCTCCCAGCTGTTGTCCTCTTCTTCCTTTGCCAATCGTGGCCTTTGATGGCCCTCATTTGTCACCACTGACCACTCCCTCCTCTTCCTCCCTTGCCTACGGATCCCAGCACTGCTGTCCTAGTTCCCGCCTTGTCCAACGTTGTTAGCGCACCTTCAGCCTGCTTAGGCAAGATCTTGCTGCCCTGCACCTCTCCTACAACCTTCTTGCTACCATCTCTGCTCCAACACCTCCCCTTTCGCTGCTGTCGCAACCCCCGCACTGTTGCCACCGCACCAGCATGTTCCCTCTTCCTCTGCCCGACGCCACCATCCTTCCACTGTCGTTGTTGTCATCCCTGTCATCTCCACCGGTCTGACACCCATCTAGCGCACCCTGTCGGCGCCACCTGCGCTTCCCCAACAGTTATGCTACTATCCAACCCTTCTGATCTCCACGCTATTGGTCGAAGATAGCTGGTCTCATAGCTCTTCATATCAGTGTATTTATTGTATTCTCGTCCATGTAATGGAGGTAGTTGGTCTCATAGCCGCTCGTATGGGGACACTAAGGATACAATACAGGTGCTCATTGGAGAAAGTTTGTTGATTGATCCACTTATGAAATGTTGTATGATTAATGATACCTAATGATTAAATAGTGATTATATAGTCTTCAATTTTGTGTCTGGTCCTTAAACTTAAGACACCAAGGATGTCTTATTTGAGTACTCATTTTTTTTTACGTCGGACTTATAAGTCTAAAGTATCTAGGTCTGGTACAATAGGTTATCAAATTGGTAGCCAACCTTGCGAAGATAATTGAGTGTCAATAGAGATCATCCACTCTTGGTATCACGAAAGGAATATCATGTGTGCTCTCAGTCAAGCAAATCTCTAGCCATGGTCTTTCAAAATGAGAGAGAATGAGCTCTCCGAGAGAATCCAATTGGAGTCAGACTCAAATAAATTCCGTATGTGGCTTGACAGTATCATGACCAGTATCTGGTCTTTAGGATATTAGATGGATGAGGACTATTGATACACGATAACTGGGGATAGATAGGTTTAATATATAAAATTCCTTATACCCTTTGGGGACTATGGCGCAGTGGCCTAGTATGTCCATAGTCGATGAGTTGAGTGAATTATTATGAGATAACAATTTACCGAGTCAAAAGGAGTTTTGACAGGTGGAACTCACGACCAGCTCGGTATTGGACCTAGAGGGTCGCACACATATGATGGATGTTTCAGCAAACTTAGCCCATGTTATCATTAGATGAGATCCAACATTGATGGACCCTTTACATGAGGCCCAATTAGAGGTCAATTGAGATTATTAGATAGAGATCCAATAATCCAAAAAGTGAGGATAATTGGATAGAGATCTAATACCCACTAAGGTAATATCCATTAGGGTTTTGGTGGCTCTCAATAAATAGGAGGTAGGGACGATCAACACGGATGATAGATTGCATATTTGGCTGCCCCCTCCTATTCTCCTCCCTCCCTCATCTTCTTAGTCGACTACTCTCTTCCTGCTGCGAGCGGGCAGCGAATAAGATATTAGATCATCTTTCACGTTTACTACAAGAAGGTGCAAAAGAGTTACGGACTTTTGGCTGCGATCAGAGGAGCATCGCTGCAACGATCCATCAAGTGGATACCAATAGAGAGGATGACATCTAACCTCTTTAATCCCCTTCAATTGGATCTAAAAGTTTTAGGAATATATGATCTCTCTAGATAATCAATTTTACACTAGTCATAGTTTTCAGATTTTATGATTTTTCATGTATCAATTTTTGCACGGTGATGTGATAAACGTGAAAAACTAATTTTATTTTATTTTTTAAACTTATTTTATTTTATTTTTCTGTGTTGTGCATGTGATGCTATCATGATTTCACAACATAAATGCATAATGAATGTACATATTTACAGTAGTATATCTATGTATAATAAATTTGCCAATACATAAGTTTGGGTGTTTACTAAGCCTCTTTATTATTAAAATTTGTTTAGATCCCAAAGAATATATTGGATTTATTTGCTTTCACCTTTAGGAAATAAATTATAGTATTTATATTTCGAACTTTTGAGACTTGTGATGTAATAAACCTTTGACGGAAATAAATTAGTGAACTTATTTTTTTGTATTTGAGAGCTCAATAATATGTCACTGATGTTATTTGAGAGCATGAATTTGATTTCAAGGTATGGTATGTAGATGCTTAGACCTTACAATTCTCATTAGTGAAATTTATGAGAAATACAGCATTGCATTAGACTGTTCTCGATTTTCCAATGGACTTATAATGATGCTCGACGAGTGGTGTATCGGTGGGTGGAGGGAAGGGTTTTTTAATCGAACAGTGATCACCTAGGGGCAGGTAGGGCTTCAACATATTTTGATCAAAATTAAAACAATAGAGAAATTACAAAATTTGCAAACTGTTCTAATGCTAAAAAAAATATCAAAAAAAAATCTCATACGTGTCCATCTACATGTCATTAATTGGTGTCCTAAAAATTATATATGATTTTGACCCGTTCTAATATCATATATATTATTTTATAATTTATTATTAATATATTATGATATCCTTAGTTGTATTCAATATTAATTAGATTATAATAATATCATGATAATAAGATCAATTCGTCTTTAAACATAGACCCTAAATGATCCCGGTCATAGGTTATTTGATAAATCGATGTGCTATACACCCGTCCATATGATAAAGGTAGTGGTCTCATAGCTACTTATATGATGATACTATGGATACAATGTAAGTGCTCATTGGAAAATGAGTTCACTTATTGATCCGCTTATGGAATGTTGGATGGTTAAATATACTTGATTCTCATACAGCGATTTCATAGTCTTAGTTGTGTATCTGGTTCTTAGACTTGAGATATTAAGAATATCTTGTTTTAAGTACTTTATTTTTTAATACCTGACTTTAGAAGTTCCAAATATGGTACAACTAGTTATTAGGAATGACAACCAACCTTACAAAGATAATTGAATGTCAATAGAGGATCATACATTCTCGGTATCATAAGAGGAATATCTCATATGTTCTTACTTAGACAAATCCATGATCAGGGTCATTCAGATTGAGAGAGGAGTTCTTCGGAAGAATCCGACTAGAGTGAGACCTAGATGGATTCTATATGGGCCTGACAGTACCATGCCCGATATATGATCTTTGAGATATTAGTTGGATGAGGAAATATAGATACATGATAACTGAGGACGTATAGGTCCAATGGATTAAATCCCCTTATATCATTTGACGATTCTGGTGTAATGGTCTAGTATGTCCATAGTCGATGAGTTGAGTGAATTATTATAATATAATAATTCATTGAATCATAAGGAGTTATGAAATATGCGACTTACACTCGATTCGATATTGGGCCTAGAGAATCACACATATATGGTGAATGATGCTATGAGTAAAGAATTGAATATGTGACATTCAATAAGCCCTTATATTATTTGATTCATCGAGTGAAATCTAATAAGGACTTAGAGTGGATATTGGATAGAGATCCAATTTTAATAAGCTAGAGATAATTGGATGAAGATCTAGTGTCCAATATGCTACGGTAATTGGATGAAAAGCAAGTACCAAATAAGATATGATTCATTATGGTAAAGTTGAAAAGACTCTCTATAAATAGGAGAGGAGCCAAAGAGTCATAGGCTAGACTCTTTGGTCTCATACCTCCTACTCTCCTCCCTCCCTTTCGTCCTTTGCCATCAATCATGTTTGGGGTGTGAGGATAGCAAGAAGGACAAACCCCTTCTTGAAACTGCTATAGCCTTATGATGCATAGAAGCAACGAAAGTTCATGCTACGGGAGGAGATACATCGCTGCTTTATCCGTTGTATAGATCACCGTTAAAGAGGAATTCATGAGAACCATTTCTTTCACAAATATACGTTCTCCTTTATGTGAGAACATCTTATGAATCTTGTGTAGTTTTTAGATTTTACTAGTTTTTTGGTCCCAATTATCACACAATGATGTGAGATTGTTATTTTGAAAATTATGTTTTGTTTTTATTTTTTTCTAACATTTTGAACTAAACAAAAAATAATATAGGTGATAGAAGGGCTTGGGGTTTTTTGGATCAAATTTTATAATAAGTTTTTATATCTATCAAGAAGTTTAAATAAAAAAAAAATATTTTATGAAAGCATCATATTTTAGTGGAAATAAAAATATAAAAATTAGAGAATTATTAAACTACTAAAATGCTGAAAAACCCAAAAAAGTAAGCATATCTAAAATAATAAAAAGTCTCATATATATATTTGTCTACGTGACATGCAAATGTGTTATAGAAATTTCACATGATTATGACCATCGCTGGTAACAGTTATACTATATTTTAAATGACCTAAAAAATAATATATGTGACACAAGGGATTGGTTTTTGTGAATCAAATTTTTAGTATAGGTTTTTCACCCTCAAATGTTAAAAAATATTCTATTAATACATTATGTTTTAATAAAAATAAATAATTAACAGAAATACAAAATGACTATTCAAATGCTGAAAATCTATAAAATATCAAAAAATAAAAAATAAAAATCTTATGTATATCCATCTAGATGATATTCGTAGTTGTTCTGAAAATTTTACATAATTCTGACCACTTATTGTATTAGTTATACTATTTTTTAAATGACTTTAAAAAATAATGTAAGTGATACAAGAGGTTAATTTTTATAAACCAAATCTTTATGATAGATTTTCACCTATTAAGAAGCTCTAATATTAAAAAATATCATGGATGCATCATCTTTTAGTTGAAATTTTAAAAAATTAAAAAAATTCAAACTATTCATATCTTGAATAACCTAAAAAATATTAAAAACTCTAAAATAGAAAAAATCTCACATATGTCTATTTGGGTACCATTCAATGGTGTCCTAAAAATTTCACATGATTTGGACCAGTTCATATATCACTTATACTGTTTTTTAGTTAGCATAAAATAAAGCGTAAGTGAGATAATGGCTTGAGTTTTTTAGACAAAATTTTTTAGATCATATGGATGCATTATATTTAAATAAAAATAAAAAAAAAATAAATTTTTAGACTATTTAAATATTAAAAAATAAAAAAATATGTAAAACATAAAAAATATCATATATATATATCCATATGGTGCTATTTAATGGTGTCGTAAAAATTTCACATCATTTTAACGAGTCCTTAAATCAGTTATACCGTTTTTGAAATGACCCAAAAACAATGTAAGTGATACAAGATGTTGGTTTTTTGAACCAAATTTTTAGAAATCATATTTGGTAAAAAAATTCGAACTGTTCTATTGTTGAATAACTTAGAAATATATCGAAAAAATCTCATATATGTCCAAGTGTCATTCAAAGGTGTCTTGAAAATGTTACATGATTCTAACCACCCCTTATATTAGTTACACTATTTCTTAAATGGCCCCAAAAATAATGTAAGTTATATAAGGGGTTGATTTTTTTGAACCAAATTTTTAAGATAGATTTTTCATCTAGTAAGAAGCTAAAATGTTAAAAACATATCATATTTTGGTGAAATTTAATAACATAAAGGAAGTAAGAAAATTTCAAACTGTTCAAATACTGAGAAACCCCGAAAAATATCAAAAAAAAATTAAAATAAAAAAACTCATTTATGTCCATCGAGGTGTCATAATGTTGCATGATTCTGACTAGGCCTTGTAGCAGTTACAGTATTATTAAATTGGTTCAAAAATAATGTAAGTGATACAAGCGCTTCCATTTTTTGGACCAATTCTGTCCATATTACATGGTTTTCGAAAACAATAAAACTTTTATTTTTTTATTGTTTTCTTCTAAATTTGTCAAAATGTGATGCTTCAATGAAATAGTTTTTAACACTTAAGATTCTAAATATGTAGGAAACCTATTTTGGAATTTTGATCCAAAGGACCAATGCGTTGAACTACTTGCAGTGTTTAAACCATGTAATATGAAAAAATAGTGTAACTAGGTCTCAACCTAGTCAAAATAAGTTGTCTAAGATGAAAAATGAAAATTACAACTTTTTCTTGAAAACTTAAATAATAATTTTTTTGATATTTTCTAGATAAATTTAATATTTTAAGGGTCAAAATCAGTAAAAAAAATTATTTTAAAAACTTAAAAATGAAAAAAATTATCAAATAGACATTTCAAATTTATTTTTAAGTTTTTAAAATATTTTTAAAATATTATTTTAATATATATAATATAATTATTATATTTTTACATTATAGTTAATATAATTTTTATATTTGTTCTTTATATTTTTATTATATTTACTATATTATAATTTAATATATTTTTATATTGTTACTTTTAATAATATAAAATTATATATATTATATTTTGAACTGATCTAAGTTTTGGATTGATTAAATCAGTTCAATTATATGTGTTAGTTCGTAAAAAGAAAACGATTAAGAAAGAAGAGCTGTTTTTAAGGAGAAAAGATAAAAAGCTATTAGAGGTTACTTTAGTCATTTTAACAAATTGAGGTTATGTGTGAGAATTTTTGAAAATGAGGATGAGAACTTATAATTTTTTTCTCGAAAATTTACCTATATATATTATTTAAAAAATAAGGTATTATTGTATTAGATATTTATTGAATTCCTGTCGCAGCTTCCTTGGCTTGGAAGCAGCCCGCTTATTTCTTCTTGGTTCGTTCAGATGGCCTCCTCATCGGGGTTGTATATGGTTTGCTGGAATAAGGAAGAAGAATTCGTTCCTCTGTGAGGAGAGAAAGGATCCAAAACATATCAAATCTTCCCGCAAAAGATAGACCTTTGAGGGATTAACTGGTGCCATGTCAGGTGTTGGGGGCGAGGCGGAGCCTGCGAAGTTCCTCCTGCCCTACCTTCAAAGGGCCGACGAGCTGCAGAAGCATGAACCCCTCGTCGCCTACTACTGTATTACCATTCGATCTCATCTCATCTCGTTCGATTCTTTTTGGAATAGTTCGCGTCCCTAGTAACCCTAAGATTTGTTCCCCTTTCAATCCTTGTTTCGATTGGTTGGTTGGCAGGTCGGTTCTACGCGATGGAGCGAGGGCTGAAGATTCCGCAGAAGGATCGAACCAAGACCACCAACGCCCTCCTCATCTCCCTCATGAACCAACTCGAGAAGGTAGGTTTAATCTTTCTCCTTCGTCATTTTATTTAATTGAATGATTCTTTTTAATCTCTTTATGCTGTAAATTCGATCTTGCGAAGGATCTCATAGTATAGAGTTGACTCCTTTCTTGTTGTCTGTTGATTGATTCGAGTTGAATTTCGTGTATGTTAAGGTGCATGGCTATATATTTGTTCCCTTTGATGGTGATGATGTTGCTGTCGAGCTTTAGTTAGAACAATCAGAAGTTGTCTTCTTGCTCGTTTGTATATTTCTGGACTAAGATTTTTGGCCGCTGAAGAACATTAGGGCAGCTTTATGGCCGAGATAGGGCTGAATGGCCATACATGAATTGGCAGCTTTATATTTTTGGTTTCTGTCAGGCATGCACCTTCTATTTGGGAAGATGGAAAACATTATGAAACTAAACTCAAACAGTTTAAATACAATAAATTTGGGAACGTTGTATGACCATCAAATACCCTCTGGTATGACAATAGTTAATGTTTTATGAGTTATGAGTTAGTGTACAGTTGTCTTATGGAGCTCCAGATCCATAAACTTAGTGCCATGGAAATGGGAACCATACGATGGGAGCTTTGTGCTATGGAAAGAAGCAAGATAATAGAAGAGGACCATGAAGATTGTTGTTGAGATAAAACAACACTATCAGTTTTATTAATAAGGTGATATGACTTCCGTATGTTGTAGTAATCATGAAGGATAGAAAAAGATCAAAGAAGAACCGTCTAAGAATACAAGCAATATGACACTTGTATTAGTTGGTGATATTATTGGAGGAGATTTGAATGGTTATGTATGGAAAACATATGTTGAATATAAATGGGTGCATGGGGGCTATGGTTATGGGGATAGAAATGAAGATGGTGGTATGATATTGGATTTTGCAACTTCTTATGATCTTATAATTGTACATATTCACTTTAAAAAGAGAGATGAAGATTTGGTTACTTATAAGAGTGGTCACAATTATAGTCGAACAAATTTTTTTCTCACTAGAAAGGTAAATAAAGTTATTTGTAAGAATTGTAAAGTTATACTCGATGAAAGTTTGACAAATCAACATAGATTGATGATATTAGATATTTATCATAGCAGATGGAAGAATAAATTGATAATTAAAAAAAATTACTAAGACTAGATAGCGGAATTTTAAAAATGATAATGTAAATATCTTTAAGAATAAGATGGAAAGGGAGGTGACTTGGAACATAGACGAGGATAATATTAATATTATTATACTACGATGGCTAATAAGATTATGAGCTTAACAAAGAAGATTCTTGATGAAACTAAAGGTAGAGGGGTAACTTAAGAGAGAGTTGGTGGTGGTGCGAGGAAGTTCAAAAAATAATTTTTACTAAAAGATCTTTAAATATTGACAAAATTGTAAAAGTGAGGATAGATTTAAAAGATATAAAGAATCTAAAAAAGGCTAAAAAAGTAGTTAGTATGACGAGATATAAATCTTATGATAAATTTTGTTTAGGTACTAAAGATGGTGAAAAAGATTTATATTGAATTGCTAAAGCTAGGGAAAGAAAGTGTAATGATTTAGGTAATATTAGATGCATTAAAGACGAAGATCAAAATACATGTTAATGATGATGAAATTAAGAAGATGAAGAAATTATTTTTATAAACTATTTAATGAATATTCAACATAGGACTTAGCTTTAATGATAAATAATAGTGGTAGATTTAATAATCATAGGTTTGTTTGTAAAATTAGAGATAGTGAAGTAAAAGACGCATTAAAGAAAATAAAAATAACTAATAGTGTGGGACCGGATGGTATCCCTATTGAGGTCTAAAAAAAATTTAGAGGACAAGAGAGTAACTTGGTTAACTAGCTTATTTAACAAAAGTATGAGATTCAGAAACATGCCTAATGAATGGAGAAAGAGGTTTTTAGTTTCAATTTACAAGAACAAGGATGGGATACAAAATTGTTCAAATTGTTGAGGAATTAAAATCATGATCTACACTATTAAATTTTGTAAAAGAGTTATTGAAAGTAAGATAAGGTATAAAACAAATATCTCTAACAATTAATTTAGCTTTATGTTTGGAAGATCGACCATAGAAGTTATTTATTTATTAAGACAATTACTGAAAAGTTTCAAGAGAAAAAAGAAAGATGTCATATGGTTTTTATCGATCTAGAGTAAGCCTATAATATAGTTCCTACTTCCTAGAGGCTTAGTATGGTGGGTTTCAGAAAAGAAAGGTATATCCACTAATTATATGGATGTTATGAAGGATATGTATGATAATGTAGAACTATAGGGAGTGTGTCTAGTAAATTTTCTATTATCATAGAATTATATCAAGAATCCGCATTAAGTCACTAACCTTTCACATTGATAATGGGTGAACTTATTAGTCATTTACATGATAGACCTCTTTAGTGTATGTTATTCGCTAATGATATTGTATTAGTTGATGAGAGCCTAAGTGGAATTAATTATAACTTGAGTTATGGAGACAGTCCTCAGAATTTAAAGGTTTTAGATTAAGTATGACTAAGACTGAATATATGAGATGCAATTATAATAATACTAGGAATTGACAAGCGAATATAGTTAAATTGGATAAACAAGAATTTTCTTTAAGTAAAAATTTTAGGTATCTTGGATCAATTATTTAACAAGATGGAGAGATCGATGAAAATATTATTCATAAAGTAAAAACATGATGGTTAAAATAACGAGGGGTGTAAGGAGTCTTATGTGATGATCAGATATTTTTCAAATTGAAAGAAAAAATTTATAAGACAATTGTGAAACCAACAATGCTTTAAAGATCTAAGCGTTGAGTAGTTAAGAAGCAACATATACAAAAAATAAAAGATTTGTGTTGTCGAGATGAGAATCTTGAGATATATGTGTGGAGTTACTAGGAAAGATAGGAAAAGAAATACTTTTATTCGTGAACAATTAGGTATCGCTTCAATAGGGGATAAGATGAGAGAAAATTGTTTAAGATACCACCTCTATCACAACCTTCCCGAATTATCGACTTCGAGAGGCGTGAACCTGACCTTAATAAAAAATATTATAATTCATTCACAATTCAAAATCCAGGATTCAAACTAACATTTGAAGATACTAAAAAATATTCAACATTAATCTCATCTATAAAACCTGTGCAGTTTTAATCATACACCATATAACTCGATAATTCATGAAAAACAAAATCAACTTAACAAAACATTAACCACACTTATAATTTCCACTAGTGTGTGAATGTATACAATCGCAAAACCAACCACTTACCATAGCACCTTATCATCGTAAAACTGAACTTAACATTTAGTAATTCCAAGCATGAGAAGTATTTTCAAACTTTTACGAGACACATCAATTCAGATTTATTGACAAATTTACATTATACATAAAGTGTATTAATACAACAACCATAACATATCAACCAACAAGACTTGCCCAAAATTCAGGTAGCTTTCCACTGCCTCAGCCCATTTCTAATATTTCAGTGTGTGACAAGCTAACCTGAAAAATTTATATAGCAACAGTGTGAGCTATAAAGCTCAGCAAGTGACTAACATATCCAAAGCAAGGGATGATAGTTTCAAATAAACTTGGTATCAAAATGCAAGATAAGGTTAGAAGAATTCATAGACAACATCTCATTATGCAGAATCACAAATCATTTCATTCGAAATATACTTTAATCATAACAATAGAGAAAGAGTAATTGGAGCATATCAATGGCATAAAAACCATTTAGGCATTAATCAAATGACATATGAAATGTTTAGGCGCATATCAAAGGCACAAGAACATTGAGGAGCATATCAATGGGCATACGAAACATTTTTGATTGGAGCATATCAACGACATAAGAAGAATTTAGGCACGTATCAAATGACATATGAAACATTTAGGCGTATATCAAAGGCGCAAGAATATTTATAAGCATATCAATAGGCATATGAAATATTTCAGAGCATATCAAATGAACAAATAAGAAACAAAAGCTCAACTCAAATGTCATATTTGACTTGACATTCATTTCATTCTTATCCAAAGCGCACATAGAAACATATAAGCAATGCCTTGAATATCATATCAAAAACATAAAGGGTGAAGTGGGATCACAAACATACAAAATAAGGTCTATCAATTTCTGAATGACCATCAAACATAAGTCTCCCATGTCTAGGAGATCCATCCACCCACGTCAGGATGAAGTCATAGGGGGTCGACAGAGCATGACAGGCTCTAAGCATAACTCCCTTTATCATTTCTGGCAAAGGTTCATATTATCCCACAAACACTAGAGTATAAAAGGACATTCTGAGCAATAAAATTGGTATATATTGGAAGCACATGTAGAACAACGAAATCTACATGTGACTATATGAAACAATACGATGCAAACATTAACTTTCACATATCAGGTTTATATATGAAAAAAATTAAAGATAAGAGTATACAAAAGTTTAAAGCCATCACATATAGCTCAATTGAAGAAAGAATTCTAGATGAATTCAATTTAAAAAAAAGATGGAACATAAATAGGTAAAGTTGGCAAAAGTTATGTTCTGGCAGATTCTGAGAGACACATTGTTTGAATAACCAATTATACTTCAATTTACTCAAGAAAAGTATCATTTGAAAGATATATTAATCTACTTTCAGATGAATCAAGTTTTATGCGAATTGGAGTTTCAAACAAGGAGTTATAAATAATTTAGTAATGAAAGGTCAGAGAATATCATCTCTGTTTTGCAGAATCTGTAGTGTCAATTGAAACAAAAGTTTGGATAGGCAATTTTACTCCAAATCTGTCTAATAAGACACTGAAAGATGGATCTATGAAACTAGTTTCCAATGAAATAAATTTTGCACTCATTAGAGTTTCCAACAGGGAGTTATAAGCAGTTTAGTATCAAATGATAAAAAATTATGGTCCTTGTATTGCAGAATTTATAGGGTCAAGTCAAATAGAAGTTTAGGCAGTCATTTGAACTCTAAATCTTTTAATCAAGGTATGGAAAGCAAGATCTGAGTTTACTTTTAGATGAATTAAGTTTTGCCTAAATCAGAATTTGGTGCAAAGAGTTATGGCTAAAGCAAAGCATAAAGGTCAGAATCTCAAAAATTTCAGATTCAAAGCTTTACATCTAAACAAGAAGGATATCATGTGCTAGGCCAAAACCTTTGGAATCACTCAAAATTAAGATTAGTGTAGAGATTAAGATTGTTGTAGGATGGGGTTTGCTCACTTGCCTTAGAAAAATCGATTCCTAAGGTGTGAGGAATTAATCCAAGACCTCAAACCAAGGCAAAACTTTTACTTCAGTTTCTCTTCCTTTCTCTTCTCAAGTCTACATTGGTTGTAGCAAGTTTCCTCATTTTGATAAGTTTTCATTTAGTTTTCTCCTTTAATAGTTTAAGTTTTGCTAACACAAAGATGACAAGTGACAAACATGCATGAAGGAAGCTTATGTGTCATCCATGCAACAAACATAAGTGACACCATCCTTAGGCTAGCTAGTGACATATGTCCTTCATTTTTTTTTAAATAGTAATATTTCACAATTCATATCAAATTTCTAAGATTAACATTTAGGTCCCTAGTCATAAACCTTCAATATAAAATTATTTAATTCAAGAGAATTATTAAACAATTCTCATATTTATAAATAGGTCCTTATAAATAATTTAAAATAAATCATTATAAATATTTCAAAAATGAGGTATATTACACTCTCCCCCCTTAAAAAAATATATATATATAGTCCTCTAAATTATCATATCTCCATTGATGAAATGATGAGGATAAACTTTCTTCATTTCCTCCTCTAGCTCTCAGGTTGTTTTATCCATAAAATAATGCTTCCAAATCATTTTAACTAGAGGAATGATCCTATTCCTTAGGATCTTTTCATTCTTACTAATAATCTGAGTGGACTCTTTCACATAAGATAAGTCTTTATCGATCACAATTGGCTCATAGATTCCAGTAATCTTCACCATAATTTAGAAAGAAATTATGGAGTCTTTGTTAGGGATGATCTCCTTTGGAACACCATGAAGTCTTACTATTTCATCAAAATATAAATCAGTAAGCTTATCAAGAGAATAAGTTAGATGATTGGTAGGAAATGTGCATATTTGGTTAACCTATTAATGATAACCCAAATAGCATCATGCTTTCTAGAGGTTCTAGGTAGACCTGAAACAAAGTCCATGGTAACATATTCTCATTTCCATTTAGGAATATCTAAGAGTTGCAACAAACCTCCAGGTCTCTGGTGTTCAACTTTGATTTGCTGGTAAGCTAAACACTTTAAAACATATATTACAATCTCCTTCATGCCTTCCCGCCAATAATGATTTTTAAGATCTCTATACATCTTAGTGCTACTAGGATGTAGAGTGTACTTGGAATTATGACCTTCCTTCAGGATTTGGTTCTTGATATCTGGATCAGTTGGGGGTTTATTGCAACCCTTGGATATTCCTGAATGGATATGAGAATATGTTACCATGGGCTTTGTTTCAGGTCTACCCAGAACCTCTAGAAAGTATGATGCACATAGAAACATATAAGCAATGCTTTGGATATCATATCAAAAACATAGAGGGTGAAGTGAGATCACAAACGTAATATGGTCTATCCATTTCTGAATGACCATCAAACATAAGTCTTCCACGTCTAGCTAAAGTCATAGGGGGCAGGAAGAGCATCGTGGCCTCTAAGCATAACTCTCTTTACCATTTCTGGCAAAGGTTCACATTATCCCACAAACACCAGAGTATAAAGGGACATTTTGAGCAATAAAATTGACATATATCGGAAGCACATACGGAATAACGAAATGTACATGTGCCTATATAAAATAATACGATGCAAACATAAACTTTTACATATCATGTTCAGATATGAAAAAATTAAAGGACAAGAGTACATAAAAGTTCAAAGCAATCACATATAGCTCAATTGAAGAAAGAATTATAGATGAATTCAATTTCAAAAAAGATGAAACATGAATAGGTAAAGTTGGCAAAAGTTTTGTTCTGGCAGATTCTGAGAGGCACATTGTACAAATTATTTGAATAACTAACTATACTCCAATTTACTCAAGAAAGGTATCATTTGAAAGATATATTAATATACTTTCAGATGAATCAAGTTTTATATAAATTGGAGTTTCCAATAAGGAGTTACAAATAATTTAGTAATGAAAGGTCAGAGAACATCATCTTTGTTTTACAGAATCCATAGGGTCGATTGACATAGATGTTTGGCCAAGTATCTGAACTCCAAATCTTTCATCGAGGTATGAAAAGAAATATCTATAAATCCAGTTTCAGAAGAAGTAAATTTTGTCCAAATCAAAATTTAGTGTAAAGAGTTAAAAATTAAGATTGTTGTAGGAGAGGGTTAGAACACTTGCCTTAGAAAAATCGATTCCCAAGTGTGAGGAATTGATCCAAAACCTCAACTAAAGCAAAACTTCTTCTGCTTCAATTCCTCTTCTCTTCTCAAGTCTACGTTGGTTGGTTGCAGCAAGTTTTCTCATTTTGGTAAGTTTTCCTTTAGTTTTCTTCCCAAATAGCTTAGGTTTTGCTAACACAAAAACCTTTCACAATTCATATCCAATTTCTAAGATTCACATTTAGATCCCTAACAATAAGCTTTCAATATAAAATTATTTAATTCAAAGAAATATTAAAGAATTCTCATATTTACAAATAGGTCCTTATAAACAATTTAAAATAGGTCTTTATAAATATTTCAAAAATGAGAGATGCTACACTCTTCGGCCCTTATAAGAAAATTTTAGTCCTCTAAATTTATCATACCTCCATCGATGAAATGATGAGGATAAGCTTTCTTCATTTCCTCCTCTAGCTCCCTGGTTGTTTCATCCATAACATATTGCTTCCAAATCATTTTAACTAAAGGAATGATTCTTTCCTTAGGATCTTTTCTTTTTTATCAATAATCTGAGTAGGTTCTTCGACATAAGATAAGTCTTTATCGATCATAATTGGCTTATAGATTCCAGTAATCTTCTCTATAATCTAGAAAGAAATTTTGCAGTCTCTATCAGAGATAATCTCCTGTGGAACACCATGATGTCTTACTATTTCATCAAAATATAAATCAGTAAGCCTATCAAGATAATAAGTCATATTGATTGGTAGGAAATGTGATATCAAATAGGACATTTGAGCTTTTGTTTCTTATTTGTTCATTTGATATGTTTCGAAATGCTTTATATGCCCATTTATATGCTCCTAAATGTTCTTGCGCCTTTGATATGTGTTTAAAATTTTCATATGTCATTTGATACATGCCTAAATGCTTCTTATTCCATTGATATGCTCCAATCTGAAATGTTTCATATGCCCATTGATATGCTCCTAAATGTTCTTGCGCCTTTGATATGTGTCTAAATATTTCATATGTCATTTGATACGTGCCTAAATGGTTTTTATGCCATTGATATGCTCCAATTACTCTTTCTCTATTGTTATGATTAAAGTATGTTTCGAATGGAATGATTTGTGATTTTGCATCTAATGAGATGCTATTTATGAATTCTTATACTCTATTCTTGTATTTTGATACCAAGTCTGTTTAAAACTATCCACCCTTGCCTTGGATATGTTAGTCACTTGCTGAGCTTTGTAGCTCACAGTGTTGCTATATAAATTTTTCAGGTTAGCTTGTCACACTGAAATATTAGGATTGGGCTGAGGCAGTGGAAACCCACTTGGATTTTGGGCAAGTCTTGTTGGTTGATATGTTGTGGTTGTTGTATTAGTACACTTTATATATAATGTAAATTTGTTAATAAATCTAAATTGATGTGTCTTATAAAAGTTTAAAGATACTTCTCATGCTTGGAATTATTGAATGTTAAGTTCAGTTTTACGATGACAGGAAGTTATGGTAAGTGGTTGGTTTTGCGATTGTATTCATTCACACACTAGTGGAAATTATAAGTGTTGTTAATATTTTGTTAAGTTGATCTCATGAATTATCGAGTTATATGGTGTATGATTATAAACTACTCGGGTTTTATAAAAGAGATTGATGTTGAATATCTTTCAGTGTCCTCAAATGTTAGTTTGGATCTTGGATTATGAATGAATTATAATATTCTTGATAAAGATTAGGTTCATGCCTCTCGAAGGCGTTAATTCGGGCATTGGGGGGGGGGGGGGGGGGGGTTGTGACGGGTATAAACATGTGTCTAGGAGACATTCGGATGTGATAGTCAAAAGATGTGAAATGCTTAATGTTAGTGGTACGAGGAGAGGTAGATGAAGATTAAAAAACCTTAATACAAACTATAAATAAAGATCTAAGTATTCTATACTTAAATAAACATTTGACTTTTTACACATCTCAATGACGGTAAAAGATTCATGTAGCTGATTTCAAATTGTTGGGACTTATGACTTTGTTGCTGTTGTTGTTGTATTAGTTGGTACATCCTCAATAGGGCTAACTGTTAAGAGTAAAGATTTATATACTTGATGTAAATAGGTTGTAGCAAATTTGTGATGGCAGCAGTAACATTCATTGGTATGCTATCAGATTTATAATCGTCTTATTGTTTTTCATTGCTTTACCTTGCAAATTCCTTTCTGCTAAAAACACTTTCTGTGCTGACCAGCACCAAAATTTTCCAATTAAACACTGTTAACATCATCCAATTAAACATTGTTAACTATATTTTGTGGAATATGGATATTGTAATTTTTGTATTTATTGTCTGTCTCTATCACTAAGCTTTGTTGTGTGGTCCATGTTAAATTTAACTTTCACCTTTTTTTGAGAGAACTAGGCAAAAGTGACCATCTTTCACCAATTATTTTGTATTGGTTGTTTCCTGTTAATATAGTGCTTCACTAGCTGGCAATGAAGAATTTTGTTTTACATTGATGGTTTGCATACTTGAAGACAATAAGCATTTGCTAAGAGTCACCATTTAAGATTCATCTCAAAATTTTAGTACTAATTTAAATTGAGATTTCTTTTTATTGATGCAAGATGCTGCAACTTTTCACAGGATAAAAAATCATTAAAGTTAGGGCCGGATGATAACCTTTACGTGGAGGGATTTGCATCTAATCTTTTTGCAAAGGCAGATAAACAAGATCGTGCTGGGCGTGCTGACTTGTATGTAAAACAACTTGTGTTTCATTGTCAATTATTTAACATAACTGGCTAGTGTTTTACAGTTTCACGAGTGTAGGCATATAAATGAGATATAAATGTTACAGGAATACTGCGAAGACCTTTTATGCGACCAACATCTTTTTTGAGATTTTGAATCAATTTGGTGAGCATCAGCCCGATGTAAGTTTTTCATCTAATGGTAATTTAAAGTTCTCTTGATCTGTGATTCAATATGAGCAAGTTGACTTAATGCTGGTCATGTTGCATTTTCCAGATTGAGCAAAAACAGAAGTATGCAGTTTGGAAAGCTGCAGATATAAGGAAAGCCTTGAAAGAAGGCCGGAAGCCTGAACCAGGCCCTCCTGGTGGTGATACAGATTTATCGATTTCGTCGAGCCCATCAAGCAACACTCATGTATGCATTTTAACTTGCATATGATATACCTCACTGGCTGAGCAAATAATACAGCACGTTTCCTTTATGTGAACCACAACCTTATGTTTGGCAAGATAGCTTATTTTTTCTTTTGCTCTCTTTGGTGTTCTGAAGTTTGAAGTGTTCATATCAGAAATTGATAGATTTTAATTCTCACAATCAAGAAATGTTCTTAAACATAAAAAAATCATTATTCATATTAGTATCCACATATACCGCTAAGCTTGCTGAACTCAAATAGTTGGGGCTTACGGGTCTGTTGTTATTGCTGTTGTTGTATACACTACTAACAAAATTGTATAATTTATTACTACATTCTGATTTTTGCCGGCTTCATGAGCTTGTATTGGGAATTGACAGGATTTTGCTGCTTTCAAGAAAGAATATGTTTTGAAGTGGCAGAGATATTGTTCTCTTTTTTCAGAATACATTGTTAGTAACTACATAAACCAGTAAGCTTGACAAAAAAGAGAATTTAAACTTTCGTTTGTACTTGAGTCTTGGATTTATTTATGTAAAAGGATAAATTAAACCACTAGTCCATTAACTTTGGAGCAAATTTGGATTTAGTTCCTGAAATTTTTTGCCAAATTTTACTAAGTAGGTTGGCTAGAGTGAGGCTCATCATATGTATTGCCTCTTCCACGATGCTATACTTGAATAGTGTTTGCCTCGGTATGTTCTGTATAATAACCCTTTCTCCCGCATAGGGGAAAACAAGCATTTTGAACATAGCATCTAAAACAGCCAAAAAGTTAGAGGTCCTCTAAGGTATGTTCTGTTGAGATATCTGAGTTAGTATTGCACAAGTAATAGATCCCATATTCGGAGTTCATGTGTGAGCATCATGTACACTTGTAATGAAAATTTCTTTCATTTTTTTTAAAAAGCAGCCAAAAGTTAAGAGGCCCTCTTAACATGCATATGTAACTCCCCAAAGTGATGAAGCTAATCAAGATTTTGTAAGATACTGCAGTAGTTAGACTGCAGAATTTTGAATATTCTTGTTTTGTATCTTGAATTTTTTTTATTACTACTATTGTTATAAAAGAGAGAATTTTTAAATGGTCTACGAAGTCTCTCATCTTTTTATTCTTTTGCTAGGATTTGCAACCAAGTGACAGTTCTCCATCCAGCCAGAGAGGTGGTGATGCATCACCTCATCATGTAGATGAGGTCAATGTGAGACTCTACATGGTTTGCTGCTTTTAGTTTTTGCCCAAAGGGTATTGTTGAAAGCTTTTCTAGCAGATATTTTTTTCTTCTGCCTCTACAGATCATAGGAAGAAGTGAGAGCTTTGCAGCTAGCTACCGAAGTGCCAACTTATCGTCTCAGGATGCTGATGAGGTTACCATGCAGGGTTTTGGTCAACCGCCTGCGACATCAGCCTCTTATGCTAGTCCTGATGTTCACCACCTTCAGCAGACCAGAGGGCCTGAATATTCTGCTTACTCTCAACAATATGATCATCATTCTTCTTACAGAGATGAGCTCCAACATATGCCGCAAAATAATCATTCAGAAAACCCTGCTCTTCCATTTCCCTATCCTAATTTTCAGTCTTATCCAAGCTTCCATGATAGCACCTTCCCATCTGCCCCCACTCATCAGCCTTCTTACCACCATGCCCATGATTCTGCATACTCTCACCAACCTGCTCCTGTTTCACATTATGCACCGTCAGTGCAGTACAGTTCTGGCAGTGTCGACGAGAATCATGTGGTACAAGCTCCTCCATCGGCCGAGAGATACAAGTATGACAGCAGTTATCAGCCACCTGCAGAGAAAATTGCCGAGGCTCATAAGGCAGCAAGGTTTGCTGTTGGTGCACTTGCATTTGATGATGTCCCTGTTGCGGTGGATTTTCTTCGGCGTTCTCTCGAACTTTTGACCAATCCGTCAGCTGAAACCCATTAGTGTGGATTGTATTGGGGTCATTTACTCTCAAACCTCAATTCTTCTTATGCTCATGTGTGGTTTGCTGTGTGTGAGATTTGATTTTGCTTACATGGCATGTTTCACCATCAACTGGATTTCCCATCTCATCTTGTTTGATACGTACGCATCACAGTTTTTGTTAATACTATAAATGATGCAGAAAATGAGATGGATATGCTCAAAGCGTATTCTCTACTTGTATGGTAAATCAAAGCTTGTATCTTATCCATACGCTTTATTATTATAGCGAGTGACGAGTAACAGGCCCTACGAGAATCTTTTGGACCATTTAATACATAAGTGATGATCGGAGACATTGTACACATGACAAAACATGAAAAAAAAAAGAAGCCCAATTCATATAGATGTATTGTTGGCATAATGTTCTCTGGCTCGTGTACACGGAATACTGTACAAAATAAAAGAAAAAGCTGAACGTATAAAATGCTTTCACAATCACACATTTGTACTGAACATAGACACGGATTCACTTCAACCTACACATATTTGTACTGAACGTAGACAAAGGATTCACTTCAATCTGTATCGTGCTTCTAGTGTGATTGAAAATTACGAGGAAGAGATCACACCAGCCGTTTTGTTGAATGCTACATCAGAGCATACAATCATCATGGAGTTGCCAGTAAGGATATCTGCATGTTGGAGGGTGAAACCATGGGCCATCGGCAGAGGAAACCCTCGACGGAGATGTGTGTTCACATATGGCACGAAGACAGTGTTCAGGAAAACTCGCATTACTCCCTGCATCAACATTAAAATCTACTAAGTGTCTTTCCTTAATACTAATAGCTTATGACAAACAATTAGCATAAAGTTGAATGAGAAAAAAAGACGAAGTGGAATCAATGCAAATTTCCACATTACGTTAAAAACTAACAAAAGAAACAATAAACAACAGATATCGCCCCCAAATTTCAAACCATATCATAACCAGGAAGGCTCAACCAGTTTGTGTAGACTGTGCAATTAACTCCCAAGTAATAAGAACCAGAGTATGCATGATGAACCTTCTGGTGAAATAATTAGATGAGCACTCAGCAGACCCAAATTTATTGGATTTTGATGCCCCATGAAATGTTTTACAATCATAGGACTCCTCAAGTTCCATTTAGGTAGAATATTGTGGTTTTGGCGAATTCGTTATGAGCAAATGAATATTTAGTGGTGCTCGAAAGATTAATTCAGTTTTATCTCATACTATCAATATGATGCAAAGTACTGATGCAATACATGTGGTCTCATTCATCTCTTGAAAAGTAAAAATCTTGAGGACCATGCTTAGCATGTTTTAACCAAAATCAGACTCTCTGTCTCATGATCGCAAATGACAATAGGCAATCAGAAGTTCATATGAAATCAGATTTCTAATAAAAATCCAGATAAAAACTTCTGAGCTACAGAAGAAGAGTAATAAATAGATCAACCGTACCTGGATTAGATACATATGAAAGTTGCCTACATCACTCCACTTCAGAGTAAGGGTGAAGTCATCTAATTCAACTTGACCGGCTAGATTATTCCCTGATATCTCAACAACTCCTGAAACACTAACTACCTACAACAAGACAAGTGACAAGTTCTCAGATCATGGTACATGGAAGCAATCAATTTTGCAATGCTATGAAAGAACATCAATATTAAAAAACCTGCAATCATCAATAAAAAGATTTAACTTAATTGCACTCATAGGATCCAAGTAAATACCCTGGCTACCAGCGCAAACATTCGTATTAAAACCTGAGGCATCGCAAAAGCATCAGCAGCAGTGTATATATGTATGTGTTTAGTGTATAGACGCAAAAAACATTACTAACAACACCTGCTGCTCTCGACAAGCTGGATTATATACAGTAATGTTTTAGTTGTAGTTAAAACTTAAAAAAGTGTTATCCTAAAACGCATTGCAATCAGCAGCAAAAAGCAACATAAACTTATAAAAAGCTATTCAAATTGACAATGACTGTCATAGTCAGGATCAAGCTTCATAGAAAGAGATTTGTTATCCATACTATTACTTTCTTCACAGGGGATGACAAGTTGACATAAATGCTCAAAACTCTCCATTTTGTCCACGAACCATCTAAAATGAAAAGGCTCATAATGGAATCAACAACTAAACACAAACCTTGTGATGCATATAAGTAGTGGTGTAGTTTTTGAACCAAAGTAATAATGTGGTTCACAATAATATCCCAAGATGCATTTAACTACTTGAGTTCATTGAATCTTTGCCTAGCTGAGCTGTTGCAATAATAATTCTGTGCTTCTTCAGAAACGCAATCCTGTCTGGCACTATAAAAATGATACCATTTTATAAATTATTTTTATAATTTTTCAAATATCAACAAAGGCAATCCAAGTCAAAATTTTCTTTCTTTATACTTGCATTAATTCTAAACTTGGTGATAGTATCAAGGTTGCTCAAGTTCAAAATCCTCTCACTATTTGAGGTTAGGTCCCCCACTCATATAACTGGTACATGTGAAACTCCTTAAAGATGAAGTGAAAAATGTCTATATAGAATACAATATAAGGCCACTGTCCAGAGACAATCATAAAGGAGTAGAAAAATGTATCAACAACTATGACAGTATGACCCTTTAACAACAATCTGTTTTAGATAGCACTACATACTAAAATATAAAAAGAGAGTTCAATTGATAATGGGCAAAGCAATGTTATAACATGATCAAGACATGTTTATATTAGGTCCTGAAACTGCATTTTCAATTACCTTGTTCAACCTCAACCTAGCTCCTACCCATTTCAACAAAAATAGGATAACAATTTGTGAACAAATTATATGCATCTTTGTATGAAGTAAAGAAGAATATATAGACGTATTCAAGTTACCAATTGTCTCAAAGCACTAAGACCAGTGTATAGCTCTAGCATATATACATACGGAAGCATTAATGTATACCATGCATTAGATTATAATGAGCAGAACCAACATCATCTATAAAATTTGCTTAACGATCGATTACCACTGATATGCAAGCAACAGGAATTGTCTTACTGCCATCCAAGACATCAATGGTCATGTCTAAAGAAATAGTTGCCCCTATTTTTTGTGGTGCAATCCATATGCCCGGTGGAGAAGTTAATGACATATTCAACAGCATGTCATCATTAGGGTACTTTTTGTACAATTGGGGAATAAGATACTTCCACCTAGCAGTGTTCAGAAAAGACTGATCAGGTATTTTTTCCACAACCCAATGCATCACTCCTGCCTAAACCAAATAAGAGAAAAGTATTAGCACAAAAGTGGAAGCAATCAACACGGAAGAATACAAACATCAGCTTTTTCGGAAAGAAAAGCCATGTTATTTTTGCTAAAATTATTTTATTTACAGCACTAAAGCCACATAGATGATTATAACAAAAATAAGTTTTGATTTGTATAATGTGCCTTTTAGTTAAAAAAGGAAGGTCCAATCTATGAAACTCCCATCAATGACCGAGACAATCTTATCCTTACAAGCGGAAAGATTGTTTCTATGCCTGTAACCCTGAAGAATCAGGTTTATCCATGGCACTGTATTGTAGTTTAATTAAAAATTAAGTTCCCAGCACAATTATGATGGTTCAAACTTATTATTAGAACAGTCCAACCGTCCACAGGATAATACATGAGAGCAAAAACTCTGCAAATGTCCTGAATAAATAAAATCGTTAGCCATTAGATCGTGTAGAAGTCAAACAGAACCCTTTGGAACCTGGTTTTCTTGATAAAAATATAAGAAGTTTCTGTTGGGAATAACAGTCAATTCTGAACCACTACCAAAAAAGATACAATGCAAAAGCTAGTAAATGCTGCTACAATCTCATAGATTCACCAGCATAGAACAAAGGCTGTAGAAAATTAACCATTTCTTCCAAATAATTTATAGATAACTTTGCCCTTTAATCCAGGACATGAAGCACTTTTCTCTAGCATCGTCAACTACCAAAAAAATCCAACAAATTGCAAGTGTATGCAACTACCTAACGTGTGCCTTTTTTATCGTGGACAAGAAAACCATAGATTCATGGCACACAACCACATGCTTCTTTGTGACAATTCTAATATTTGTGTGCTTGACATGGTCTAAAACCAAAAAAGAAGTATGATGGAACTTCACATGACAATCAAATTCAAATGTCTTTCCTATTAAATAAGCATGGCCCAAAAAATTCCTCCAAGTGTCTTTACCAATAGACAAGGTTAATCAGTGATGTAAGAGAAAGTTACCTGGAAATAGATGTCAGATGCTGAGTTAAATACAGATTCATCCAATGACATCGAAAGCATCTTTTGTGCCCCATCACAAGAATGTGAAAGTTGTGATGTCTTCTGAAAGTAACCACTAGCAGAAGCTTTGTCCAGTGAAATGAATAAGCCATTAATATCAAACTCAACAGAAGAATTTGTGAAAGTCAGGTCATTCACAAATGTGACATTTAGAGCAGAAACTTTGTCCACATCAATTTTGTTTGGAACAGTTTTCAGCAATGAATCAAGCTTTAATACCCCTTCATTTATCTTCTTCACAATTGCATCTTCTATAGCAGATCTGATCTGATCTGCAAAAGCATTTAGAAACCTGGAAAGTATGAATGGAGCAGGAAGATATTTAGTCAAAAAGGTTACATGGAAGAAAAGAGCATATAAAATTCCAAAGCAGACACAATAGGTGTCAACTGATCTGATGAAAGAAAATATGATACAAGATTGACTCAAGTCCAATTTTAGATGAGTTTATATCAACTTTACTTCTGAATAGAGTCAAACATTATCTATTCATTAAGCTGTAAACACTTTGGGACATTTTTTCATACTCTGTTCAGTGGCCACTCAAGGAAGCATTTTGTGCCCAATGTCTACTCGTTGTTGATGAGAGTTAACTTTAGTAAAGAATTACTTAAAACAACTATTATGTAATCAAACTCATGCTTTGAATGATCAAAGTTTCTCTTTCAGTACAATTTTGCATGCCACAAATTTGACTATTTTTGCAAAGTTCTGTTGGGATGGACCCCTTTGAAATTAAATTTACAAGCTAAATCTCCTTATGTAGATCCAGATGAGATTGATAAAATTATGAGTTTTACTCTTTTCAAATCTCATGGTACAAAGCATGATTGATGTCTGATTAGAAACCTAGATGTGACTGCTAGGAACAAGTGCAACTTCAGGTGATCTCTTTACTTCATCTGGCTATTTCTTTCTCTCTCTCCTTTTTCCTTCTAATCCTTGCTCTCCATTATCTCACTCATACCAGTACCAAAAATGTAAAAAAACCCTTTGTTTGCTGAATTCATCAATTGACCATCCTGCATATGTACATCAATTTCCATACAATATCTAGCACCACACCTCCAAATGTTTTCAAATTTCTATCAAAAACACAAGTGAAAAATTATGTTCAAAACCTTAAATCCAATCAGAAACACGATTTTGTAACCTCATAGTCCTTAAATTGGTCCCATCAAAACTGGGCTAAACACCTGACTTCCATCCAAGCACGATTTTGGAAAGGAAACTACACTGTGAAAGTTCAAAATTAAAATGTGCCTGCTAACTCATTTAGGGTACCAAAGCCTTTGTAGCACTCAAAGTTCAGAAGAACTGTCATCATTTTCATGATTCCACATTAAATCCCTTTGAAGAAATGCCCAACATCACAATGACTTCTCTTATTTTGGCATAACCAAGGAGTATTCATTTGAACACATAACAAGTTTTTGCCCAAGAAACCTGAGGCCTATTTTGTAATCATAGTATTAACTCTAATTTGTATAATTTTTAGCCTGTTATTCACTACTTTATGCTACATTTTGATTGAGTCATTTAAAATTCATGAGTATGTTGGAATTTGTTTCGTAAGATAAAATGTCACTGATTCTCATTATCAACACAACTGATTTTTTCTTTATCAGAAGCTCATTTCTTGAAATCGCTCTAAGTAGAATAAAGTCCTTCATTCTCTCATATTCTCTACAAATGAATAGACACTTACATCTCATAAGTAGGAATATGAAGAAAGTATGTGCAAGACACTTGATTTACAAATGTGATAGTTCATACTTCAGATCCATGATTATAAATTCAAGAACAGTGGAAGTACATGCAATTCCTGCTTAAGCCGTGGCTACCTTCAATTAGTCAAGTTTGACTTCAACCAATTAATTATCTTGTTATATTTCCCTCCATGTGAGACTAGATGATTAAGATGAAAACGATATCACCAACAAACACTATAGCAAACATCTTAGAGCTACTTTGGGAATTATATCCGTGTAAAGTTACAAGAAAGGACCTAAGAACATATCCAATCATCTGAAACTCTCAGTTTACAAACTCTAATGAAGTTTGTCAAAAGACACCACCATTGCATTTTATTCAATTGCCCATGTTTAGAAAAATATTTACAAGATGTCCACCCTTTATTATTCTAGATTCAGGTCGATGTTCTATAAAATTAGCCAACTTCATCAAATGGTCTTGGATTGATTACTTAGGTTCAATGTAAACTTGTAGTGACCATGGTTATACAGTGTCCGGAAAGAAAATTATACCACTTACAAAACATCATTTATTTGGAAAAAAATTATCGGTATAAAAAAAAAGATTACCAAACAAGAAAAATATATTGATTGACCAAACACGAAACAGATCATGCAACATATTCAATCCATGTATGTCCATCGATGTATCTCACATACCCTTGGTAGAACCAAGAAGCTCCTCCATTCAAGGTTACGACAAAATTTTCCATGTAACAACCACATTGTGTAACGGACAGTTCCAGTGTTCCATTCTTATTCTCCATGGTCATGGTTAATCCAACTTCCATGCCTTCAACCTTGCTTCAAAAAGCAGAAAAAAGAGTGGTGACTCTAGAATGTGCCAGCTTGCAAATCATAAAAGAAAAGTCCTAGTTGTCAGAACACAGGAAGACAATCAACAAAACTAGACATCAGCTCGGATATCAAAAAAGAAGTAATATACTTCTGAAAGAAAAAAAAAATGACATACTAAAACTTTAGAAATACTGATGATAGTAGAAAAAACACTGAATGTTTCTAGTGAATGAGATATTACTGCGAGTAAATTTGAAGACGAGATTATGCTGACCAACTGAAAGCTTTCAAGGAATCAATCAGAAGTTTACTGCAGCACACTTGACAAAAAATGGGGAATTGATTTTGTGGTAGTTAGATATGTACATCCACATCAATTTGACTTCTCTTGATTATCTTCTACGAACTACACAGTAGTACGTTCTACGCAATGTCAATTAGACAACCAAACAATCAATTCATGTTAAAGTATACAAAAGAAGAAACAGCTATAATGCATCAAAGTCCAATTCTTAGAAACCATAACGACACCAAAGAGCAATCGGTGGCGTAATACCTGAATGAACGCGCCCCCTTTATCGGAGATTTCGAAAGGGACAAGCCAAGTTGTGTAGGAATAAAACCAATCCATGCTCAAGTTAGCCGTGGTGCCGGAGGCGACGATGACGATCCCGGACTCCCCAGGCTGGACCGTCGATGAGGAGACATGAATGGCCTCCAGGGTAATGTTGGAGGCGACCATACGGACAACGCCCACGATCGGGATCCCCACGGACTTCTCGATGTCGCGGATGCGGAGCGAGGTAAGAGTCTCAACCGCCCGCTCGACGAGCAGGTCCTTGGCAAACGCGAGGCCTTTCTCGGAGACGACAAAGGAGATGTAGCCGTCATCGGATTGGAATCTTAAAGTGCTCGAAGAACCTGCTGAGACAGAGAGGAAGAGGAGGGGTAGGAGCAGGCGGAAGAGAAGGGGCGGCGCCATTGGAGATGTTGGGGCGGAGGAAGACCACCAGATGGGGGGGGGGGGGGGGGGCAGCAAAAGAGGCCCATTTTTATTTCTTTTGCGGAGGGGTTTAAAAATATTGAAGGGAAGAAATTTCGTTGGGACAATCCGGCCAGGGTCCAGGAATTCTCTATCATCGAACCGTCAGTCTAAGATGTGGGCCCGAGACTGTCAAACGAGTAGAATGCCTGAATGGCGTCTGAGCTATTACAGGAAATCGATCGATGCGAGGAATTGCTTGCTAGATTACGTTTTCCGGTGTATGGTTGCTCCTCGTCTCCTCCTGCTCTATTATTGGGAGCAAGAAAACATCTCCGTACCCGCCGGCATTGGTACCCGACTCCCATACCCTGTCATGATAATGTGGTTACACTGTGAGGCCCACAAAGGTGACGGATTTAATACCGGTTGCGATGTATTTGTTCCTTCATTTATTAGATGTTCGGGTACTTTTGGTCCCGTCCATGTATCGTGATCAGCGGTTGTTCGGTAAATGGGAACGCTACGATCAGAATATATTTTGGAAGGATTAATCAACCGCATACGTTTGATTGAGATGCGTGCAACCACATTATAACCTGTGGGTTTGATGCGGGATCCAAGATTCACACCCGATCCGATAAGCGCATCGCGTCGTCCTATGTGTGTTTGATAGAACTAAAGCAGGTAACTGAATTAAGCGGTAATTATTAGGGATGTATCCGTAATAAGCCACAGCTCTCGGGGCGCAATGCAAAACCGCATGGTTACTGAGATATGGAACACAAAACTAGCACGCACCACCAGACGCTGAGTTAAATCACACAGCACACGTAGTTTCAATGCTCCTCCTCCCTTTCAGACCCTGCAACACGCCCATCATTGTTCAAGGCATCTAATTCCAGCTCTTGCTGCCTCCCAAAAGTCAAAACTCCACAGCTCAAGAACACACTCAGTCATATTAAATGCTCATGGCTGATGATGGTCGTCAAGATCAAACGAATTATTTGGCATTCTGGGTATGCCATGGAGAGGTTTTGGTGTTATAGTAGTTTCAGGGTTCACTCCGCAAAAGAGACTTAACGAGTGATCGGATTGAGCAAAACTTCCCATGTACGCAGACAGGTAAGTTTTCCGTGTTCGACAGAATCTGCCATGGTTCTGATGTTTTCCGCCACTCAAAGTAGTAGTACATTGCAAAAGCGCAAGGAATTGGAGTCACAGAGAGATGACACAAGGAAGAATTTGCTTCTTTCCGTCTGCCTCTCCTGGCTTTCCCGTGTATGCCATTGCTCACTAGTGAGTGCTTCATCATATCGTCCGACGTAATTCTGCAGCAGAGAACCGAAGAGGATGGCCGAAATCGATCGTCAAGTGCCGTGAGCAAGAACGAGAGGCAGTGAAGGATCTCAATGGGCAGTTTGCTGCATGGTACAGCAGCACCAACCCCAGCCATCATACTCTTTCAAAGTTAGGGTGGAGGGAGAGAGAGAGAGGCCAGGAGAAGAGAAGAGAGACAGAAAAGATAAAAAAAGGACCATCTTATGCTACCTGGAGATATATATATATATATATATAACATAAGAAAGACATTGGAGAAGTTTATGGTGGTGCTAAAGAAAATGGATCGGAGAGAAAAATAAGAAAAAGGGAGAAAGGGTGTTGCCAAGAACAAGAAGATGACGAGAGTTTTGTTCTCGACTGTAATAAGAGAGGCACGAGTCTGCTCCTCCTCCCTTTCTTTATTTTCTTGTCGGGGTCTACTTCAAATTCTTTATGCTTCTCGTGCACGATGACTAATTTTTCCTATTTCTAAGAGGATATACATTAATATGACACAGTAATTACCAGTTATCTGATCCTTGGGGAGTGATAAGTACTTGGACCTCTAGTTTTTCCTCTTATGCACGGGTTTCAAATCTCGAGGATTCAACTAAAGATTTGAGAATCTAAACCCGACAACACTGATCGGATCCAAACTCGATTTGAAGGGAGATGTGGGGCTCGAGAAACCCTAGACCAAGAATGTCCCCTCTCACCTGCAGGCCTTCGTGTCATCAACATTGTCCTCTCAAACTGTTGGTTGAAGAATCTACCTTTTTTTCCTCTGTTTCTCAGGGCTTTAAAATTTGTAGGTTAGGCCTTGAGTTTTGATGAATTATTTTCTATTCCTACATTATGAAGGTTCATGTTCAATAATTAATTAGCTAATTTTGGTCATGAGATATATTATCGTTCAAGCACGATATTGAGGGAGAGAGATAAAATGTATCATGTTCTAATAAAGACACACAATGAGTCTTGTTTATTTGTAGTCTTAATGATTTATCTCGAGAACAAAAAACCAAATTGATCTGATCCAAAACTCCAATCTTTGCATAATAAAAGAATCACTCTCAAATTAATTATTAAAAATTGATAATGAATATCCTTGATGATGATTATTCTCGAGCATCTTCGCCCTCGACACAAGAAAATTCTAATAAATTCTTTATCCTTTGTATTTATGAGGAAGAAGGAGCTTTTACTTATCAAAAGCTGCATAATAAAAATAATAATATAAATATTAGATTATGTGATTCTATTTAATTAAGTAAGATATATATTATGGATATGATTGGATTTTGATTGTAGTTATTAGTAAATAAAAAAAGAAGTCTAATTAAAATAGTATTATTTAAGAGACGCCCTTGATAGGAGGAACTCTCATAATTATTTATCCTATATCCTCTGCTCTCGCTTATAAATAGATAAGACATCTTTGAGACACAATATGATAAACGATTATGAGAATACAACATCATGACATATTTGATAGATTATAGATCTTCTTTCAATCTCTCTTTATCACGTGAACCAGTCAATGAGAGATTATAGTTCTTTGATTATAATGGTCCATCGAAAGTATAGGAAGAGAGGAGAAGGTGAGTCTAAGTCTCCTTCCAGATTGATATTATTATAGATCTTGGATCCAATCATGATGTGCTTGCAGATCAAATGAAGGTTTTTTCTTAATATTAGCATTAAGAGATACACATCGTAATAATCTTTTAGATCTAGTGTTATTTGATTTTATATCTGGCATTAAAGTTTTTCCACGTAATAGATAATATATTATGGATTTTATGTTAACAATTGGTATCAGAGCGATGATTTTAAAATTAAATACTTTAAATCTATTTGTTAGTGAAAACAGATTTCTTGTTTATTGTTAGAGTTGTTGAGAGCGACAATCTTTCTTGATCGCTTGTTCAATTATCGATAATAGCTGTGCAGTGTCGTTGGGTACGATAGTTGCAACATTGCTTCATAACGACGGTCATGCACAAGTAGCAGTTGCGCATCGCGGTCGCGCCTAGGCGACAATACTGCTACATAGTGGTGACCACGCATCGCAGTCGTGCGTAGGCAAAGACTACGCAGGCGACGGTTGCACGAGAGGTAATCGCACAAGCACCAGCCACCCGCATGACTGCCTGCGCGCAGAGGTGATGACTGTGGACAGAGGCCGCACCTAATTGTCATCCATGCAAACATTAGCCGTGCATAAGCAATCACTGTGTGCCCACCCACTAGCGGTGGCTGCTTGCAACAAAGGGGAGGGTTGCTTTCGATGAGGCAACTACGTGGGAGATTAGGGTTTTCCTAAAAAGACATTTTTTTCCTTCGAAAATAGAATAATTTTAAAGTTTATCCATTTATTTACTTTCTGTTAATATACTTCATAAATTAAAAAATTTCTTTGATAATTCTGAAATTGAGAAATTCTAATCGATATATTTGATTATGAAATTAATTAATATGATTTATTTTAATAGAATTTGATCATAACTATTGATTAGATTTAGTTTTGATCAAATTTAGAAAAAAAATTAAATTTTGATTTTAATTAATTTTTATTGGTTGAATTAATTGGGTTGATGCTTAACCCAATTCTAGGCTTACCCAATTAAATAAGGTTGACTAGTATAATAGTTCCTTGATGGTTTTCTCATATGATTCTACATGTGGTATATAAAAATTTAATTATTGGTCTTGGATATTTATTTGATTATTCACATACATATACTTCAAATTATGAAATAATATTTATATTTCATATAAAGGCTTTTCATGATTTATGTATTATCATGATTACAGTTATTATATAAGTTCTCTTTATGTTAATCAATGTTCAATAATTTTTATGGTTGTTAATTCTATTATTGAACTGTTTCAGTATAAATTAGATAATAAACTTGATGAATATTATTTATAATTTATCTTATTAAGTTTTATCTCATCGATAGCATCCAAAGTAGCCTAGGATAATAAATTTATGGGATGTGTACTATAATAAAAGTATTATCATTTATATGATACTTTGAACTATATTTTATATTCTTATATTGATCTTATAGCCATCAAAGTGACTTGGACCAATAATCTATAAAATATATTATGAAATTGATCTTAAATGATACTATTTTGGATATCCTTATGGTTTAAGATTTTATACTCAAAGGTAGTGACATTATTCCACAAGGATGGTTTCAGTCCTCCATAAGTAATTTTGTGTGAACACTTGATATATCAATATTTCACCTAGAGGTGAAATATAGATGAGATCGATAGTTCAACGTTTATTGAAAAACTTAAAAAATTATATTATTATAGTGATACTTTTTTTATTATATTCTTATAAGGTCCCTATATTATCTGGAATAAATAGCTTAAGCATATGTAATTTGTATTGAATGAGTTAGACCTTGATCATATTAATTGAAAAAAAAATACAAACTTAATTTTTGAAAGTTCTATGGAATAAATAATTGAGATAACTGATTGGGAAAGATCTAAAAGACTCAATAGGTTGATAATTACTAATAATATTTAGACTTCAGTATTGTTTATAACTAGCACATTAGAATATTTATAGATCAATTTAAATTTACTGATAAGTCATTAGCTGACATCTTAACGGAAGAACTAACTAAAAATAATAGTATTTGAGGAATTTATTATTATATCCTCAATATAGCTGATAAAGTTGTAAACTCAAGAACATTAAGCATGATTGTAATTAAGTAATTCCTCATAATTTATTATCTTTCTTATTAGTTTGACTTATTTAAAATTTAATTATAAATGAGTCTACTAGCATATATATATATACAAAAAAATTAAAATTAAAATAAAAATACTTATAATATTTTTGGTACTACTCAAGAAGCGGGTAATAATAGAAAGTTGAAATGCAAGTCACCTGAGTTTATAAATACTATATAAACTCATAAAAGAAAATTCTTTACAATAAAGTACTATTTCCATAGTAATGTGAAGAATAATTATAAGATTTGGTTTGAAAAGAAAAAGTGTAAGTTTGATCTTTGTATGATTCAAATCAAATATTATAGAATTATTTTCTAATATTTGGTGGATTAATTTTGATACTTCAACATATATTACCAATAATAGAGATTCATTTTAATATAAAAAATTAAAAAAAATCAAATATTCATCGTTATAGGGAATCATCTTAAATCGAAAGTGATAATAGTTTGTATTTATTGCCCATACCGAGAGATGATCCATTTGATGGATATTGAGGATATATGTTATGTTCTTAAAATTCTGGAAATTTGGGTTCTTGATATATAATTATTAGAATATTATTATTTTTGGTGATTGTAAACTTAGTATGATTCAATGAAAGTTAATATTTGAATTCTGTATGATAGTTTATATAGAATTAATATAAATTTTGAGTTCACAATGATCCCAAATATTAAAATAAAACATAATGAACTCCTTGAAATTATGCTTATGTATGCTGGTCACTTTATGTTTCTATCTTATTAAAGAGAGATATTTTATCACATTATAAATAGTCTATCAAGATATGATTATATATATCTAATTCATGTAAAGTCTCAAGCTATTGACACTCTTAAAGTATACATAAATGAGGACAAAAGATAATTAGATAGAAAATTTAAAATTATCATATCTGACACGGGTGATAAATTTTAAGGTATTTATAATGAACCTAATTATAATTCTAGTTCTTTTGCTAGATTCTTAGAAAAGTATATTATATGTATTCAGTATGATTTACCAAATATCTCATGGCATAATAGGATTGCTGAAAGATAATCGTACTCTTATAGATATGATTAAGAGCATAATGAGTTTTTCTTTGTATCACAATTAATATAAGAAGAAGCTCTAAGGACAACTACGTATATCTTAAATAGAGTTTCTAGTAAGTAAATTCTATCAACTTTTATTGAGTTATTGATTGATTAGAAATCTAACTTAAGATATTTTTATATTTGAGATTGCCCTATAGAGATAAGGATCTTTAATTCATATAAAAGAAAATTAAATTTGATAACTATTTTATGATATTTTTATGGTTTATCAAAAAGAATTATTCAAAGGGGTATATTTCTTATTTCATAATCATAGTAAGGGGATAGTTAAATCTATTAATATAAGATTCCTATAAAATAGTCAATTAATGAGAGTAAAAATCTTAAAATTTAATTTTTAATATAGAAGATATACAATTTGATACTCCTTTATTACTCGAGAGATCGTTGTTATACGAGATAAAGGTGAATAACAAAATAGCATCACTAAACCTCACATAATATTGATATCGATGTTAATAGTCTTGTAGAATAATCACAATTAATAATTTTAAGAATATCTCAAAGAAAAAATAAATTATATCATTTATGATTATTATATGGTATATCTATAAGAATCATATTATAATATACGAATCATGAAGGATCTCTCGTTATTTTCACAAGTCATGAAAGGTAACGATTCTAGAAAAGGTAATATTATGCAATGAAAGAAGAGTTAAAATCAATAACCAAAATGGTATCTAGTGAATTCATCGAATTGTCCAATTGTAAAAGAGTGTTATATAAATGTAACTTAAGGACAATGTTGAACGATATAATGGTTAGACTTATGGTTAAAGAATTTACTCATAAAGAATGCATCGATCATAATGAGATGTTTAGTTTATAAATGAACTTATTAAGAATTATTGTGATAATGGTGACTCATTATGAGTTTGAGTTACACTATAAGAATATGATGATAAGTTTTCTAATTAAAGATCTAGCTTTATATGGGTTACTCTGAATGATTCACAAAGAAAATAAAATTTGTATACAAATTTAGGAATCTATTTATGACCTTAAATAAGCTTCTAATTAATGATATATAAAATTTCTTGATATTATTTATTCCTTCATATTTAAGAAAAATATTGTTGATCAGTATTTATACTTGAAGATCAGTGGGAACAAGTTTATTATATTGGTCTTACATATAGATCATATTTTGCATTGCCATTAATGTTGGTTTATTATACTAAATTAAAAAAATTATCACCAAGAATTTTATGATGATTGATATGAATAAGACATCTTATGTTATAAGCATTGAGATATTTAGTAATAGATTTCAATGATTATTAAGACTATCTCATAAAAGATATATTGAGCAAGTCTTAAAATTTTTTTAATATATAACTTTGTTCAGCAAATCAGAAAAGTAAAATTTTAGTCAAAATAAATACTTTAAAATAATTTAAAATAATCAAATAAAAAAAATATTCTTTATACATACGTAGTTGGAAGTCTATGCTCAAGCCTATGTTGGAAAAGATATCAATTTTATAATTAAAATATTGGATAGATATTCAAATTACCTAGAAGTAAAATAATAAAAAATTACAAAGAAAGGTACTAAGATATTCGGAAGGGATGCTTATATGTTCACATGTATGAAATTATATCAGCTTGAAATGATGATAATTTTTAAGTGTTGATTTTATAAATTATCTCGATAATAGGAAGTCCACCTTACAGTTTAATCTATATCAATCATAGGGTTAATTTATTATATTATTAATAATAGAAGTTAATTTTGTGATATGATTTGAGGTCACAAATTAAACTTATGACTATGAAATTTTATCTCATGACTTAGTGTAGTCAGACTCAAATGCCAGGTAGCTAAAGATATTTTATGACATCATATTAGTTTTGTTCTCTAAGAATAACAAGTACTATAACATCTCTATACATTATGAAATAAATCACTTGGTGATTAGAGAAAAGAAGTCCAAAAACATCTAATGTCAAGTACTAACTTGAGTTCCACTATTTGATTGATGATTCGTTCACTAGGGGACTTACAGTCTAAAGTGTTTTAAAAGAACATGTCTCTGAGCAACGCATAAAAGATATGGTGATGCATGTTTAAGTGAATATTATAATTGATATTTTGCTTATGTACTTAAAATTATTTATTTTTGATATCATGTTCACAATTATGTACGTACATATTATGGCCGAATGTAATGATAAGACAAATTTGTCTTGACAAGATAAATTATAGGGGTCATTTTGGACACATTACGAAATACTAACAGTATTGTGGTATATAGAAAAAATAATAACATTGATGACATGCAACCGCTATGAGTTGTATTGCTAGTCTGACTTAATATAGTATTATTATATTTATTAGACTTATTGGCTTATTTTAAAGTTCGTGCATGTGTAAATAGTTTTCAAAATTTAGCATCCAATTATGTAAATTTATTTTTAAATAAATTCTATTTATTTATTTTTACTTTTAAATCCTTGTGTATCTTACCAAATTAATGAGCTAAGTAAGAGAATGTTAGATTATGTGATCTTATTTAATTAAGTAAGATATATTATGGATATGATTGAATTTTGATTATGGTTATTGGTCAATAGAAATAAAGTCTATTTAAGGTAAGATTTTTTAAGAGATGCTCTTGATGAGAGGAACTCTTCTAATTACTTATCCTAGACTCTCTGCTCTTACATATAAATAATTTTTTAAGACCTCTTAGGGACATAATATGATAAATGATTATGAGAATATAAAATTATGATAGTTGAGAGATTACATATCTTATCTAAATCTCCCTTTGTCACATGAATAAGTCAATTGAAGATTATAGTTTCTCTCTTATATTCTTGTATTTCTAAATCCATCAATCATAGTGATTCTATGAAATGATAGGAAGAGAAAAGAAGATGAGTCTAGGAGCTTTTTGTATATTAATATTACTACATATCTTGGATCCTGCAATAATGTGTTTGTGAAGGTTTTTTTAAATAGTAATATTAAAAGATACACATCGTAATAATATTTTAGATCTATTATTATTTGATTTTATATTCTGACATTAAAATTTTTTCTTATGACATACCGTTTATGCTAATAATAAGCAATTTCCACGTCAAAGATTAGAAAAACATTCCTTCTACTGTAACTCTTTATGGACTTTGAGTGGCATTTACATACCTATTTGATGAACAGGTGAACAGTACAATATATATATATATATATAGAGAGAGAGAAAATTCTTGAATATAAAAAGAGATATATGTCTGTGCTATTCCAATTGGCAACTTGTTGTCAAGCTTTACTACACTGCTCGCCTGCAATTCTTCAAAAGTGTTAATATAAAAATTATAATTATGTAAATTATTATATGAAAAATTATTATGTCAGGATTGAAATTAAATAATACTAGATCTGTTTACCATGTGTACCTTTAGATGACATCTGATTAAGATCCAATTAGATCTTCAATAGCATCACTTTCCGGATCAGAATAATGTCCGGATGTCGATCTGCAAGGAGAATTAGAATAGATCTAGATACCTCCTCTTTTTCTATCCTTTCACAGGACCACTGTAATTAATGGTTTAGGGAGACCATGAGAATAACCGTAATCTCTTTCTCTTATACAGCGTATTGCGGCTTACGCGCACACGACTGTTCACCTTTTGGTTTAAAGGAGGTCCTGTCCTTTTATAGGTGAGAGCAGAGGGTCTAGGATAAGTTATTAGGAGAGTTCCTTCCATCAAGGGTATCTATCCCCTAAAATATCTCAATATAATATAGACTTCATTTAATATTGACTAATATCTTTTATCAGAATCTAATTATAATATATCTTATTCAATTAATAAAGGGCCACATAATCTTACATTCTCCCACTTGGCCCATTAATTGATAAGATATAAAATATATCCAAAATTAAAATAAATAAAATAAAATTTATTTGAAAATAATTTTATATAATTAGATTATGAAAATTTTGAAAAGCATTTTATACATGACCATGATTTTAAAAATAAGCCAATAAATCTAATAAGCATAATAATACTATATTTAGTCCAACTATTAATGCGAGTCATAGCGGTTGTATGTCATCAATGTCATACTTCCTTCTATGTACTACAACACTGTTAGTCTTTCCTTATAGAGTCTATAATGACCCTTGTAATTCATCTTGTCAAGACAACCATGTTTCTTGCATTCAATAATAATATGCATAAACATAAACACAAACAGGATAGCAGAAACAAATAACTTTAATTATGTAAAAGAAATATCAATAATAGTATCCACTTAAACATGCATCACCATATTCTTTATGGCTTACTCACAAGCCTCATTCTAAGAACATGCTCCTTAAATGTTTTACACTGTAAAGCTTTAGTAAATGGATCAACAATCATCATAGTGGTGCTCATATTTTTAATTGACACTTGTTGTTTCTTGACTCTTTATTTAACCACCAGGTACTTTATCTCAATGTGCTTGGAACCACTAGAGTACTTGTTATTCTTAGAGAAGAAAACTACAACAGTATTAACACAAAATATTTTCAGTGACTTGGCAATTGAGTCGACCACACCAAGTCCTAAGATAAAATTCCACAGCCATAAAGCTTGATTTATGGCCTCAAAGCATACCACAAATTCAGCTTCCATCGTAGATGATGCTATAAGTGATTATTTTACACTTTTTCAAGAAATTGCCCCACCAGCCAATATGAACATAAATCCTGAAGTGAATTTCCTGCTATCGAGGCAATTTACAAAATCAACATCTGAATATCCTGTTACTTCAAGCTGATCTGATCTCTTATATATGAGCATATAATCTTTTGTCCCTTGTAGATATCTCATTACTTTCTTTGCAGCTTTCTAATGTTTCATTCTTGGGTTACTCTGGTACTTACCCAACATTGTCACTACAAAACTGATATCTAGCCTTGTACAAGTTTGAGCATATAATAGACTTTCAATTGCGCCCCATAAGGAATATTCTTCATTTGATCCATTTCTAAGTCATTTTTCGGGCACTGGTTTTAGCTGAATTTTTTACCTCTAGTAATAGGTGTATCATTGGCTTTACAAAGCTGCATATTAAATCTCTCCAAGATATGATTAATATAACTTTTCTGAGACAATCCTAACAAACCTTGAGACCTGTCCATGAATATCTCAATGTCAATAACATAAGATGCCTCATTCATATCAACCATCTTAAATTTTTTATTGAGAAATATCTTGGTTTCGTGCAACAAACCAAGATCACTACTGACAAGCAATATATCATCCACATATAAGACCGATATAATAAACTTACTCCCACTAACCTTCGGATATATACACTGATCAACAATATTTTCCTTAAATCCGAAGGAAGTAATGGTATCATGAAACTTTATATACCATTGTCTGGAAGCTTATTGAAGGCCATAAATGGATTTCTTAAGTTTGTAAGCCCAACTTTCCTTCCCCTTTTATATGAATCATTCAGGTTCTTCCATATAGATTTTCTCATCTAGATCCTCATTCAGAAATGTTATTTTCACATCCATCTAACGTAACTTAAGATCATAATGAGCTACTAATGCCATGATGATCATTAATGAGTCCTTTCAAGAAACTAGAGAAAAGGTCTCATGGTAGTCAATGCCTTCTTTATGAGAAAAATATTTGGCCACAAGTCTGGCTTTATATCGTTCGATATTGCCCACTGAGTCGTGTTTAGTCTTAAAGACCCATTTACAACTGACTCTTTTATAATTATTGGGCAATTCAATGAGTTCCCATACACCATTCTGGTCCATTAATTTTATCTTATCTTTCATTGCATCATACCATTTTTCAGAATCATTACTTTCTATGACTTGTGAAAATGATAAGGAATCTCTTTTCATTCCTATATCAAAATCTGGTTCTTGCAAATATATCACATAATCATCAGAAATGACATGTTTCTTTTTTCTTTGAGATCTTCTCAAATATGCCAATTGTGATTGTTCTATAAGACTATCAACGATGACATCAACATCATGTGAGAATTCATCAGTGTTATTTTGTTGTTCACCCTCATCAATTCTCTCATTGATTTGAGGAATAATAATTTATTGAATAAGAGATAATACATGAGAAGATGCATGAATCTCCTCAATATTAAAATTAATCATTTGATACTTTTGACTCCCAGTGATTTCATCATTTTCTAGAAATTTTGCATTACCAGATTCTACTATCATCATATTATGATTAGGATAATAAAATCTATATCCTTTGGATCTTTCTGGGTAACCAATAAAATATCCAAAAATTATTCTTAGATCCAATTTCTCTTCATGTGAATTGAATACTCTTATCTCTACAGGACACCCCCAAATATGTAAATGTCTCAAACTGGGTTTCCTACAAGTCCATAGCTCAAATGGAGTTGATAGAACTGATTTACTAGGAACCCTATTTAGGATATACATAGTTGTCCTAAAAGCATCACCCCACATTGACTCAGATACAGAGGAATAACTCATCATGCTCCTAACTATATCTATAAGAGTACGATTTCATCTTTCAGCAACACCGTTCTGCTGTGGCACACCTTGTAATGCATACTAAGCACAAATACCCCGTTGTTCTAGGAATCTAGCAAAAGGACCAATATTTTGATCGGATTCATCATATCTGCCATAAAATTCACCACCATTGTTAGATTTGATAATTTTAACTTTTCTATCTAATTGTCTCTCGACCTCATTTATGTACACTTCAAGAATGTCAACGGCTAGAGATTTTTTATGTATTAAATAAACATAGCCATATCTTGACAGGTCATCTATAAATGTGATGAAATAATTTTATCCACTAAAACAAGAAATATTGAGTGGTCCGCAGATATCAGTATGAATAATTTCAAGAAGTTTTTTTACTTCTTGTGATATTTTTCTTTATATGCTTAGTTTGCTTTCCTTTAATGCAATCTATGCAAGCATCAAAATCAGTGAAGTCTAAATTTTCTAAAATATTATCTTTCACTAATCTTTCAATTCTTTCCTTGGAGATATGCCCCAAACTCAAGATTCAAATTAATTCTGTACAAACCATCACACAAAATTTCAAAACCAACTTTTATTGAATCATAAAATATGCTGAGTTTACCATAACCAAAAGAAACACAGTATCCTAACTCATCAATTCTAGACAGAAAAATTAAATTTCTAGAAATTATAGGAATAAAACATGTGTCTTTCAGATCCATCAGATGACCCGTCTCTAGGCGTAGGCGATAAGTCCCTACTGATACCACTTTTACTTTGAGTCGATTTCCCATAATTATGAATCTTTTATGTTCTTTTGGTTTTCGGATTGAAAGGAATCCTTGCATATTATTAGTAATATGAGTTGAAGCGCCAGAATCAATCCACCATGTATTAGAAGGAACTTCTGCAATGTTTGATTCAAAACATACAAAGGTTGAGTTTATACATTTCTTTTCGAATCAAGTCCTACATTTAATGCAGCCCTTCTTTACATGTCCTTTCTTGCCACAAAAGAAGCATTTTAATGTGATAGCTTTCTTTTCAATAGTCTGTCTAACACTTCTAGACCCGACAAATTTCTTCAATGGATGATGCTTCAATTTTTTTTTCTTATTACTAACTCCTTGAGTAGTTGTCAATACATTATATAAACTTTCCTGCCTTAATCTTAATTCTTCCTGAACACACATACTACTAGTTAACTCATTTAAGTCTCACTTATCCTTATTTGTCTTGTAGTGAATCTTGAATAGGCCAAACTGAGAAAGAAGAGAATTAAGAATGAACTGCACAATGAAATATTCATCAATATTCATTCCCAACGCCTTAAGTTTTGCAGCTTTGTCAGCCATATTGAGGATGTGATCCTGAATTCCTCGAATACCATCATACTGAGCTATAGTCAGTTCTTTCATTAATGTGCCAGCCAATGACTTATCAGCAAATTTAAATCTATCTTCAATAACCTTTAAATATTCACGTGCGCTAGATGCAACCGGTACTGGAGTCTTTATATTATTTACAATTGTTATCCTTATAAACATTAAACTGAGCCTATCAGATCTTTTCCAAGCCTTTATTTCATTGACTTATTCAACAGTACTTTTATCAATTAATTCTGCGGGCTTTTCAACAAGCAATGTCAAATCAAGATCTAATATGCCCAATGTAAATTGTACATACTCTAACCATTCTGAATAATTTGATCCAAAGAGTACAGGGACACTAAAAGCATGAGAATGTATGGACGAGAATATCACTGCAGAATATAAAATAATATTAATGCTTTGAGTTTTACCAAAATATGATGAACTATTGATATCATCAATATTTAACCTTTGGGTAAAAATATTGACATATCTAGTGTTCACTCAAGATCATTTATGGAGGACTGATACCATCCTTGTTGAATAGTTTTGCTATCTTTGGGTATACAATTCTAAACTGCAAGGATATCCAAAACATTATCATCCTATCCCATCACATAATTATTTAAAATAGATTATCCTTTGAGATTATCTAAATCTCCTAATTATGTATGTAATTTTGAATATTATTTCTTTAATGTTATTGAGAACTTGTTCCTTAATGTAATTTTATAAATCAATATTTAGGTCACTTTGGTGACTACAAAACCAATACAGTAATATAAAATATAAATTAAATTATCCTATGAATGACAAGACTTTAATTGTATTTCATATCCTGTAAGTCTAACATCCCAAGCTACTTTGGCAGCTACCGGTCATGCATAACTTAAGGAGATGAATTATAAATAATATTCATCAAGTTCATTTGAACTAATTTTTGCTGAAATAGTTTAATAATATAATAATAACTATAATAATTATTGAACACTTAATCAGCAGAAAAAAAACTGATATGATAACTATAATCATGATAATACATAAATCATATCTTCATGTGAAAAATAAATATCATTTCACAATTCCCAACATATGCATGTGAATAACTAAATAAATATCCAAAAACTAATAATTAGATTTAACACATGTAATTAATAATTCATATGAGAAAACTATAAAGAAATAATAATTTATATATTTTAAATTAAACTGATTAATTTTATTTAATTGGAGAAGCCCATAAGTCCAATTAAATAAATTGATCAAAATAAAATGTAATAAATGAATAATCAAAATATAATCATGATTAAAATTTTATTATATTATATATTGATGAGTTTTATAATTGAGAAAATAAATCATAATTTCTTAATTTTATAATGGCAGAACTATAATTCTAAAAGGATATAAAAAGAATTACAGAATTTATAAAGGATAAAAATGTTATAGGATTAATAAAACACAGAAAGGGTAAAACTATAAATAATCCTATTTGACTGAAGGATAAACTGTAATTTCGATGAATGGTAAAATCGTGATTTATATTGAATGGCAAAACTATGATTTCTAATAAAGGCAAAACTATAATTTTAGCTGAATGGTAAAACTGTGATTTTTGTTCAAAGGTAAAAACTGTAATTTCAACCGAATGGTAAAATCGTGATTTCAACATAATGGTAAAACTATAATTTTAACTTAGTGGCAAAAGTGTAATTTTTCATTTAAGAAAAACCCTACTAACCCATATCCTTTCCTACTACCGTCGCCACCACCTATGCGACCGCCAGCACATGGCTGCGGCCTGTGCGGCCGCTAGTGCGCAGTTACGGCCTGCACAGCTGCCAGCGCACGACTGCGTGTCGTCGGTCATTGGCGCTCAAGGCCGTCGCTTTGCACAACCTTTTCTGCACGCGACCGCCACTTGATGCGGCTGCGGCCAGCCGTTCGTGGCAGACCCGCGTGCGGCCGTTGCTTGATGTGGCTGTCGCCTACGCGCGACCGACCCAGCGCACGGTCGGCCGTAGACAGCGTGGCCGACGCTGTTGATCTGTGCGCACACGCTGCTCAGTGCAGTGCTGCTGTAGACAGATCTAATCAAAACACAGATTGTTACGTCTTTTCCACACAACAACCATCGACATCGCAAACGATTAAAATTAACAGATAGGAAAACATATCAATAAGATATTCGGATCAATGCATCGTAAACAAAAATAATAGATCTAATATTTTTTATCTCAAAACCTAGGCTCTGAGACCAATTGTTAGCATAAAAATTATAATTATGCAAACTATTATGCAGAAATCTATTATGCCAGGATTGAAATCAAATAATATTATATCTGTTTACGATGCGTACCTTTATATGTCATCTGATTAAGATCCAATTAGATCTTCTAGAGCACCACTTTTCATATCTGAATAATGCCGAGATGTCGATCTGCAAGGAAAACTAGAATAGATCTAGACCCCTTCTCCTCTCTTCCTATTCTTTCACAGGACCACCTCTTATCCTCTCTTCCTATCCTTTCACAGGGCCACTGTAATTGATAGTTTAGAGAGATCAAGAGAATAATTATAATCTCTTTATCTTATATAACGTACTGCGGCTTACGCACACACCACGACTGTTCACTTTTTTTGTTTAGAGAAGATCATGTCATTTTATAGGCGAGAGCAGAGGATCTAGGGTAAGTTATTAGGAGAGTTCCTTTCATCAAAGATATCCCTTAAAATATTCTAATATAATATAAATTTTATTTAATATTAACTAATATTTTTTATCAAAATCTAATTAATCTATAATATACCTTATTCAATTAATAATAAAGACCATGTAACCTAAAAACAAAATGAATGGTTCCTTTAACAAACCACTAGCCAGCAGCCTGACCCTTCTTATGTTCTTTTAATCGAGGGAAACAATGGGGTGTGTCTACTGAAGATGGAAAACAGATACACTTAAAAAAAAATTCTATTATTATTATTATTATTATTATTATTATTATTATTTTTATTTTGCAGTTAGGAGGAGTGCTTAGATTCTTTTTAATAGAAAAAGAAAGGGTAATTGGTGTGCACTCAAGGAACATTCGGCATGTGTGAAGATGGTGAAGGAGGGTTTGACAACAGGAAGCCACTTCATGGATCATTCACAATCATGCCCTCAAGCCACTTACATACTTTGGATGTAAGTTCACATGCTCCGCCACCCTTTTGGTATCACCACCAACTTATCCAATCACATCACATCACATCACATATATTGTTCCAATTTTTGGAACCATGGTGGGCGTGCCTTCATGGCTACTCCTATGCAAGTGGCATGCATCATGATGACAAAGAATTCAAACATTTTCCATAGGCTTTGATCATGCACAAGGATAGAGAAGCCACAGAATAGCACATCTTAAACTATTATTCTAAATTGTAAGGCTGACACTAATAGCTTGGTGGTGACGCAAAGACATTGGCCATAACATACTTTGGACGTAAGTTTCCAACAATGTCTTGGAGAGGAATAAAACTTGTGGCTTTATATTCCGCCCACCATTATTTATGTGCAGGCAAAGAAATCTCAAAACATATCATCTCAGAAAATGAAGTAAACCATCACAATATCCTCCATATCACTAAATGAAATAACCAAATAAAATAAAATAAAATAAATAAACTCAGCACGATGCATTTCTTAAATTCCATCTAAACATAATATCTGCTCCTCCACTCAAAGAACGATCACAACTGAACCAAAAGAAAGCCAAGGCTGCGAGTGTTGTACATTGAAGCACTTCCCTGAGAGCAAATCGCCTCATTCGATACGCATCAGAGTACCAGAAAGAAACAAGACCATGCAATCCAAGAGACGAAAGAAATGAGGTGGTGTATGAAGTACCATCAGTGGTCGATGACGCTGCAGATTTGTCTAAATTTTCTTCACTTCCCTGTAATATCACTGTGCAAGTCCCTGCAAGAACTTTGATCAGAATAAGCAAACATATGTAGACAAATCCCATTTTAATTATATGATATGATACTGGATCACAGCATAATCTATCTATCTTGTGAGAATAAAGTTGTGCCGATGCTTTTTCTATATATTAATCTAATCAGCATGGTGGTACTGTGTTCCATGCAGCAGATAATATATATATTAAATAACCAACCGAAAAAACAGGTTATACTGCTAAAGCTGTCTTTGCAGTAGAAAACAATTTAAACTCAAAGAACACATAAAACATGAAATCCATTGAAAATTAGATCGATAAAAGCAGCCATCAATTGGTGAAACCAACGGCAAGGAATAAACGACAACGTAAGGGCTTTGTATGTCATTCACATTCCAAAGGGGAAGCAGAGCAAAATGATATATGGAGTCACAGAGGAACAGGGAACACACAAAGTGAATTAATCCGATCCAATAAAAGCTAGAGAAGTATGTATGGTGATGAAGTAACAAGAACAGACTGCGTCAACAAAAAATATCTTCTGTTTTTTTTTGGCCATTATAAAAAAAAATGAACAATGCTAGGGTGAATTTATAGACTATTTAGATACAAAGATATCGAAACAATTGAAACCATTATATTATTCCAAATCCCACAGTCGGAAAACCAGGAAAACGAGAGGCAACATTAGACCCAATCAAACCAGGAGCACAAAAGAAGATCTAAAAGCATTCTAACCCACCCCAGGTTTATTTCCATTCACAAAGCTTGAACTACAAATTTTGACTGTGGAACATGACATGATGCAGTAAGACCCAAAAACAAAAGGTCTAGGTACATGAAAACAAGGGAATCCCCACAGAAGATCGAGGACAAATGGAAAATAGGAAGAATCTTACAAGGAGGCTTTCAAGAACTGAAAATAGGAAGATCAACACCACCAGAAATCCCTCCTAGACATATTCCTGCCTGTATTTACAATAGGTACTACTACTCTTTAAGCTACCATGAGAAAACAAAAAACAGTAAAAAAAAAAAAAAATGCAGCGAGGAGGAGAGTTTGAAGAACTGACCAAATCTCCGATGTGCCCAGGCGATACACTATACTACCTCGAGGGATCTGTGAGGGCAGTCCAATATAAAGCGAGGCACGTGAAACTATTGAGGCAGGTGGTGAGGTGAGTAGGTGCGTGTTGCCCAGGGTGGGGGGCTCAAGAGAAGGCAACATGCAGACCAAACGAAGAGAGGGACTTGCTCCACCAAAGCAACCTGATGCCCTCTTTTCCATTCAAGAGACCACGTCCACCTTGCACTCTACCTAAAGTCCTGACGCCAAATGTCCCACGAGAGAGAGAGAGAGAGCACCGCAAAGCGTTATCTAACGGGAATGTCAAGGTACAGTGTATTGTTTTATTTTTCTAGGAAATTCTATCAACTTAACACTGAGTTACACACATTATAAAGAAAAACAAATGTGGCGGAAAGCAAAATAAAAATAAAAAAAAATCTGGAGACATAAGATCTTCCAAAAAAAAAAATGGTCATAAATGACTTACAAAATAAAGTCAAACAATAAAAGATGTCATGAAAATAATTTTATAGGGTGTAGAGAAAAAGAGTTATTCGTGCTCTCTCTGTGGTCAAACTCGTCCGGGGCATAAGATTATCAAGTATTAGTATCGTTCGATCTCAGGATATATATATATATATATGCTCTTAGTATGATTTGTACCTCGAGGGAAGTCGTCATTTTGGTTTTATCCTCGATAGGAATGACAAGCGCACTTGTGAGAGATCTGTCACCTAGAGTAATACATTATCGAACACTCCATTCTTTGTCCATTTCTTATGTGATAAATCTGAACCTTCTTGAAGAATCTTAACTGTTATTTAAGTAACATTATGATTATTATAAAATAGGATATGTTTTGCAACAAGACAACAGAGTTGTTTATTTTACTTCTTTATTCAGCAAGAAAGCCAGTACACTCATCTCCTCCCTTATCAGAGGAGGCAGATCAAAACTTCCGAGTCTCGAGAAAAATACCAAAATTCATTAGAATGGTTCATCCTTGTAAAGAATTTGCTAGTCAATGCGTAACATGATTAGCTTCTTTAAAGAAAAAAAAAAAAGTGTTTTATCCTATATTCACTGAAGTGTTAAACAATCTAATAATATCTCCAAGTATGTTAGAAGTGATCGCCCAAGGAGGAATTGTCTTGGTATTCAATATTGTGATTAGACTTTCCACATCACATTGAAGGTGAATTCTTTATATGCCCTTATTCCTTGTTGCCGAAAGCCCTTCCCTACTAATTGCGATAGCTTCATTACGTAAGACACATTGGATAATTTATAATAATGAAACAGCTGAACACTTTGATGATGATATTTCTTCTCCAATCAGCTTAATAGAATTGTGTTCTTTCCCAGTCCGACATGAAAGGACTTTTGCTGCACTTCTGATCAATGCCATTTATGATCATCGCGACATGCATGTGAAACGATTAAAGCTTCTGAGGACTCGGTTCGATAGATAACTCTTCCGTGACGTTAGATCAAAGATGTCAAGTCAATTTACAGTACTGATGTAGTATCCGTGTCTAAACCAGTGATAAATAGCACACAAACTGCACATCATGACTGACACCTTAAAGATCATCCAGATGCATAGGGATTAAACTTTGATTTGGTAAGTCTTTGGTCTTACAGGTTGAAACGTTGATCCTGGCCGTGTTTCATCTTTCAAACTTGGAGGTCACAATAATTAGGTAAAACTTCGAGGTCATGCCAATGAGATGTCACTCACTACATTGCTCTGTGGTCTTTGGCCTGCTGATTAATTACAGCTGCTGCTTCATTATGTTCTCCGTTCTTCCTCTGCATCTCTAGTATTGTGTCAAGATGATGTTCTTGTTGTACTGCTGTCTTTAATCAATATTTGAGTTGCTTACGTTACAGAAGGCTTCAACCTAACATTTGAATTCTACGTAGATAAAGAAGTTATGTTGGCTTGACAACGAACTTTGTTCTAAGCACCATCAAGCATTAACTTGCTGGAGAGATCACCTCTTCCCTGCTTTTGGGATTCTGGTTAGAGATTTCCATCTAATTTAGCATTTAAAATCAAACAACATTCTGTGAGATTACGTCCTGGAAGATCATGTTGGCATCGTGAAAGAGATGCACTCCTGCTGAACACTCTTTCATGAGTTCTTATCTTCTTTATGGACAAGAGGAATCGAGAAACAATTTCATCGTTTGCTTTCAGTATACGCAGCAAGCGACATTTTTACACCACCAATGTGTTCTTTAGGATGATAACAGAAACAACCATGATCAGTAGACTAAGCAAGGAATACAATAGGGCAACCCTTTCTTTCCCTTCAAAGACACCCTCCGGTACGAGCTTATCAATGATGGGCAGAAGAATCGTCTCCAACCTCTGACAAAGTAAAAAAAGAACACAAAAAACAGATGATGCTAATCGATATTAATGTTTTTTGATGACTTTTATGATGCTGAAAGGATGTGTTATAGAACTCACCTCTGCAACTTGCATTTGGATCAATGTGTCAATGATGTTTTTCGCATTCCTGCAACACAAATTTAGAACTCATGATCAAGTCTTCTGATTTGTTTGTCAAAGCAAAAGAAGCTATGCAAATGATAATCCATCTGTCATTAGTATCTGTCACCTCCAATATACAATCCCCTCATATACATGCACTGTAGAGATGCTGCCACCGAAGGCCATGGGTAAATTGTCCTTCGTAAAATCTGCAAGACATAGGTTTCACTTGCATGTCCAATTTCTATATTTGTAGGTTTATATATATCAAGAAACTGAAGGTTTTAGTAAACATACTTACTTGAGATCCATTTAATGCCAACATCCACGCGGTAGTCCGCCGTCGGTTTGATCACCAACATCACGCTGTTGTGCACCATGAAAGAGTGCAACATCTGGAAAGCTTTCTACAACAAACCAACTCATTCTTCACCAAACAGTTATCGGCGTCGGCATGTAAAATGGAGTTAGGTAAAGTTTCACCTTACTTAGCTCCAAAGAGTCAGCTGGAAGAGAAGTAAAACAATGTCGGCATTCATCACCGATCAGCTCTACGAATTCCTTGATGCTTCTGTTGGAGATAGCTGAATGCAGCCTTATGGCCCTTTCAATGTGGCGAAGATTGATCCCTCCAACGTCCGATGAGGACTTGGCTGAAGTTGCAGGTAGCACTAGAGACCTGACAGGCTTCCTGCTGCACCCGTTCCACTTCGGTAAACAAGGTAAGAGGCCTTTGGGATGCACAGGGGTAGAACATAATCTGGCAGCGGTTAAACTTGGATGGACATGCATCATCATCTCGAGACAAGGGATGAAGAGGGAGGCACTGAGGGATGGCTGGAAGCTTGGGTATTAAAACACGTCGAGAGAATGGAATTTGCCGGTGAGATTCCGAGGACAAGGAAGGGATAATATGATGCGAAGCAATGCAGCGTGCAGTGATGACAAAGCTAGGTATCCGCTGCAAAGTTGCTCGCACCATCAGCTTCTTCATGAGTCTAAATTTAGTAAACAAACTTTGCTCGCATCTGTTAGAAAGATGAATCATCAATTTATAGTTGATAAGGGAACGATTTTATCCTTTGTGGAGACTGAGAGCTCTAAAAGGCATCTTTAAGAGTTCGGGGCCCTCCTTCTAGCGCCAATATGATAAGGGACATTTTGGTCGGTCAAACATTGGTGCGGCCCGTAAGCGCGCGAGGAATTGTCCGCTTTGGGCGTACCCGTACAGTTTTACCCTTTGTGGAGACTGAGAGCTCCAAAAGACACCTTTGAGAGTAAGGGAGGCTGGTGGACTTATAAGCCCTTAGCTCCCCTACTTCTCAACCAATGTGAGACTAAATATGACATTATCAATAGTGAAGATAGGAGAAAGTGAAGATAATAAATTTGAACTAAGGACACCAATCTTGAACCAATGATAATAAATTTGAATGAAGGAAACCGTTGTGTTGTCAACTGCGGAAGATCTAATGACAGTTAACTTCGACGACGATGTCAACCTAGTTGAGAAGGAAATCGTTGTGTTGTCAATCACGGTGAAGGTCTGATGACAATTGACTTTGGCGATTATATTAGCCTGGTTGAGAAAGAGCGGACGATTCTACTGGAGCCAAGTTCGAAAATCCGATTAGATCAGACTATTATTGGATTATCATGCTCCCGCAAGATCAAGCTCTTATGAAGGACGCAGATCTTGAATAGATACCAATGAACAGGAAGGAGACCGCTATGTTGTCAACCACGGTGAAAGTCTGACAATAGTTAACTTCGACGGCCATGTAAGCCTGGCTGAGAAGGAGGGTGTAGGCATGGCTGAGAGGAGGTCCGACACGGGGCACACGCAACAGAAAGAATGGAGCATAAGCTGTCGTTGGATAGCGGAGCAGAGTGGAGAACTAATAGAGTTGGGGTGGATTGCCGAGGAAGAAGGCATCGATGCTGCCGAGCAGCGGCAGCGGATTCAAGGATCTCGCCGAGCGACTGAAAGTGAGGAGAGTAAGATGCTGCATTTATGCCCTTCATCTTCTTTTCTTTCTCACTTTTTTTTTTTTTTTTTTAACTATTGCTGTAGAAAATTACAGGGGTGCAGTGATTGAGGAGCTCTTGGTAGCGTTCCTTACCGCTTGGGGTTGATTACCTTTTATCTGTCTCTCTTTCTTTTCATAATCTTTCTGTCTTTCTCTCCCTTCCTCTCAATCTTTCATCGCCTTTGTTGGATTCAAGAGCGCATGGGCTAAGACAAGCAACCGGCAGCTGCAAGGAATCAAACTTGAGAGACTTCACAAGACGAAGCAAACCAAAAAATCCCTGTCGGCACAAGCAACCACAACACGGTGCACTCGAAGTAGCAAGGAGAACCCATCACCATCTGTGTCATCAAAGCTCATCCAATCGTTGAAGGCTGCTCCTTGAAAATTTATCTTTTAGGTCCACTCGGTGTAGTGTAATGATGCTGCTGGCCATAAGCCACTCCGATCTTGCTCTATCATCATCGAGAATAACAATAAGCCCCCGATCTCGATGCACCGCCGAGCCAAGAAACACACAAAAGATGGGTCGGCATGCATCGAAATTTCCGATCGATCGGTGGAGAGCCTCAGACGTGGCGTGTCCTCCTTCGTACGTCGAGCGGGAGGTGTCCAAGTTGTGGGCCCGCTTCCACCGTCCAAGGGAGCTGTCGCCAAGTCAGCTCTGCATCGGAGTCTGGGTGGATGACGACAGCGGGACCCGGCTATACTCGGAACCACCATGTGAGATGGCGCCGAATCCCCGACCTGCGAGGCGTCTTCTTTCTGCAAGTTTGGTGAGTCCAAATTGCGAAGGGTGGGCTCAGCCAAAGTAGGAGGACATAAAGATTAAGTTTGAATAATTCTTCATCAACCAGATGACTAAGAAGAAGATTTTATCGTTGCTTCAAGATTTAAGCTCGCAGCCCACGAACGATATATTGAGAATTGATTCATGATAATTATATAGATAGTTAATTATATTAAGTTTGAATAATTCTTCATCAAACATATGACGAAGAAGAATAAGAAGAAGATTTTATCGTTGCTTCAAGCTTTAACCTCGCAGCCCACGATTCAAGAATAACATATTGAGAATTGATTCATGATAATTATATAGATAGTTAATATGTGAAAGAGTTATGAAGGTAGTGGCCTATGATTAAGAATTTAGTGGGTAATTAATAATCATGAGTGAGATAGTGGAGTAAGAAATTGGTGTGAGGTAGTTGCTTTTAGATTATATAAATAGGACTTTAGTTTAATAGTAAAGAGTATGTGCATTTAGAGATAATATTATAAGTGTTCTTGTTCTTTTACTTCTAGTTTAATATTACATCATTTTCTTGATTGAAAGCGTTTTTCATTAATTGGATCATAGTATTCTATTTTTGTTATTTCCTTGCTCTTCTTTCATCAATATTTGTGGTATCAGAGCCTTGCTTCAATCTGAACTATGTACTATAGCTTTTAATAATAATTCTATGTCTTAACTCCTTATTCTCATCTTCTCAGACAAATCTTATGAATTTTGGAGTATCAAGATGAAGACTCTATTCAAGTATCAAGACCTTTGTGACTTTATAGAGAAATGGATATGCAGATCCAGATGAAGAAACCAGGCTGAGAGAGAATAGAAAGAAGGACTCAAAGATATTATTCTTCATGCAACAAGTTATACATAAGATAATCTTCTCAAGAATTGTAACAGTGACAACCTCAAGAAAATCTTGGTTGATATTTTAAAATGAATTTCAAGGCTCATCGAAGGTGATTATGGTAAAACTTAAAACCCTTCGCCGTGAGTTTAAAATTTTATTTATGAAAAGTAATGAATCGGTGTAAGATTTTCTTTATCGAGCGATTGAAATTATTAGTCAAATGAAATCCTATGGTGAACATCTTCATAATCATATAATTATTGTAAAAGTTTTCAGAAGTTTAACTCTGAAATTTGATCATGTTATTACCGCAATTGAGGAGTCAAAGGATTTATCTACTTATTTATTTGATGAACTAATTGGTTCCTTACAAGCACATGACGTAAGGTTGAACATGTCAATTGAAAAAAGTGAAAAAAAATAAATTTCATGTTAAGGGGGAGTCTTCTACTTCAAAAAATGACAGAAAATCAACAAGAAGAGGATGTGGCAGAGGAGGATTTTATGATTGAGGAAATAAAAGAGGAAGGACACTTTGATGGGCATGATGAAAGACAATCAAACTATGATCAGAAAAACTATAAAAGTGAAATTCAATATCACTATTGTAAAAAGTTTGGTCACATGAAAGTAGATTGCTGGAAAAGAAAAAAGCAAGCAAGTTATGTGGAGAAAAATGAAGATAATAATAAGTTATTTATGACTTATTCACAAGCTAATGATATCTCAAATGATATTTAGTTTTTGGATAATAGATGCTCTAATCATATGTCAGGCGTAAGATTAATATTCAGAGATATTGATGAGACTTATAAGTTGAAAGTGAAATTTGAAGATAGCAATTAAATCCAAGTGGAAGGAAAAGGAACAATTGAGGTGAAAACAAATCAAGGGAAGATAAAATACATTGATAATATTTTCTATGTTCCTAGTTTATCATATAACTTATTGAGTGTTGGACAATTGATAGATGTTAGATATTTAGTTATATTTGATGATGGTTTATGCACTATTAAAGATAAAAAATCTGGTCTGATTATAGTAAATATTTGCATGATATAAAATAAAATATTTTAATTGATATTTCAAATATTGAGAACATGCTCTTATTGCAAATAAAAAAAATAAGTCAAATTTGTGGTATTTGAGATATCGACAACTTAACATTAAGGGCTTAAGGTTGTTAAATAAAAAAAATGGTTTACGGATAGCTAAAAATTAATACACTTGATGTATGTGAATGATGCATTTATGGTAAATAAAGTAAAAAATCATTTTCTATTGAAAAAGCATGGAGAGCATTTAATTATCTTGAATTAATTCATGCTGACTTATGTAGACCTTTGAATACAAAATCATTTGGGGAAGTCGATATGTTCTTTTATTTACTGATGACTATAGTTGCATGAGTTGGGTATATTTTTTAGAATTAAAATCTGAAGCATTTGATAACTTTTAAAAATTTAAGGCACTTGTAGAAAGGTAAAGTGATAGATGCATAAAGACACTTCAGATAGATAGAGGTAGTGAATTTTTGTCTAATAAGTTTAATTTCTTTTGTGAAGAAAATAATATTCGTAGGGAATTAATAACACCATATACACCGAAACAAAATGGTGTAGCCGAACATAAGAATCAAACCATCATCAAAATGATAAAAAGTTTGCTTAAAGGAAAGCATCTTCCAAATCAGTTTTGGGCAGAAGCAGTTGCAACAATAGTTTATTTATTGAATATTTCATCGATAAAGGCTGTTATGAATCAAGCTCATTTTGAGGCTTAGTATAGTATAAAGTCAAGTGTCAACCATCTAAGAATTTTTTATTGTATTGCTTATACTTTGATAAATTCATAAAATAATCATAAGCTTGATGAAAAATATGAAAAACACATCTTAATTGGTTATTCCTTACATTCTAAAGCATATTGATTGTATAATCCTATTAGTGGTAAAGTTATTATTAACATAATTGTTATGTTTGATGAAAGGGCAAGTTGGAATTGGGAGATCAATGAAGGTGAAGCACAAGTTTGTATTCCAGCATAATTGGTCAGTCCACTGAATCAAGCGATAGATCCTGCTCCAATAAGTTCATCATCAACCTCATATAGTATTAGTTTAAATTCATTGAATGATTCCTAAAATACCCCTCCAGGAAGATTCAGATCACTAACGAAAATTTATAATTCAATATTTACTTTATTTATTTCAAATCCTATAAGTTTTGAGAAAGCGATTGAAAAAGAGGAATGACAAAAAGCAATAAAAGAGAAAATCAAGTCAATTGAGAATAATGAAATCTGGGAGCTAATGAATCTACGAAAGAAAAGAAAGCTATTAGATTTAAATGAGTGTTCAAAACAAAACACAAGGCACATGGAAGTATTCAAAAGTATAAGGCTCGACTTATAGCAAGTGGAGCCATAACATAAAATATGATGTTATGGATGAATAAGTTGTAGATATTCTCACCCAAGTCATTTCCAAACCAGAAGCTTATTTATTTCAAATCGATGTATGTAACTATGAATCAAGGGGGAATGTTGAAAATTGATTCATGGTAGTTACATAAGTAGTTAATATGTGAAAGAGTTGTGGAGGTAGTGGTCGATGATTAAGGATTTACTGGGTAGTTACTAATCATGAGTGAGATAGTGAGATTAGTGGAGTAAGAAAATAGTGTGAGGTAGTTACTTTTAAGTCCTATAAATATGACATTGGTTCATGAAGCAAGTGAGCAAAGAGTGTGTGCATTTAGAGATAATCTTGTAAGTGTTATTGTTCTTTACTTCATATTTAATATGATGTCGTTTTCTTGATTGAAAGTATTTTTTATTAATTGAATAAGAGTATTCTATTTTTATCGTTTCCTTGCTCCTCCTTCCCCAACAATACATACTATTTTTCCTCTTAAGTGAGATAGTGAGATTAGTGGAGTAAGAAAATAGTGTGGTGTAGTTATTTTTAAGTCCTATAAATATGATCTTAGTTCATGAAGCAAGTGAGTAGATAGTGTGTGCATTTGAAGATAATCTTGTAAGTATTCTTGTTCTTTTAATTTCTGTTTAATACTACATCGTCTTCTTGATTGAAAGTATTTTTCATTAATTGAATCATAGTATTATATTTTTATCGTTTCCTTGCTCCTTCTTCCCCAACAATACATACTATTTTTCCTCCTCTTAAGTGAGATAGTGAGATTAGTGGAGTAAGAAAATAGTGTGACGTAGTTACTTTTAAGTTCTATAAATATGACCTTAGTTCACGAAGCATGAGCAGAAAGTGTCTGTATTTGGAGATAATGTAAGTGTTCTTGTTCTTTCAATTTCTGTTTAATATTATATTATTTTCTTGATTAAAAATATTTTTTATTAATTGAATTATAGTATTTTATTTTTATGATTTCATTGCTACTCCTTCCCAACAGTACATACTATTTTTCTTCTCTTTCATTTTACCGTTCAAATGATTCCCTAAAAGCCATATCATGTGCACTGTGTTCGAGCACCTTGCGTACTTCTCACTGCATGCCGGCGTCCGTGGATGCGGGAGAAAGTTCTGGTGCTCAAGTTGAAGAGGAGTTGGATATTACGCCACATGTAATCCCTCCCTGTTGGAACAAAGCACACTAACACGCTAAAGGCTCTGTACGTTCTTATTGGCAATGGAACTGTGTCCAACTCTGTTCAATTTGATTTCATCATGTTGGGAGATGGCAAAAGATTCCTGGGAAATATATCAACCCAATCCGCTTCTCTCTCTCTATCTCTCTTAGCCTTTTAAACCTCTATATAAACCCTCCTCTCCCATCTTTCCTCCGCACAAATTGTCTCGTCTCTTTGGTGTAACGTTCTCCATGGCCACAGTCGAGGTAGCACTTCCTTCTCTCTTCTTAAACTGCCAGTGACGGAACATTGTTTTAATTTAGATTTAAAGTTGATGGGGATACTGACTCTCCGTTCCATAAAAGAATACTGATTATGATGAGATGTATAGCAATTATGCTATAATATCATGCATTTGCGTGTTAAGTAAGTAAACATATTAGTACTGGGTAAAGTTTGTTGGATCCATCTCGAGAAGCTTATTTTTCAGTTGTTTTAGCGTAATATTGGTTGGTGTCTGCTAGATCCAAGCTGCAACTAGTGCATTATCCGAGGGGACTCTAGAAACTCAATCGATCGAGATCGAAGAGGAAGCACCAAAAGAGGAGGATGTGATCGAAACACCAAAAAAAAAGCAGAGGGCGAAGTTGAGGAGGCAAAGGTGGCAGCAGCAACTACTGATGGTGTGAGGGAGAACGTCGAGACTCCTGCAGAACAAGAGACCAAAGAAGCGGCAGTCGAAGCTGAGCCAGAGGTGGAGATAGAAGCAGTGGCTGAGGAGCGGGTAGAGGAGGTGGTGGCACCAGCAGAGCCGCCGTCGGAGGCTACTGTTGCCGACGAGGAGAAGAAGGAAGAGGTTAAGCAAGTAGAAGAGGAGGCTGCAGCTGCATAAAAGAGGAGATGTACGAGTGAATTGGTTTGATTCAGTATGTGGTCTGAATAGATACGATTCCGGGAGTTGCTGTTGTCAAAAGATTCCCGTTCCTTATCCATGTCGTCGCTTGTTGGATTACCGTGAAGCTATACACCATGAGCAATAAAATTGGTCCTTAATATAATTATCTGTAGATATCAATCCAATTTATGTCAAATTTGATCAATCACATTTCTATTGCATACCAAAAGCATGGCTAACATGTTCTTTAGTGACCACCAGTGGCTGGCCATCCATTACCGACATGGACGGAGCAATAAGGGGGAGGAATGAGGAGGTGGAGATAGAAAGAGCATGTCTCTTCTTTTGATAAACATGTTGAGGATTCCTTCCCTCTCTTTTCACTTTCATCAACATGCTTATACAGATTATAATCGTTCCATGTTGCTTTTGTTCTTCTTTACAATCGAAATAAGATACTGAAGTAGGTTTCAGTCCTTGTTTTAACTAGTAGTATTCAAATCTAATAGTTAATGATCGAACCGAATCAAATCAATTATTCAATTTGATTCGATTAACATTTGATCAAAATCGATTCAAAATTAACTAACCGAATTAATTCAGAATCGATTATTTTGGTTTGATTAACCCACTAACTGATTTATAATTAAATTTTAAGTAATTTTAAAAAATATATATTTCAAATAAATCGGTTCGCTTCAGTTGAACCAAACCAAAATGTTAGTCACGATCGAGTCAAAACAATAAAAATTATAAAATTGAGCCAATGTCATATATATAATTAGGTATTTGAACTGGTTTGGTCCTACTAAGGGCTTAGGACAGTGCATTTAATCGAACTAGTATTTTTAAATTAAAATTGATTCGGATCTGATTAGCCAAACTAAAGAATGAATATTCTAAATCAAAATCATCTATAATCTTCAAAACTAAACTATTTCGATTTTGGTTGAGTTCAATTTTTTTTATTTGATTACAACGCACCCTGCTTTTTAAATAAAAGTTGATAAAGCTTTCTATACTTGCATTTTTATTTTATTTTATTGTGGATCATAAAAAAATTATTAATTTTCTGGATCTAAAGTAATTTGAATGGAGTTCTAGAAAATGTTGTAATGTGACAATCCTTCAACTAGACTACAAATTACTAACAAAGATGAATATGCATATTTTGTTTTGTCTCAGAGGATTAACCACAAATCCTAAGAACTCCAACCAATTACTTCTCCAGTCTTATAGGTCCTATCCAATGAATTAAATAAAGGCTCGGGCGTTTGCCTAAGCGCCCGGGTGAGGCGAGACGAGGCCCGAGCGCCTCAATTGTCACCCAGGCGGCGCGCTTCAAAAAGGTGCCGCTTGGGCGCTCGCCCGAGCCCAGGCGACGGGCGATTCGGGTAAGCGCCCGGTTTAATCCAATCGACCGAACCAGGCTTTTAGCTCTGGTTCGGTCTGTCGCGTTAGTTGGTTCAATCGAACCAACTAACGCAACTATATATTTGCTGTTAACTCAACCCTAATCCCGATCGCCGCTGCCGTATTTGCTGCCACCGTCGCTGTCGTCTCGCTGCTGCTATCTTCGCCGCCGTCACTGCTCTCGCCCGAGTGCCCGAGAGCCTGCTTTAGTCGCTTGGATTACGTCGCCGACACCATCTCTGTTGCCGTTTCTCTTCACCGTCGTCACTGCTGTCGCTTGCCACCGTCGCCGTCGCTGCTACTCCTCTCGCGGTCAGGTCAGCTCATCTCAATTCTACTGTTAACAATATACTGTTAACAATTAACAGTATACTGTTAAGTTGACTAATTATTATAACTAATTATTAATAGTATCTTATACTGTTAACAGTATAATAGTATATTATTAATATACTGTTAACACATATTAATATTATACTGTATATAGTATACTGTATAATGTATATTAAATATTAATAGTATAAACTGTCAATAATATACTGTTACTATACTGTTAACAGTGTAATATATATTAAATATTAACAATATAGTAGTATACTTGTTAATATTTATTACATATATAGAATATTACCCATATTACAGTATAGTTAACAGTAAACAGTATACTGTTAACAGTATTTTTAAATATTAAATAGTATATTTATTAAATATGACATTTTTATTTAAATAATTATATTTATTAATTATATTATATATTTTTAAATATTTTGACGTCTCGCTTCGCTCGGGCAAGCACCTGGTGCCTCAGGTATTTTGGGACCCTGATGCCTTTTGATGCCTAGTGTTTTTTTAATCACTGGTCTGGTCCTATCCCTCCTGTTTAACTTCTGGATTCTCATCCATTCAAGACTCTGATGATCTAAAAATTCTGTGCTTTTCAT